>JAUMIR010000005.1:58562445-59184927 GCA_030847615.1 Gambelia wislizenii | reverse complement strand
ACCCCACTGGTCACATCTTTCCAAGACGAAGAGGAGCCACTGCTGAGCACCCTTTGGGTTCGGCCGGTCAACCAATTACAAATCCATTTAACAGTTAACTTGTCTAGCCCACATTTTACAAGCTACTGAAATCTAGAGCAACAGACAGGAGTAAGCCTGTGACAGCCTGTAATGCATAGTTTAATAGCTGAATATTTAATACCGATAGGTAATGAGGCAGCCTTTCAACATTTTCATTGAAACTTTCTAATCTGCTATAACTGAATACTGTTTTAAATGGTGCATCTGTTGTGACAACTGGGGTTTAAAAAAAGTATATGTGTCCGGGCAACTTCTATTTGTTTTGTATATAGGTATTTCCTTTTACCATGCAGAAATTTCTTAGTTAATGCAGCCTGTGTATCTCACACCAATGGTGAGCTGAAGAGAGAAATTTACAAGTAGTTCAGTCATTCACATGAAAGAGGGACTTTCCTAAATAGTTCAGAGTACAATTGGGAAACCAGAACATAGTATGCATGGCTTGCCAATTCAAATTAAATGGTGGGATTTGCTCTCCAATATGACCTAGGGTGAAAGACCAGCAACTCCAAAACTGTAACCTCTCTTCTTTGTATGTAGGTATCCATACAGTGTAATAATTTTGCATGGTATCTTGTAGTTTGGGACTTGGCATGACCTTTCCAGGTATTAACAGATATTTAAATGTTGAAGAGGAAAGTCCTTGTGTCTGGTATGCATCACATATATGGCAAGGGTTTAGGGATGATATTTGTTTTGAGACCTGAGCTTGTTTTATGCTGAGGTAGAGATATAACACATTTCTACTCTCCTCTAAAAGGAAAAGAAACAGACCTTCTCTATCCTTCTTCCTGGTTTTACTGTTCTATATTGTATCCTTGATATTGGAAGAACAGCCTTCCCCTTCACATGTGAACTGCCAGGGGGCATCAACACTAGAAAAATAATCTAGATTGAAACTGGATTATATGCATGTCTCCTTCCTTTGGAATCCTGGGATTGGTAGTTTGGTGAGGTACCAGCACTCTTTGGCAGAGAAGGCTGAAGACCGTGTAAAACTACAAATCCCAGGGTTCCAAAGGAAGGAGTCATGGCAAATAATCTAATTTCAAACTGGATTATTTGTGTCATGTGGATTCCCCATCCCCCTCCAATTAGTTGAAATGTTCTGAGGTTCTTCTGCAGGTCCCCCTGCTGGCTAAGAGATGGCGTATGACTACCAGACATTCAGCTATAGAAGTATTTGCTGAATTGTGTTCAAATGGCATCTTTATTATTATCTTCCGGGCATCTGGTGAAAATTAACCTCTTTCCTCAAAATTGTAAGGGCTTTCTCTCCCCCCACCACACACATATACTAGTGTTTCTTTTTATTTACCCTTGTTTTTGAAAGTTTTAAAAAAATTATTTCCTGTTGCTAACTGAGGGTTAATAAAAACTGTACATCTTATGACCTAATACCCTGAAGGCACCAGATCCCATCTGATCTTGGAAGCTAAGCAGGGTCAGTCCTGGTTAGTACTTGGAAGGAAGATGGCCATTGAATACCAAGTGCTATAGACTATATTGCAGAGAAAGGAGTTGGCAAAACTACCTCTGAGTATTATTTGCCTAAGAAGAAGCTATGAATTTCACAGGGTTGCCATAAGTCAACAGGCAAACTGTAGATACGTACGCACGTGCGCGTGCGCGCGCACACACACACACACAGAGTGATCGGGGAAATAATTCAGTGGAAAACATTTTCCTACAAAAAAAATAGTTTCCTGAAACAAACGTGTTTTTGTGCAAAAATCATGGGGTTTTTTTGGTCAACCCCCCCCAACAGTTTTTGCACGAACGCCATGGTGGTTGTTTTTTTGTTCACAACCATATTTGTGTGTGTGTGTGTGTGTGCTTGTGCACCCACCCACCTAGTTTCCAGAAAAAATGTGGGGTTTTTTGTCCAGAAATAATGTTTTTGTGCAAAATACCCAGTTTTTGTAAAATAATCAATTTCTACACACACACACACATACAGAGAGAGAGAGAGAGAGAGAGAGAGAGAGGCACACAACCAATGATGGGTAGAAACACTGGAAACTGAGTATTTTTTTTCTTGCAAAAAACAATCCAGAAACACATAGGTTTCTTTGTGTGCTGGAAGTGAGGGATGGAGATCATTTTTACTGTTCTTTGCTTACGGGCCCAAAAATTGATTTTCTGTTACGTGGGAAACCGCAGTCAGAAAGAGTAAATTCACAGTTCTCCCCCCGCTCCCCATTCATACTTCTCAAAGTGTTTGGGGGAAATGTGAAGTCAAAGGCTTTCACAGCTGGCATCCATAGATTTTCCTTGTGTTTTTTTTCCAGGCTGTGAGGCCATGTTCTGGAAGAGTTTATTTCTGACGTTTCACCTGCATCTGTGGCTGGCATCTTCAGAGAATGATTGGGTAGGAGTGTGTGGTGGATTTATGTATTGTGAACCCCTGTTGGAGGGGATATGTAAATGTGTGTGTTTGAATGGCTAGTTTCTGGATGGAGATATGCAAGGAGGATTAGTGTCTGTTTGGCTAATTTCAAAATTTCAGTGTTTTTAAATAACATTTTGTGTCCAGGTTGATTTATAACATGTTCTGCTACTGCTAATATTTGGGCACCGAAATTCTGGACCAGGCCAACAACTATCATGTCAGAATGCACAGAGAAGCTATTGAAATCCACAAACACCTGGACAACTTCAACAGGAAAGAAGAAACCCTAAAAGTAAACAAAATCTGGCTGCCAGTCCTGAAAAACACTAAAATCAGAACTCAGCACTTGCAAATGAACTCCAATCAGGGACAAGGGGATTTCCAGCAGATAATGGACCATTAACCAACCATTAGCTAAACAGACACTAATCCTCCTTGCATATCTCCACCCAGAAACTAGCCATTCAAATACACAAATTTACATCTACTCCCCAACAGGGGTTAACAATATATAAACCCCACACACACTCCTACCCAACCATTCTTTGAAGATGCCAGCCACAGATGCAGGCGAAATGTCAGAAATAAACTCTTCCAGAACACGGCCTCACAGCCCAGAAAAAAACCAAGGAAAATCTATGTTTTTGGAAATAATTTTTTGTGGACGTGCATATGGTGGGATGCGGTGTTTAAACAAAAAGTGTTTATATGCAAAAAGTGTTTTCTGTATAGAGATACAAATTATCTTCTTTTTTCACAAAAACATGCTTTTCTACACACTAGAAACCGCTGTTAATCTTACAGCATCCTTATTTTCCTGTGGAAGCTGAATGTTGTTACTGTGCCAGCATTGTTTCACAGCCTTGTATTGTGGAAAATTAAAATTGGCCTAATGACAATTGGAACAACTATTTGGGTCCCAAAGGAAGGTCACTGAAGGGACATAATCAAGGGCACCTTAATCAGGGAGTCCTGGGAAAGTAAGACAGTGATGGGTATTGCCAGGCATGTGTAGTCCAGCAGCTCCTTAGGGCCGAGCACATCAATGTTTATATGTCTCTCTCTCTCTCTCTGGCTTTTCTTCGCAAACGAAGATTCAGGAAGGACTCATCACACGCTTTCTGCAAGCGCGCTGATGACTAAAAAGGCCAATCCGAGATAAACAAGTCCAGTTGCAGAAAGCACAGCAGAAGGTCTCCTTGGGTGATGTTTCTGGGTTGTGATTCTTTTTACATTGTCGTTTCTCTTCAAGACTTGTTCAGCATGAGTTCTCAAATAAGGCTGCAGCATTGTGGATAGTGCTTTAGTCTCCATGCCTCCCAATGTGAGGCCAGGGCGAACCATTGTTGGTGATCAATTTGGCCGAGCCTGAGATGTTGTTTAGTTTTATCAGAAATCCATATCTCCTTATATGAGCCTGCCCAAGCTTTAAGCTCTGCAGAGGAGGGCTTTATCTCAGTCCCACCATCATCAAAGGCACATCTGGTGAAAGGACACAGGAGAGAGTCTTCTTTGTGGCTACTCCTAAGTTTGTGGAACTGCCTTCCAGAAGAGGTCTTCTTGGCCCCCTTCCTGCTGTCTGTGATGGTGGTGGGACTGAGAAATGGACCAGTTGCCAGTGAAGCTGTTTCAGTTGGAGCGGGGTATGTGTTCCCTGTAACCAGGCCAGTCAGCAGTCTAGACGCAACATTTTGGACCTGCTGAAATTTTTTATTTATTTATTTATTTATTTATTTATTTATTTATACCCCGCTCTTCAGCCACAAGGCTATCAGAGCGGCTTACAAATTGTTTTAAGCAATAGCCATTTACACATCTACACTGCATTAAGCAGTTTCCAATGTGTGTTAGCTAACTGCCCCCACAAAGGCAGCCCCACACAGAGTGCATTTTAGTAATCTAAATGAGATGTAATCAAGGCACATGTTACTGTAGCCAGATCCAACATCTCCAAGAACGATGCAGCTGGCACACTAATTTTAAACTGAAATCACTCTCAAATCTCTGAACTTAACTAAATTCCAATGTATTTGCATACTACACCCCATGCTTGCTTGTTTCCTTTTTGCAGGGAGGCAGTTAGCATGCCCCAGGAGTTGTTCCTGATACAGAAATTGCTTAACTCTCTGTTGGACCATTTATTTTCAGAAGTTATAAACAGACACTATGCATTTACGAAAGAAAACCATGCCAGTATACATTTAAAAAACACAAACTGATGTTGCTTTAAACATGGCACAGGCAGTATGCAGTTATAATCTGCAGAGTGATTTTCTGCAACACAAGTCCCATATCTCAAAAAATTGTCTTTCAGAATTCATACTCAGCATTTACCTGAATTTGAAGCCTAGCAAATATACCAAATATGTCAGAATCTAGCCACACAAGTTTCTATTTACAGAACAGCCTTAAAATTATTAAGCCTTAAAATTAATAATTGTTAAGAACTAAATTCCATGTTCTGTGAAATGAAAAACCCATTGTATTAATCCCTAAAATCAGTTCCATCTGACACAGTATGTGTATGTGTGTGCACGTGTGCACACTGTGCTTGGTAGTAGGGGCTGCTCCTAGTATTTGTGATTGTACTGATTTTATCTTATATATAAACCCATACCCCAATGATCTGGTTAACTGCTCACCAAAACCCACACGTGTGCATTTTTTCAGACTGAAAGAAGTAACTGATAGTACTGCCACACAAACAGAAAATAAGCCTCTCTTCCCTCTTCCACCTCTCTTGCATTTTTCCCCCAGGAGTCTGGATGGTGGAAAGACATTTGGCACTATAGAAGTCAGCTTTGTGAAGATGGGGGAGACAGAGGATGGGGAGGCAGATCACATCACAACAGATGTGAAGGGACAAAAGGTACGAAACCAGCCTACTGCACAAATTAAATTAAAATGGTCAGATATGCCAGTTGCTTATGTATTACGTTAATGACAGTAGACTTTAAAGTTGAATTTTAAAATACAAAGGAAGACATCCTCTGGAGAATAAAGTGTAATGTGAGGATTCAGTTCTCCAAACGAAAAATAAAGTGCTTGGAATACAGTTTTGTTTTGAGTTTTCTTGCAATTTTTTTTAGCATTAAAGTACTGATTTAAAAACCAGTGGCGTATAATGAGCTTAGAATAGTATGAGTTGAGGGGCTGCCTTGCTTCCTGCTATCCAACTACAAAAGTGTTTTAAATATCACCCTTTTAAAGGAATGGCTATGGATTAGATGCTGCATGTTCATCCAGCATTATTTATTAATAAATTTTAAGATGAACATTCTGTTAGTTTTGCTGTGTGTGTGGTAAAATATAGGTCAGAGCTGTATTTTAATATATGTAGCACAAATGGAGGAAAGTTCAGCTAAAATTGTATGGCTTAAATCCTATTGCAAGTCCCAACCAGAGCTGAAATGAATCAATTGCTGAATGGTAAATCAGGGCTTATATAAATCCCATTGACTCAGTGGGTCTCCTTTAGTTGAGATTAGCAATTAGAGTTAGGCCAGTGTATAAGCAATAAAGGGAAGGGGTTGGAATATAAAGACCAAAATATGATGGTGGAAGGCAAGTAGGCTTTTCCAGGATGTTTTCATATCGTAGCTTTTGAGGAAACTCTAAGGATGCTTTCAAACAATCGGTATTATTTCATTATTGACAGGTCTTGGGTAGAAGAAAGAATGTTTAGGTCTTTTGTTTAATGATTAATAATTTCTTTACTTTGAAAAGAATTCCCAGAGCTTTATGCAAATTTTGACACAGAAATCAAAACCATAAAAACTTGGCTAGCCTTTAGAAATAATTCTGTAAATAGCTTTAGCTACTTCTCTCTTGTGGTAGAATGCTGATGGTATTCTTCAGAGACATAGCCATGTTAGTGTGGATCAGTACATAAAGGGATCCTGTAGAACCTTTGAGACTGAGAGAAAGAAGTGCTAGCATAATCTTTCATCAGTTGCATCTGATGAAGATCTAGGATCTTTGCCTACTTCTCCCTGCACAGCAGTTGTTGTGGGATTGCATAAACAGAAAGGTTGTGTGCCAACTGCTGCACTCTGAGAGCTCCAAAAAAGTTACTTTTGGGACTACAGCTCCTAGGATCCTTCAGCCAGTGAGACATCTGAGGTGTTTCATTTAAATCCAGCGTACAGTGGATACTGCAGTGTAAGGTGTTTTTAAAGAAACTATGTGCAGATTTTATTTAAATCCAGCATACTCTCAATCTCTGCCCAGTGCTTTTTCTAAAAAAGAAGAAGAAGGTCTAACTCCTTGGCTTCCTTTCCCAAGATAGGCTCACAAAAATCATAACATGTCTTCTCTTTTCCCTGATGATCTCTGGAAGAATGTCTAATGAGTGGTAGAGGAAAGAATGATAAACAAGGATTTCAGCAAAACAAATTTTGTAAGAACTTGGTCAAGAATGAAGGGGATTGCACCTAAGGACACGATCCAATTTGAAAAGAGTACTTTTAGGAAAAGAATACACTAGGAAAGAATATATTGAAATAATTTGGTCAGGAAGAAATGCAAAAAGAAATCTTAGAATTGAACTGCAACCCAGTCCTTGGAGGCAGATAGTTCCAGTTCTTCCGGCTTTGTTGAATCAAGTACAAGGGAGCCCTGGGTGGTGCAGTGGTTAAATGCCAGTACTGCAGCCACAACATTGTGAGTTCAATCCCACAGGGCTCCGAGGTTCACTCCTTCCATCCTTTCATGGGCTGCTAAAATGAGTACCCGGCTTGTCGGGGCAATTAGCTAACACACATTGTAAACCACTTAGAGACTGCCTATCATGCTATAAAGAATTTGTAAACCTCTCTGAAAGCCTTTGTGGCTGAAGAGTGGGGTATAAATATTCTAATAAATAAATAATAAAATTATCCTACTTGGTTAAGGGACACTTCCATGACTGGTTCTATAGCAAGAAATTTATGGACCATTATCTTTTTCTCAGACAATTTGTTGCTATCTTCTTGATGCTCCTGGCTTGGCACACTAGCCTCTACATCAGTAAAAGTATGCTTTTAAATAGTTTTAAGCAGATTAAAATTTGGACATTTTAATTTGGAAGATCACAGCTTGAGGCCCATCAGCCACTTACCTTGTCAAGGACTTCTCATAATATGCTTACCTCGGTGAACAAAACTCAGGATGAATATGAAATAGGAATTAATTTTTCAGATGAAGGAGAAGAGGAAGAAGAAGAGGGAATTTTTGGAGAATTGTGCTACAGCATGGAATTAGATCAAATGATCGTATCTCTTGGCTGAGAGAGAGTGGGAGTTGTTCTGAAAAGGACTGTAAATAAATGCAAATTATTTTAAGAGAGCAGTCTCTATCTGAATTCTTCACCAATTAGAAATTACTCAGAAAATTAACATCTGATATATTAAAGATATCAGGGGAATGCAATTATATGCAAACAACATATTTAACATAATAGGTAGACTTATGTATCTTGCCTATTTCAGTATACACTTCTTTATGAGTGTACTACATTTTAAATGGTATATTCTCTTTTTTAGCATTAAAAATGTTTTAACTTTTGTTTTGTAGTGTGCCTTGGTTCATGAGTGTACATCTCCAGAAAACATCAATAGTAAAGACAGTTTACCTTTATTAAATGCAGGTATGTTTTCTAAATCTTAAATTTAGATCAATTAATACAGTATTTAATGTTTATACTATATGTATCTAATTAGAAGGTGGGGCTAAATTTATATTCATATGATTTCTATCAAGAAGCCATTTATACATGATGTCTTTCAGTGGTAACTTGAATAATATTCCTATAAATTAGCTTCGGTCTACAAGAGCAATGTCCAGTCTGAGACATACTTCTGGCACATAATTATTATTATACCAACATCAAATCATTCCCAGGATGATTTATAAAAAAGGATAAAATAATTATAAATATAATGCAAACAAAACACAGCAGAAAACAGACAGCGACATTCAAAATGGGTATACAATACTTGCATCCTACCAAAAAGACAATGAAGGTACTGAGAGGGGTGAGGTATCTCTGAAGTATCAGTGCAGACTGAATCCCACATGGACAGTGACAATCTTGTCTCCATCTCCACTTACCTCACCTTATATACCTTTATCTGCTTAAGAGCATAGTACTTGTGTAAGTACAGAGACAGATAGGACCTTGGTTTTAAGCCCTGGTGGTGCAGTGGTTAAATGCTGGTACTGAAGCCACAATGTTGTGAGTTTAATCCTGCAGGGCTCCAGGTTGACTCTGTTCCAATCCTTCTGTGGTCAGTAAAATGAGTACCCAGCTTGTTGGGGGCAATTAGCTAACACCATGTAAACCACTTAGAGTGCTTAGCACTATAAAGCGGTATAGAAATGCAGGTGCTTTTGCTGCTATTGCTAAGAACCGAAACAAGCACTTCAGTCTGGAAAGCCACTGTGTGCCAGTGCATTTGGAAATAGCCACAGCAGATCCTACTTTCCATATATCACCAATTTTAGTTTCTGAACAGTGTTCAAAGGCAGCCACTCAATATAGCACATTACAGTAGCCTAGCACCAGAGCATGGACACTGGGGCTACAAAATTGTCACTCTCCATTTTGGATTCAGTCAAATCTGGTAGGTATTCTGCGTCACAGAACAGCTTTCATTTTCAAGAACAAAGATGACTTAAGGAATACCAGCACCAAGCTGCAAATGTGTTGCTTCTGGGGGAAGACATCCCTGTCTAGCACAAGATGAACACCATTCCCATGGGCAGAAACTGCCTTCTAAATTTCTACGTTTTCTATAGATTACAATTCAGTTTATTGACTCTCACCCAGCCTATTTTTTGGCCATAAGTAATATTTGTTCTGATGGTTAGCTTAGACCTCTTTTATAATTCATCCTTTTATCTTGATGATAGGCCTTTCCCATCTGTTGTGCTTTGACTGCAAAATATGTAGTTTTATATCTGTATCAAAAGAATAGCAAAAGTTTAGTGGAATGTAACAGCAATTGTAATTAGTGTCCAACTTCAATAGTTGGACACTAGGAATGGAAACAGATACCAGGAATGGAAAGAATATCCACATTGTTCATTTCCTATCCCCCCAAAATCAGGAAAGAAATAATAGAGAATCAAGAATTTTGGGCAGTTTTTGCTTAGTGATTACATGTCTTGAAGTGTTTTTGAAATAATTCTGTGTGGAAATGCAGGTGTTTGGGGGGGGTGGCACAAAAATGTGGGGTCTTGCACAAAAAAGACCACTGTTTCCAGAGGCAGATGTTTCTTTTTCTGCAAAAATCATTCTTTCTTTGGTGCCAAAATCAAGATTTTTTTTTTTTGCACAAAACCCCCGCATTTCTGGAAACAGGTTTTTGTACACACAGAGACCACATTTTTCATGCAACCTCCCAAATGTGTATCTCTGCACAGAATTATTTCCCAAAACATTAAGTAATGTATGAATGCTCAGTAAAAACTGCACAGAAATATTAGTTTTCTCCTGAAGCAGGGAGAAACTATGGAAATTATTTGTCCTCACATGTGAGAATGAAATAGCTAAAGATTTACATCCCTAATACATGCACTAAATTATTGTGTTTTTACTCTTATCTTGAATGATTTTATTCATTATACATCCTCTCAGGGGCCTTGTTGGTTAGACACAATAGATAAACACAATCAATCAATGGCCAGGATACAGCGGCATTGTTCTGGTGATAGGCCTGTTTCCACTGGCTAAATTTGGAGGAGAGCATCCTCTTTGGTGCAACTACCCCCCTCCCGCCAGTGTTCTTTCTAGATCTGTTTCAGAAGGAAGTGTACCAGAGCATATGCTGTGTTGTCACAGAAGGTTGAAGAAGGTAAGGAAGGGGAGCAGGAATCCAGCTGCACTAGCCCAGCATTGGATTTGGATCTGTATCTTGACCTGGGGGTCGTTTACACGGGTAAATATTCCTCTAAATATACCGCTAAGATAGTTCATAGTTCCCACGGATCGCAGCACAGCATCGCCTCATTCAGAAGGGGGGAAGGTAAAACACCGAAATATAGCGTGGCAAGGAATGTCGCTACTTTTGCTGGCATATTTGCAATGTAGAGCTTTATTGGCAGTGTAAACTAAGGGATGCATCAGACCTGCATTGTGATTGGTTGCTATGATGTAAGGGGCAGACTTAAAAGAGAGGTACTGCGTTCAGTAGTGATCAGGAAACTGAAAAATCCTCTCTGCTATTTTGCAGAAGGTCTGCCAAGAAAAAGGATTCCCAAGACCTTTCAGTCATAATGTTCCCATCTGGTCAGCTCTGCTTGGGGGAGGGAGGGAGGGAGAGAGAGAGAGAGCACGAGCGAGAGAGACGGGGAGGGAGGGGGAGGCTGGAATAAGGTGAACAATAGGTTCACCTTAGGATCCATGGCATGACTGCAAGGTCTTTTAGCAGAGACATTACTGTCACTCTGCTTCAGGAGTGAGTTCATTTACAGGCAGATTTACAGAGACAGAGACAGAGCCATCTTTCCCCCCTGCTTTTTGGGCAGAGTCTGTGAGTCTTGCCCTATGTCCTTCCCCATACAGCCTTTGTCTGCTTGGGAGACCACGCCCCCCCACACTTATTCAAGTCTGAACTTAAAAGCGACATAATTAGAAAAAAACCCTGACTGGCACAACTGCGGAAAAGAATTAAAATGCAAGTTGCCGCAATAAATCTGCTGTGTAAACCAGCCCCTGATAATTGTATTTTTTGTGATTGTGGGAGTAGAGCAGGTACTCATTGGTCCCGTCTACATGGTAGAAAAAATACGTACGCTGTTTGGAAGATCGCTCTTCCGTACACACAGCCGTTCGGATTCATACATGTCATTCAGAAGAGGTGCTAGCGAATCCCCTGTAAACTACATGGATTCAACGTTCGGAAGGAGTAACAGATCTCGGCATAAAATACATACAGCCATTCGAATGGCTGATAGTCTGTATGCCCCATTCGCACACATACAAACAGGCATTGTAATCTGATTGGCTGGCTGAGTAGAGGGGGCAGGGCTAGCAAGGAGGGGAATTTGGAGAGGCCGCCATGTTGGATTCCCAGCTACGCAAGCATCCGGTAAGTCCGTGAATTATATACTTATTTTTATTTTACATTGTAAATAGGGAAAACCGAATGTCCACAAAGCAGGCACCTTTTTAAATAAATTTTAAAAAAAGCGGCGGGAGATTTAAAACCGCCGCTTGGCTTGCTCATTCCATCCAGCTGGGGAAGGGATCTCATACGGAGTTTAGGGGGGTTAAAAAA
The DNA here is from genome assembly GCA_030847615.1 of Gambelia wislizenii. Lineage (NCBI taxonomy): Eukaryota > Metazoa > Chordata > Lepidosauria > Squamata > Crotaphytidae > Gambelia > Gambelia wislizenii. Next base: position 59,173,194 of record JAUMIR010000005.1, on the reverse strand, counting down.
TCATGTAGGCGGATTGTATGCATATGAATGGGTGCCTATTCTTTAATTTTTTTTACCCCCAAATGGATTTTTTTTAATCGTATAGACGGACCCATAGTTTGGAAAATCTCCCTTGTGGATCATAACATTTCTACAAAGCTAGAAGGCCACCAACATTATTCTTGAGTATTCCTCTTCATATAAAGAGCACGAGCTTCAAGTGAGTTATCAAACATGTATTGAATGAGTAGGAACGAAGAGTGAATAGATAATCTCATAGATGCTTATCACGATTCAATTTTTTTTATCTCAAGACATTTGAGTTTTACATCTATTTTTATATCAATTTAGAATCTTAGTATTAAATTAATATCTCTTTTCTAAATGTAACTGTGTTTTGAAAAAGAATAAAGGAGAGAAGATTCCAGGAAAGCTTATAACCATGTTAAAGGAAATGCGGGACCTTTGAGAATCTTGCTCCTTTCCCCAGGACTCTATTTCCCTTGTTCCTTTAAAAAAACAAACGTTCCTCATATCAGACCCATTACAATACAGATTCAAGCAAACATATCCTTCTCTTTTCAGAAGTTTAATCTTTTAATGCTTTATGTGTGGGTGGATAACAGAAATAAAACATCACATTCCACAGCAATGAGTTATGGTGATACAAGTTACTAGATCCATACTTGATGTCCTATTAAAACTGAAACCTTTTTCAGGGATCGGAACAGCATTCATTGGATTCATACTGCATTGGATGCACAGTATAATAAAATATTTTTGTAGGATCTTTTAAAGGACTGAAATGGGAACCTTTTAACAGATTGTTAACTGTGCACCTTGCAAAGAAAAATCAGCACAAGACATAGAGAACTTGCATTAGATGTAATAGGTGTAAAGACATTTTTCACAGTCATTGTAAAAGTAAAATTAAAAGTGAAATGTATACAGAATAAAGGTAAAATTCTCTCCTAGGTCCAGGGATCCTACATAAACCATAGTATGTTGCAATTTGTTGTAGTTCTGAGGCTCCATACATTAACTTTGGGAAGTAAAATAGCTGTTTCAGAATATAACCTAAGTCCAGCTGTCATACATTCGACTCACTAGCAATGGGAACTTGGTATATCAGCATTTATGAAAGTTCCCTTGATTCAAAGGGTCTATTCAAGTTTCATCTACTATGCTTAAATTTGCTTGCTTATCGTAAGTTCTTTAAAGTTAAATTGTGGTAATGTATTTGATTTAAACAAATTGCTATAAAACTTTGTTTACTGTAGTGTCTTATGTAGGACAGTAGCCAGTTCCATAAACAAATTCCTCTGGATTACCACTCCCATAATTCCTGACCATTGGCCATGTTGGACGGCAGCAGCTGTCAGAGGCCATCAGGTTGTCTACTCCTGCTCTAAGTACTAATGCCTGGCTGGTAGTCTACTCCTTCCATTTCTTACTGTTGATTTTGTCAGGATTGAGGAGGGGCACTCACTATTGACCACTAGCCAGTAGAATATGGTTTTCCAAACATTCAGTGGATCAGGCTTGGTTGGAAAGTGTCTTCTATAATGGCTCTTGGAATCTACACTCCCCTTCTCTGTGGAAAAGGAACCAGTTCAGTATAGCAATGTGGCATTTTTGAACGCAGCATAAGAATCATAGAGTTGGAAGAGACCTCAAGGGCCATCCAGTCCAACCCCCTACCATGCAGGAATACACAATCAAATCATTCCCAACAGATGGCCATCCAGCCTGTTTAAAAACCTCCAAAGGAGACTCCACCACAATACGAGGCAGTCTATTCCACTTCCGAACAGCTCTTACTGTCAGGAAGTTCTTCCTGCAGTTTAGGTGGAATACCTTTTCCTGTAATTTGAACCCATTGCTCCATGTCCTAGTCTCTGGAATAGCAGAAAACAAGCTTGCCCTATCCTCAGTATCACATCCCTTCAAATATTTAAACATGGCTATCATGTCCCCTCTTAACCTTCTCTTCTCCAGACTAAACCTGCCCAGCTCCCTAAGCCTTTCCTCATAGGGCATGGCTTCCAGACCTCCCACCATCCTGGTCGCCCTCCTCTGGACACGTTCCAGCTTCTCAATATCCTTCCTGAATTGTGCCCAGAACTGGACACAGTATTCCAGGTGAGGCCTGACCAAAGCAGAATACAGTGGCACTATTACTTCCCTTGACCTAGACACTATACTCCTACTAATGCAGCCTAGAATTGCATTGGCTTTTTTAGCTGCTGCATCACACTGCTGACTCATGTTCAACTTGTGGTCCACTAAGACTCCTAGATGCTTTAGGCATTTACTGCCCTCAAGCCATGCGTCACCCATCCTATATCTGTGCCTTTCATTTTTAGTTCAGAAGTGTAGTATCCTACATTTCTCCCTGTTGAAATTCATTTTGTTAATATAGGCCCAGCTTTCTAATCTGTTGAGGTCATTTTGGATTCTGATCCTACCCTCTGGGGCATAAGCTACCCTTCATAATTTGGTGTCATCTGCAAACTTGATAAGCATACCCTCTAGTCCCTCATCCAAGTCATTTATAAAGATTTTGAATAGCACTGGTCCCAGGACAGAACACTGTGGCACCCCACTGGTCACATCTCTTCAGGATGAAGAGGAGCCATTGGTTACTACCCTTTGGGTTCGGTCAGTTGACCAATTACGAATCCACCTAACAGTTGCATTGTCTAGCCCACAGGTTACTAACCTTTTTGCAAGAATATCATGGGGGACCTTGTCGAAAGCCTTACTGAAGTCAAGATACACTATGTCCACTGTGTTCCCTTCATCTATCAAGTTTGCAACTCTATCAAAAAAAGAGATGAGATTAGTCTGGCATGACTTGTTTTTGAGAAATCCATATTGACTTTTGTGGTCACGGCATTCCTTTCTAAGTGCTTACAGACTGTCTGTTTAAGGATCTGCTCTAGAATCTTTCCGAGTATTGATGTCAGGCTGACTGGGCAGTAATTATTTGGGTCTTCTTTCACCCCCTTTCACCCCCTTTTTTAAAGACGGGGACCTCCTCCAATCTCCTGTTCTCCAGGAATTCTCAAAGATTATTGACAGTGGTTCTGAGATTACTTCTGCCAGTTCTTTTAATACCCTTGGATGAAGTTCATCTAGCACTGGAGATTTGAACTCATTTATACTGGCCAGGTATTCCTGAACTACCTCTTTACCAATTCTGTGCTGTATTTCCCCTACTGCATCATCTACTCCATCTTCCCCAGGTTGAGCACTGTTCCCCCTTTGGGAGAAGACTGAAGCAAATAAAGTGTTAAGTAGTTCTGCCTTTTCTCTGTCCCCTGTTAGCCTTTCACCATCTTCTCTCTGCAGCAGCCCTACCATTTCCTTGTTCTTCCTTTTGCTACAGACATACCCCCCAAAAAAACCTTTTTATTGTTTTTAACCTCTCTAGTAAACCTGAGCTCCAGCTGACTTTTGGCTTTTCTGACTTTCCCCCTACATGAAGTGGCTATTTGTCTGAATTCTTCTTTGGTGATTTCCACATTTTTCCATTTCTTGTACATGTCTTTTTTTATGTTTTATCTCAGTTGAGACTTCTTTCAACATCCATCCTGGCTTCTTTAGACACCTTCCCTTTTTCCTCCTCATTGGAACTGTTTGAAGTTGTGCCTTCAATATTTTTAGAAACTCCCATCCTTTGTGAACTCCTTTACCTTTTAGTATTTTTGACCATGGGATCACCCCCAGTAATTCCTAAGTCTTCTGAAATCAGATTTCTTAAAGTCTAGAATGCATGTGTGACTATGCTTGGCTTCCCCTTTCCTCTGTATAGCAAACTCCAGGAGAACATGGTCACTCCCCTCTAGGAATCCTGCCACTTCCACACCATTAACCAGGTCATCTCCATTGGTTAGGATCAGATCTAAAATAGCTGATCCCCTTGTTTCCTCTTCCACCTTCTGGACAGTGAAATTATCTGCAAGGCAAGTGAGGAATTTGTTGGACCTTAAATTCTTGGCAAAGCTGGACTTCCAACAAATGTCAGGATAGTTGAAATCCCCCATTACTACTACATCTCTCCTTTCGGTATGTACAGTCATCTGTTCCAGGAAGGCATAATCGAAGTCCTCAGTTTGGCTTGGAGGTCTATAGTAGACCCCCACGATATCCCTGCTGTTTCTCTCCCCCTTGATTTTTACCCAGATGCTCTCAATCTGGCTCCCAGGATTTAAATCATGGATATGTTCACAAGTGTACACATCCTTAACATATAATGCTAGTCCACCACCCTTCCTGTTTGGTCTATTTTTCTGAAATAGGCTATACCCCTCTATTATTACATTCCAATCATGAAATTCATCCCACCAGGTTTCAGTGATACCTATGATATCATATTTATTTTGCTGTGCTAAGAGTTCAAGTTCATCCTGTTTATTTCCCATGCTCTGTGCATTTGTATAGAGACATCTGAGACCATGGGCCATTTTCCCTATCTGCCTTTTAAAGGGTTTATTCCTCCCATTGTTGGGTTGTTGTGTTATTTGCCTTGTTCTCTGTATAACATTTGGGCTGTTATCTCTAGCACTCGATGAACTCCTGCCTTCAAGATTACTGTCTCCCTCCCCCCATACAACTCAGTTTAAAGCCCTCCTGATGAGATCTTTCAGACTCTTCACAAAAACATTCCTACCAACTGTTGTGAGGTGCAGCCCATCTCTTGCCAGAAGTCCACTTCCCTGAAACCACATTCCGTGGTCCAGGAAGCCAAATAGTTCCCAGCGGGACCATCTGCGTAGCCAGTTGTTCATCTCCACTATTCTTCACTCCCTTCCTGGGCCGTGCCCTTCCACTAGAAGGACAGACAAAATGACTATCTGTGCATCCTACCCAATTAGTGATATGACCACATGAAACTGCCCACACAAACAAGAATCCACCATTAGAAGCATGATTCTGTGAAAATGGCTTTAAATGTAATGCTTTGACTGGACGGTTCTGAATTGATGATGTATATGTTAGCTGGGTTGATGATGTGTACATTAGCTCCCAAATAAAGGTGAACCATTTCTCAATGGGGTCTATGGACAAAACATAGCATTTTCATTGATGGTTTTTATTTTGTGTTGAAGTACATTTCATCTGTTGAGGAACTTTGAAGATGAAACTGATTTCCTTTCACTAACAATGTAGATTCAAAGCTGTCTGATTGCATCAAGCTCATTATACTTCCCAGAACTGATTGATTAAGGAGTGTGGTAAATTTGGTCATGCTGCACATTAATTCAAGATTACCCTTCCTGCTTCTTGCAAGATGCTGATGAGATGGCCTCTAGGCAGCAAAACATTTCAGTGTCAAAACTTACTGGTGCTACCTCTTGTTCATTATCTTCTACCATCTTTCAGAAGTCTATTACTATTCCATATGTAGTACACCAGAAAACATTACAAACAGAGGGTTTTTTTTCATTTAATGCAGATAATGATCTCCTGGTCCTAATGATCTGTTATGTAGAAATTTAAAATACATATATGGAATAACAATTAATTATATTTCTGGTTGTGTGCTTTCAAGTTATTTCTGACTTACGGTGACACTACATTAACCTATCACAGATATATATATTTTTTGCAAGATTTGTTCAGAGGTGGGGGGTGGTTTTTGCCTTCCTCTGAAGCTGAGAGAATGTTATTTGCCTAAGTGGGTTTCCATGGCCGAGCAGAGATTCAAACCCTGGTTTCCAGTCATTGCCTAATGCTCAAACCACTGTACCAGTGGCTCATATTATAGTCCTTTAAACAAGTGTCCATGTGAATCCATTCCACCTAGCTCTGCTTTCACCTGGATATAGAGTGAGAAAAAGATTTCCATTCTTAACCCATGGACATAATGGTATCAGCTGTTTGTTGAGATTCTATTGTTTGTTTTTCAGCTAAGTTTACTTTGATCTTAGGAATCTATGCCAGTAGTTCTGAGCTTTTAATCTTATTGAAACTGAAGTGATAAATCCAGCATTTACTGTACTAAGTAGAATTTAATTGTTTTCTGTTTGGGAAGCATAACCTAAGGGGGTCTGTCTTTAATGTAGTGAAATACAAATAATAAATTAAAGGCAGAGTAAATTTATTTGGTGACTTCAGCTTTTGAAACAGGAAGACAAAGAAAGAGATAAATGGCTTGAGTAATGAACCACTGAGATAGTTTTTGAACAAAAAATACAGACCTTAATTAAGCAATGGCATCATTCTTTTTCCCTTTTGCAGTGTTAAAAAATCCGATCTGTAAATTGTATAGATTCCCCACATCTGACAACAAGTGGATGCTTATACGAGAACAGATGTCTGAGAGCACTCTTTCTTTTCATATTCCCAAGGAACTCATCAGCCTGCACATAAAGGAGGATATGAGAAGGTAAGGGAAACAGTGTGAAAAAGTAAAAGTAAGCTATAAAACTGTCTTTATGACATCGGTAATAGAAGTTGACTGAAACCCCTGAATTCACTGATAGGAATTTAGAGCTGCTGCTCACTTGGTTTGCCTAACTCAAGGCTGAAACGCAAGCAGCTCTGAGAGATGACCTGAAAGCCAGGAGTTAAGCCAGGAGTCAGAGAGGAGGAATGTGCAGAGACACCCACAAGACCCTGTTGCTCAGTTAAGGTCCCTGTTAAATCAGGGGCCAGTTGACTGGACCCAGTGTACCATATGCCATTAAAGAACTCCCAAAAAAACGCCATTAAAGAACCCGGTAGACCTACAGTAGCCCTGTAAGGTAGGCCAGTGGATTTAAATTCCTTCTCCCCCTTCTCAGCATTCCACACTTTTCCCTGACTTGCTGAGAGTGATTTGCTCTGTTGCCCTGCCACTGCCATGGCTGCCACTACTTCTAGATGACAGCCTGGGTTATGTCACAGCAGTGGCAGCAGCAAAAAACAGTGTTGATTAGTGTCCAAGTTATTGTAAACAGCATCAATAATAGTGTCAAAAGCCTTGTTTGCTATAAGGCCCAGAGCCTTAATAACTATAGCCAACACTGTAGTTGTGAGGTGGAGAGGGAATTTGCAGGTGGGTGGTGATTTGCATGTGGATGGCTATTGGCTGAGGGAGTGACAGGAGCAGCCAATCAGCACAGTGAAAGAGGCAACAAACCTAAACCCATTGTATACACCCAAGAGGCAACATACCTACATACCTAAGGCCATACCCAAGGATTTTATATATCTACATAGTGTGAAAGAGCCCCTTGAGAGTCCAAGCTTGAACCTCTACTCAGCTGCTCAACAATTATGATTCCCCATTGCATATATATAACCATTGAACCCAAGCCTGTAGTCAGGTGTGTTACGGTAAGAAGACCTAAGAATATACAGAGAACATAAGTTAACATGATAGAACAAAATGTAAATATTAAATCTGACATGTTTAAAGTTAATTTCTTATGTTAAATTGAACTGTATTTTAAGCACTTTGTGGCTATGTGCTCATCTAGAGTCCAGCTTCTAGGATGTTCACTGACCAATTGATTTTATTTCCCTAAACATTTTAAATGCCACCATTGTACTTGTAGTGTGCTGTTCCCTTAGCCATTTATAGATTATAATATCTCTCTCTGGCTTTTCTTTGCAAACGAAGATTAAGGAAGGACTTATCCCGCGCTTTCTGCAAGCGCGCTGATGACTAAAAAGGCCAATCCGAGATAAAACAAGTCCGGTTGCAGAAGGCACAGCAGAAGGTCTCCTTGGGTGATGTTTCCGGGTTGTGATTCTTTCTGCGTTGTTGTTTCTCTTCAAGACTTGTTCGGTGTGAGTTCTCAAATAAGGTTGCAGCAATGTGAGGCCTGGGCGGACCACTGTTGGTGATCAGTTTGGCTGGGCCTGAGATGTTGTTTCAGGCAGTCCTTGTATTGCTTTTTTTGGAGTGCCCCTCTTACGCTGACCTGTGGCAAGTTCACCGTAGAGTACTATTTTTGGGAGGCGGTGGTCCTCCATCCTAGAAACGTGCCCTGCCCAGCACAGCTGTGTTCTCAATATCATGGCCTCAACGCTGGTGATCCCTGCTTGCTCAAGGACAGTAACATTCGTCACATAGTCAGTCCAGTGTATATGTAGGATTGTGCGTAGACAGCACTGATTAGAGCATTCAAAGAGTCATAAGTGTTGGCGATAGGTGATCCATGTTTCAGACCCATAAAGGAGAATAGACAGTACAATGGCTCTATATACACTGATTTTTGTGCTTCGCCTCAGGTGTTTATTACTCCAGGCTCTTTTGTAAAGTCTTCCAAATGTGCTATATAGTCAACAGTAATCATAATATATTTTCTGTCTATGTACTGTATTTCTAAGTTAAACTTAATGGGGACTTGCCAAATTAAAACCAAAACCTAAACTGTTAGATATATGAATGACAACTTAAAATGGATTATAAGTAACAGCTCTGTGCTCTTTAATTTGTTTTGCGTTATCAGTTGCTATGAATTCTGCAATATCTCCCTTTCTTTGTAGTATCTTATTAATATTATAAAAGAGGATGTTCATCTCTCTCTTTAGAGCCATAGTCCTAGGTCCATGATCTGGACACCTGGAAACTGTGCATGCTAAGGGAGCTCTGAGTGTTTGTACCTTGCGGTTATTTAGTTTTTAAAATAATCCCAGAACTAGTTAGTGTAAATTAATTTAATTGTATTTTTTGTGTTTGAAACTTTCAGTACCATTTCCACTAACTAGGTGGCAGACATTCCTAACCACCAGTATTTTTTAGTCAATAGATTGCACGTTTATCCTGATTGCTATGTTTTAAATGCTTTTGAACTCTTTTAAGTTAGTGCTGTCTTTGATAGTTTATTTAATTGTTTTGTCCTTTTGTTTACTATCCTTTCATGGGCAGGTGACAACTTTTTTGTTTCAGCAGGCCTTTGAGGGCTGACTGCTCAGAGGGCGGGGAAGGGCCTTTCTGCTGGCTGAACATTGCAATTCCACATGGCTTTTCATAGAATCATAGAATCATAGAATTGCAGAGTTGGAAGAGACCACGAGGGCCATCCAGTCCAACCCCCCTGCCACGCAGGAAATCACAATCAAAGCATCCCCGACAGATGGCCATCCAGCCTCTGTTTAAAGACCTCCAAGGAAGGAGACCCCACCACGCTCCGAGGGAGTGTGTTCCACTGCTGAACAGCTCTTACTGTCAAAAAGTTCCTCCTCATGTTGAGGTGGAATCTCTGTTCCTGGAGCTTGCACCCATTGCTCCGTGTTCCAGTCTCTGGAGCAGCAGAAAACAAGCCTGCTCCATCCTCAGCGTGACATTTTGGTTGACACTTAAGAGTTTTGGGGGTCTGGTCCTGGAATTTTGCAGAAGTGGCAGTTGACTTTTTGAGGCGTGTGTTTGTGTGTTTGCCTGAAAAAAATTGGGAGAGTGGGTGGACAAAAAAGGAGTGAAGAACCACATTACCTATGCGTGGCAGGGGGTTGGACTGGATGGCCCTCGTGGTCTCTTCCAACTCTGCAATTCTATGATTCTGTGTACTAGTGGTTTATCTTTGTAGTCCCTCTTTTTAATGTTTTTTAAAAAGTTCTTCTAATTTTATTGATAGCTTAATTATATTTTAAACTTTTGTACTAGATGAATATATGGATACAGTAGGCCCATCATATCCACGGACTCACAATCTGTGGATTCAACTCACACAATACATTTGAATCTGCAGTGGGGAGCACACCAGCCTGCTTCTGCCTTTGAGGTGGTGGAGTTCCTTTGCAAGGCGGAAGTGGGTGGCTTGTGTGGCTTGCCGCCACCTCTGCTGCTGCCCTACACCATTTTTATTAGCGATTAACAAGCCTTGCATCATGTTCACAGAGACTGCAAACATGACGTGAGGCTTATAATGGCATAGGAGAGCCTGGTCTCCTGAGTTGTAATCCAGCACTCAAAGCAGTACACCACGGTAGCTCCCATAGTAAAGATACTATTGTTACAATATACTGGTTATCATAGCTACTGAAAAGGTATTTCCATTTATAACTTATAATTTAATGAATTGCCTTCAGAAAGCTACAAAAGAAAGGTTATGAACTTATAAATGTACATGAGCAGCTAGTGTTTTTTTAGTAAGATAAAATAAAATTGCAAACTATTTTCCATATCAAAGTAACTTCAGGATGAAATGTTCAGTCCATTTAGATTTGAGCGTTCGGTTCTATTTATTCTATTCCTTTATTTCACATCATCTTTTAATATTTGTTCAGGAGGCAAGAAATACTGTAGGTATATATGCTCATCCTAGTCTACTGGGATATGCCAACCAAGCAGTATGTAAAGTCAAAGATATAAATCTAGTCAAGTGATCATAGAAGGGGTGTTTTAAGAAGATATTGAGAGCTGTAACTTGCCATCAGAAATATGTAAATGATTCCCAGCAAAAGTTAATGAGAACAGCATGCAATGCATCTGTGTTTAAAGAAGGGTTTAGCTCTCATACAAAGAGGATTTTCACTGTTTTATGCAAGATTTAGCCACCTGCTCAATGGTTTAAGGTTAACCTTTAAAATGGTTGCCTTCTGAGAAACTTACAAGTTTGATAGAAAACTATTACTTGCAAGTTTCATATAAAACTTGTCTGTAGGATTCAATCTAAGAGACAGATGCTAGGTATTTTCGGATTAACACAGAGACCATAAAATTATTTCTAGCACTAAAAAATGTCATCATTGTAAAGTTTGTGCTGTAGCAGCTGTCCATACACTCTTGTTTCTTTTCTAGCAGAGCAAGGATTTGGACTGCACTGTTTAGCTTTGGGTTTTGACATTACCTAGCAACCGGTGTGTCAGTTGAGTTAGCTAATGGTATTTTCCAGTGCATAGTAATAAAGAATATCCTTTGCTTCTAGAAGTTCCCAGGTTCAGTTCTACATGTCTGCAACTTGAATGAAATTCCTTCTTTACAGCAAGTGTGAACTAAAAAATTCCTTCTTTACAGCAAGAGGGACAGATGGTCATTTACTTTGTCTTGATACAGACACATGTCCAAAAGAATAGTAACTTCCTACTGCAAGTGACCACATTGCAAGTTTGATTCCAGTGGGCTCCAAGGTTTACTCAGCCTTCCATCCTTTTGTAGGTCGGTAAAATGAGTACCTAGCTTGTGCGGGCAATTAGCTAACACACATTGGAAACTGCTTAATGCAGTGTAGATGTGTAAATTGCTATTGCTTAAAACTTTTTTATTGCTTAAAAATTTGTAAGCCACTCTGATAGCCTTGTGGCTGAAGAGCGGGGTATAAATAACTAAATAAAAAATAAAAAAATAAATATTCAGAATGGCAGAACCTGGACAAAAGATAGTGAAAGCATTGTGGAATACAAACCATAGCTACTGCATGTAGTCTGACGTTCCTTTCTGCAATGCAATGACACGTTTCAAAAGTGGAGGACAGTTTCCATACACCATCTGTTAACTACGCCTCTTCACAATCTCTTCTTTCCCCCTCCCTACATCTTTAAAAACATCATTTCCCCTATTTTGCATGTCCATGAACCCCTTTTAAATCCATCTATTCAGGGAATTCTCCAGTGCTAGCCAGTGGCAAATAGGAAAAGTCTTTGCCTTTTGCACAGAAGGTTGTAAATTCAAATCTCACCTTGAGTGAATTTGTCTTTTAGCATTTAAAAATTTCCTCCCCCCTCCTCTCCCCCCCCTGCCTGTCCCAAAAGACTTTTTTATTTATTTATTTAAGACACTAAGCTAAGAAGCTGATACAGGATCCTGGCCCAAATGTTTTAAAACTCTTTTCCTGCTTCAAGGTGGCATTTTTCTAAGTTCATACATTGCATTCAACTGCTTGACTTTTTCCCCTTAATCACCCCTTTGTGAGCAAAAAGGGATTTTAATTGCATTGCCAAGTAAGAAAGGAAGGGGGGCACTAAATTCTAAAAATCTTAAAATGATAAATGGAGGAATTAAAATTTTCCAAAAGGCAGGTTTGAACTCATGATGTTCTAGCAAAACAGGTCTCTGTTTCTTTGCCCACAGCCTCCAAATTTGCATAGGCTGATAGCAGAGCCCGAATGGCAAAGGAATAGGTTTTCAAAGCACAAGGAATACATGTGTTTTAAATGGGACAAAAATATTATATTAAATGCAAGTATTGCTACATGACTGCATTGGTAAATTTAGCTACTGCTGAATTTTGCAAATTTGAGGTTTAAAAGTTAGCCTGAGAGCTTGCAGGGAGGGACCACTGACCACCAGAAATTGAATGGCAGGGAAGCAGGAGGAACAAAACCTCTGGGACCTTTGGGCAGAGCAGGCATGCCCCCTCCACTGACGTGTTTTTACATCATCCAATCACAGCATTGCTGCATTTCTTCTGCACAACATATTGAGGTGGATTTGAATCGCAAAGGCTTCTATTCACGCACAATCTCCGTTAAGAGGAACAAATGGATCTGTGACAGAATACACATGGAAAGTCCACTGAATTCAGCCAACGCCGTGTAGTGATTTTCGTGTGAATTCCGATGCTCTTACTGATGAATTTTGCATTTAACGCTGGTGTGGTATTCTCCTTAGGGTTTGTGGCAAGAGAATGAACTTAACAATAAAAAGAGTCTCTTGCAGTTACAGTGTGCCCAAGTCTTAAGTTCTTGAGTGGATCATTCCCCCACCCCCCGCCAAGTAGCTGGTGACAAGAAGAGGGACATAGGTCGTTCCCTCCCCCGTGGTGCCACACCATTATGGAACACACACACACACCATGCAGGTGCAATTAACACTGGTACTATATTCTTTTCACTGCCAGATCAAACCTTATTCATTTGTCCAGGCCATTTAGATTGGTTTATGAAAATGACGGGGCTAGATGTCTAAATTATATATTTTCTTATCCCCTTTTGAAGAGGGTAGCAGTAGTTTGACGTGGCATTTTTAGGTTATATCTTATTACATTTCATAAACCACCCTGGTACAATAAGAAGAAAAGTTGTAAACATATTTTAAATAACTGCATAAACTGGCTTAGTTATCAGCATGTTGGTGATCCCATGCCCCATATTCCCAGATGACTTTAATGAGTGGGTGTCAGGAGACAAGATAACACTATAGAAAATTTCCTAGGCAGAGGAATTGTGCTATCCAGGCACCAACTTTGGAACCTTGCTACCAGGGAGCCTAACTACTAGTAGAATCACTAAAATACAGACAGCATGAAACAGTATATTCCATTGGATCCAGAAAAGTCTAGAAAGATACTGTGGTTGATGGTACTAACAGCTGCCAAGAGATCCCAAACAATCAATAGGGTTGTATCTCTCTGTTTCTCTTCTCATATATTTCCTAAATGTCTTCTGATAGATGTTTCTCCTCTGTGATATGATGTACTTCTTCTGAAATATGTCTCTTCTGATATTGATCAAAGTCACCAAGGCTCTCTGTATCCTCAACTAGGTTCCATAATGAAATAGATCCAGATAATATTTTGGTCTTGAGCTGATAAGTTAATGGCCCCTTAAGTATGATATATAGGAAAGGAATATTAGGTAACATGAGGTGGCTGAGGAAAAAGTTCTTTCAGCAGCAATCTCACAATTGCCTTTTTTTAAAAGTAGTCAGAATGACTTCTTAATTTGGAGATTGATTAGAATTAGCAGTGGTCATTTCAACAGCCTTTAGTGCCCCCACTCCTGAAAAACTTCACCAGTTCTGATAGGTAGGGTTCAAGTAAACACACTACAGAGTGTTCTGCTCTGTGTGTCATCGGATGTGAACAATACAATAGGACAAGAGGGTACAGGTTGAGTATCTCTTCTCTGAAGCACTAGAAATGTTTTGGATTTTGGATTTTTTTCAGATTTTGAAATATTTGCAGATATCTTTTCTTCGCAAATGAAGATTCAGGAAGGACTCATCCAGTGCTTTCTGCAAGCGCGCTGATGTCTAAAAAGGCCAATCCGAGATAAACAAGTCCGGTTGCAGAAAGCACAGCAGAAGGTCTCCTTGGGTGATGTTTCCAGGTTGTGATTGTTTCTGCGTTGTCATTTCTTTTCAAGATTGTTCGGCGTGAGTTCTCAAATAAGGCTGCAGCATTGTGGATAATGCATCTCCATGCCTCCCGATGTGAGGCCATAGATATAGATATAGATATAGATATAGATATAATGAGATATCTTGGACCTGGGACCCAAGTCTAAACACAACATTAATTTATATTTTATATACAGCTTATACACATAGCCTGAAAGTAATTTTATACACAGTATTTTTTTTATCATTTTTGAGCATGAAACAAAGTTTGTGTACATTGAGCCATCAGAAAGCAAAGGTTTTTGGATTTTGGAGTATTTTGGATTTCCAGATAAGGGGTACTCAACTTGTTCTCTGTGACCATCTCTATATTCAGTGTTGCAAAACTGTGGCAGTTTTAGCAGTAAAAATTTATCATGTGTTTTTAGATAATACTGACACAAATTCTGTTTCAGTCAGCTTTGCCTCCAAAGGAGCAAACAGAAAAGCTGATAACTTAATAATGTATTTCCTTTTGTAACCTCAGTGGTTTGGTTGTTTCATGGCACTAACATTTTCACTTAACTGATGCAGTTGCAAGGGTGAAAATTAACCAGGGCATGAATACATTCTGGTATCTTATGTTAAGAGAAGAAAGGGATTTTTTTTTTCTTAAGCTGATTTTTAAAAAATGAAGAATATGAACACATGCCTCTAGTGGCATAGATAAAGTACAATGCCACTGTGTGAACTGAACAAAGTTTAAAAGACCAGTATAATGGGTTCCCTTGCTTCTAAAGTCTCAACCAACCACATCAGCCTGGTGTCTTCCACATGTGTTGAACTACAGCTACTGGACTCCAGTCACCATGGACATTGAGTATGCTGGGAGAGAGTGATGAAAGTGGTAATCAAAACCATTTGGAAATCACTAGGTTGCAGAAGGTTATCTAGACAGTTTTCCCTTGCTTTATGATTTATCAGGGGTGAAGACCCATTGGCCCTCCAGATATTTTGGACTTTAACACCCAGAAACTTCAGTAAGCATAACTAGTGGTAAGGAATTGTGGAAGTTATATTCCAAAACATCTGGAGGGCCAACACTTCTTCCACCGTCGCACTATATGAACAATTGGACATGGATGCGGTCCATTCCTTTTTTTACAGAGCAGGTTATAAGACATTCCAATTGTTTTGTTTATGACTTGTGATAAAATATAAACGTTAACTAGAGTATTAAATCCTCTCCAGTATTTCATACTCCTGGAGATTTCAAACAGGACTCTTTCTTAGCATAACCTGGTGCTGCTAGAAATTGAACCTGGAACCTCTTGCATGCAAGGCATGGGCTCCATGATCACCTTTACTGGGTAGCAGAGTTATGCAGATAAATGAAGACTGTAAGAAGTTGCTTAGTTGTAGAACTGTTTCCTTTCGTGTTAACACTTCTGTACAATTGGACAATGCCATGATGGTTGGATTTTTTTTCTATAGGAATCAGGAGCTTAAAGAACTTGGGGAACTTGCTCCACATTGGGACAATATGCGTAAAAGTGTCATTGCACACTGTGATCAAATGCTGACTCTCTATCAAAATATGCTTGCAGAACTTGGAAAGCATACAGGTATGGTTCTTGCTCAACAACTGAAGAAATGATTAGTTACATTTTCATTGTGCATAACACTGTGGCATAGACACAGTTCAACTGATGACTGCTACACTTCCCAAACTGTTTCAGGAGTAGACCTTGGACAGGCATCCTTTTACTGCCCTTTCCCATCCTCCCTAATGCAAGAAGAAATGAATGAGTGAACTTAGGAGTCCATAACGTATTTGAGTACATGATCTCCCAGATCCAGGATATTACGCTCACATAAAGAGCAGCATATTCAATTTTCTCTCCAAAATACAAAACTCAGTTATTGTGTCATTCACTTTTTCTCTTCTAAAAGTCTATCCCAAGCTATTGAAAGCTAATAGTGTTATCGCTCATTAGCAGAGGTTCTAGAACTTTGAACTAAATGGATGAGCATCTCTATTTATATGTATAACTACAGTTTTTGTGTGACCTGGGATGAAGAAAATTGCTCAACTGTGCAGTTTTCTTTCTGTGCGATTTACTTCTCTGACAGTCCGTTAATATGTGGGGTTGGCATTAACACCCTAACACCTTGTTGGTTCTCACTTTCATTTTCTGAAAGGGGGAAGTGCCTTCAATAGTTGCTATTAGCCAATGTTTTTGTTAGAAGTGATGATATGACATTCAGAGAGGGCATTTCTGACTGTAGCTATGTAATGCTCTCTGTGGATCAGCTTACTTCTTTCTTTTAGGCTTAGGCAAACCAATTGTTTCAACCTATTCTAAATAGCTAAAATGTTGCAAACTGCTCTGGAGTTTGGAGACTTTACCTTTGGTACTGCAGCTTCCAGAATCCCCCAGCTAGCTCAGACACTGCCATGTGGTCCCTAAAGTTAAATTTCAGGAAGACCCATTCCCCTTCTATTGCCTTGCTGGGTCAACCAGTGTTTGTGTCAAGCTGGCTGCCTCTAAATGAAAAACTGTGGTCATAAAAAATTCAATCTAGAAGCAAATTCATCTCACCCAGTATTTTACAACTGACCATTTCACCTCATAAAGACCATTTTCATTGACTAAATTTTCTGTAGTATTACAAGTCACATGCAAGCACTGTGATGTTTACTCTTTTTAAAACGCTTATCCAGGAACCAGTCTAGTCCAGAAACTGATCTGGAGGTTCCTGTTCTTAAATAATGGAAATATTCCTTGTTCCTGTGCCAGGAACTTGGGGAGCTTACAGGGCAGCAAGCCTGTTATCAAGCTGCAGCTGCAAGTTCCTACCTTTAACCCAAGAGAGGAATAATTCAAAACACCACTTTTTTATTTTTTATTTTATGTATTTTTTCCATTAAAAATTCAATTGAGCTGTATCTCTCCTCCATGAGTCAAGCCCCCTTGATCATGTGTCCCTCACGCACTTGTTCAACATAAAATGTGGCCCCCACTACCATAGGAAGTTGCCACCCCTGAACTAGTGCATAATAATCATATATCTCTTCATAAATGTTTCACATAGATAATCTGCTTTTTCCCAGTACTCTTAGTTTTTACAAATTTAATTGGAAAGTTACGCACATTTATTTGTCTCTGTATGCATGAGTTTACATGTACACGTCATCTCATTGCCTGTCCTTCCTCAAAGGAGCTTACAGTACCAACCAGAGAGTTCTCAGGTGGTCTAGGTACCAGGCTGAGACCTATTTAGCTTCAGATAATTGCCTCATTTTGAGTTGTTCTCATCTGTAATGTAACAAAACTACAGGTATTTGGTACAAGTAATTATATTTGCTCTGACTGAACATGTAGGTCACAAAGTAATTTGCATTCTTTTTCTAGATAGGTTTAAAAGCTTATATTAAGACTTGTACCTCTGAAGCTGATTGTTACAAATTTAAAATTGTTTTCCATGGATTTGCTGGCAGAGTCATTAAATTTGTTCTGTTTAGTTATTTTTATCCTCCTGGATTTTTTAAAACACACACAACAAATATTCAGGAGTTCGGCTTCATGTAATTTTGCTTATACAGTTTTCTTTGGACAGCCCAGTCCTATAGGAAGCTGCAGAAATTTGCTACAACCATGCATAAACTGATACAGGCTTGCTCCCCCTCCCCGCCCCGTCTGATCTTGGAAGCTATGCAGAGTCAGCTCTGGTTAGTATTTCAATGGAAGACTACCAATGAATACCAGTTGTTGAAGGCTAACGAACTGGCAAAACCATGGGGTCGCCATAAGTCTATAGGCAACTTGATAGTACATACATGCACATAGGAAAGCAAGTTACACCAAATAAGCTTGTGATGGCCTGCCATTTGCTGTTTAAATCTTCTCTTCAGAGAGCTTCCCCTCCCCTGTTTCTAACGTGCTCTCTTTTTAGTCAAGAAATTCATGGATGTTCATGGCAATGTGCTACTAAATCCTAGTTCAAGACACATATTTGGACAGCTGAGCTGTGATACAAATAAGCTTTGTGCCTTTGCATATTAATTGGACACATCTCCCTTTCTGTTACACAACAGTTAATTCAAGAATTGTTCAGTTAACAATAGATTCTGACATAGGAAACTGTGCTTCTTGAGGTTTCAACAAGCCAGGTTCTTAAATCAACTTGTTTCAAACTTGTTTGAACCATGTTTCAAACCTGTCAACCGTAGTTGCCACACAGTAGGAATGAAATTCATCTCTAATTTCATTCTCAAATTGATAATTTGATAATAACCCTAATACTTGTAGTACCTTAAGCTTAACTCTTACCCAAATGGTTTTGGAAGACAATCCCAACCAAACAAAAATTGTTTTGATTGCATTTTCTTAACAAAATTATCAATTATCAATTAATACTCAAGCAGAACCATGAAACACTGAACTGGCTGCACTGAACTGGCTACACTGAAACGTCCTAGAACCACAACTACCACCCCCATTATTGAGATAATTTATTAGATAAAACCTAATATGCAGCATCTTTTGTTGAGCACTAGAGGTGACAGGAATCCAGGGACAGAAGCATGTAAGCACAAGCTTGCACCCCACTTCCAAGGCACCCCACTCCTGGAATGTTAGCATTGCCCTGCACCCCATTTTTACAGGCCTGAGAAACTGGCCAAGTTTGGTTCATTAATGTGGCATTTTACAAAGGGAAAAAAACAGGATGGTCTCAGAAAAGGTCATTTATGTTTTTCCCTGGAAAGGAAGACCTGAGGCTGTAAGGTCAAAAGAAGACACATTCCACATAAATGGGAGGTTAATGGATGGAGAAACCCTTTTGTATTTGCTGATTGTGAAATTTCCTCTCCTCAGCTCCCAACCTAAAAAGAAGTTGCTCAAAGCTGTTAAAATTCAATTACTGGACATTAAGAAACACATTTAGCATCTTTCTCACCTTTTGTCAAGACCAGGAAACTCATTGTGCAATCCATGAAGGCTCACGGAATTCATTGTTTCAATCCATGAAGCAACCAATCCCCTCAGGTGTATTTGGAGGTATAAATATCACCCCCAAAATATGCCTCATTAAGCACAGTTGTAATAGCGGGGGGTGGGGGTGGGGGAGAGAAACTCTGTTACTCTGTGTTAGCCACATCCAGCTTCTCCATCCACTCTGCCAGACTGACTACAGGGCAGGTTGTATTACCTCAGTCAAAATCCTCTTGGAACCCTCTATCCCAAGTTTTCCTACTGTTTCCTTCTATAGCCTTGTGTGAATGCTTTCTTTGGGTGAAAGTGTGTGTGCTTGGTGTTATTTTTGAACTCCTTAATTAAAAAAAACATACTTAATTTTAAATGTTTACGTATTCCATCCAGATTAGTACTGGAATAATAGGTTTGCAGATTCCGTTGTTAGCCCCTCTTGCTTAGCTAAAGTCGAGTTGCTGCTAATTTTCCCCAACATATTAGAAACTCGATATTTTCTTAGAATTTTCCAAGGAGCATTTTGGGTAACAAGCACATATTCTACATTTATTATGTTTTGGGAAAGGGGCAAAGGAGCTGTGACACAGGGGCCTTTCGAATCCCACTGCTGCCACCGAATTTGTGACACCCTTTCTTGGACTGGGGTTTTACTTGTGATGGATAGTACTTGTATTGGGAGATTTTCAGATGGAGGAAATAACCCCCCACAGAGATCAGAAGAGAAACGGAGCTGTTCTGCTGCCAGCGCTCCATTTCGCACACCCCCGTCCTTCTCCCGATCGCCATTTGTTCTTTTATTTTTATTTTTTTTAAAGTTCTCCCTCTGTCCTGCTTTCATTTTCCTTCCACTATTTTCCATTATTTTTTACTTACGAAGAACTTCTGTTAGTAAAAAATAGCAGAAGGAAAATGAAAGCAGGACAGAGGGAGAACAAATGGAGATTGGGAGAAGGACGGGGGTGTGCGAAATGGAGCGCTGGCAGCGGAACAGCTCCGTTTCTCTCCCGCTCTCTGCAGGGGTTATTTCCTCCGTCTGAAAATCACCTTGGTGTGTATTTCCTCACAGGGCTAGTATGCCAAATAAACAGTAGTAAGGGAAATAATTCATGAAGAGTCTGGATTTGATAAACAAAACATAAAGATTGGTTTTATTGTGTAAACAGTATAACAGAAATGCTTTGAACTTTGTCTCCAACTTGGTTAACTTCAAACTGGTTGCTAGTCCCACTCTGTGGTGACTATGTAACTTCAGAATCTGCCAGACTCAATAACAACTTGTGAGGTTCTTTCTTTCCTCTCACTCTATATTTCAGTCAGCCTCTATTCCTCTTAACACTTATTCTTACATTCTTAAATTATATTATTTATAAAACATACATCCCTCAGCTCCATTCACAGCCACACACACATTCCAGCCCTCTCCTCATCACATCACATCTTCAACTCCCCCTTTCAGCTGTAATCTTTCTTTTTTTCCCCTCTAGGAGACCCCTCCCATACCAGTTTCGTGCCACAGGATTGGCTCCTTCATGCTCTCTTCCCATTCGCTCATCAAAATTCCATCGGACGCTCATCACATGCTCTCCACAGGAGCTCCCAGCTTAGTTCACTATATAGGTCCAAGACATGTTGCTTTTGTTATTTTCATCAAGTTGGCTTTGATTATTGGTAGCCATGTTAGTGAGAGACCTGCAAAAGACACTCAATAGAAACTCTCAATAGGCCATAGCATCCCACAGTGATAGGGTTTTCTCATACTTCCTGTTCTCTACTGCAGAGCCCTACTGACCACAAAAAGCTTCTGAGGATCATGGGGGTCTTTTAAACTGTGGTGGGATCAGATATCAGGGAAGGGGAAATCTACATATAGCTGTGGAACTCTATTCATGCAAGGTCTTTTTGCCTGATTATGATTGATTCTCCTCCATACAAGCCCTGTGTCCCTGGTGTGGAGGTTCTTGCACCTCTCAGCAACAGCTTTACAGAGGTTGTGGGGAACTGCACGTGGAGGAGGGAGAGGGAAGGTCCTCTTCTTAGAGCTTCTTTTATATTCATGATTCGCAAGATCCATGCCTTATGTGTATTGGATTGTCACACATAAGTTGGCCAGTCATTTTACATAAAAATGCTCTGCAAAAAGAAATGCAGTAGTATGTGGAGGTGTGCTCATGAGTTCTTTGTCCTAGCATGTTTCACACACATGTAAATGCACAAACATTATATAATTTAACTCTGATAGTAATGCTTTGTACAGCTTTTCTACAGTAAGGATACTAAGAAAAACCACCTGGGTCCCATGCCCAGAGAAAGGTGGGATATAAAGTAGAATAAAATAAAATCTGCATAAGACACAAACAGTAGGATGGGTGAGACATAAATTTTAATGCAAATTTTAAAAAATTGTGAGCTGCTTTTTAGGTACATACTAAGAGAGACAGCAAGCCGCTATTTTCTTAATGAGCAATAACACATTAAAAGTAAGTTAAAGTGTTGCCAACATGGAAGTATCATCCTCATACATTAACAGAGAAAAAAAATGTTTGGTGGAAACCTTCAGCTAATGATTTTTTAAACTTTTACTTCCAGGTTCTTCTTTCAAATCAAGTTGTAGTAAAGGGGAAAAAACTCTAGAATTTGTTCCAATCAATCTACATCTGCAAAGAATGTATGTGCACAGTCCTCATCTAAAAGGTAAATTACAGTCTGATTAGGAACTTGGTTCAGGTTCTGTTGCAAAACCTCATTTACCTCCTTACTCCTAGGGGCCGGTTCCAGGAAAAAGTTCGTGAGATTCCGGATTACCATTCTTTCGCATCAGGAGTGCATAAATCACACGAATTCTGGCTTATTCGGAAGATGCAGCCAGTTTCGGTTTTCCTTAGTTTAAACAGGCAAAGGTGCAGGGGGATCGCCTCCAGATGATTAAAGCCAAGCAGGAGGCTGGGAGCGAGCAAGGAGAGGGTCATGGAGACCATAAATAATGAGAGGGCAGAAAAGCACAAACAAACAAAAGATCGACAGAGCGATCTGTCAACTTCCCCGTCTGCCCCTGCCCCGAAAGGCTTGAATAAAGAAAGGAGTGAAGGAAAGCACGAACAAGTAAAAGCATGGTGGTGCGATCTACAGTACGCACACACACACATACACACACCACACAAGCAGGGGCTAGCCCCATTCCTGGTCATCTTCCCTGCCTCCAAAGCCATGAATAAAGGCAAGTGAAGGGAAGGACAAACAAACAAAAGGACGAACATGTGATTGGCTGGTTGCCGCAGGCACGAATGCACACACATATACATGCACACACCAGCCAAGCAGGGGCTAGTCCCGATCGTCTTCCCAACCCCCAAAGCCTTCCTTTGAAACACAGGAAGGGCTCAGAGCAGATTTCCCAAAGTGGGCTACAAGCAAAAGAAGGGTGAAATGGCAGGCTTGGTGAATTTCTCTCTCCAACCCTTCCATCTATTCGGAGAAAGCACAATGGTCACTCCAACCAATCAGGATTCAGCCCTGCTCACACTAATTTGAAAAGGCCAATGCCAGTTTACACGGATGGTAAGTTCCCATGACCAATTATGCACATTTTCGCGAACTTAATCAAAAAAGTCAGGAAAACTAGCGAAAGCTGATACTGCGCGACTTACGGGGTTTTTGCACCCCCTCCTTCTGAACAGGGTGCTGTGGCTTTGAAATGCGTGGGAACTATCAGGCTTCTTGCTGCATTCTTTGAGGATTTATTTTGCCGTTTAAACGGCCCCCTAGATAACTCTGTTTTGCTTCCAAAATGAGAACTGAACTAGCTGTGTGCACTTCTAGAAATGGTGGCAGTAAGGGGATGTGTCAGTGTAGAGGTGGAAGGAAAAAGAAGGTAGGGTGTGGTACAATAAGCTGCCAACAAAGCAACAGTAGAATAAATAGGTTAAATTACAGAAAGAATTATTGTTACTCTACCACCTAAGAAGGCTCTGCTAAAAGAAAGTTGCAGTTTCTCATTTATTCACACATTAGAGTCAATACTTTCAGTTGACTGGTAAGATTAGTTTTATTTGAGGGAAGTGTTTATATTTCTTTGATGTACATATCCAGGAATAGAGTAGTAAAGCATTTTAAGCCAGCTTTTTAGCCTCAGTGTAGCTTTCTGTAAGGAGAGGCATGTCCTTCCAAAAGAGGAGCACTCTGCTATCATAAGCAGTGTTTCCTTATCTCTTCATACGTGCATTCAAACCACAATATTTGTCTGTTCTTATTGCAGATGTTCTTTATGATGTCGTCACAGTAGGAGCCCCTGCAGCACATTTTCAGGGATTTAAAAATGGTGGTCTTCAAAAACTATTGAATAAATTTGAAGCAGAAAGAAGGAAGTAAGTTGTTCTCAGTAACTCTCTATGAAATTAAGCATATCTCAGTACTCCCATTATTTAACAATATTTTTGTATATGTTTCTGACTTGTATGCAATAATATTAGGAGCATGTGTACTTGGGTAAATTATACTTTTCGTATGATGTTTGTCTATTAAATAAATAACAAGACTGATAAATAACCCATCTTTATTTATATGTATTACAATTCTAATGCTTGTCCCCTGCAATATGCTCACCATTCACACTCAGACACCAATGCAGTCTTGTTTTCCACTGGTCGAAGGTGTGGAGCAGATCAGTTTCTGTCAGATGCGTCAACACATCTGCCATTTTCTTCTCTACTGCATCAGTTGACTCAAAACATTATTATAACATTATTATAATATTATTCCTTTAAGCACCAATTTAACTTTAGGGGAATGAAAAAAAAGATCACATGCTTCCAAATCTGGTGACTATGGAGGATGTTCAAGTGTAGTAATGCATTTATCGGCCAAAAACTGCTTCACAGAAAGTGCTGTGTGAGCAGGTGCATTGTCTTGATGAAGAATGAAACTATTTCCCCACAGTTCTGGCTTTTTTCTGACTTGCTCAGCTTTGTCAAAGCTTCCTTATAATAATGCTGGTTCACTGTCCTGCCTTCTGGAACCCATACTGCCAAAATTACACCCTTGATGTCAAAAAACCAATGAGCATGGCTTTGAATGTGGACTTATTTTGATGTGCTTTTTTCATTCTTGGTGATGATGGTGTTTTCCAGTGCATTGACTGTCGTTTTGTCTTAGGATCATACTGGAAGATCCAGGTTTCATCACAAGTTATGATTTTTTGAAAAAGGTTTTTTGTCCACTTCA
Organism: Gambelia wislizenii; assembly: GCA_030847615.1. Taxonomy (NCBI): domain Eukaryota; kingdom Metazoa; phylum Chordata; class Lepidosauria; order Squamata; family Crotaphytidae; genus Gambelia; species Gambelia wislizenii. Next base: position 59,149,029 of record JAUMIR010000005.1, on the reverse strand, counting down.
AGTTGCTACAGAATGTCCCATTGCTCAACTTTTAAACTTAGCATTTTTCCAGCACACAACAGAACACATCCACTTTAAATGATGACTGGCAATCAACTGAATGGCCAAGAGTGTTGATGTTTGTCATGCAGGTTCAAACATGTTCAAGGTCACCACTCAAGTGTTCACAATTAGTTCTCCCTGATTTGTCTGAAAGGTAGAAACTCAGTCTTGTTATTTAATAGACAGACCTTATAAATACACAAGGCAGGCAAGTGATATCTATTGCTAAATATCAATGGAATCATAGGATAGTGAGTCCCATCATTGGAACACAGTGTAATTTTCTAATAATAAGACAGTGTGGTGTAATGGTTAGAGTGTTGGACTAGAACTTTGAAGATCTAGGCTCAAGTCTCGACTGAGCCATGCAACTCAATGAGCGACCTTGGAGCAATCACTCTCCCCCTCTCAGCCTGACCTACATCATAGGTTTCTTTGGTGAAGAGCCATCTGTGTTTCCCTGTTATATTATAAATATAAAAACAGCAAAAGTAAAATTAAGGATTTAAATGTGAATTATAAACATATAGATGTGCACTTGGATGCAACTGTGCAAAAGGTGGAACTATGTCTAGCTCTTTCTTAGATGTAAATCTTTCACATATGGGAAACATACATTGTTCCTCTATAGTATTGCTATAATGATTGGAGTGTGCTTGTTGACACACAAAAGCCTGTATGAGGAGGGCATCTTGAAACTCAATATGCAAAATATTTTTCACCTTTGCAGTAAATGGAGCTTATGTTTATGCAAATATATGTGTGCATAATTTTTCTTCATTTGGGTCAGTTCAAATAGAAGTTCATCTAGGTTTGGAATTTAAAGACTAGTCTGTGAAGTAATTAGGATTTAAACTGTAAAAGACATTTGCTATCATGACCTCTCTCTCTCTCTCTCTCTCTCTCTGGCTTTTCTTTGCAAACGAAGATTCAGGAAGGACTCATCCCACGCTTTCTGCAAGCATGCTGATGACCATTACTGTGATAATCCATATAAGAATTCTTTTGTGGCACAAGCTGCAAAATATGGATAGGATAAGTTTGTTTGGTTTACATATAATTATGTCCTTTTGAACCAATAAATGAACTGAAACTCATTCTTAGAAATTTGCACTGCACAGAGTTGCCCTGAGTTCTTCAATGGAGTTCTCCATTTTTTAAAAAAAAGTATATAAAAATGGTTTTCCATGGGTTTTTTCGGGCTGTGAGACCGTGTTCTGGAAGAGTTTATTTCTGACATTTCGCCTGCATCTGTGTCTGGCATCTTCAGAGAATGATTGGGTAGGAGTGGGGGGGGGGGCTTATAAAAATGCATATTTGAGGGGAAATTGTACATCAGAAATACATATATCAGAAAACATAAATTGTTCATATCCATTAAATTAGAAAAAATATTTTATAATGGGGCAAAACTGCATTAAAATACAAGTGTTAAGAGAAAGTGTCAGAAATGTGCATAAACGTTTTCCTGTGAAATTCAAAAACAGTTCTCAAAGTTTGGATTAAGATAGGAAAATTTTCAGAGTTTAAGACTTTGGGGAAATGGGGAATGGAAATACGTAAATTGTCTATTCCAACTGAGAGAAGATTTACATTAAAATGAACGTACAAAACTGATAGTCATTCCCATGGTTTTGTTGTTAATTTCAACAGAAATCATTAACATAATCTTTGTCATTGATAACGTATCATTGATTTAATTTGCTTCTGTTGCTTAGTAGCAGTTTCTGATGGTGTAATGAGAACAGTTAAACTATATACAGTAGTCAATTGCATAACAGTAGTATGTTTGTTTTGCCCTGTACCCTGAATATCAGCAAAGTACCACTGGTGATTCCTGAGGGGTCCATTACAAGATCGGAATAGACGTTATTTTCCTAATATGGATTCTAGCAAAGAATTGGTGATTATATTGTAACAGAATGGTTGCTGATATCCTTTATTTTCAAACATAATCTTAGGGAAACATCACCAAATAGCATATTAAGCCCAAATATGTAATGGAATGAGAAATGCAGAACATTGCAGGGGATTCATTAAACCAATATCTGGTGACAAAATATAAAAGAATTAGAATTTCAGACATCTATGAAATTCTAATCTGTGCGTTCTCATGAATCTGCTTAATGGCATATACATTCACATGCGTCTTTGTTCCCTTCATTTCCTTTCTGTCTCTCCCACTGCTAAATTGATGTGAGCAAAACTTTGCAAAAGCAATGTCTCAATTTTTTTTACAAAAAAACTACACTGCTTCTTTCCTCTTCACAAAATTTTCTTTAGAAACAGGGGGGGGGGAAATCACACTCATGTTAATATTCATCCTGAATAGTGAATGAAACAGAAGTGTTTCCAAGATATCTTTGGCTCTAAATTAAGAAAATTATTTCACTATAGCACTGATTACTTCTTTTTACATGTACATGTTTATTTGGCATCCGAAAGAGGCTTCAAGGCCAGTTAGCATTTTTCCAGAGCCAGTTTTTACAATTCAGTTTTTTCTGTTTTACACTGGAACACCTCTCTGAGGCCTGGGTTGGAAGAAACAGTAAGTTGAGATATCAGGCAGAATATAATGTGAATAGATTAAAAAGTGGCAGGTGTTCACTGTGTGAAATATGAAGGAAGAGGAGATTATCTTCCCAGGTAATCTGGGATGGGTGTGTGGATCTCTCAAACAATTTAGACTCCAGTAGTCTCATATCAGATGCTCTTTTTAAAAAATATTATGAATATTAAGCACACAGAGATGTTGTTATACAGTGAGACAAACATGTCAGTAACTGATCCTTTGCAACTTTTTTTTGTCTCCAGTGTGACTGAATATTAATGGATTGCAGGCAGGTCTCAGTTTATGTAGGGTTGTATTCCTGGACTCAGAGTGTAAACTGAGGGCTTGTCTACACTGGCTGGAGCATTCCAGCCCAAGGGCCACAGCATTCCCCCCCCCCCGTTTCCTGCCCTTCCATTACAACAATGGAGGGATGTCGGCTTACCTGCGGCCCACGCTCAAATCAGCATTTTTCTTCCCCATACTGGTTGCCTCTTCCAAGGCCAGGAGCAAGACACCCAGCCTTGTCACTTGGCTGGGCATCTTGCGGGGACCTCAGCAGATGTGATGTGCCAACCCAGCTGGGAAATGGCTACTCCAGGCACCACACGGATCACGTGTGTAGATATACACACCCCATTGAGTTAACGGGATGCACCATTTTCTCCAGAAGAACTGCAGCAAATGGTGAGGGTGGGTTTTTTTTTTACCACGTATGTATTTGCTGTATTTGCCCCAGAGTTTTGTTAGAACTGTCCGGACATAATCTGGACAGTTTGAACTACAAACAGGGCCAAACCCCTGTGTTGTCTGAACAGCCAGGCGCAGGAATGGGGGGAGTTCATTTCATTTGGCCCATGCAGACAAGGCCTGAGACTGAAATAAATAAGGGGAAGCAGTTCCACAGGGAATCTTTGGAGACTAGGATGATGTGTTCCAACAGAGATGAAGTAGGCTTAAAGTTAGCTATTTTCCTCAGCTCACAACTAGTTAAGAAAGAGGTTTAGAGCATAAAACATCAGAGCTTACCTTTTCCAGGCTAGAGAAATGTGCAGATGCTCTCCAGAGAGACCAGAAGAGGTAGAAATTGCTGATTCCAAGGGACTTGCCTATGGTGAGCTGGCTTGCCATTGGACAACAGGTCCTCTTCAGAGGGGCCCACAGACAGAGAACAACTGGTAAGAACTATGTTCTTCTCCTTTCTGCCTTCTGCAGTCACCTTGTCAGGTGAAGAAAACTAGGAGAGACAGATAGAAAACACATCTCCTGCTGTACCCTCTCCAGCAGGCTTGTCAAATGAAAAAGCACATAAGAAGGAGAGAGACAGAATATCTTTTTTTTTTTCCAGATGAGCCAAGGCAGGCAGTTCCCCCCATTTTAAGTTTGCAAAGGAAACCCATTCTTCAAGGGCATAATTCCAGCTTCTTCCTCCCCTTCAGATCCCTCTTCTAAGCAAGCAAAGGAAACCTCTTCTTCCAAACAACAGAAGATTCAAGTTTCTCTCACCTGTTCATGCTCCTCCTTCCAATAAGGCAAAGGAAACTCTTTCCTTCCTGCAGTGCCAAGACTGAAGCTGCTTTCTTCCCCTCACCACTACCCATCCTAGACGAGTAAAGAAACTGTTCTGGTTAAGGTTTTTTTTAACCACTCAAAATTCCATGTCAAAACTCTAAACAGCCTTTGTCTCTTAATCTCACCCTCCTTGCTTTTCCACCTTTGCTCAACTACACAGGAATGCTGGAAGAGCTATACATTGTGGGTGAGACTTTCAGTTATTTATTTATTTATTTATTTATTCCTGGAGAAACTTGATAAATTTGAATGTCACAAATAAGGGCAATGAAAATTGGTGCAGATTTTAGGCAGCAACCAACACAGATAAATGACACGGTTGGACTGTAACAGGCCATAGCTTTATTGGTTACAGCTGAAGACGTTTGATCTAGCATGAGGCAAGGGTCCAAGTAATGGACAAACTTTCCAAATTCCTTTGTTCCCGAGCCCAATTTCTGGGGAAAATGAAGGATGACAGAAGCGGAGTACACCTGGGTGAAAGCCATTCTATACTTCCCTTGTCAGTGGGGTTGAAGCAATCACATGGCTTCTGAGCTGGCTAAGTGATAAAAGTCCCCATCCCCAAATCCCTTAATGTATAAAATAAAAATAAATAAACATATAAATTCACGGACTTACCGGACACTTGCTAGCCGGGAAACCAACATGGCGGTCGCTCCCAATTTCCCTCCATGCTAGCCCCGCCCCCTCTACTCAGCCAGCCAATCAGATTACACAGCCTGTTCGTATGTGTGCAAACGGACCATACAGACCCATCAGCCATCCGAACGGTGTACGGATTTCTCTTCGCGATCTGCTTTCCCTCCCGAACGCCGCGTGTGCGTGTTTCAGGGTGGAAAACCGCCCCCCTCTTCTGCATTCGTGTGCATCCGAACGGCCGTTTGTACAAAGTGCGAACTTTCGCATACCGTACGTATTATTTAAATCGTGTAGAAGGGACCTAAGAATAGATATACTTATGTAGTAATGAACACTGTTAAGATTTAACAAGAAGATTAACCCTTGAATGCCTATGTATGCACAGAAGCCTGTTAGAGATGTAACTCAAACAGATGAGAAAAATATAGCCTAAAGGATTATAGGTTAAGTTATATAATTAAGATGACTAAATTACTGTATGAATATGATACAAGGGACAGAATTCTGTACAAGTGAAAGCCTTTATGAAATGTCTGTATAATGTCTTAGCAGACACTATGGGAAACTATGTAAATTGTTGAGAAGCTGATGATTATGATGGGTAAAGGTCTATGTTAAATGGTTTAATGGTTAATTATTACTAAGCCTGTTAAAGAGCTGAATAGAGAGATAAAGTCCCTATGAAAGGTCTTGGTGAAAGGGTAACGTGGCCCTGTGATACGATGTAGTGAGATGTATGATGCCTTACATGCAATGTAATGAATGTAATAAACATAATGAAGCTTGAGTGCCCAGATATTGCTATGTATGTGTTTCTCCCTAAGGGACATGCTATGTTATGTTTCTATATATATATGAATGCATACAATAAATGGCCTAAAAGAGTACCAAAGAACCTGCTCACTTAAAGATCCTGAAATTCCAATACTTGAGAACATGTGTGTGTGTGTGATGTTTATGTTAATTTGGGCTATCTGGTTTAACTAGCATGATGAGTTGGGCACTAAGGTGACCCCAGACAAAATCTAGACTTAGCTGACAAATGGCAAGGACCCTCGATTCCTCAGTCTAAGGGAAAGGGGTAGAGGAACCACACCTTTTTTCATCTGGTACATGGACCACCACTCTTTGTAGCTCTGATGTAGGGCACCTGTTCCACCTTTGAACAATTTCTGCAGTTTGTTTTAAGAGGCAGATGGAGGCTGGTGGTAAACTGGTGGGCATTCTCAAATCAATCCACTTTTGTTCTGAAGCTGGAGAATATGAGAGATAATTAGGTAAGATTCTGTGGGAGTATTCTGTGCGTATTTTCAGACCAAACCATGGGTTGGAACAAAAGAATGAGCAGGTATGATGAGAGTTAGGTCCACAAGGTTCCTTTTGCCCTCATATCATGAACTGAAGGCTGATGGGGCCATTGTCAGTGGGACAGTGATTCCCCTCTGGGTTGGCTCTGAATGTTAAAGGAACTGTCAGACGTAGTGGTCCATATCCGCAAAATGTGATGGCCACCTTGAATTGCTCCTTCAGTGTTCAAACAAAAGTCCATAGCAGATTAATTTCTCCAACCATCACTGACATCAGGGCAACCAGTCTCCACTGCTAACACAAATCAGTTAGGAACATCCAAGCCCTTTTTGCTAATAGTTTGCTAGTTCATTCGAAGAGGCCATATTTGTTCATGGTTTGATATAAGCAAGGATCAAAAGTTAATCACCTCATAGAAAGGGAAAATGAAATGTATAATTTCCATGCTTTTGCCTGCTTATTCTCATAGTACTTCTATGAATTTGGCCATCCTAAATGGTTGTGTCAGAATTAAACTTGTTAAATGCCTATTTCACCAATAGCATCTGATTCATCAAAAGAGACTATCTTGGTTGCTTTACATAAAACATTTGGAAATCAGAGCATAGTGGTAGTATTAATATGACAAATTGTTAAAGCAATCTAATTTATTTATCTTAAATATTAAAAAATTTAATGCATAAGCCAATTTGTTGAAAAATCTGTTAAAACCGTTCACCTACAATTGCTGGAAATGCATGTATCAGTTTAACATAACTAGAAACACTGAAACACCATCAGCTGGCATTTTAATAGTTAATAGTTAAAATAAAGAATTTAAATTTGTGGGAAGTTAGGGAACTGAATTTATTTTAACAAATTATGTCCATGCTCTTCAGAAATTTTGCATAATCACTGAATTTTCTCAGATTTGAAAAAAAGAGGCATCAGAAATACACAAAGCATTCTCTGCCATTTTGTTCACTTAAAAAAGGGATACATAGAGTATCCAGAAGAAAAAAAATGTGGCAGGTAGGAATCAAATTGATTTGTTATTGCCTGAGGTTTTGATGGCAATAGCCTTCAAAATGAACACAAAGAACACACAGTAAAATGTTCTAGGGTTGGTCTTAATTTGTTCCATGCTGCAAATACTGTCTCTTCTTCTAAAGTGAAAGATTCTTCTTTTCAACTAAAGTGGAAGGCAGCCTAGACTATTATTTTTAAGACCACATTATGGAGCAACATGTGGTTGATGTGCTCTAAGTTAAATTGATGCAGCGTTCCAGTGCTTAAAATGTCCATAAATCATTTTCAGAGTACACCAAAGACTTGCATTCTCATTCAAAACCTAATCAGAAGAGAACTGTTAAAGCAAAAATACACAGGCTTGTCATTATGAGGTTTTTAATGCCCCATTACAAACCCTCAAGGAAACCAAAACTGTCCATGAAGGCATATTACAAAAATGAAGGACACAGGCACTAGACATAATGTTCAGCATTGTCTTGGGTTCAGGTTCCCCTTCTGTTATGCCTTAGATAAGTCACTTGCAGACTCTTTCTTAAATTGTCATAAATTATTTTCTCACATCAAAGTTTTAACTTTAGAGTATGTACAAAAGTTACTGTTTTTAAAATTATTATTTAATATCTTCATTAAAATATGTATTTAAAATAATATCCTTTTACAGTGGATACTTTTGCTAATTTCAATGATAGTAATTAGTAACAAAAATAATTTGTTTTATAAAATAAAAATATTTTAATTGTTGTTGCAGGATTTAATCAGTTCAGTGGTTTAATTAATTAATCTAATTAAACTTTGATCACTTATTTTCTGAAGGGTTTTGATCAGTCAAGGCAAAATTTAGCCAATGGGACTTTAAGGCATTTTTGTTTTGTTTTCAAACTAAAATAATGTTTGCTTTTGATTTGTTACTATAATATGTTACATGGTTTGGTTTTGACTTGTTACTGTAATAAGAAAATGAATGAAAACATTAAGGGAGAATTTCATTCTTACAGTGGTCATGTTCAGTCTTAAATTTCCAGCCAACCAAACTATAGTTTAGCTTATTCAAGGAGTGAGCATTGGGCAAGTGAAAGGCAGTAAGAAGAGAGGAAGATTATATTAGAGATGGATTGATTACATCAAGGCTGCCACAGCCCTGAGTTTGCAAGACCCAAGCAAGGCACTTGATTAGCGGGCTCTTGGAAGTCTCTCATTCATAGGGTCATCATATGTCAAGTTGATGGCAAATAACAACAGAGCATTGGACCCACTCCCTCCCTCTTTTCCATACCCTTAGAGGTGATTTAAGATCTTAGTAAGTAAATGGAAAATAATCCACATGTTTCCATTTTGGACATAAAAGGAACTGTAGTTTAAGCTAAACAGTGTTAGTTCACCAGTGTGCACTAGTAGGCCTGCAGCTCATGTCTGGCTAGCTAAAATACAGTTTAGTTTCCTGGGAATAGGCATTCAAGATGGGACAGTGTTTGTTTTTTGTTTTCTTGGTTTTGCTCACTTCATTCAGTGTTTCAAAAAAGCAGCTATATTAACTTCTTGTGATATGTGTATATTGAAATTGAATCATGTAATCCAGTGGTTCTTAACCTGTGGTCCGTGGACCCCCAGGTGTCTGGGATGCCCTCACAGGGGGTTCACGAAGGCCTGAAGGCTGCTCAGCCCACATGACAGGAGCCAAGGCAAATGCTGGCTGGCTTAGCCTGCACATTGCGGTTCAATACACTCCAATCACAAACTTGCAGAAACAGGAGAAAAGTCTTCCATCCCCCTCCAGTGCCTCTGAGGGGAGGTTTAATAGATGGTGTAATTGTATTATCATCATCATCAGGTGTTGTTGTTGTTGTTAGGGTTTTAAATCTTGAGTTAAGTCTTAGGGGTCCAAGGCAACAAAATATATATTAAAGGGGGTCCTGGTAAAGAAGAGGTTAAGAGCCATTGATGTAATCAGTTAAAAGGCTAATTCATAATCACTGTATTATTTAGCAGCTCTGGTTTTAATGTAATTTGTTCATTAATAGTTTTGATACGTGAGAATATGGTTTGCTTTCCCACCTCCCAACTTTGGAAAACTGCCTAGACCAGGGGAGGGGCACTTGTGATGTTCCAGAAGCAGTAGAACTGCTGCTTCCACCATGCCTTACTATTGGCCATGTGCTGTCTCAGCCTGACCTGATCAGAAGGTTATTGTGAGGCTAAAGTGTGGAGGAGGAGAGCCATGTATTGTGTCATGAATTTATTGAAGGAAAGGCAGGATATTAAAGGAGCAAAGAATTTTTGCTTTCCAATCTAGCCCTGAATCACTGTTGAAATCCCTTCAGATTTCACAGGTTAAAAATCTGAATGGCATATTATAATGGAGGAGTGCAGTTCTATCTTGCCACTGCCAGAAGGAATCTTGTCTGACCATTGTCCCTTTGCATGGGCATGTTCATGTTTTACACTAAGTGATTCCATGGCAACTGTCATGGCAATGTCCTATGGATTCCTGTTATATGCACTTTAGTGAGGAGTGTTCAGAGTTCTCTGCCAGAGAGCTCTGGTTCCTCATCAGTCCACAAACCCCATGATCCCAGAGGATGTTGCTATGGCAATTAAAGTGGAATATAGCTCTATAACTGGTGGCAATGGCAACTGGTGAGCTGTGTCCCTGAAGGCTCTTGTTCCAGAGCTGCCCCTTCACCATGACACACACGGTTTGTTGTGTGGAAAGGGAAGAAGAGGATTAATGCTTTGTATAATATGTTCAACGGGCGGCTTCATGTCTTAGTGGGGATTTTGTTTTCTGTATGAAGCTTTCCCCCGTCATTTCTACATTGGGTTAATTCCAATAATGGTTATAAGAAACTTTACCCAATGCCAGATGATAACAATTTTAACTCAATTTACAAGAATCACTCACTTAACAGCAGGAATGGAATTGAGTTCTTAATAAGTTAAGAAATTTGTCCAAGGAAGGTTATTCAATAATGCTGTAAGACTTACTCAAATTGTATTGCAAATTATGTAGTCTGTATATTGAATGTTATGATGTAACAATTAAGTCAAAACAAAGCATTATATTTAAAGTAATCAGATGAGCAACATAGTTATTTAAAATCATGTGCACAGATTAGATTAATAGCTGTACTGTCATTCTAAACTCTAAAAGGGGGGGTGGGATCCACTTTAACCCAGAAGACATAATTACAGTCTCCCTGAATATATATATCTTCAATTATATACTGCATATATCAAGAGGATTTTTGAACAATATGAATAAGATTACCTTCAATAACTATGGCATTATTCTTGCCTTTAAGTACATTTTTTTCTGTTATAAGTAACTGGGCATTCAAGTATCATAGTGGTATTCACTTCAGTGAAAACCTTGTCTGTCAACTTTATTCACAACCTTATTCTTCTATTATTCAGTTCTTATATATGTGATGATTAGCAGCTAAAACTCTGTTCTCAAAATGTGAGATCAGAAGGGGGCTCGCCGCTTGCCGGCGGGCCTGTTTGCAGCCCGGACGGCGGCCCCAAACTACCGCCTGTAGCCCCGCCCCCACTCAGCGGACTCAGCTGAGGCGGGGGCAGGGGGAGAGGTGGGGAGGGGAGATGGCCGCGTGGCGCTGCATGCGTGGCGCCATCTTCCCCCTTTCTTCTTCCCAGCTGCCTTTGCGGCTGGGGAGGGGAAAAGGAGTGCGGGCCAATCAGGAGCGAGTCAGCTCGCTCCCAATTGGCCGGCCGATCTGGAATAAAGGGGCGCGCGCGGGCGCACCCCTCCCAGATCGGAGGCAGCAACGGAGTAGGCAGCAGCGCCCTCCGTTTGCTGCAAAATCGGCACCCGCCCACCCTCCCTCGGCTTATCTACGTCGCAATTTGCAGGGCGGATGTATTGGGTCGTGAAAATTGCAAGAGCTCAGGGGTCTCCATCAAGTTCAAGTGCAAGTTCAAGTTCAAGTCCAAAGGAGACCCCTATTAGTTATTAACGCACTCTTGTTTTCAGGGAAGGAGAGAGCGTCGAGCAGGCGGCTCGGCCAGGGTCTCTCTCCTTCATGTGAGGGAACCGGGATGGACCGGTCCCTGCGCCGCCCACATGAGTGGGCCGCGCTGTGTTCACGACCCATACATTGCCGCCAACCATTTTGCTTGCAAGTTGCAGCCAATTTATTGCCAAGCTATATCCAAGTAGCATAGACAAATTACCTTATCTACCTCATCATGTGTTTATATTACTAACCTGTACCTAACCTAATTTCTGAAGTCTTATATCTGTTACCAATACAATGTTATTTGCAACTATGTGTCTGTGTTTATTCAAGAGGGCGGTGGGGGTGGTCCGGTCTGGGTCCGCAAATGACTTTCACAATGATCTTGAACGCACAAGGTTTGTATCAGACTTCAGGGTATGTGTGAGTATGTGAATAAGTGTGAGAATATATTAAGAATATATGCTTTCACAACATGCTTTAATGTTAAAATTAATTGTTCTACTTATTTTGATGTTAAATGTCTTCTGGTATGTAGAATTAGATGTGAAGGCTGCTGTGTTAAGAGTTTGTGGTGACTGGCAAATCATATTTGCCCCATGTGCTTTTAAAAAATAGTTGTATTAACTAAGGTGTTACAGGTGGAACTATTTTTTTTTCACTAAGGTAACAACTCTGGAGATGTATATATACCTGGACATGCACTGTAGCCACCTCAAGCCTGGGGAGATTATCAAACGCTTCAAAAAGCCCAACAGGAGCTTGCTAGGATGACATCACTGTACTGGGAATGGGTCTTGGTTTCGCACAATATCGTTACCTTTGCGTGCTGCCTCCGTACAGACTCTGTGCTGCAGTGGAGAATAGGCCATTGCTTTTCATTGACAGAAGGATGATGACCCGTGCAAAACCATGTGGTACGGTGACATCTTCCTCACAGGATTTTTGCCTGTATCTGATCATTTCCTTAGTTTAATAGGAAAGGCAATGTATAAATAAAGTTAATAATAAGTAGTAGTAGTAGTAGTAGTAATACTGAATAGCAGTATTTACACCTATAGTTCTATCAGCAAAATTAGAAAGCTGTTAATTAGCTGTTAAATTCAAAAGAGGGAACTGCTTGTATTTTTGTGCAAGTCATATTGACTGCACTTTTCCATGTTTCTCCTTATTTATTTATGCTCCGCAGCTTACCTCTCTCCTAAACCCAGGGCTCAAAGTTAACCAAAGAGGCACAGATCAAAACATAAAAAGGTGTGGTAGCAAAATACACTTGAGCACATTGTATTATTAAAACACAATTGAATTAAAAGCAACTTTTAATTAAACTAATTAAAAAGTATGCTGCCTACCCCCTTTTCAACAAAAAGTTAAAAACCTGTATGCAGTCTGTTGTGAAATGAGGCCTTTCTGAATTAACAATAGCATTTACCATCATTTCCTTCTTCCTTGGCTCTTATTGCTTCCCCTGTATTGAATTTTATATTATAACAGCCTCAGGTGGCTAAAGAGATGTTGTACTGTTATCCTGCTGGTGGGATCTCCAGCAGGCAACTGGATGGCCACTGGATGAACAGAAAACTGGGCTAGATAGGCCTTTGGTCTGATCCAATAATGGTCTTCTGTTTCTATGGCATTTCCTTCTGTTTTTAACTCTGTAACAACTACATTATCATGAGCATCATGACAACATTTTAGACACAACAGGGTGATGATTACTCCCTCTCGCGCGCACTCTCTCTCTCTCTCTCTGGCTTTTTTTTCACAAACGAAGATTCAGGAAGGACTCATCCCATGCTTTCTGCAAGCGTGTTGATGACTAAAAAGGCCAATCCGAGATAAACAAGTCCAGTTGCAGAAAGCACACCATCTCCTTGGGTGATGTTTCTGGATTGTGATTCTTTCTGCATTGCCGTTTCTCTTCAATACTTTTTCGGCGTGAGTTCTCAAATAAGGCTGCAGCATTGTGGATAGTGTGTCTCCATGCCTCCCGATATGAGGCCAGGGCAGACCATTGTTGGTGATCAGTTTGGCTGAGCCTGAGATGTTGTTTCAGGGAGTCCTTGTATTGCTTTTTTGGAGCACCCCTCTTACGCTGACCTGTAGCGAGTTCACCATAGAGTACTATTTTGGGGAGATGATGGTCCTCCATCCTAGAAACGTGCCCTGCCCAGCGCAGCTGTATTCTCAATATCATGGCCTCAATGCTAGTGATCCCTGCTTGCTCAAGGACAGCAACATTCGTCACATAGTCAGTCCAGTGTATATTTAGGATTGTGCGTAGACAGCGCTGATGAGAGCGTTCCAGGAGTCGTAAGTGTTCGCGATAGGTGACCCATGTTTCAGACCCATAAAGGAGAATAGACAGTACAATGGCTCTATACACACTGATTTTTGTGCTTTGCCTCAGGTGTTTATTACTCCAGACTCTTTTGTAAAGTCTTCCAAATGCGCTATATGCCTTTGCTAATCTGATTAACCTATAGATGATTAAGTGTATGAGAGCCAGCTTGGTGTTTGAGTGTGAGACTAGGATTTCAGGAGACCAGGTTCTGAATCCCTGCTCAGCCATGAAAATCCACTAGGTGACCTTGGGCAAGCCACACTCTCTCAGCCTTATGAAAGGCAATGGCAAAACTCCTTTGCACAATTCTTACCAAGAAAACCCTTTGTGAGCTGGAAGCATTGTGAAGGCACAGAACAACAATGAATGACTAAGTGATCACTAATAATTCTCTGTAGTATATTTATCAGAATGGTAATAATAAAATGGATTGGGCAGATAGAACAAGGAAATGGACACTAGTGGAATGGAAGGTAAAGATGAATTTTATTTATACCTATTGCAAAACACCTCATACGTCATTAATGGCTACTTAAACATCTGTGTTCTGCATTATAACATTGAAAAATGTCTGGGCTTTTAAAGTTTTGTTTATGTTGTTGCGATAGTACAACCTACAATCATTCATTCAAAGAGCTTCAGGGGGTAATTAGTTTCACCAGTGCTGCCTGGAGTGTTCATCAAAGAAAAGGTTACCATCTCTTACAATTTTGGCAAGGTCTATTTTCTAGCCTTTAGCAAGTTGGGTTTTAAAATAATGCATGAAAATGTGTTATAGTGAACTTTAGAATACCTTTCCATATTAATTGCAGAGCCAGTGAGAGCCTTTGCATACAGATAACAACTAGCCATCTAGCCCTTAAACGTGGAAACAGATTTTGACTTTATAAAAATGTTACTTTGTCTCTGCATTTTTCATTCTGCAGTACTGGGTACCAATGTATTTACTATTCACCTGAAAACACAGCTAAGGCAAAAGAAGTTCTCAGTAACATCAATCATCTCCAGCCTCTCCTATCAAGTCACACAGACCTGCTGCTTAATTCTGCAAGGCAGCATTTGCCAGACAGCTTGAAGAATTCCTTAAAGATGCTTTCAGAAACGGTAAGATTCAAAAATGGTCCCTACGAGTTCCCCAGCTGCTACACTGCTCAGCAAAAACTAGCTTGCCTTGTATGAAGAAATGTTAAATTATTCTGGAGGCTACAAGCTTCAGGATACTGCCATAGGGAAATTACTCTGTTTTTCTAATAAATCTATACATGGCTGTTGTGATGTACAAACCTACAACACTTCAGAGCAATAATGACAGCCATCAACTGAATGCACCCTTTTTCTGGTCCTCTTTAGTTGATTCTCAGACATTTCTGTGATTTTAAACATGAGTAGAAAATCTATGTCAAATTACTTTTAATATATCTTTTATATATCAACTGTAAAACTACCAAAAATAAACTATTATTATTTTTGAGGCATGATTTACTCTTATTTTCCAGGTATAATTCTTAGTGCATGCCACCTGCCTCTTACTTGATGGATAGTTTACATTTCTCTTGTGAATGAGGTAGCAGAGCTAAAAAATAAAATACCATTAGGCCAAAAGAAATGAGCAAAAGAGGGGCTCTGTTTATAGCTTTTAGGAACATTTATTACTATTAACTGCATTCTGCATAAATTTTCTTTTTTAAAAAAATTGCCTACTAACTAGATCATTTATTCATAGGTATACCTATTAAAACATGGCCCTTGCTCTCTTCCATCTCAATCCATCTTTGTGCTTCTACCTGGTTATTAATGGCTCTCCCCACAGCACTCTACAGCACCTGATCACATAACCTGGAGGATTTCCCAGTTCTCCAAAATAGGTCCTTTCACACAACACAGTTGTTGTGCTATGGTTCCACTTTTATTGCCATGGTTCCATCTTATGGCATTTTGGGATTTGCAGTGTAGGAAAGTAGAATTGTCAGTCAGAGAGCTCTTGTGCCTCACAAAACTGCAAACCCCAGAATTCCACAGGATATTGCCAAAGTAGTTAAAATTGAATTATAGCACTGTAATTGTGTAGTATGAAAGGACCCCTGGTTTTGAGGGCACATGGATGGGAGGATAGTCATCTGCCCTGTGCCACCTATTGGAAAGTTGCTTGTAGTGCGATATCCTACATTTTTAATAGCTTGATAATATTGTCAATACAGGTTTCTGTTACATTTGTAATTTGAGAATTGGATCAGGTGCCAATAATAATAATAATAATAATAATAATAATACATATATATCTTCAAGGAGCAGGATGGAAGAATAATTGCTAGCAGGGTTTTTTTGTCTTATTATTACATATACATTTATCTACTGACATCACATTCATTCTTTTGAACTGATGTAAGAAAATGCAAATGAAGATTTAATCTGAAGATCTGGGGAGTAGAAGACGTTAAAAGCTATAGAAATCAGAATTAGCAAACTTTTGCTGTAGTTTGCCCCATCTATATTTGTTGTTGTTATTTGTCATCCAGTTAACTTTGACTTGTAGCAACCCTATGAATGAGAGACACCTCCAAGATCCTCAGTGTTCAGCTGCCTTGCTCAGATCTTACAAATTCAGGGCCATGGCTTCCTTGATTGAATCAAGTGTGGGCTCCCTCTTTTCCTATTGCCTTCCACTTTATCAAGCACTATTATGTTTTCCAGTGAGTCAGATCATATCATGATATGTCCAAAGTACAGCAGCCTCAATTTAGTCATCCCTGTGTGTAATGTGAATTCAAGTTCTCAGACTAATTCCTTTGTCTTAGGGATGGAAAGAATATCCTTCACTATTCAAAAAAAATAATAAGAAAACTGTTTTCTTATCATTTTTTGAATATTGATGGATATTCTTTCCATCGCTAATATCTTAATATTTAAGGACCTTATCTAGCTCCTATATGTCTGCCTTTCCAAGTCTTAGGGCCAGTCCAAATAGTGAAATAAATCCTCTTAGAATTTGGGAAATCCCATGAGTCCAAATGGGATCCCTCAGCGATCCATCTTTTTCAAAGGGAGGGGGACCAAAATTCAGGGAAACTACATAGGAAAAGCTTTTGCGGCTTTCCCTGAGATTTTTAAAAACTGTGGAGGGAATGCACACTCCAGCTCATTAGGACAACCAAATTGCATCACAGTACATTCCTGAAGCAGATAGCTGATTGGACAGACAGCTGTGGGGGCAGAGCTTTCTAACAAGGCAGTGCAGAAATTGCCATGTTGAATTTTGCAGTAGTGATCATTCACTGAGATGATGGAATTGCCTTTTTTTTTCTTTTTTTAATTTAAGCAGAAGCTCTCTTTTCCGTACCTTTTAGTTTTTTTAAAAAAAAAGTTTGGTGGGAGAAAATAAAACCATGAGCAATTCACTCACGCCTGCCATCTTAATTCACTGGCATGCCTCCGTGTGAACAGCAAACATGGATAGCTTCACACACCAGTGATCTTGCAAAAAAAAATGTGGAGACAAATGAAGCTGCAGCAAATTAGCATTACTGTGCACCAATCCACATTTTATTCCCTTGTATAGACGTGCCCTTGGTCT
Source organism: Gambelia wislizenii (assembly GCA_030847615.1). Lineage (NCBI taxonomy): Eukaryota > Metazoa > Chordata > Lepidosauria > Squamata > Crotaphytidae > Gambelia > Gambelia wislizenii. The sequence continues at coordinate 59,132,017 of JAUMIR010000005.1, read as the reverse complement.
TCTGATTTTTTGACTACAGTCTCTGTTTTGGTTAGTGACTAGGGCAAGGTATAGGAAATCTTTAACTTGGTTTAAATGGTTTGTTATCCACCTTAAAGTTATGTATTACATCTGTGATCATTATTTTTGTCTTGATAATTCAACTGTAAACCTGCTTTTCTAAGTCTTTGCTTTTTTTTTGCAACTAATATGGTGTCATCTGTATAGCTGAAAGTGCTGATGTTCCTTCTTCCAGTTTTCATACCTGCTTCATGAGTCTAATCCTGCTTTCCAAATTATATATTCTGTGTATAACCTAAATAGATAGGGGTGATAAAATGCAGCCTTGCCAATGAGAAACCATTCTATTTTTCCATTCTGTGTCCTGAGAGTGGCCTCTTGTCCAGAGTATAGGTTGCACTTTAGAACAATCAGATGTAGCACTCTCATTTCTTTAACAGTGACCCATAATGTCTCATGGACTACACAGCCAAATGCTTTGTAGAATCTGTAAAGCATAAGTGGATTTTCTTCTGAAATTCCTTGCTGCATTCTATTATCCACCTTATGTTTGTGATATGACCCCTATTGCGTCTTCTTTTTCTCAATCCATCTTGGACATCTGGCATTTCTCTATCCATATATGGTATAAGTTAAAAGCTTTGTAAAATCTTGAGCATCACTTTGTTTCTGTGCAAGATCAGTGCAATGCACGAATGGTTACTAGAATCCCTTTTGTTCTCTTTCTTGAGGATTGGAACGTATATAAAACATTTCCAATCTGTGGGCCATTGTTTTGTTTTCCATGTTTGTAGACAGATTTTTGTTAGCATTTGAATGGATTCCATCTCTACAGCTCGAAACACCTCTTTTGGTACCCGTCTATATAACACCTTAGCTTTCTGTGGTTATGGGAGTGTATGCTCCTGTGTGGCAAGAGGTTGTGTTGCTAGTAGCACTGCTGCTGGTAAAGTCTCCGATATCAGATAGGCTTTTGTTGAAGAGCCTTAGTAAATGTGCCAAACACCCACTGGACAGCAGCACTAGCAACGCGGGGGCTGGGCAGACACTAGTAGAGGTTCTTTCAGAGACAATGGCAATGGCACGATAGCTAACAAACCTGAAGCTAAACCTATAGTTAAAGAAGCTAGTACTGTGCAAAAGCAGGCAATGGTATACTGCTCCTGAAGTCTTTTGCCTTGAAAACCCTATGACGAGACAATACAAAATAAAACAACAGATAGTGCTGGAAGATGAAACTCCTGTATATACAGTTGTCCCTTCATATTTGCTGGGGTTTGGTTCCAGGAACCCCTGTGGATACCAAATTCCGTAAATACTCAAGTCCCATTATATGCAATGGCATAGCAAAATGGTGCCCCTTATATAAGATTGCAAAATCAAGGTTTGCTTTTTGGATTATTGTTTTTTAAAGAATATTTTCAAGCTGTGAATACTTAAATCCATGAATACCAAATCGTTGGATACGGAGGACAACTGTAATACTTTTATATTATATTGCATTTACTACTTCTGTTTCAAAATATTTCTGTGAAGCCTCATTTACTATTACATTCTCCTTTGTCCAGAAGATGTATATACTTATGCTTCCTCTTCTTAACTTGTTTATTTCTTCTGTTAGTTATTTCTTATAACTATCATTCTTTAGAATGATAATATCCGTATGGTACATTTTGTACCTTTTTATTAACTGGCTAGAGTTTTGAAAACAACTGCATGCAGAAAGACTTCGAGCCTGTGCAATGGATTTTTTTCTGGTGGGGCGCAGCTTGCACAGAACTGGCCTCACACTTTAAACCAAAGGTTCATCTGCTGTGGCCTTGCAAGCATGGACGTAGCAGCGAGGTCCTCGGGTCGTAGGTTTGATTAGAGTTTCCTTCTCTTAGATGGTTGACCTTACAGGGTTGGACAAGCACCATCTGCCCAGGTTTGGGTTAGAGTTTTCCTTCTCCCAGGACAGTTGCCATAAGGCTAGAGAGCCCATCCTGCCCTTTGATGCACTTTGTCAGACCCTTCGGTTTTGACCTGTCTGGCATGGGAGACCCTACCAGTGGCTATTATGCCACCACCAGCATAGCTCAAAACATCATTAGGGTACACAAGCCTCTCTCCCACGACAAGGGGGCGTCAATGGAGAGGATGTAAAAAGAACCCATTCATTAAATGTTTACCTTTCACAGATAAAATGCCTTAGCTGGAAGCAAGCAAAATAAAAAAAAATAGTGGTTTATTTTGTTTTGTGTTTACTTGGTTATTTTTTAAAAATCCCTTTTCTTCTGACACTCAATAGCAATTAAAGTGATAGACAGAAAAGAAGAGGTTTTTAACTATAGAAGCATCCATCTATCATTCTGTCTTGCATGTTAGAATATAATTTATATCACATTCCTATGCACATTTAGAAGCTTATCAAACACTGAAGTAAAGCAGCAGGGCAGCCAGAAGGTTCTACTTTCTGTACTGCCTTACCACATGATGTGGTAGTTCTTCTAGTGTTCTGCCGTTCTGGTCCCATAGGAGACCGGGGAGGGTAAAACCATGTCTTTTTACTAACTGGAAAAATCCATTAGTAAAAAGATGAAGTTTTACCTCTGTCTCCCACGGGACCAGGACAGCAGAACACCAGAAGAGTGATGACATCATGCGGTAAGGCAGCACAGAAAGCAGAAATTTCCAGCTGTCCTGCTGCTTTACTTCAGTGTCCGATAAGCCTCTTAGTCAAAGGTAAGCTGCATTCAGTTGACTATTTTCCAGATGTGTATAGAAGAATCCTGCTGTAAAAGCTTACAGTAAAGTTTCCACCAATAGAAGTTTGGATGTGTTAACTAAACACACTGTATTTTATTCCCTAATTTTGGGCACCATCACAAAAGTTTTTAATGATACTGTAAATTGTATGTACATTTCCTGCATGTTGTTGACTGCACACTCTTTTTCATTCTAGACAGAGTTATTTGTACATGCATTTAAGGATCAACTGATCAGAAGTGCCCTTCTAGCTCTATACACAGCTCGTCCAGGTTGTGTCCTAAAAAAACCAACAGTGCCAAGGAGTAGTGTTGAAGAGGGTGGTGATCTACCTAGTCAGGACCATCCTACCCAGATCAAGAGACAAGATTCTATACCCCACCATTCAGAATATGATGAGGAGGAGTGGGTAAGTAGCTTCAAAATAACATCCTTCGTTCTCAAATGTACTTCGCTACAGGCCTGCAGTTACAAGTTGTCAATTATGTATACCTTTATGGGTTTTTAATTTTTTTTTAAAAAAAAGGTTCCCAAGATACATCCTTGTTAGTCAATTGCAGCAACAAACAAAAACAGATTTATTGTACACAAACAACACATATATTGTAATGTACATTTTTATAGACTCAAATATACTTCAAGGCTTATGTCCCAATAAAGGCACTAATGTTTAGTAAGCAACATGAATATCCTTTTGTTTTTATTTTGGAGGGTAATAATTTCAATTTCTTGGTTTCAAAAAAAGGAAAAATAATTACAGTTTACATGTATTCCTATTCCTTTTCTGCATTTATGTGTTAAAATATAATGTTTGGAACATGAGTTGGGGGCTATCTGTGGCACAATTGGTTTCTGTTGGTCAAAAATCTGCTTTTTAAGGTATTGAAGCATAAATACTTATTTTATACACATTTTGTGTGGATTTTATTATAAAATTAGCAGAACTACTGTTCTGCATGTGTTAGAATAGATCTTATGGTATCATACATGAGGAGCTTCAAAAATGCTTTAGAACTGTTCAAGCTAGACACATTTATTTCTGTCCTGTATTAGTGAAGCTATGGATCAACTGCCCTATGCTTTCTCATGGATTCATTGACTTGAGGAAATTGAAACTTGCCACTATTGTAACATATTCTGGGAAATTCTCATTTCCTTCTGTTTCCATGGAACTGGCAGCAAGAAGCTGGTGCTGATCCAGTTGTAAGTGATGGATCGGAACCATTATCAAGAGGCTAAATTGTTGGAGAATGTGTGTCCATGTTTCTGCCAGTTCCAAGACCACAAAATTTGGCCTGAATACTTTGCAGAATCTCAAGGTGTGCATCTCAGACTTATTTATTTTTAAAATTGATTAATTAAGTTGGTTAAATCTGTCTGTAGCTTGCAATACCATCTCCATTCATTAGATAGTGGAATCCTCTAATCATCTTTAAAGGTAACTCCCCCGCCCTTTTTTTAACATATGTAAAATTTAAAATCCGAAAGTTGCTTTGAGAAGTGTGAAATTGAAAGAATAACTATCCTGATTTGCATATTTGTTCATTTGGGAGATGTGAGTCATTCTGATCTAATTCAAAATCTGGAAAAAAACAAAATTCTCAATCATAACTATTTCCTCAATCTCTTATTCACTAGTTGTTGTGTCTTCAAGTCCTATCTGACTTATGGCAATGCTAAGGTGAACCTGTCAAAGGTTTTTCTAAGGGCTGAGAGTGTGTGACTTGCCCAAGGTCACCCAGTTGGTTTTCATGGCTGAGCAGGGATTTGAACCCTGGTCTCCAGAGTCATAGTCCAACACTCAAACCACTATACCATGCTGGTACTCTTTTCTAAATTCCATAAATCCACCTTTATCTGTGCCCTTCCCCCTGCTATAATGCAACCCTATACATGTTTACTCAGAAGCAAGTCCTACTGAGTTAATTTACCTCTAGGTAAATAAATACTATATTCCAGCCTTAGAAATTATAACCATGGCTTAGTTCAGTCTTGCAAATATCCCCATAGAAGTTACTCAACTGTATCAAATAGCTTAGCCCACTTATACTCTTCTTTATATGATGCATTTCATTGTTTGCCTACCTTTCTCCTGCACTTGCTATAGTAATTTTATCTCACTGCAGGAAATGGAACAGTTAGAGGCACATAGGCAGTATCCATGACACAGCTGTTCCAAACAACTACCCTTTAGATGGTTTGGGCTACAATCCAAGGATTTCTGATTATCGATTAAATTGTTTGCTTTCAAAAGGAGTTGAAGCCCAAAATATTTTGGGTATGAAGTTGCAGGAAGGTAACTTAAAAAGATTTTAAAATTGTCATCCATAGCCCTAACAATCACCAAATGAGATAAGTCTGGGTGAGGTTCCAATACTAGAGGATAGGAACCTGTTGCACCAGAACCAAACACCAAAATCCAATTGCTAGCCTTAACTAGATTGGATCCATTGAATCCATGGGATTTACATAAGGGTTGATTTATTCTGCAATTCATTCAGCTGACCTTCTCTAGTTGGGACTAGCAGTTGGATATAGGTGAAACTGTTCTGAGATTGGGTGCATGGAAAGAAGCCGTTCTGGGGATGCATCAGTAGCCTGAATGAAAAGAGGAGCTGATTCAATCCTGTTCATGAAAATGTACATGACTTGTTACCTGGAGGCAGTTTTGTTCACCACAGGCAATCTAAGAAGTGGCTATTTAAAGCCTGGCTTAATTTCTCTTTCCTCCAATACCTAACAATGGAGAGAGCAATCTGGGACACAGCTTGCATTCTGTGAAGCCAGAATATAAGAATTGCCTTGCTACATCAGACCAAAGTCCATCTGCTCCAGCAGATATTTTTTTTTAACCAACAGCAGCCAGAGAGAAATACCCATCAGTATCTCAAAAATAAGGCATAATATAATATTTGAGGCTATTTGGGTTAAGCAAAATGTTCATCCATTCATTTGTATTGATAGTTATTGACATACAATAACAAAGAAAGAAATATTAAATATATGAAACACTATAAAAATAAAAGAGAAGCTGAAGTGGAATCCATTTTCAGTGGTTTACACAGACTTCTGTCCTGCCTTGAAGGTTATGTTTTCTCTTCTTTTAAAAATAAAGGTGAGGGAATCAGACACAATCTGCCCAAGGTGGATTCATAATATGACCAGAACTGCTTTGGAAACTAAGGTGAGATTCTCCTTAAAGGTTTGCACAAGAGCTATATTTTAAGAGCTGAGGCTGAAATTTATTCTCTGTGCTTTGATATCCCTTACAAATATAAAGAGATACTTTAAGATGAATGCAGATTAAACTGCTGGGTAAAATGTAATTGCCAATAGTATTCATAGGCAGTACCACAGCAGTGCTAACTTGGTAAAGAAAAATATTTCACCTGATGGGTACAGATTGTCTCTGAATAGTTGCTCCCATTTTCTCATGCCAGCTGTTTCTGTCATTCTAAAGCCTTCCTTCAGGGAGGATAAAAAGCCATGTCATACATAATGCAAGAGTTAGGTGGGCAGAGTGCCATTTGGAAGCCATTGCTGTATATTTCTCTCTGGTTAACATGGCTGGATGTAAAGTTTGAATAAATAGAAGAGCATGGCAGAATTCTAAGTCCAGGCTCGACTTGCCCAAATCCAATAATTTTTAATTTCAAAACACTTAATAAAAAGCAAACAAGCCTTTTGTATTTAGGAAGCTGAAGTGTCTGGTTTACCAAAGCTATTGTACTACCTTGAAGACACAGTGACCAGAGGTTAATGTCCTAGTAAATATTTTCCAAGGTTACATCTTTTTACAAGATCCTTCATATAGTGAGTCACATTCCAGACCCTTTCTAGGAGATGTAAATATCTCTTTTTATAGAGATCAGTGAGTGGGTTGAGTTAGCTATACCCACTACAGTGTGGACAGGGAAGAAAACAATTTTCCTTGCTGAACAGTGAGGAAAACTTTATAAAGCTATAATTTTTGCCAAAACTAAGTATCACATGAATGAAAGCAATGTTGAATGCCCCAAGTTATAGCATTACACTGCATCTCTCCAAGATGGCTGAGGCCCAGCTGTGCTGAAACTAGGGCAGCTGAATGTGTGCTAAATCTGAACCTCTCTCAGCTTGTGGTGCTGAAAATTACTTAGGCCTATCCTCTCCTTGGCCAAACTTTATACTGCCGTAGTGGCTATGTTCCTGGGGTTGAAGTGGTTAGGATCTGGGATAACTCAGCTTCTATGTTCCTGGGAGTTGAGGTGGTTAGGATCTGGCCATCATTCTTCTGCATTTCCACTCCTTTGTGTGTGGGGGGTGTCTTCTACTGGTTAATCTTAACTGGCAGAGCATTTGTGTCAGCAGATCCCTCTGCTGTGTGATCTCTGAGATCAGTTAGCAGAAATGAGTTATGCCAGCAAAAGGCCAGTTCAGCCATTAGAAGACAGCATAAAAGGCTTCTGTCTATTCCTGACATCCTCCAGCCAGAGCACTGATGAGCTGGGACTGCACTGTTAATTTACTTTGGGGGGGGGGATACACATACTGGGCATGTCTTATCGATCTCTTGTTAAAACGTTATACATACGTATTGTAATGGTTTGAAGGGTTTTATTTTAATTTGTGAACAGGCAGAGGGAGGAAAGGGTGAATATCATAATTGTTTTGCAGAATGTCAGAGGCTTGCAGAAAATATGACAGTGAAATTTGGCCTATTTCCCAGTGTATCTTAGTAGCTATCAGTAGAAAATGGGAGTACCTCCAGTGATGTTAATTGCCTAAAATAAATGAGAATGTGAGGGGAAGTTGGCCCTTCTAATACTAGACCTACCAAAATGTTTCAGCTGTTACTGTATACGAGTTCATATGGCTTTAGGTAAAACTGAACTTGGCTTCAATTGAGCCAATTTGAGTCTCAAATTCAGAATCATAGCCTGTTTACAAAATAGGCACATGAATTCATGAGAATAGATATGCTGGATTATACCAAAGGCTAGTCTAATCTAATTTTCTTTCCCCACACTATGGAAAAGCAGATTCCTTTGCTTAGTCCCCAAACAGGAGACAAGTATTTCAGCAACCTCTGTCCATTGGCTTAATGGGCCAAATACCCAATAGCTCCTGTATATATTTAATAAATATTAATAGGTGATTGAGATAAGATGTTATTTTACATGTTGAATTTTGAAAGAGCTTACTAAGAGCCAAAGTAGATGTGATATTAAATATATATTTGCACTTAATATGGACATTTTTTTAAAAAAAAAAGGTCAAACAATGAAAATGTAAGTAGTGATTTTCATGACTGCAGAAGGTAGAGAAGGAGGACGCTAACTAAGTGACAAAAATTGCTCTTTTCAATCTATTAATAGCTTTAAGAATATTTTATAGTATTCATGAAGCATGTGGCAATAATAAAAGCTAGCAAAATACAATGAGACCAATTAATAAAATAATGAAGCAATGAGTGAGCAATAAAATACAGTGGGCCCTTGGTATCCACTGAGGTTTGGTTCCAGGACCCCATAGATACCAAAACCTGTGGATGCTAAAGTCACATCATATACACTGATGTAGTAAAATGCTGTCCCTTATATAAAATGGCAAAATTAAAGTGTGCTTTTTGGAATTATTATTTGGAATATTTTTGAACCATGGTGGATGCAGAATCCGTGGATATGGAGGGCTGACTGTATTTTATTACAGTTACCAGGGGTAATTTCCCAGAGTTTTTCTTGGTTACTAAACTTTCCAAACAAGTCTTTAGGTAGCAGTGGAAACATCACATACCTAGAATCTGCCTGATCTCAATAGGAAGATCAGTCTGCATGATGGGTGCTAGACCAGAGAAGCCCTCTTCTTCACCATGATGAAATGAAACTCACCATGGTAAGATAAGCGGGGCGGGGGGCATTCACACTATGTCATTATAGCACTTCAACTGCTGTAGTTGTATGCAATGGAATCCTGGAGTTTGTTGTTTGATGAGGCACTAGAGCACTCTGGCTGACAGTTCTGGATGCTCTTCCACATAAAACTAGCAAAACCAAAGAAGTTCTGTACAGTTCAGGAGATTGTTGTTCCATTTGTTACAAATAAAAAATTAAAAATAAATAAAAGTAAAATTCTATTTACAATAATTGTTTGATCACACTGTATATTTAATAAACCAACTCTGATAATTTTATGCCAAATCAAATTGTACATAGTCATATTTTATGTTCTAAAGTAGCAGAGTGACTTTCAATCTGTAAAAAGTGCTAATATTGCATTTTTTTCCAATTTTTCCAAAGTCTCCATTTTTTTCTAGAAAAAAACAGGGGGAAGCAGTTTTTTTTTCCATGGCTTCAAAATTTCTGGAAATTTAACATCTCTAGTTGCTGGGATATTTCCATGCTGGGATCTAGGAGTAAAACCTCTGTGGTCCAATTTTAAGGCTTAGGCAGGTTATAGATGCAGGGAGGTCCTTCATTTAAACTAGGTGTGGGCAAATGTGGCCCATGGGCCAGAGCCATTTTTGTGGCCTCCAGGACCCCTGGGGTAAAATATGCCCACAAATGCCCTTTAGGGGTGGGGGAATTTTAGCCACATCTTTGTCTCCACCCTGGGCCAATTTAAACTCAGGAAAAGCCTTTTTAAAAAGCGGGGTGAACTGGAAATGACTTCTGCTCACTTCCTGTTGTTAAAAAGGGCCTCTCCAAGGCATAAAATGGCCCCATGCAATCTAGAGAGCATTTGGAGGCAAAAATTGCTGACCCAAATTGATGTCAAGCTGTTGGGGACTTTAAAGGTCAACACTAGCACTTTAAGTTGAATGCCAATGCAGATGGTATGGAATTGTGTAATATGCTCCAAATGTTAATGTCTAATTTGGGCCTAACTTAATATATGCCCATTTATCCTACTTGAATCCTTCCAAGTAATTCCTGTCCAAGAGTAAGACACAGCTAAGGGAAAAATCTGTGTGTTTCCATCAGTCCCATTGCAACGAAAGCATTAACCTTCTATCTCCTAATGTTCTAGCTCATGATCCTTAACCCTGTATTGTGATTTAAAATTATAAGTACCTAACAGGGATTTTTATCAAATGTTTATTTTAGTTGTTGCTAGTAGCATCTAGTGGCTCCCATGTTATTGGGGCAATGAATCCACTCTGGGGTTTAGTCCATATTTTAAAAGAGCTTACCAAGGTGTTGACCCTATCTCTCAAATTGCTTCAACTCTTTGGATAGCTGTACTAAAGCTCAGACTAAAACGCAGAGGGGATTCACTGATGTAGCAGCAACCAGCTCATACTGGTTGTTGCCTTACAGAAGTAAAAGTTCAAATAAAGCCAGATTAATTTTTAAATTTAATTTTTCCATCACAGTACTCCCACTGGAGTTCAGTTAATTCAAATAAATGTGTGCATTTACAGAACTAGAACATGGAAAGCCTATTGCTAGGAAACTGTAAAAGTGTGTTTAAAAATAGTGAATCAGGTTTAATACCAGGGTTCTGAGCAGACAGGAGAACAGAAGGCTCAAATGTTGCTTTCTAAAACCAAATTTGCAGGTATAGATGCATGTTCTGATCACATATTCCAGACTGAATTCCAGGAAAGTAAATTATTTATTGTTCTCTGATCATTTTTTTCCTGGTAAAATCAAAACCTTTTACCTAAAACACATGCTTTGATAGCTGGTCTTGACTAGAGTTGATCATTCTAAAAGCTGTAAGTGAGGCCTTTCGTAGTGAAGTACCCGTATATTCCGGCATATAAGACGACTGGGCATATAAGACCACCCCCCAATTTTCAACCAAAAATCTAGGGTTTGGCATATATTCTCCATATAAGACCCCCCCTCAATTTGGCTGGCTGGCTGGCTGGCTGGCTGGCTGGGGGAGCCTTGCCAGCTGATCCTCTTTGTTTCCCAACTCACGAGGATCTCGTGATAAACATTAGAAAGAACTTCCAGACATTAAGAGCTGTTCAGAAGTGGAAGTACAGTTGTCCCTCCACGTTCACGGATTTGGCATTCATGGTTTTAAGTATTCACGGCCTGAAAATATTCTTAAAAAAATAATAATCCAAAAAGCAAACCTTGATTTTGCCATCTTATATAAGGGACACCATTTTGCTATGCCATTGCATATAATGGGACTTGAGTATTCATGGATTTGAGTATTCACGGGGGTCCTGGAACCAACCCCTAGTGAATGTGAAGGGACAACTGTACACTGCTTTGGAGTGTGGTGGAGTCTCCTTCTTTGGAGATTTTTAAACACAGGCTGTATGACCATCTATCAGGAATTATTTGATTGTGTATTCCTGCATGGCAGGGGGTTGGACTGGATGGCATTTGTGATCTCTTCCAACTCTATGATTCTATTAATAAAGGAGTGGACTTTTTCAGTGGCTGCTCCGTGTCTTTCGAACCCCCTCCCTAGGAAGGCTTAGGAGGGCTTTGCTGACCATTTCAGTCCTTCTGCCAGCAAGTGATTGGTTGATTTTATCTTCTGTCTTTTAATGGATTTGAAAGGGTTATACAGTTGGCCCTCTGTATCCACATGGTTTGTTTCTCACAATGTTGGCTAGCTAAGGCTGATGGGAATTACAGTCCAACAACATTTGGAGGACTGCAGTTGGCAAGCCTCCCTTTCCACTTTAAAAGTGGTTCTTCTACTCACTGAGCTTGCACTTTCAAAGGAACAGAAAGAAAAATAAATATATATATTTTCTTCCACCCAGTTAATGGATTTCCTATGGGTCTATGGACCATGGACTAAGACATTAAGGATACATTTTTTATATAGTTATAAGAGCAACGTGTCCAAAAATGTGACAGGGAGAAGAACGAAGCATTTTCACCCCTTTTCCCCACCTTCCTTGAAGGTGGGGGAAAGGGGCGAATCTAGCGGTTTGGCTCGGCAGCCCTGCTTCCCCCGCCTTGGCCCCCTTCGGAAGGGAGCCCAGACGGAGGGAATGGGGCCACTGAGCCAAACTGGGCATTTTCGCCCCTTTTCCCCACCTTGAAGGTGGGGGAAAGGCGCGAAAATGCCCGGTTTGCCTCGACCACTGAACACACAAGGGATCGAGCCGCAGCAAACCGCAATGTTCGCCCCCTCCTCTGTCTTCCGTTGCTCCCCAAAGGGGGAGAAGGCAGAGGAGGGGGAAGAATGAACTGCTAAACACTTGGCTTCACACACACACCCGCCCCATCTCCTTCCTCTTCGCTCTGTTTGCGAAGGTTGCGAAGAGACAGGAGATAGGTAGGCGGGCGAAGCAAAGTATATCCAGCGTATAAGACGACCTTCAATTTTGGAGGGTATTTTTGAGTGCTCAAAAGTCGTCTTATACGCCGGAATATACGATATATCCTTGAAATGATCTAGAGAGCAGGGGAATTGTCCTTTATTAAAATCAGTACCCAGAAATAGCCAGTGTCAATGTACCTCCCAGGGGCGGAAGCGCTGGTGTTCCTCCAGGAATGCCTGTGTGACTCCTCTTGATATTCCAATAATCCATTGGAAAAATATAAGCTCTCCAAGTGTCAATGGAATAAGGTTTGGGACATTGATTTTCCTTGGGCGTTTTTTCGGCTGTGAGGCTGTGTTCTGGAAGAGTTTATTTCTGGCGTTTCGCTTGCATCTGTGGCTAGCATCTTCAGAGAATGGTTGGGTAGGAGTCTGTGTGGAGTTTATATACTGTGAACCCCTGTTGGTGAGTATATATAAATTTGTGTTTACACAAACACACACTCCTACCCAACCATTCTCTGAAGATGCCAGCCACAGATGCAGGCAAAACGTCAGAAGTAAACTCTTCCAGAACACGGCCTCACAGCCCAGAAAAAAACCGTAGGAAAATCTATGGATTCTGGCCGTGAAAGCCTTCGACTTCACATTGAATGTCTCTACGGTGAGAAACTTTTCCAAGACACCCAGAGACTGGAAAAACTCCAGACCAGGAGAGCACATCTACTATGTTCGTTAACTTTCTTGTTACAATGCAGACACAGAAACCATGCCACACTTTCTCACAGCAAAGGGGACATTAAAATCCCCACAGGCCAACCGGATCTACAACGGAATGGAAAAAGCACCGTTATGAGAGAGAAAGAGAGAGAGAGACAACCCGCAAAGACCTGGCCAACACAGACAAGGAGCTATTATCACTCCACCTCAACATCAGTCAAAAAATGAACCCCCAAGACTGGGACAAAATTGAAAACCTCACCTACAGAAAAATGGAAAAAGAGATGGTGATTCACACTTAAAGGCAGAAACAAATGCCACAAACACCAAGAGAAACCCCAGCTGGACACAGCACGGACTATTATCAACCCAACAGAACAGCGACTGTCAAAAGAAGAACCATCCTTCCTGTCCAAAGGAGGCAATTTTGCAGTTACCACCACTAGAATTCCGGTTGAAGACATCATTGTCCATGTTGAATCTCCCTCTACTGTCTCCCGGACGAAGAGGCAGAAGAGATAAGAGGAGAAACACCTGAGGAAGGCAAAACCACCACCCAGCAACATAACCAGAAAAGAAAGAAAAGCCATCAAGGATCTCAATGCAGACCTAGAAATCATTATTCTCCCAGCAGACAAAGGCAATGCCACAGTAATCATGGAAACAGAAAAATACAAACAAAAAATAAGGGAACTCTTGGACCCTGCAACATACAGAAAACTCAAGCAAGACCCGACCAACAAAATCACCAGAAAAACAAATGCCTTGATCAAGAACGCATCAATTCAGACAATCATACACCAGAATCTGTGCCAATCAGAGGCTCTCCCACCAAGACTGTATGGACTTCCCAAGATCCACTAGAATCCCATTCCACTCCAACCCATAGTGAGCACCATTGGATTCTCCACATATGACTTGGCCACGTTTCTGGCCACACAATTACAAACCCACATAGGACAAACCCCTCACTACATCAAAGACTCAGCTCACTTCATAGAAAAAATCAACAACATCGAACTGAAAACTGGAGACACTCACATGGCCACTCCACTGCAGGCAGGAGGTGGTCTGAGCAGCTTTCAAGCCTTCACAGACCCCATGAGGACATTGCAGACACCTGGGGGTCCCCAGACCCCAGGTTAAGAACCACTGTTCTAGATATTTGGCAAAAGTAGCATGCAAAAGCTCTACCTCATTTAGAGAAGAGGCGGTCCAGGGACCCTTGTCTACTGCTTGTTAAAACAGAAATGCTTGTTAAAATAGAAATCCCTGAAAAGGGAGCGAAGGAGTCTCTCCTGCAAGGGGTGGAATGGTCACCTATAACTTTTTCGTGAGTCTTTGGGTTCACCTTTGCCCCGCCCACAGACTGCCGAGCCTCAGCCAGCTGCCCTTTGAGGGCAGCATGCTAGATTCCCATGGGGGGGGAGGCTGGCAGCCAATGAAGGCCCACATTGCTCCAGTCTATTCCCCCTCCCTTGATGGCTTTGGGTCCTCCCACCAGCCAGAGGTGGGGTTTTTTAGCAAGTGGCAGCCTGTCTGGTGCAGCATTTGTAAAGAAAGTCTTTCTCCCCTCAGGAAGCAGAGCCAGGGCTAGCCAGAAGATCCCAAGGGAGGACCCCTAGAGAGGAAAAAATAGGGCTTGGAACCCCAGGGCAGTCTCACACCTCCTTCCCACCCCTTTCCAGGGATTTTTTTTAAGCCTGTAAGTTCCTTGGGGCAGAAGGTGTCCACTCAGTGTAGTCTCACTGAGAGGTACCTGGCACAGCCTGGGGACAAACTAACCCAGGAGTAGCCAAAACAGCAGAAATGCACAGCAAAAAGGACATAAAAACAAAGGCTTCAGCTAGCAGCTGTTCTACAGCTCTGACCCACTTTCACTCACAAAAAGACTTACAGACAGCAACGTTCATCCAAAAATACCTGGAGGTCTTTATCTTCAGTTACAGTATAAACAAACACAGTATATATACATTAAACCTCATTAACAAACTCAACAGCAACACTCCTCTTTCTCCACAACACCAACCCACACACGATGCATTGTGTGCTTTGGCTATATAGGAGTATTTGCCAGTCATCCCTCTGCCTAGCCACTGCTGTGAACAAACCCACTCCAGCTGTGCTAGTCTGTGGCCTGTTGCTCCAATATATTTGGGTGCAGAAGGGGTGAAGAGTGGAGGAAGAGGAGAAACTACCCTGGAAGGTAGGACAGGAGGAAAAAGAAGAAAGAGCGGGGGGGGGACACATAGGAAGCAGCATTATTTTTTTCCCATGCATGCACATTAAGACAGCAAGGGGAGCTGGCTGAGTATTTAGTTACTGCAGCTCAACAGGCAAAGATATGGCTGTAGATCAAGGAGGCGGTGCTGAAAAATATCTTCAAGCTGCTGATTGGCTGGCCAACAGAGCTCTACGATTGGTTGGGTATGTTTCCTAAGTGGCCAATCAGCACAGTGGGAATGGCAACACACCCAAGAGAATGATAGATAGATAGATAGATAGATAGATAGATAGATAGATAGAGGTGACCCTTTACAACCCAGCTATATAAGTGTGGTCTCTTTATTGTGTCTGGTCTCCTTATTCCTGTGTCTATCATCAAATACAGATGCAAAGTAATTCAGTGGGCCCTTGGTATCAGCTGGGATTGGTTTCAGGACTCTCTGTAGATACCAAAATCTGTGGATGCGCAAGTCCCATTATATGCAATGGTGTAGTAAAATTGTGTCCTTTATATAAAATTGCAAAATCAGGGTTTGCTTTTTGGATTTTTTGGGTGGGGTGGGGTGGGGTGGGGGGAGGAATATTTACAAGCCATGGATGGTTGAATCCATAGATGCAGAATCTGTGGATATGGAGGGCTGATGAGATGATGATGGTGGTGGTGGTGGTGGTGGTGATGATGGTGGTGATCATGATGATAGGATGATGAGTGCATTTCTGTGAGTACCTATCACAAATAGATAATTTTGTCTGTGGCACAACATCCATTACAAAAGTGAGTACCTATAATAAAATTCTCTTCTTAAAACTCTGTTTACACTGAGCACTGACCTTACTTGTGCAGTGATTCTGTCCTTCATTATCATCATGGTATACTTTTCTCCCATCAGGAGCTCTCTAGATACAGCTTTAGCTCCCTATCACACAAGAGACAGTGTGGGATTAGAAGCACAGCCACTCCCCACCGTGTCACCATCAACCCCATCACTGTCATATCCCACTGTCTATCTGGGGACAGAGATGGGGACAGATAGGCAAACTATGTGCATAATACCTTCCACTACACAAAGTGTAATCCAGGTGATCTCTGGCACAGGCAACCTCCTAGGTCACCATGCCCATAATGCTTTCCTTTGAGGAGACTGAGGGGCCTTGCTTTCCAGAGCACTACTGGAAAGGGTCCACCTGGGAGAGTGTGCCTTTTGCCACCTCCAGTACTTTGCTCTCTGAAGTGGGCACTTTATCACCATTAGTGGAAGAACTAGCCGTAAAAACCTAGCTATCCATCTCTTTCTACCCTTTAGAAGTATTCCAGTTTCATCTTCATTCATCCTCATTTTCCACTTCTTGGGTGGATAGAAATGAATGAATGAAAATTCAGTTATCTCTCTAATCCAGCCATGTGCTTTGACCATATCATAGCAACTGATGAGAAATGTGGCATAGTGAGGACTTTGTAAGTTAATTTCTTCATCTGCTCAAATGATAAGAGGTGAGCAGCTTCTTTTTTAAGTTAATTGTAGCATATGGTGAATTTATTACTGTAACATGTGCAACCGTTATCTGATTGTGGCTGAGACTGATATATCACTATGCAAGTTATCTGTGCCCAGTAAGCACTCTTGTGCATCTTTTGCTCCTCTGTCTCCATAAAACATGTTTCCTAACTCTCTTTGCCAGTAAGACTTGCTGTTGAGGAACAGTCAGTAAGCAGAGTTGTTCTAATCTTAACCTGGGCTTGCAACTTTAATGCACTCTAGTTCCTCTTGCTTTCCCAGAGCATGCACTTTGCCACTGACCCAATGCATTCAAACCTATCTCTCTTCAGAAGAATGCACATTATGTTTTGCATATTTGCAAATAGGGTACTAATATAACGTAGCCTAGTATAGAATTCCTGTTGTTTTTATTATTTCATGCTGCAAGCTGTTCAGAAAGCAGTTATATTGATTGGCTTTATATAAATATGATAAACAAATTTCCTGTGTGTTGTCTTTGCCTGCCATAAAGCATCATTTTCCATTTGCTCTTGAGCAGCTATTGAGCACTGCCAGGAACTGGGCCTTGTGGTCAGTTTGCTAAAGACATTGTGCTGTATATATTTTGTCTGAATAATGCAACTATTCTGTTTCCTTAGAATATGTGGAGATCTTTTATTCTGAACAATGTAAAATGTTTTTCAATGAATGGTTTAAACTGCATCTGGATAAATGACATAATCTGGAAACACGCATTTGATGAAAACACACACCCTAATCTCAAAAACCTACTCACAAGAAAATAAAACATAGTCAGACTTGCATATTACAGCATATTTCTGTTCAGAAATTGAGATTAGCCATTTCTGTTCCCCTCCACCCCACCAAAATAATTATTAGTAGATGTTTATCTGGTCCTACCAGTCACTAATTCATTGACTTTGGAACATTTGGAGACTACATTTAAACTGCAGACCTCATGACTATAAAATCTAGTGTAGTTTTTGACTTCCAGTTTTTTCTTCCAGCTCTTGTTTTTTTTTTTTTTAATGTATCATTTAGTCTGATGAAATATTCTGGAGAACCTGAAAATTTGCACATTTTTGTGGCAGGGACTTACAGTGGTTCTGCTCTTACTGAGGACCAGTTACAGAGCAGGACTGTGAAGATTTCATTATATCCCCCATGTTGTTTAACATTTATATGAGGCTACTGGAGGAGATGATCAGGGATTTTAGAGTTGTATGTCATCGGTATGCTGGTGACAGCCAGCTCTGTTTTTCAATGTTTCTCTGTGGGGGGAAGCTATGGCTGATGAAGAATGAAGCAGATTGTTTTCCAGAGTGTCATTGTGAAACCACATTCTGCCAGTTTTAAACCATGTTATAGCTGCAAGTGTACCTCCAATCTGAGTTCAAGATGTTGGTAATGACATTAAGCCCCTAAACAAATTGAAACCTCTGAACTTTGAGAGGCTAGGATAGCTCCCTCCTTGTTCTTCTATCAGCAGGTGAACACTTTTTCTATTCCAACAAGCTTTGGGGAAGTGACAGCACAGGCTTTTAACAGTGTGCTGTTTTACTTTTGAATCTTTTTGCATTTTAATCATTTTGTTTTCAATAGTTTTAATTTTACAGATAGTTTAATCACATTTTCACAATAGAATCATAGAACCATAGAATAGAATCATAGAATTGTAGAGTTGGAAAAGACCACGAGGGCCATCCAGTCCAACCCCCTGACACTCAGGAAATCACAATACTTTGTGTAGAGTTTTACTTAAATATTTGTATGAGTTTTTCATCTATGTTTGTTTTAATTTTTGTAAGTCATGGTTTTTGGGGAAAGTCTGGAATATAAGTGAATCGCCACCACCAACTACCGTACTACTACTACTACTACTTAAGGAATATTTGAGGCCTATGCTTAAGGAATATTTACCTAGGCATTGAGATTTTCCAAGGAAGCCATTACCCCCGCCCACCATGTGGAATGGGCTTTCTTGGCTATGATGCCCTGGCTGTGGTTCTGGCACTCCCCTTGGATGAACCAACATTGACTTTATTCTGGCACCAAGTTAACACTCACTTTTCAAAGTACTGAATAATGATAGCTTGTCTTGATCTGTTGGGTTATGGGTTTTATTGATATTATGTTGAACTGTTTAAAACTGTTTAAATCATTTTTTAAAAAATGATTTAAAGTGTTTTTATTGACTATACCCAACTCTGAGATCTAGGACAGGAAAAAAAATCAAAGTAATGGCAATTGATCCTTATCAGTGTGTTTTGAATATTTCACAAAATGCAGGCTATGGTCTGTGACTGCTTATACCACAATACACATGGAAGTCTTTTTTGTTGTTGTTTTTACTGCAAGGGACTAACATGGCTATGCTTCTCTAAATTGTGGCAATTCCTAAAATAATTTCTTCGAGTCTTATTCCTTTAAAATTTGTGATAAAGATCTTTTGTAAAATCAGTTCAAGATGGGAGCCCTGTTCTTTACAATATTTGTGTCATTTTTTTCTTCCACTTCAGTATAATAAGGAAGCTGATTAAATCTACTACTCTGAATCTTTTAACATTGAGCAGTGATACTGATACTTTTTTCAGGATAGGGTGTGGGCCAATGTGGGGAAAAGTTTAAACTGCATTATTGCAATGGTGGATAGATTGCTCGAAAAAGACACCCCCAGCATCACAAAGGAAAATGAAAATGACGCTTCACCAGCTGAACACGTGGCATCTCATATAAGTGGTAAGAAACACATTTTATATAATTTAAAACCTGAATAAAATTAAAAGCTGCAGTAAACTGAGATAGGAGGGAGAATAAGGGATAAAAATGCTGATACAGTATATAGTTTTGCAGAAATCGAGCCTTGAATTTAGGGAGGGTGTTTATCAAATTGCATCTCTGTCACATAGTCAAGAACTGCTTGCAGTGCTCAATTTTGTGTGTGTGTGCTACAAGAAAACCTCTTTGAAAGAACAGTGTTCTGCTTTGAAGTTTTTGATACATTTTAATCTGCTCTAGGCTTTCCCTGAAAATAGCATTCAGAGGAAGAGTCAAGTGCACACAGTTAACTCTTACCAACCAAGCTTGTTGAGAAATAGCGGGGGGAGTCTGTTGGTGAATGTGTTCTCAAAATAACTTGTATGTTGACAAAATAAAAACATCAGGCAGTTTGTGCATACACAATTTGGCTGAAGTCTACCATCATGCTAGTGCATTTCTGGTAGCATCATAGTGCTTTCTCTCTTGCCCTATCTTCATACAGCCCTTTGCATCACCCAAAAATCTACTCTAAAGATTCTGTGCCCTCCCCCAGGTTATGCTGACAAGCCATTCTGACAGCAGAAGAACACCATTAAATGCTTCTATTAAATAAATATTGGGGGTTGTATCCAAACATAAATGTGCTTAGCATAGAGTCCCTAAAATCAATGAGACGTAAGTGGCCTGTGTCAGTGATTTCAGTAGGTGGACTTTAAGCATGAATCAGACTAAAGGGCCTTTCATACTACACAATCATAGCACTGTGATTCAACTGTAACTGTGATAGCAACATCTAACAGAATCTGGGATTTGTAGTTTAGGGAGGGGTTTTTAGGATTCTCACCCGAGAGCTCTAGTGCCCCACCAAACAGCAAACCTCAGGATTCCACAGGATCATGCCATGGCTGTTAAAGGAATCATAGCACAATAACTGTGTAGTGTGAAAGGGTCCTGAATCCAGTCAATAGTACAATTAGAAAATTATTTACATTGCATAAAAAAGGAAATGCTATAATAAAAAATGCTTGCTTGTCTGAACTGTAGAATGCCATAGTACTTACCATGTGGTCCTCAGTTCTTGGAACTTTTGGTTTGAATGATACTTAGCTAGTACAGAATTGTTTTGCTAAACATTAAACATTGGAAATTAGGAGATTATCTCTCCCACTAACACAAAAAAATAAGATAAATTAATTAGTCAAATTAGCTTTGACTAATCCATTCTTTAAAATGTTACTTTTAAAACAGGCAATGGGATTAACAGAGAATGGCATGGAGGTTGTCAGTATTAATGTGCAAGGGTGTGTTTTGTTACTGGCACTTTCAAAAGTTTTTCTTCCATTTTCAATTAACCACAGGTTACCTTCTCCCAGCCTGGATTTTTTTCCAGATTATCATATGGGTAGGCCTGGAATGGGTGTCATTGAGGTCATTAAGCTCACATTCCCCTTCCTTTTATGGCTTTCCACTTGCCCATGGCAGGACTTGGGGATCCATCACTTCACCTGCGGCACCAGTTGCTGAGGGTACCTCCTCTCCTGCCAGTTGACTGGTTGCTGACTCCATCTGCTGTGCACAAGTTTTGCCAGCACATAGAAGAAATTGACGAGCACAGCGCTATTGTTCTCATGCCCAACTAAAGGTTTCCTAGCAGGGGAGACTGCAGGTTGATGCAGGAGCATGGGATTGTCAGGCCTTCCCTGCCCAATGACAATTCCAGCAAGACCTCCTGGGCTGTTGGTCCTGGCCCCGGGTCCTTGGGAGGGAAGACTGCTTCCTTTTATCCTGTTGTGTGTTCTTGGTCTTTGGAACTATCCTAAAGAACAGACTCTTAAACTGATGATCAAAGTGGTGCTCTGACACCCAATAAGAGCCCAGCAAATGTCCAGCCCAAATAACTTTGGTAGCTAACTCAAACATCAGGATCAGGTTAGTTCCTAAAATGAGACAGGAGAATGCCCAAGTGTGCAGGGGTCAATCCTATTATGATTGATTTCCATAGTCTACTCATTTATCAAATACATGTGAACACCAAACATGCACCAACATGCATACACTGTTCCTTCCTTCAAAGTGCCCCACACAGCAAGGAGGAGAAATGGCAGCTCCTGCCCCTCCTGGTAAGTCAGGATCTATTTTGCTTTCTTACAATTTTGTGTCTGCTCTAGCACCATGCGAAAAATCAAGGATATACACAGCTCAATGTTGTTTGAATGTTGGATTGTCATGTACGGATCAACAACAACAACAACATAAGGATTTGTTCCATGAGGACTAGGAACATAAAAACAAATTCTGGGTGTACATTTCTGGCCAGATAACACCAGCTTTTGTAGGCACTCATACCTTGAGAATGCATTGTTTTAAAAATGTTGTTAGATACCTTGGTTCCCATTATTAGGAGAAAGGTGGGATGATGATGATGATGATGTAGTACTGGTAGTAGTTTTCATGGTAAAGTATATAACAATTTTGTGCTATGCTGTTTTATTTTTTACACATACACAGTTTATGGTAATTTTACATTAAAATGTATATACTCTTCATTTAACTTTTAGATTGCTCATTTGACACTCTGTTATCTGTCCTGAAGTCTGATCCTCAAGTACTTTCTTAAGGCTGAATTTGAGATAACAGTTTCCACAGTAACCATCTGCGGTATCATCAAGACCGTATTATGATTTCACTGCAGAGCAAAGCTGGTAGAAAGCATACATTTTAAAGCAAGAAGATGGTTGCAAAGCAACAGTACATTCTCTGTTCTTGCTGTAGAAAATTGATATTTTTCACATTTCTGTCTTTTCATGGTATTCAGAATGCTGATTTCTCCTCTTCGAAGTGATTTGAAGAAACACTAACATATCCTGTAGATGGTCATAGTCAGTACCAATAGGAACTTTGTTTTTAGACACATAGGGTATAAAAAGCAGAACAAAGAAATAATGCTGCGGGATGTGCTGTTAACAAACATTGGCCTTTCTTTACTCGTTACTTCCTCTGCAGATGACAACTAGTGTTTTAAGCAAATGGGATATGTATGCCTGTGCAGATGTTGTTGGGAAGATTTATTAACATCTGAGATACTCTGCTGATTTCCCTGGATATCCAATACAATGGAATGGACATTTGAAACCCCCATAGAACTAAAGGGCTGTAAGGCAGAGCTTAGAAAACATACTTTTTCTCTTTCTTTCTTTTTTCTTTTTGGATTATGCTGGCTGGGAGGTTCTGGAGTTATAATCCAAAAAAGTAACTTTACCAAGCTGTACTCTAAGTCAGCAGACCCCAGCAATGCTGTAAGTTTTCAAGATAGCACGGCAAAGTTGCTATCCCAGTTGCTGGATTCATCTCCAGTAAGAGAAAATATAATGACAATTACTGTTATTTCATTCAGCCTAAAATAAGGTAATAAAAATAATCAACTGCAGCATTACCCAGAAGGGCCATTTAGTCCTTGGGTCCTGTTGTACTAAGTGCAGTGCAAATATAGAAGATATTAATCCATTCAAAAGAGCTTAGGTAATGGCTCCTAACTGGAATTATATTCATGAAGTAAATCATCAATTGACTTTATATTGTATTAATAAGACTAAGATGTGAGGTTTTATAAATAAAGGTTTTAAGCACCTTTTGGAAGAGTCTTAGCTCATAAAGTTCAGAGTGAAACAGCTAATTATTTTATAATGTATTGAAGTTTATTCCAGCTTCCTTCCTTGAGACTGTTCTTACTCATTTAATTAGTGGATTAAACAATATCTCTTCTTCTAAAATTTTCATCCTTTGACCTCTTATTCCCCAGCTGGTAGCTATTTTGACATTGTTTGCAATGAAGTAATCAACATGCAGTAAAATTAAATATAGCCCACCAGTCATTGGTGGATCTTTTTCCTGATCCTTGTTCTGTTATAGAGACTATTAATCAGGCTTAAATTTGACATAGATCAGCTGAGTCTTGTGTGCTTTTAAATGTGTGATATCATAGTGAGATAATACTTAACATTTAAGACATTTTCTGGGAAATGCACAGAATTGGATTATCGATGGCTCATCTGGTCCTTTTTTTCTAGGCCCCTGCTGTAGGAAAAACCTATAGCTTGCTTTCTCTTCTCTAGTCCCTTCCCAAACCTTCCAGTGTTTCTTTTATCATATTTATCATAAATAGATGTGTGTTACTTGAATAACTGACTAAAAAAGCATGGAATCAGGCTATTCGTTTCACTATAGTACTTTGCAATAAAAAAAAAACCTTGTTCATTCATTCATTTAATTTCTCTTCCATCAGACCTAAAATTGACCATACATTTTAGGGGGGGGGGGCTATATTTGGAATTACACCAGGACCCCAAATGCCTTATCCAGTTGCTCTTAACCTTTTCTTTACCAGGGACCCCCTTTAAATATCTTTTGTTGCTGCAGACCCCCAACACTTAACTCAAGGTTTAAAAAAACCCAACAAAGAGTAATAGTAAGAATAAGAATACAGTTACGCCATCCGTTAAACATTCCCTCAGAGGCACTGGAAGGGGAGGGAAGAATTTTTGGCATAGGCCAAACCAGCTAGCTGGGCTTTGCCTTGATTCCTGTCACATGGCTGCTCCACTGCAGGGAGGATTTGGGTTGAGCAGCCTTCAAGCTTTCGTGTACCTCCTGTGAGGACATTGCAGCCCCCTGGGGGTCCGTGGACCACAGGTTAAGAACCACTGCTTTAATCCATCTTTGAACCCAAGCCTCATTTCAAATAGACAGTTCCTGACCCACACTTCATTTCAGATAGCTGACTGGTAGTAGATTATTATATCATTGTAATTCCACTTTAACTGTCATGGCAACATCCTGACACATCCTGGGGTTTGTAGTTTGGGGAGGCACTATGGTTGCCAGCACTACAGAATTCTCAATATACCAACCTAAACATCAAACTTCAGATTCCAAAAGAAGTTGCCAGGGCAGTTATCATGGAGCCATAGCACTAGAACAGTGTGGTAGGAAAGGGTCCCTGGTTCCCACAAAGAGCAGGTGACAGTAGTAGTCATTCTGTCTCAGCTGTATCACATCAGACTGCAGGTGGATATTTTTTGTATCTGAGTATTCTCCATCCAGGGTAGGGAAGATTTGTACATGGACAGCTAGGTGTCAGGGAGTATATTTCTGGGCTAGCCTCCCTGTTATGCTAATTTTCTGTTTGTAGGAAAACTACAGTTTCCTCTTCAAACACCCCCATGGGGGAACATAATCTAAAGTAAGCTCTCATCTGAAAGCTATAGTTTAAGAACTGAGACACAGTTCTTAGCTTCTTAAGAACAGAGAGACAGTTCTTAACCAGTTACCACTTGGTCTGCTGTTTGTGAGAGATAAGGCGTAGACTACACACCATAGGCTATCTTGTTTGAATAATCTGGAACTGTTTGCTTATCTGTAGTATGTCTGCTCTCTGTTTGTGGCACAGTGTGATTTGGATTATTATATAAATAGGAGATGAGGGATCATTGCTCTTGGACTGTTAAATCTTTGAACCCTGTGACAAAGTTCCATTTTGAGATTATACCAGGAGATTTTCAGAGGAAACAAATACCTTGTTCATTCTTCTCATTCTTCCTGTACAATTTCTAGAGAAAGTAATTATGCATATCCTATTTGATCTCAAAGTATCCCTTTCTACTTTAAGTGTTATAGGAAATATACAGTCAGCTTCCTCAGGATGTCAGTGAACCAAGTGCAGGGTTCTACAATGTAAAATTTATTCTTGATGGAGTGTTTTAGCCCTATTGGTTCTCAGGTGTTGGGAAGTCCTGCCAAGGAGAATCTTGGATTAATGAGAAACAATCTGCTTTATGTTTCTGATTAGAATTTTATAATTGATGGGTCCGTTTTGTTCAGCTCTCTTGAACACATCAATCTTTTTTCATTTGGAAAAATTCACCATACAAATTTTTGGAGATGGTCTCATGTTTCTTGTTTTGAAGCCATAGTTAGATGCTATTGCTGACCAACCCATAACATTTGTGAGATTGGTAATGATAGTCATAAAAATACTAGAAATAAAATAGCAATAGTAGCAGCTGTTTGTTTTGTTATTGTTGTTGTTATTGTTAAGTTGGAGCAAGAACACAACCTTGCTTCACTCCATTAGTTATTAGAAAGGGCTCTGAAAGAGCGTTGCCATATCTGACTTGACCGTGCTGGCCCTTGTGTAGCAAGATAATCATTTTAAGGAATTTGGGGGGACATCCTAGTCTTTCCAGGATCTGCCACAGACCTTTTCTACTCACAGTGTCGAAGGCTTTGGTGAGGTCAACAAATGTTACATAGAGATCCTTGTTCTGCTTTCTACATTTCTCTTGCAGTTGTCTAAAGGCAAATACCATATCTATAGTACTCCTATTGGCTCTGAAGCCACATTGACTTTCAGGAAGAAGTTCTTCTGCAATAGCAGGAACTAATCTGTTCAGGAGTATTCTTGCAAGGATTTTTCCAGCAATAGAGAGCAGTGTTATGCCTCGATAGTTTGAGCAATCAGATTTTGCTCCTTTTTTCTTGTACAGGGTGATGATGACTGCATCTTGGAGATCTGATAGCAGTTTCCCTTTTTCCCAGCAATTCACAAGGAGTTCGTGGAATTTACCGTGGAGTACATGACCTCTGTGTTTCCAAACTTCAGGTGGGATTCAGCAAGCTCCAAAGAGCTACGGCAGAGCTCGAAGAAGAAGACGGCATCTATATACATTACCGTATTGATGGTAGCTTGTTTAGCTTAAGCCTTCTGAGGGCTTGCACTAAGACTCTAAACTATCTAGTTCGTGAGCTGCTCTTCGCTGATGATGCTGCCCTTGTTGCCCACACAGAAGTAGCTCTGCAGTGCCTAACATCCTGCTTCGCAACAGCTACAGAGCTGTTTGGGCTGGAAGTCAACCTTAAGAAAATGGAAGTTCTTTACCAGCCTGCGCCACAGAACGAACACCATCATCCCCAATTGCTGTCGGCAAATCTGTGCTTAAGTCCGTTCAGCAGTTCACCTGTCTGGGAAGCATCATCTCCTCAGATGCCAAGATTGACAAAGAGATCGATCACCGATTAGCAAAGGCATATAGTGCATTTGGAAGACTTTACAAAAGAGTCTGGAGTAATAAACACCTGAGGTGAAACAGAAAAATCAATGTGTATAGAGCCATTGTACTGTCTATTCTCCTTTACGGGGTGAAACATGGGTCACCTATTGCCACCACTTACGACTCCTCGAACGCTTCCATCAGCAGTGTTTACGCACAATCCTAAATATACAGTGGACTGACTATGTGACTAATGTTGGTTTCCTTGAGCAAGCAGGGATCACCAGCATTGAGGCCATGATATTGAGAACGCAGCTGTGCTGGGCAGGACACGTTTCTAGGATGGAGGACCATCGCCTCCCAAAAATACTACTCTATGGTGAACTCGCCACGGGTCAGCGTAAGAGGGGCACTCCAAAAAAGCTATACAAGGACTCTCTGAAACAACATCTCAGGCTCGGCCAAATTGATCACCAACAATGGTCCGCCCTGGCCTCAGATCAGGAAGCATGGAGACGCACCATCCACAATGCTGCAGCCTTATTTGAGAACTCACGCCGAAAAAGTATTGAAGACAAATGACAATGCAGAAAGAATCACAACCCGGAAACATCACCCAAGGAGACCTTCTGCTGTGCTTTCTGCAACCAGACTTGTTTATCTCAGATTGGCCTTTTTAGTCATCAGCGTGCTTGCAGTAAGCGCGGGATGAGTCCTTCCTGAATTTTTGTTTGCGAAGAAAAGCCAGAGAGAGAGAGAGAGAGAGTGTTATTTTTACAGTCAAGCAGTACCTTATAGTGATAGGTGCTCTGGGAGCAATTCCAAATGAAATGACAAAACATCTGAATGAAATTGCCATAGATAGGATCACAGTAGCACAGTTACAAAAGCAACAATGCTTCTGGAACATACCACTTTATCCAGCAATACTCACTGATTCCTACATTGTTGGCTTGAATCCAAATCATGAATGGTCCATAACTCCAGCCAGTTACACATGTGAAAGTAATAATAATAAAATGAAATGGTGATGGTGGTGTCAATGGCAGAGGGTTGAGAAAGAGTGATATAGCCAGTGGTGTCATTCAAAATAATTAACAAGCATTTCTGTCTTTTTAAAATTGCCAAAGTCTGTACATGTTAACCAAAATTTTTCAATTCTTCAGTTATAACCCACTTTCCACAGCTCCCCTCTCAGAGAAGAGCAACTAGCCAATTACCCTGAAAATCTGGCTCTGTGTGTGTGTGTGTGTGTGTGTGTGTGGAGAGAGAGAGAGAGCGGTTTCTTACACATGCAAGCTAACCAGGCAAGGAAGAAGAGTACAGGTACATGATATTGGAGTCACCACACCAACTCTCACTCGGTTAATTTTTATCTCCTCTGATTTCCCTGACTGTGCTTGTAAATCTACAATGTCTCTGTGCCAGGAAGATCCCCCACCTGCTGGCCTTCCTCCCTCAGTACAAAGAGTTTACTCAGAGATCATCCACCACTGCTTGATTTGAGCGGGCTCTTATCTCCCTCTCTCTGACAATTCTTCTTCCTTCTTCAGTCAGTCTTCTTCACTGTGGTGCTTTCCTTCTCCTCCAGGAAATTGTGCTTTCAGAAGACAGCAGATGGAAAGTATCAAAGCAAAGAAGACACATCAAAGGAGATCATATTGATAGCACAGAGAAGGGCGCTCAGAGCCAAACGTTGAGAGGCAGCCATTTTAACATCTGATTCTGACAAACTGGGGTGAACCAGCTGAATGACATCACTGGATATAGCTCAATTCCCCTTCATCCTGCTCCTGTCATCCTCCATCTTTTCTATACAAGTGGAATGGTTGAATTGTTTAGAGATGGAGGAGGGAGAAATAAATTTTATAGGAACTGAATTGCTGTTAAGTAATATTAGCACTGTACCTTTTTGTTGAACCCTATTAAGGTGTAATAGAGTGAATAAATTAGCATGTTTTCAATATATGAGATTTACATCAGAACCAAAATAATGACATATCAAAAACCAATCAGTGTCAGAACTAAATGTGGTACTGTTTTGGCTCAGCTGATTCTCAAAACTATCTGTGTCAACATCTGATTAATTATTCCCTTTCCATACCACTGGAAGTATTGTGTTCCCTAGTGCACATACAACTTTCTTTCTAAATGTTAGCATTTTAGCACATATGACTTCTTGATAAAGAGATCAATATATAGCATTTCTTTAGCTTGACTAGGAATTCTGGGCATAATGTTTTACACAGTTGAGAAAGCACTTCAGTCATGGGGGTTGCTTGTGTTCCTTCTGGCCTGCTCTTTACCCTTTCAAGTTGGTTTATTTTTCCCCAAAACTTGAAAAAGTTACTTTTGTGGGCTGTGGCTCCCAGAGTCCTCCAGCCAGTATAGCTACAACATTTTTTGTAGCCATGCCAGTATAATGAGAATTGGGGTGTACATAAGTGAGCTGCACTTATCGTCTGAACACTGAGAAGTTCAGTAGGGGAGAAAATGACATTTGAGTCCTTACAAACAGGCACATGCTCATAAAATTAGTGTGTGTGACAATGAGGTTACCTCCCCTGAGTTTCTAACTTAGCTCTGAGAAGGAGACTTTGTGTATTTTGATCACCATTCTTAATGTTTTTCTTTTGTTACAGGTGACTGGTATGAACAGCTGTATCCACTCACTGTTACACTGAAAGACTGTATTGGAGAAGTGGTGACAAGGGCAAAGCAATCAATGTCTTTTGTTCTGCTTCAGGAGCTTGCATGTAGTTTACCACAGTGTTTAATGCTGACTCTAAGAAGAGATATTGTCTTCAGTCAAGCAGTAGGTGCTTCTTCCATTTCATAAATTTGAAATGTATTGAGATTTACCCGAGCAAGCCCATATTATTTCCCATAACCATATGAAAACATAGGGTCCATTCCAGGCAGCAAGGAAGAAAATAATTACTATCTGTCTCTCCAGCTATCCACTCAGTGGTGCAATTATGAGTAGGGCGCATTCATACTGCATAGGTATTTCACTATTATTCCACTTTAACTGCCATGGTTCTAACCTGTGGAATCCTGGGATTTTCAGTGTAAGGAGGGACATCTAGAACTTTCAGCCAGAATACTCTAGTGCTTCACCAAACTACAAAGCCCAGGATTCCACAGGATGGAACCATGTCAGTCAAAGTGGAATCATATTGCTAAATTTGTGTAGTATGAATGGACTCCAGAACTCAGGGTCAAAGTCCTGGGCCCGTCCCAAACTGTTTTTCAGCTCCAAAGGGCTTTCCTCAGGGAATTACAGTGCAATTTCCAATTGCCCGTATTAGTCAGTGCTGTAAATTACTTTTAACACTTGTAAATATGTTAGTATGCTGCTCCACATCTTAAGGACAGAAACATATTCTTCATCCAGAATTCTATATTAGGTACTTAGTTAAAGTAGGATCTCCTGATCCGACCCCCTGAACCCCAAACCTACTTTACTGGGCATCAGCTGCTCCAAGAGGAAAATATATTTTCTGCTGGTGATCAGGGTATGGGTGGGTGCTGTTTCCATCTCCTTTCTGCCAGCAAGTGAGGCAGTGATAACTAGAAGCAGGGCCCCTGTTGCAAGTTCTTATCAAAGCCTCTCTTGTTGGCAGGAAGCGGGTACAAGCATCATCCACTCTTCCCCCAACCGCCTACAGAATGGATCTCCTTCTCTCGGAGCAGCTGATGCCTGGTAAAGTAGGTCTGGGAGAAAGTTACGACTGGGGCAATAGTGCCATGATCGTGACCACATAGGGATCATGAATATGGAGTAGTTATGGATAGATAACTCTAGGTTGCACATTTGTAACTGCAGTAGTGAATGCCAGCCTTCATCTTTTGCTCTCAATAACCACAACAAAGAGTTAATGTGGTATAGTGATTAGAATGCTGATCTGGAACTTGGGAGATCCAGGTCAAATATTGGCAGTGAGTGCTGATTTAAGAAACAATGTCTCTACCCGTCTCTATAATACATAAATTATTTGGAAGGTAGAAAATAGAGAAATGTTAAGAAAATCATTATTTTATTTCAGTACCATGGTGGGTATACACAAAAAAAGAAATGATAAATGTTTGGAGTTGGGTTGTAGCAAAATTGGATATTGCACCTTATTAGAATAATGATACATTACTGAAAGGAAAGCTTTTAATTATCCAAATATTCTGTCTCTTTCTTACTGTGTTCTCTTTTTAATGGCTAAATTCATAATGGTAGGGATAAACTTCTCACAAGATCACTAGTTCATATCTGAACCCTTTAGATATCTGGAATGGCCAGATCTATTTTTGCTGGCTTTTTCTATATAAAATACACCACTGATTTAAAATTTCTTAGGAACATTTTAATCTTAATGTTTCCTCTGTACTGTCACTTGGAAATAATGTTTTAGTGAAGTGCAGGGCCTGGGCTCCATTCAGCCCCTGGGACCTACTTTTGTCATCCCTGAAGTCCCCCCCCCAAGTCCTCCCCAAAGCCCCCCAACTGCTCCAGTTTTTTAAATGGTATGATTTACAGATACAGTTTCCCTAAAACCACACAGAAAATCCCCAAATGCATGGGAAAATGCAAAAATACCCTCATCCCCCACAAGTACCCCAGAACCCTCTACTATCCCAAATGCCTCCATTTTTTTCTGCAGCCCCTTTCAAAATGACAACAGGAAGAGATGTGCCTTCACTTTCTGTCACTGTTTGGAGAATGTCTGCTGAGGAAATACTTCTATTTTTGTGAAGTCGAAGGCTTTCATGGCTGGTATCCATAGGTTTTCTGTGGGTGTTTTCCAGGCTGTGAGGCCATGTTCTGGAAGAGTTTATTCCTGATGTTTTGCCTGCATCTGTAGCTGGCATCTTCAGAGCCACAGATGCAGGTGAAATGTCAGGAATAAACTCTTCCAGAACACGGCCTCATAGCCCAGAAAACACCCATGGAAAACCTACATCTATTTTTCTCTGCATTACTTCTCAAAATGTCATTTTGAAGTATTTGGACTTGGGAAGGACTGCTCTCTATGGGGATTGGAATCTGGGTCTCCCCATCCCTATTTTAGATGTACAATATCTTTCCAATATTCATTTGGAAGCAAGGTTTATTCAAGATGAATTTGTGTCATCTTGTAAGTCTTGTTGTTTTTATTGCTAATGTACCTAATCTCTCTGTATGATTATTGTCATTACTCTAGCTTGCTGGATTGGTCTGTGGGTTTATAATCAAATTGCACTCTAGTTTACGTGATCAAGGCTTCCTGCAGCAGCTTCATACAGTGGGGTTAATTGTTCAGTATGAAGGACTCCTCAGTACATATAGTAAGTATTGCCTTCAGTTGGCTGCATTGAAGTGTTTTGAAATTCTGAAATCATGACTCTTATTGAGCATGTTCTTATTTCAACCTCTATGCTAGAATTTTAAAAAAAAATTCTCTGTCACCAGTCAGCAAGAATCCTCATACAGAATTCTGGAGCTGTGTGCCAATTCTATCCTTTGACATTTCTTAAATATTTATGTAGCACTTTTGTACTGTATTGCAAAACCTTGTTACGTGAAATGGTAAGATCTATTACTCAATTCAACCTTAGGCTGAGTATATTTTTTTCTCCAACATCCAAACAGGAAAATGTTTATTGCTTAGTCCAAAGACCATTGCAAAGAATAAAAAAATAACATAAAATAATACAAAACATCCAAGCTTTCATACAATTACATCATAATTAAAATTGATTAAATAAAATGTATACCTAAACTTGAAGTAAGTAGCATAATAATATAAAACAAATCACATTACAGTCACAATGGAAGAGTAAAATTTAATCTTTTGTGTCATACAAAGGCATTTTATACTCTCATTTCTTCTGGTTCCTATGACAATTAGCCGAAATAGACTCCAGAAATTTTTCTCTGCATTTGGCAGCCTTTGCCACATATGCAGCGACCCTCTGAATC
Source organism: Gambelia wislizenii (assembly GCA_030847615.1). Classification (NCBI taxonomy): domain Eukaryota; kingdom Metazoa; phylum Chordata; class Lepidosauria; order Squamata; family Crotaphytidae; genus Gambelia; species Gambelia wislizenii. Next base: position 59,099,843 of record JAUMIR010000005.1, on the reverse strand, counting down.
ATGTTGATTTGTTGGCTGTAACAGAAAACTAAGTTTCTCTTTTACCCCCCAGTATATTTCATCATCATATCCATTTGTTCAAAACATAAGTGTGTAAAAGCTTTACGTAATTCCATTGGCAGGGGAAATGTCAGGTATTTTTCCCATTTATGCTCCCATTTCATACTGGCTAACCATTTTGCTTTTCCTATAGATCTTAGGGCAGTTATGTCAATTTGTGCACCCACATCAAACACACTTGGTTTAAAAAAATTTTTAGTAGCAATCATTCTTGGATTCAATGCCTCAGCAGAGAATCCAAAATTTGTTAGTAAATTTAAAAGTTTGTGAAGCCAAAAATTTTCTTTATGGAGTGACCCCTGTTCCTCCAGACAAATCTTAGGGAACCTTTCTTCTGTTAAATTATATATTCTGCACCAAAAGTTTCCCATCCTAACATATATTAACCCAGTAGTCTTATCCATACCCAATTCAGCTCTGATTAAATAAGCAGGAGTAGAATTTGAAACCCCTAAGATCATTTTCAGAAATCGAGTTTGAATATTTTCAATTTTTGAGAGATCTGCAAACCTCCAAATTTCAGCACCATACGTTAACATTGGTATCACTTTTACTTTAAAGATATTTATAATTGGGCATAAAGAATCTGGGTATCTATAATTTAGTAATCTATTTAAGGATTGCAAATTGGCAACAGATTTCATTTCATTTTTCCTTATTTGTAATGCCCAGGAACCTGTAGATGAAAAGGTAATGCCTTAGGCTGAGTAAACATGTTTAGCATTCTTTAATGGTCTGCCATGGCCTCACATTGGGAGGCATGGAGATGCACTATCCACAATGCTGCAGCCATATTTGAGAACTCACGCTGAACAAGTCTTGAAGAGAAATGACAACGCAGAAAAAATCACAACCTGGAAACATCACCCAAGGAGACCTTCTGCTGTGCTTTCTGCAACAGGACTTGTTTATTTTGGATTGGCTTTTTTTAGTCATCAGCGTGCTTGTAGAAAGTGCGGGATGAGTCCTTCCTGAATCTTCGTTTGTGAAAAAAAGCCAGGGGGAGATTTCAGAAGACCTTTCGAATGCCAAATAGTTTGTTATTACTGGGTTTTTTTTCTCTTACTTTATTTTACAATCTGTATATTGACATTGTAGTAGTTGGGATGCAAAGAGCTTGTGTGAACAAATGTCAAGTCCCCTGTTTCCCTCTATTCATTCCTGCAGTATTAGCCCCTCTCACTGTACCTTATGCCCTCTCAAAAAGTTTCCTGACCCTCGGGAGTGGTGTTGGGTACAGTCAGCTACAGAAGGAAATGGTAACACCTATATGCAAGCAGACCTCAATTTATCCCTCAATTTGTCTGCACTGAACCAGTGAGTTTTAACTAATATACACTATCATTTTTTTTGTTAAGTAGTAACATTATAGGTCATTTTATTATTTATCTGTAAGATTCACTGGTAACCCTTTTTGGTTATGTAGCAACCGGTAAAACTAAATAAATATCTGAGTATTTATGTGCAAAAGTTCTTGCAACTTCTATGTTGCTTGTCATCACAACAAGTGTCGAACCAAAGGTCACCTTTACTACATCATCATCTGTTCTTTTTCCTTGCTCCTAAGTGAATGCAGGGAACGTGATCAAGACTGGCATGCAGGGTAGGACACTTTAAAACTTTGTGGCCTGCAGTGCAGTCTTGATTGGATGGGGAGCAAGGTCTTTGCCATTTGTGTGGGGAAAGACTTTATTGAAGAAAACCGAACCTTTTTTAAAATAACAAAAAGTGTGCAAGGGGCAAAGAATATAGCCTCACCCCCCCCACTCCTCATACTGTGTTCTTGATGAGTTCAGAAAAGGAACAGACATAGCTGCATTCTATGTTTTAATGGTAACATTTATTTTGATTCTAACACTACTGGAAGGCTCTAGGCATCCAATGTTATGATCTAAGATGGAAACTGGCAATAAGAGCCAATGCATGCTTCATGCAGAAGGCAGTTTGGATACATATTTGTGATTTTTACCTGGTGAACATTACAAATGTGCATTGTAGAGTTAACAAAACTCACGTAACAAGCTGCACAGTTTATTAGGCATAGGGCTAACACCCAATCCATTGGCTCAAACATGTTTACTTGACTGAGAGTGCCAATCATGTCTCTCTCCCTTTACTTCACAACTGAACAAAACAGATGTAGAATACCAATTCAGTAGTACCCCCGCATCTGCTGATTTGCCATCCACTGATTCAATTATCCATGGATGGTGATGGTGGGGGGGAGGTGGGGGGGAGGGAGGGAGAAGGTGAGCTCGCCTCCTTTCTCCCTTGTCTTCAGGGGGGTTCCAGTGGCACAGCAGAGCTGGCAGGGGGTGGGTGGGAAGAGGCAAGCTCACCTCCTCCTCCCTTCCCCTGGACGGTTCCGGTGGTGTGGCAGAGCTGGCAGGGATGGGTGGGGGGAGGGAGAGAGGAGGCGAGCTCATCTCCTTTCTCCCTTCTCCATGGGGGGTCTGGTGGCATTGCAGAGCTGGTGGGGGGTGGGAAGGGAAGGGAGGGAGGTTGCCTCCTTTCTCCCTTCTCTGTGGGGGGTTCCAGTGGCAGCGGCAAGGACATTCACTATTATCCATGGATTTCACTATCTGTGGTGGGGCCCAGAACCAACCCCCTGCAGATGCAATGGTGCTACTGTATTGCAAATGCACCAGTGCATAAAATATGCTTGCCATCATGGATAAGTGGCCCAAACTGGCAACAGAACTGAAAATACTCTCACTGGTTCTTTAAAACCAGCAACAACAACTAATGAATGCATTAGCTCTTATATAATTAAAGCTTTTTTCATATGTCATGGGCAACAAAGCACAACTTGTGCATTAAAATGGTTAGAGATGTGCCTTTTGTTTGAAAAAGAAAACATAATAAACAGTTAAGCTAATTGTGGATAATGTTATCCTATTCTTTGGAGTCCTGGACTTGTTTGGGCAGGAACATGGTGAAAGTGGATATGATTGCTTAACATTGTACACTGACAGCCAAGTTTGGATAATGCTGGCTTATATGCTCTTATCGCTTTTCTAACACCAAAAGCTAGTCAGCCATGTTTCTTTTCTTGTTTTATTTTGAAATGCATTTTCTGTTCTGTGCAGGTGAGGAAATTGGAATGCTAGAAGACATGGCTGTGGGAATATCAGATTTACAAAAAGTCATGTTTAAAATAACGGAAGCCAAATCAGATGACCTCTTGCCTATTATAACAGGAAGACGGTAAGTGTTATCTGTTTTTTGAAACAGCAACATAATGTGATGCCATGCCAGAAAAATCAAACAGAAGCTCATCTAAAGCTTTTCTGGATGCTGAGCTAACTTACTTTTGTAACTAAAATTTGCAACAAATAGAAGAGAGAATAAATGCCCTGGAGAGACTTGTAAAGATAATAGACTTTTCAGAATTTACCAGTACATTTGAGAGGGATAGATTACTGTACACAGCAGTTACTTTCCTCTGATATTGATGTTGTCACATATTTATTGAATATATGTCTATTGTTGCCAACTTTTCTGCTTGTGTCTACAAAAATCCCTTCACACGGAAATGCAAGAGATCTTTTGTTAAAGCATAGTTTCCTCAGACAGTGCACGCTAGGGAAAACATACCATTCACTTGATGGTGTCAACTTTAAAATATTACTTCTTAAGATAGTTCTGGGAATGTGAGCTATCAGCAAAAGAACTTCTTCAAGCACATCCAGGGGCTTGCTTATGCTTTCCCTAAGGAAGTATAAAATGTTGATCCATGGATCCAGATCCAAAAAATAACAAAAGTAATTCCTCATAAAGTGATTTCAAGGTAGGACCTGCTGAAGAACAACCTCTGTAAGAGATTAATAAACCTTTTAAGTATAGCCATTACTGCCTTTCTAAAACCAAAACAGACAGTGCATTCTTAGTCCATATCATATATTCTTTCTGAGTCATATAATGAACTTTTCTTTTTTAGAAGATAAGAATGCCAAAAAAACATGACTGGGAAATATTGAATTTACAGAAATTCATGTCTAGGAACACATCCTAGGACTATCTGGGATATGTCTTTCAAAATGTATTATGAGGTTATCCCTTAGCTAGTTAGAATTCAGTAAAGAATCAACTTCATGTCTAAAAGGCATAAATATAAAGGTAACAGCAAATTGGAAATAAATAACTTGCTCTGAGGTGCAGAGAATATGACTTGCCCAAGGTCACCACCCAGTGCGTTTCCATGACCAAACGCAGATTCAAACCCTTGTCTCCAGATTCATACTCCAACACTCAAACCGCTATAGCACACTGGTTAAAAATATATTCACCTTATTAGGTGTGATGACATTTTTATGGTGAAATTAGTGTTTATTCTACATCTTCAGTATTTTTCTCAGAAACATCCTATTTTGTACATCTTATTTCTACTCTAGGAATGATGCATCTGCTTCTGGTAATATCTCGCTTTGATGCCAGCTGTCTTCCAAGAAGAAGAAAGTTGTTAGGGCAATAAAAGTGCCATAACTTTTTAATTTCACACACACACACACACAAATACTCATTTACTTTTTAAAGGAATATCTGCTGAAAGTGCAGACACATCATTTCTTAGGACATAAATTATGTAAAACTCTAAAGACAAAAAATAAAAGTTACCCAGGATTCACTAGTATTTCTATCAATGGAACATAACTGCACTTCACTCTGGTTTAACAAGATTTGTATAAAAACAGGAGACTTGAAATGTGTTCATAGAAGATGGGGACTGCATTCTCATATTAACACCACACCATGGTTTAGCAGTACATAAACACAAATTGACAAAGCTACAGCAGTTTTGTGATTGACTTCGCATTTTTAGAAAACAACAGTTTACTGCTGCAACTGAATTTCATCAAGCAATATTTTCCTCACAAACCAAGATTACAAACCAGGGAGAGAAAGGGAGTACACAAGCTGAACAGTTAACCACTATCATAACCAAAACCAGGTTTCTATAGATGTCCTTGAAAGCTTGGTATACCCTCTGTTATGCTATAAAAGCATTAAAGAATTGAGCAGATTGTTCTACTATTTTTATTCCTTTTACTCTATTTTTTAAAATTCAGTGAAGAAATAATTATTGAAAAGACAGTCTGTAATTAAATAACTGGTCCCATTTTTGTATAGTTCGGTATAGTGTACTTAAGATAAGAAGAAAATGTAATATCTTGGTATTAAAAGTTTAAGCTTCTGTGTATCACTAAGGAAATGTTGACTTCTAGATTTAGCATTACTGTTTGCTTAATTTACATCTTGGAGCTTAGTGAGTTAAATACATAAACCTCTAAATAAGAGAAGAATACAGGCTTTGAGAGGGAAACATAGAAATTGATGTCAGTATGCTAAAACTGTCCTCTAATTTGGGGAGTTTTGATTGAGCCATGAGCAGAATGCCAGATGATACCATTGCTCTCCCTATTAAGTGCAGCATGAGTAGGTTGTGTCATCCCTCCTTGCTGACTCAGTGAAAAATGTCAGAATGATCTATAGCAGTGGCTCTTAACCTTTTCTTTACCAGGAACCCCCTTTAAATATCTTTTGTTGCCATGGACCCCCAAGACTTTACTCAAGATTTAAAACAACAACAATGATAATATAATTACATCATCGATTAAGCCTTCCCTCAGAGGCACTGGAGGGGGAGGCAAGACTTTTCTTTTGCTTCTTGCTGCAATTTTGTGGCTGGAGCAGATTGAACAGCAATGCACAGGCGAAGCCTGCCAACTAGCCTTTGCCTTGGCTCCTCAAGCCTTCACAGACTCCCTGTGAGGATATTGCAGCCCCTGGGGGTCCACAGACCATAGGATAAGAACCCCTGATCTACAGGAGAACTTCTAACTCCTCTGAGCTTTCTTCCTTAGGGACATTGACAGACATGATGGATCTTCAAATGATCATCGGCCCAAGACATTTAGATGCCAAGACATTTCGAAGCAATAAAAGGTGCCCCTCCCCATTCAGGTCAATGTGCATAGTATCCAAAACCAGCCAAATTATTTTGGTACATGAGACAGAAAATCTCATGAGTATCTGTCCCTGTCAGTAAAAATAGAATAGTAACAGATTAACTATTTGCTACTGTTTCATAACACTTAAAACCTGCTCCAGTGTCATGTAAAATCAGCTACTCTGCTTCATAGTAGGAAAAGCTCTGGACTTTCAGGATCATATTTTCCTTTTCTGATTTAGGAATAGTATTTACAGTGACATGAACACAACTGGTTATCTTAGTTTCCGTTTAAGGAGCAGATTGAATGTTCCAGTAGTTTCCATGACTTAAGATGTCCTTTCTCACTTATATAAACTTTTTATTACTCATAAGAAGCTCTGAATCTATGGCAGATTGCAAGTGTAATTTTAAAAATTCATAAACATATACAGTAAAGGAATTCATTTCCACACTATTCAAGTTAGTCATGATTTTGTTTTCCTAGGGGACATTATGTAATAGATATCAAGCTCCCAGAAAAGATGTTTGAGTTGCTGCCACAAGAGATTAAAGAAGGGAAGCTGCTCCATGTATATCCAGTCCTCTTTAATGTTGGAATCAATGAACAGCAAACCCTTGCAGAAAGGTATGTCATCAGGATTATATTTCATTGGACATGCTGCACAAGGAACCGCTTGCCCATGGAGTTATTGGTTCATTACCTATGATTTCTCACCTATGCCAGAAGCCAAGCACTGTGTGCTTGCGTCTGAGGCTCAAAGATGGTTCCAGTCACACTTCAAAGTACTAATTATGACCTATAAAGCCATATATGGCTTGGGCCCAGGCTATTTGAAGGACTGTATTGTCCCATATCAGCTGGTCTTCTTGAGAGCTTGAGAGGAGACCCTTTTCTCCATCTCATCACCCTCACAGATTCATCTGGTGGGAAAACATCTGGTAGCTGCTCCCAAGCTCTGGAACTCCTTTCCTGGAAAGGCTAGACTGGTGCCCTCCAAGATGTCCTTTCAGAAGCAGGCAAAGACTTGTTTTGTTTCAACAGGCTTTGAGCAACTAAATGCTCATGGGGAAAGGCTTTTAAAAATGTGTTGTTGTGTCTGTATTTGTTGTTGATGTTGTTTTTAAATGGGTATGCTTTTCAATTGCCTTTAATTCTGTTTATATTTCTGTTTTAACATTTGTATGTCTTAATGATGTGGAATTGTTTTGTCCCTTGTTTCAACTTGTTTTAGTTTTGTAAGGTGTCTTGAGTCACAGGAATGGAGAAAAGGCAGGATATAAATATGATGGTGGTGGTGGCGATGATGATGGTGGTGGTGGTGGTGCTGACTCAGTATAGCATATGTTTCTTTAGACAGAAAGTTTATGTCTTTGGCTGAAGAAGGAATAAAAGCTAGAGAGAAAGCAGGGGGGGGGACTTTCCTTAAATTGGGAAGGGAATTTCTGTGCCACAGAGGGTCCAGAGGATGACCTTCCCAAAGGTCCTATTCCCTGAAGTGGAGGACATTCCCCTGCATGTCACCCCACTCTGTTTGTCCTCTCAGTTAGAAAGGTGGGTGATGTGCAAGGTCATCTCTGGCACAGCGGTTAAATGCCAGTACTGCAAGCCACAACATCATGAATTCGATCCCAGAGGGCTCCAAGGTTGACTCAGCCTTCCATCCTTCTGTAGGTCAGTAAAATGAGTACCCAGCTTGTAGGGGGCAATTAGTTAACACATATTGTAAACTGCTTAGAGCGTGCTTTGGCACTGATGAGTGGTATAGAAATATTAATGCTATTCCTATTGCTTATCTCTGACTGGAGGTAACAACACAGCCCTCTATCCAACCCTGCCCCTGTCCTTCCCAGTGTACAACCACTCCAAACCAAGTGCTGTCTTCAGGAGCCCTTTTTTAGCCAGTTCTTCTATAGGTAGGGTGTGGGTTTGCTGTGCTTCCCCTGCTTCATATATTCCCTAACATCTAGAATGGGCATAGCCATGTAGGCACAAGCCTCAGCAGTTGGAGTTCTTCAGCAGTTGGTACTTTAATGAGCAGGTGTCTTCACAGCTCATGGGTGACAAAGGGAAAGGCAGTGCTATCAGGGAGCGTGGCATTTTCCAATCTACACTGATATCCATCTCTTGTCCTGCAGGGTTCAATGCAGGACAAATAATCTCCCCTTCCATAAAGTTCCCATACCTGCCTTAACATCCAGTCCAAGTAGTGCATCTCTATTTAAAACTGTGCTTCTCTATTGCTCATCTACAACCTAAGGATACAAAACTACCCAGCAATTGATCACATTTTAATATCAACTGAAAATTCCTTCTACCCCTACTAAATTGCTAAAGTGCAAACAGGAGAGGGCATCTGTATCTTTTATGGTTGCATAGAAGGAGTTTTATCAGGTATAGCTTGTTATACAATCAGATAACAAGCAACATCTTCTGAAATTTCTTCTGTACCATTGCTGCTCAAAATGGTGGTCCATGCACCCATGCTGGTTCATGAGCCATTGGTTGCTGGTTTGTGGCAAGTTGCCAGGAAAGAGAGCAACAGTTGTAGCCAAAGGGCATAAATACGGTACTCGTCTGTGGCAGGATGGGAAAAAAATGCTGCAGGTCCCTTAAATCAAATAGCTTACAAAGCATTGTTCTATGCAACCATTAGAGATACAGGAGCCCTTTCCATTTTTCATGTTGGCAATTGCTAGATGTTGACATCTTCATATCTAGAGTGTTTGTGTTTGTTATCTTTATGTGAAGGGCTGACTTTATACAGTCTCAAATTAAGGAGCCTCTATTTAGTATATTATAACAGCCAAAAAGATAATGAATATTGGAAGAGATGTCCATTCATGATGCCCATACAACAGCATGGGCTGTTAGAATCATAGAATCATAGATTTGGAGGAGACCACAAGGGCCATCCAGTCCAACCCCTTGCCAAGGTAGGACCAGGTGGAACCATCTTAGGTGTTTGGGATATATTAAGTGCACCTGAGTGAGAGATTATCTAGACCTGCTTATGCAGATAAGCATTGCATAAATTAGTATTTTTTCCCACTGGCCCTTCAATTTGACATTTACAATCAAGTATGCATAATGAAAAGAATAGAAGGTGTTGAATTTAGTAGCAGAAAAATGCTTCCTTTAATGCAGTCCATCCTGCATTAAAATCAAGGGCAATATTCCTAACTAGCTATACCCAGTGTAACATACACCATCCCCCCCTGCCGTGTGCTACACACACCCCACAGTACACATGCCATTCCCCCATGCTGCCCTCCCTGTGCTCACACCGCCCTCCCTGCACCCTGTGTCGCTCTCCCCACACTCACACCTCCTTCCCCACACTGCCCTGTGCCGCCCTCCCCGCACTCACACCGCCTTCCCCGTGCCGCCCTCCCCCACTGCCCTCCCCACACTCGCACTGCACCTGGCCCTGCCCTGTGCTGCCGTCCCCACACTTACACTGCCCTCCCCGCACCCCGTGCCACCCTCCCCACACTCGCACTGCCTTCCCCGCACCCTGTGCCGCCCTCCCTGCACTCGCACCACCTTCCCTGCACCCCGTGCCACCCTGTGCTGCCCTCTCTGCACTCGCACTGCCCTCCCCGCAGCCCATGCCACCCTGTGCTGCTCTCCCTGCCCTCGCACCACCCTCCCCACACCCCGTGCTGCCCTGTGCCGCCCTCCCTGCACTCGCACTGCCTTCCCCGCACCCCATAGCATCCATCTCACCATGGGGGTGCATCCCATATGGTCTGAACTTTTCCCGAGATACGTTCGATATCTTGGATAGTGCTTTTAACATTCAAGCAAAGCACGGAGTGGATCCATTGACCTTTGTTGTTGTTAACTGCTGTCAGGTTGACTTATGAATGAGAGACCTCCAACTCACCTTATCAGAAACAGCCCTTCTCAGGTGGCCGTGGCTTCCTTGATTGAGTCTATCCATCTGGAATGTGGTTTCTCTTTTCCTACTGCTTTCTACCTTTCCAAGCGTTATTATCTTTTCTAGTGAGTCATGTCTTCTCAGGATGTGTCCAAAGTACAGCAGTCTCAGTTTAGTCATCTTGGCTTCTAGGTAAAGTTCAGGTCTGATTTGCTTTTGGACCCATTTATTTGTCTTTTTAGCAGTCCATGGTTTCTGTAGAACTTTTCTCCAGCATCCCATCTCAAATGAGTTTATTTTCTTCCTATCAGCTTTATTCACTGTCCAGCTTTCCCAATTATACATAGAAATGGGGAATATGATTGCATGGATATTGTGGTCTGCTAAAAACACAAATTAGTAAGTCCTAGAGCAAATGAGGCCTGAAGTCTCCCTAGAAGCCAAGATGACTAAACTGTGGCTATCATACTTTGGCCATATCATGAGAAGACATAACTTACTGAAAGAGACGATAATGCTTGGTAAAGCAGAGGGTAGTATGAAAAGAGGACAGCCACATTCCAGATGGATAGACTCAATCAAGGAAGTCACAGCTTTGAGTCTGCAAGACCTGAGCTGGACTGTTGATGACAGGGTGACTTGGAGGTCTCTCATTCATTGGGTCACCATAAGTTGAAGTCGACTTGAAAGCATTTAACAACAACAATCCTTAGCCTAAATACTTCTCCCACAAAATCACTGAAAATCAGAGTTTTGAAAAGTTAGGTTTTTGGATTCTAACTTCCATATTCCCCCAACCAGCCTGGTCAAAGGGATATATGTCCCATAGTCACGGTCCTGTTATAAAATGGTACGTGATAATAAGGTTATTAAGTTAAAATGCTTGGTAAAATAAAGAAAAAGGCCTTCCACTGATGTCCAACAGTAGCCATTAGCTTCCATGCCATTGTGATGCTATCGCAAGTGCCAATTCCTATCCTCAAAATAGATTCAGCACCTTGGATAGCTCATTTAAAGTTTGTACTAAAACCCAGAGGAAACATGCTACCCCATTGACAGGAAAGCCATGTCAGAAACTATTATAATGTACGTTTCAGGTAGGTTTCTGTGAAACCCATGCTGGGATATTTAGAGTGCCAGGTTGAAGGACTTTTTATTTTCTCAGTTATTTTAACTTGTAGTCCTAACACTTTTAATGCATGTTTAGGTCTGGTGCATGACTTCTTCATTAGTATCATTTGGTATCTAATGCCAATGGAAACATTAATTTCTGTTCAGTTTTATGATACTTTTATAGGATTTATTATCTTGTTATTCATTAGGTTTGGGGATACCTCCTTGCAAGAAAGTGTTAACCAGGAGAATTTGGAACTGCTAAAAGAGTATTACAGATTATTCACAGAAAAGATGCCTCCAGATTGTAAGTATTTCAAACCTATATTCTGTCTGTAAAGAGATTCCATTCATTTAATGAGTAGAAGATTCTTAACATAAACCTAATGTTTGGTCTATTTGTTTTTTTATTAAATTGCAAATACTTGCCCTAGCCATTCTCCCAAATCCTCTTTACTTGACCTAAAAATTTCCACTGGTAATTCAGTGGGAATTGGCTCAAGGCTTAGATGGAATAATATATAAATGATGTTTTCATAGATGTGCTGTTAGTCTAATTATGGAATTATCTCCTACAGTTTGTCCTCAAGTGTTGTGATTATACTAATTAACATGATTATAGTACTGAATGTCTCTGTTTCATCAGACTTGTCCTGGTGAGTCGTATTAGTGGCCTGGGCAATTTGTGTTCTGCTTCAGAGTCCTAGTATTGAATTTCTAATGTAGATGTTCCCCAAAGGATTCTTGATTTTCTTCAAAGTTATTCATTCTTTTGTTAGGGATATTTTGTAAGAGAAAGTACATAGTCCCCTTTTTTTTCATAACTTGCCTTGCCTTCTTCCTTCATTTCATATTGAGATAATTTAGTTTCTTATTAGAGCTTGGAAATAGTGGCCATGTTTTCTGTGGAATTCTGGGAGTTGTAGTCCAAAAAGTGACTGTTCCATGCTCTATTGGCTTGCCTTTAAAATTTGTCAAGCATAAAGTGGGATTGTTTCCAAAAGTTCATTCTCATGGAGGTCCACTGGCTTAGAGCATTTTTCTTTTGATTTTGCTTCTTATGTAAAGCTGATTTTCTTTCCAGGAACTTTTTTGCAGAAAGTAAGTTGGTGTTCTGTAAGGAAAGTTAGGGCAACTGTGTTATAACATCAGGACACTGAATCTATTTTACAACATAAAAAATACCATCTTTTGTAATGTGTAAAAATATCATTAGATCGTGAAATAACTCAACATTTGAATACTAATCCACCAGTAATATTTTCAAGGCAATTCCAAACTACCAGTTTTTCAAGGGCCACAAAATTATTCAGTTTCAATTGTCCTTTTATCCTAGCAGAGTGTGAAGCTAACATACATCAGGAATGGGGTTTTTTTCCAGACAACAAAGCACATCCACACAATTTAGAATCATGTTAAATTAGCAATATAGAAGTTGACTTCATTTAGTCATATTAGTATCTAAGTACTTCTGCAGAAAGAAAGCTAATTTAAAAACAAGCAAGATTGCTCTGAGTTTTTGTTTTGTTTTTTTAGATCTTTAGTGGAGTTTGGGGCAATATAACTGTATTTTCAGATAGAAGGCACATATTTTATTTCTGCTGGTTCATGTTGTATTGTTAGTTTTATTTTTGTTGGTTTACCATACTTCTTGTGCTATTTTTATCTATTGTTTTCATTGTTGACTTTTTCCCCTTCTTTTTGCTTTTGCTAGTATTTGATGGCAATTCCATTTTGAATATGTGTTTTTTTATTTTGTTTTTGAATTTGTCTTGGAAGCTTCAGCTAGAGACCAACCAAGAAATTGTTTAGATAGAAAGATAAACATTTAGGTCTGATCTAGACAAGGGAATAATTGTGAATTGGTGTGCAGAAATGCCAATTCACAGCAGCTGCCATCTATCCCAATGACTTTTTCCGCAAGATCACTGGTGTGCGAAGCTATCCGTTTTCTGTTGACACAGAGGCATGTCAGCAAATCAAGATGGCAGCCGCTAGTGAATTGCTCCTGGTTTTGTACTCCCCAAATTGCCCCAGCCAAACAATTAAAAAAAAAAAAAACTAATTCCAAGGTGCAGAAGACCAATCTTCTACTTAAATAACAAAAAAAAAAGAAAGAAAGAAAGAAAGGAAGGAAGGAAGGTAGGAAGGCAGTTTCATCACCTGAGCAAATTTAATCAATTTCATCACTGGCAGCTACCTGGTTTCATTTTAACCTCTTCAGAATTAGAATGGAGGATGAAGACCTTGAGTTTTCTTCAGTAACAGCCTCCTAAATACAGATAGCAAAGGCATTGTCTGGGTGTCAACCCATCCGTAATTAAAATGGTACCATCCAAGCTTAGATGAGAAACAGAGCTTGCAGGGGTACAGAAGTTCTTCAAGGGACTGTTGCAGAACTTAGCACTTTGGTATAATCTGCTCTCAGTAGTATATCCGTTAATAGCAGACCCCCTTGTCATTCATCACTGATAATACTATAAAGTGCAGATGTTCCAAAATGAGGGTTAAACCAGATGTTAGTTGTATGATTACCAATAATACCTTTAGGCCCACACATTAATATTAGGTCCAGTTTCATGAAGACCACAGCACACAGTGAGGAAAGATACAGCTGCTCCTTCCCCAGGCCCAATCTAGACTAGCCTTTCTCAACCTTTTTACCCTGGAGGAACCCTTGAAATTATTTTCAAGTCTCATGAGATCCCTGCATAAAAATTATTATATCTACAGCTCAAAAAAAGGTTTTTTTTTCCAATTGTGTTGTGTTGTTCAGCCCCTAGCAACCTCTCACAAAAGACTAGGGTTCCAAGATACCTGGTTGAGAAACCCTAATCTAGACCTAAATCTCTCCTCTTGCACTTGGGGCAATTAGCATTAGGGGGGAAAGATTGAGATGGGCAGTTGTCAATGCTGGAATCCCACCTAGAGAGGGAAAAGTTAACCCTCCCTGCAGTTCCCCCAATGGAAGTCACCCTCATGTACATACAGTACAGTGCAATTGCTGATCTCACAATTGCAGTGGTGTGTAATTTGGCACATTGCTATTTGGCTGCTATGTGTGTTAAACTGTGGTTCTCTCCACACTGAACTTCTTGACCTAAGATTGTCCTTGCCTGCTGGCTACACATTTGTATTCTATCTGGGTATCCAAACACTACAAAAACAGAATATAGGGCATAAAAGGGCATTCTTTGGAATCTAACTCACTACATGATACTTCATATGATTCATCATATGATTCATATGATATGATATGATTCATCATACTTCACTGATGATGCAACCTATTACTTCCTGTACACTTTCTATTGAAAATATATTCTGTGCTAAGAGCCGACAATCCATACTTCAAGTTGTTAGTGTGATGGTTTACAGTTTTTTTTAATTGTTATTATTCAACAGGAATGACGGTATAACAAGTAAATTTTAGTGCAGTGCAGCATTTTTCTGGGTTCTTGTCATCATTATTACTTTTGCTTTAAAGTGCCTCCTTGCTGTGATATGACAGGTTTGACTCAATGCTTTTTTTATTTCATTTGCAGGATAGGAGCAAACATGCATTTGCTTGCTGCTAACAGTGCACTTAGACTCCATGTTAGATTAATGGATTTTATTTTCTTATTTTTTCAATGCTGAGATCTTCAACTACCAGTGGAATTAGTACTCATCAGGTTAAACTTTTCTTCAATCATGACAGCTAATCAGAAATTACTTTATTCTTTTGCCATTGTGTTCTGATTTTGATGCTTGAAATAAACATGTCTCTCATTGCATAGAAACCTAAATGCTATATCAGGAACTTTCTTGCCCTGAAGCTAGCAGAATTACAGCAGTAGCTTTATAACAGTCTCTTGCTAATTAATGTATTCACTGCTTCTGCGTAGCTAGAGCATAAATAGATTATAAACGAAGATTCTCTGCATTTCCAAGTGAACCTGCAATTCTTGATACCTCTGCTCCAAAAATTCAGTATTGCAAAAGGAAATTAAAGTAGACATAATATGAGAAATCCATGCTTCTAATATATTTTTCTTCGCTGAAATGCTAAGCAAATGAGGGGTGCCAAGTATTATAGGACCACAGATTGAACCTGAGAAGGCATCTTCAGCTGTTTTTCTTGTGCCATTTTACCTACTGAATCCACTCAGCACCAAAAACTGGTGCTGTTTATTTACTTGTCCCATCTTGGCACTAGCCATGGATTACTTGGCACTAGCCATGGATTAGTACAACTGAATGTCTGAGAGCTCCTCATCAAACACACTGGAGGAGTATGCCTGGCGGCAGAAGGCTTACCCTTGCACAGAGAGGGATGGTGTTGTATCAAGCCCTCTCTCCCTTCAAAACTCCCCAAATTCTCCCACAGCCACTGCCAAAGCAGCAGTGACATGGCAAATGGAGAGGAAGGAAAGTCAGTAGGAGAGAGAAGGTGGTTTGTTAACAGGAATTTGAGGGAAAGGTCAGACACTGTCACTGGGACTTTGACAAGGGTTAAATTGTGCTTTGAATAAATAAAGCTATTTCCCAGGTAGTCACCATCACTAGATATAAAATAGGCACAACTGCTGTGTTCCAGTTCTCTCCTCCAGAACTGTATCTTTGAGCAGAGCTCTGCTTTCAGGTTTTGACCACAATAGTCAGTATAGCATTAAAGAATTACTGTGTTTTGCATAATGTTCCTCCTCATGCTTGGACTGATGACACAAGACACATGGAGCCATGTAAGTTTGCCATCAGAACTTGGGAAAGTTACTTTTTTTGGACAAGAACCAGAATTCTCTGGCTTGCATGGATAATTCTGGAGTTTGTAGTTCTGATAGGTAACTCATACAAAGCCTGTTTGCCACATACCCACAAATAAATTATAAGTAGTGCAACTTAGGTATATTTCATATTCATTTGAAATGAGCTGGTGTTTCTGTGTGTGTTTAAAAAAAGAACAGTGTTATCCTTTTCTACAGTTACACACACACAATAAATATCTCTCTTTTTTCTTTTATTTCTCATTAGTGCTTTGTTTTTTGTGGACTTATGCAAAGCACAGCAAAGGGATTAGGTAAGACATAAGTGGAAGAGGGCATAGAATACTTCCTGTTTCTATTTAAATTATACATAGTGAGGATGCTATGCACTTCAGAAGAAAGCCCATAGATAGCAGTGCTTGTATTATCAAGCCCAAACCCATTTGGTCAATCATTAAATGATAGTATTGCTATATTTGATGAAAATCCTCATGCATTTGAAATGATGCTTTCAGCAGCTGCAGCTTTTTTTTAGTGAGGAAATCCTCAACTCAGCATAACATTTGTCACTAACTGCTTCCTTCTCCTTTTCAGGCCTACCGCATTTTCAAGAACAGAATGACTTAAAGCGATTACTAGAAAATCTCCATCAAAATATTCAGGCTAAAAAGAGAAAGAATGTAGAAATCATGTGGCTGGCTGCAATGGTAAGAAGGCTCATTTCAAATAAATTCCTCTGCAAACACCCATGTTTATAGAAGCCTAAGAACTTCATTTAAGTTCCATTTACATTTTTCTATCAGCACTATTACATTTCCATCAGAAGTATTGCACTCTTCTTCACAAACCACTATGCTCATTTCTCCAGTTATAGTCCTCAAAGTTTAGGAGAGTTACTTTTTCAGACTGCAACTCCCAGAATTTCCCAGCTGGCGTGACCACTTTCTGTGATGCTAAGGGATAGTTAGTAGCCTGAATCCTATTAGTCTCAACAAGAATAGATACCTTCAATCAATTATTGAATCTTAATTCAACAGGTAGGCAAATCCCGTTGATTCAGTAGGTCTACTGTAGTGTGGACTGTAGAATTCAGATCTGCATCTGGAAAAAGTACGGTAATTTTTCCAAGCTCTTGTATTCTAGATATGGCATGGGGCCTGTATACAAGGCTTGTCTAATATTAGGAATTTCTTTACTGTATTCAATGAATAGTCCATATCTTTTTTAATATTCTACCATTTTGTGACAGTCATGTGTGCTTTGCACATACTGTATGTATTTCATACCACCAGTAATTAGAGGAATGTGTAAGATGCATGATAAAACAGATATCAATGACACAGGAAAACTCTGGCAGAGAGGGAGCAGAGGTTCCTTTCAATTTATTTTCCAGCAATGAGGTCTATTACCAGAAAGGAGATTTTGGCTAAAGATTGAGAAGAACTTCCAGACGGTACAAATTCTTCAACAGTAGAACAGCTTACTTTGGAAGGTGGTGGACACTTCTCCATTGGAGGTTGTGTTGTAGAGGCTCTTGTTGCAGATGTAAAGGATGCAGATTTCCTGCAGATACCAGGGATTGGATGACATGAGTGGGAAGGCTTTGGGTGCCTTCTCATTCTGATTAAGAAATGTTTTCTCAGAAAGCAGTATGGCAACAGTTCCTAACCAGCAGTATGGCTACAGAGCCATATTGACCACATCTTTCCTGTGGCTCTGTTTCGGGGCAGTATGTGTACACTATGCATCTCCTACATGATGTAAAAATGTAAGTTTGAGAAATAAATACCAAATTCTGTATTTAGGAAAAGGAGCATTTGGTCCTCATGGCATTGGAGAAGTACAGTCATCCCTTCACATTCGCGGGGGTTAGGGGCAGACAACCCCCGCGAATGTGAAAAAAACATGAATAAGAAACGAGCCTGCCGGCGAGCGGTTTTCCACCCCAGTCCCTTCCCAAGGCAGCGAGGAGCTTCCTGAGAAGCCCCTGGTTGCTTTGGGAAGGGACTGGGGTGTAGCGCGAGTGTGCCAGCTGGTTCCCACTCTCCCTTCCCAAGGTAGCGAGGAGCTTCCTGAGAAGCCCCTGGCTGCCTTGGGAAGTGAGTGAGGTGTAGTGTGAGTGCGCCAGCTGGTGCCCACCCCGCCTTCCCAGGGCAGCGAGGAGCTTCCTGAGAAGCCCCTGGCTGCCTTGGGAAGGGAGTGGGGTGTAGCGTTAGCATGCCAGCTGGGTCTTACCCCCCCTTCCCAAGGCAGCGTGGAGCTTCCTAAGAAGCCCCTGGCTGCCTTGGGAAGGGAGTGGGGTGTTGAGCAGGGGGGGCGGCGCAGGCAGCTTTCCACGAATGATCAAAACCGCGAATGTGAAAGTCGCGAATGTGGAGGGGCAACTGTATTTGAAAATGTGTGGGCATTGCTTCTTGAAGACTTAGAAATAATAGTGGACTTCGTTTCAGGCTTCTTGGACATCAACAGTTCTCTGACTCTTTGTGCATGCTTTCCAAGTTTATGCATCTCCTCCCCATCACATTTAGTGCCTAACAAATTCTGAAAATTCCAGATATGTATATATAGATTTACTAAATAAATAGCAATTGTATGCTCAGAATAACTTATACATAAGTTATTCGGAGCACACAGTTTGTTTTTCTTTGGGAAACCATTTTGAGTTTTGGCTCAAGAATAGCTTTAGCTCAGCAAATACTATTTAAAGCAGCTAGGTGGGGTGTTCTTTTTTTTTAAAAGCTGGAATTCAAAATATGTTAGACTCTTTGAACCAGATCAGATAGGAATCATGGCCCTCCATACTACATCTCCCAGCATTCTTTATCATTGCTTATGCTGGCTGGATTTTCTGGGACTTGCAGTTCAACCACATCTGGAATGCTACACAATTTGTACCCCTATAATAGATCTTGGAGGCCCTTCTAAGTTTCTAGTTGTGTGGTGTATTACTGTGTATGAATGAAGATGAGCTTTTAACAATGAACGCCATATGGTGTCTTCATTCTGCTTTATAAATTCACATTTAAGGACAGCCAAATATTTAATTATTCATCATGATTCTGCTTTTATTTTTGTAAAATCTGACAAGCCCTTGGCATAATGCAAGACATAATTGCTTGGTTGTTTGTTTTCATGAATTTGACACTACCAACACTTACAATTATACATTTATGCAATCAACATTCTTTAATTGGGTAATTAAGGATGTACATATTTTTCTGATAAAGGATTCACAAATCACCTATGTATAAGTTAATTACTTTTCTCAATAATTTAAATTGTGAGAGCAGCACATTGCCAGATATACCACAAGAAAAATTCTTCATTTATTGCAGCAAATTGAATGTACCTTTGAAAATCAGGGCTTGACTATATGGGAAGAAATGTAATGCACTTACCTGCGCATTATCGGCAATTCACAGCTGCATTCTTTTGTCTCCATGGCATTTTGGCAAAGATGAAAGTATGCAAAACTCTCCTCTGCAATGCTCACACGTCCACTAATCAAGAAGGCAGCCGTGTCATTGCTTTGCAAGGGGGGGGGGCAAGGAAGGCGAAGGGGACCTGGCAGCTCCAATACATGACGAGGGCAGCCACCATGATGAAGAAGAGGAGAGCCACCCGCCCTTCATCCATCCCAGTGGCGGCCTCCGATTCTGGCTGGAAAGGGATGGTAGTAGCGACCTGGCCAGCTGCTGCGAGAAGGAAGAGGAGGGTGGTTCTTTGCCGCTTTGGTGGAAGGTGAGATGAAGTAGCAAAGAACCACCCTCCTCATCCTTCTCTCAGCGGCTGGCCAGGTCGCTACTACCACCCCTTTGCAGCCAGAATCAGAGGCCGCCACTGGGATGGATGAAGGGCAGGTGGCTCTTCTCCTCTTCCTTGTGGTGGCCACCCTCCTCATTGTCTCCAAGCACTCCCAGGTCCTTTCACCTTCTTCACCCCCGTGCAAAACAACAAAGCCACCATCTTGATTTGCAGTCGTGTTCCCTTTTGACAGTACAGTTTTTAAAAAATAAAAGTTTAAAAAGCGCATGATCACTAGCGCTTCCAGGTGCTTGACAGCAAGCCTACACCTGTGCACGTCCAACCAATCAGATGAGGCATTTCACCCTCTCTGGACTGCACAACAAATCGCATTGGCAATTGAACAAGCAGGAATGGGCATTTTCTTTGGAGCTTTAAAAAAATTATGGGGAAAGACACAAAGGCTTTTCCTGTGGAGTATTTGGAGTCCCCCCCCCTTCCTTAACAATACATCAAACTGCCACAGGATCCCATTGGAACAAAGGGTATTCTCCTCACATTCTATGAGGAGTTTTTTCACTGTCTAGACAACCCCTCAGACAAGTGGTTTCAAAATTGATTTTACAACGAGAACCAATTTGCCTAGTAGACATTATAGGTGCCTACCAAGGGCACTGCTTGGCTATGGAAACCAACTGGCTGGTTTTGGGCAAGTAACACTCTCCCAGCCTCAGAGGAAAGCAATGGGAACCCCCCTCTGGACAAATCCTGCCCGGAAAGCCATGCAATATGTTCACCTTAGGATCACCATAAGTTGGAAACTACTTGAAGGCACACATCAACAAGAAACCAAGGGAGAAGCAGTTTTGCTAATGCTATGATGAATGTATTTAACCTCCCAATAAATTTTGTGCCTTAAGCAAATTTATACTTACTGAGGCAAAATCCAGTAATAAGTAATCCTACTCTTCAAGGAAAAATTCCCAAACAGGGAATCCTAAAAAGGATAATATATTTATTTTAATATTTTACTTAAAGTGTTTGTTTATACCTCTCAGCCAACCAGAGCTCCTCAGCCAAGGCACAGCAGGTAAAATTATTCTTTAAAAACAGATTAAAACAAGTTTTTGAAAAATACACTATCTGAGAAGTGATTAAAACAATCACAAATTCCAACCCTAAAACCGTTTAACCAAATACTGGGTGGAACAATGTGGGCGTGGCTGTCTGCTGGAAGCTGATGGAGGCACCCTGATTTTCTTTGGGAGGGAATTCCACAACCAAAAACCGATGAAGAGTATGAAGCACAAATTTCATTTTTCTAAAATCTATATCGCTGCAGATTTTCCTATTATATAATTGGTATAGGAGGATTCAGACAGCAGTACCCCCCAAGAAAGGGGGGGAATGCAGAGAATGGAAATCAGAACAAGGAGATGGAGGACAAGACTAGGCAAAGGGGTTGGACCCACCCACCCTTTGACTACCAAGACTGCTCATCAAGTTGAGCTGCCTCAAGCATTATCAAGGCATTATCAATCAGATGTGCACTAAATGGTCCAACACTAAGAAATATTAAGACAGCAATTGTTGTTGAGCCCTCCCAGTTATAATAAATGCTACCTGCAATCTACCCTGTGCACACATATCTGGGATTAGGCTTCTAAGTACACATTGTGCTTGAAAAACTATTCATATTTAAGGATGTTTCAGTGATAATGGGTGGGGAAAGTACTTTGTCCTCCACCTGCAAGCAGACAAAATTAATAACAATCTTCTTGCCGGTGTCCCACTCCCACTTAAAACAGTCCTGCATGGAGGAGTCACAGGCCACACCTTCATCCAACAGGTGAGACAGGCTTACAAACATACTAACTATAACTGCGGAGAAATAGTGATTTGTTGTAACATTTTCAAAACTGACTCACTGTTTCATGGAGAAAAGTTTCTATAAATTATGCCTGTCTGGCATTGTTTCTCTCATTTATTCCATGGCTGAACATGTATAACCTGGGAAAGAATGAGGAAGTTTTCTGGGTTTGCCTAGCAACCCAGGAAAAAACACAGCTCTATGCAAACCACTTTCAAAAAGGAAATGGCTACACAGATGTAGAAGCAATAGGAGGGATAGAGTAGTAAGGTCACCAAAGGGAGTGGGGATGTTGCCATCTGTTGCACACTGTTGCATCTTCTTAAAGTAACAAAGTTACTTTCAGTCTGTTAAGGGGGCTAATGTATTTCATTCAATTTTTTTAAAAAAGATATTTTTTCTGGGGAAGGAAACAGGAAACTTTTTTTTCATGGCATCAGTATTTCTGTACATTTAACATCTCTGGTGTTGTGGCCATTCAAAGAGCAGTCCTATGCTTGATTAATTGGAGTGTAGACATGCTTTTTTAGAACTATAGCTGCCAGAATACTCTATCCAATGTAGCTAGCACATAGCCAGCTTCCTCCCCCCCCCCACACCACCACCACCATCAAAGAAGGAATAATCGTCCTCCCTCGCTGGGGAGAATGCTTTTGAGTGAGGAACAACTGTCATTTCTTCTCTGGTGGGCACAGAAAAGTGCAGCCGGCTTCCCCACCCCACCAAAGAAGGAACGATAGTCTTCCCTCACTGGGGAGACTGTCATTCCTTCTCTGGCAGGTGCAGAGGGATGGCTTCTCCCCCCCCCCAACTCAAAGAAGGCATAACAGGCCTTCCTCTCCTGGAAACATGCATGCACAGGGGAGGGCGTGCAGGAGTCAGAAGGCAGAGTTATGCCCGCAGTGCAGAAAGCAGATCACACCACCATGGATCACCAAAGCAGTGCTAATGAGGAAAAGTATGATGAAAAATTGATACAAAATCAGTATGTTTATGTAATTAAACTAGTGCAGTTGCTGGGGGACAAGCAGGACTGGTTTAACCATACTGGCAAATCAGTATCTGTGGGGGGGCTCACAGCCAGGGGCCCCCACCCTTATCCTAATCCTCCTCCTGCAAAAACCTCCTGCTGGCTTAAAAAAAAAAAACAGCATCTCCCAAACTGGAAAAAGAAAGAGAAAGAGAAAGAGTGAGCTGCCCTCCATGTGGCTGAAGCTGTTCCCTCGCCCCCTTCCTTCCAGGATCGCCAAAACGCAAGCCAGCCAGGTGTGTGTTGGAGAGGGGTGAGTGTGTGTGAGAGAGAGGGGGGAGGGAAGTGTGAGCTTCGTCTCTCCCTTTTTTTCTCCCCTGCTCTCTCTTCAGAAAGGGCTCCTTCCTTCCTTCCTTCCTTCCTTCCACATAGATCCCCTCCACCCCATCTTTCCAGCTGCTCTTAACATGTCCTGGTTTCTCTCCCCTCCCTTTGTCCCTTTGTCTCCCTTTGTCTCCAGCTTACTCCCTTTGCTGCCAACTGAGTTCAATCTGCACAAAAGGAATTTGTGTGTGTTTACCTATGTGCCTTCAAGTCATTTCTGATTAAGGTGAACCTACCATAGGGTTTTCTAGGCAAGGTTTGTTCAAAGGGGGTCTGCCTTTGACTTCCTTTGAGGCAGAGAGAGTGTGACTTGCCCAAGGTCACCCAGTGGGTATTCCTGGCTGAGTAAGGATTCAAACCATGGTCTCCACAGTCATAATGCAGTGCTGAAATTTCTACAATACTTTAGTTCTTTTAACAGAAAAATATAGAGAATATAAATAAAAATTTGGAGTAATATTACTGGGAACAATGGTTTTATTGTCACTAAAACACACCAGTATCCCATTAGTGTTATGTGAGAGCCTTTGATTAGAGCAGTGGTTCTTAACCTTTTCTTTACCAGGGACCTTTTGTTGTCCCAAGACTTAACTCAAGATTTAAAACCCCAATAATAATACCTAACAACAACAACAATATAATTACACCATCCATTAAAATTTTCTTCAGAGGCACTCTTGCTTCTTCCTGCAAGTTTGTGGCTGGAGTGGATTGAATGGCAATGTGCAGGCCAGGCCAGCCAGCCAGCCTTTGCCTTGGTTCCTGTCATGTGGCTGCTCCACTACAGGGAGGAGGTGGGCCAAGCAGCCTTCAAGCCTTTGTGATCCTCCTGTAAGGACATTGTGGACCCCAGGTTAAGAACCACTGGGCTAGAGAATGCTGGAAAAGGAACAATGCAACCAGACCTTGAAGAGGGTGCTGGCAGAGGGATTCTGGGAGGTGTAATCCAAAAGTAACTTTCCCAGGCTCTGAATGAAGCCTAGAATCATAGGATCATAGGGCTGGAAGGGACCCCATCAGCCATCCCATCCAGTCGGCTTCTGTCCTGCAGGAACACACAATCAAAGTCCTCACGACAGATGGCCATCCAGCCTCTTCTTAAAAACCTCCAAAGAAGGAGACTCCATCACACTCCGAGGCAGTGTATTCCACTGCCAAACAGCAGCAGAAAACAAACTTGCTCCATCCTCAGTATGAAATCACTTCAAGCATTTAAACATGGCTATCATGACTCCTCTCAACCTTCTCTTCTCCAGACTAAACATGCCCAGCTCCCTAAGCCACTCCTCATAGGGCATGGCTTCCAGACCTTGCACCATCCTGGTCACCCTCCTCTGGACAAGTTCCAGCTTGTCCATATCTTTCTTGAATTGTTGTGCCCAGAACTGGAAACAGTATTTCAGGTGAGGTCTGACCAAAAGCAGAATGGAGTGGTACTATTACTTCCCTTGGTCTAAACACTAGACTCCTATTAATACAGCCTAGAATCACATTGGCTTTTTTTTTTTGCTGCTGCATCACACTGCTAACTCGTGTTCAGCTTGTAGTCCACTCTTTCTTTTCTTTGAGGAAATCTACACCATTACTTTAATTGCTAAACCAAATTATTGGTGGCAAATTATGTAATACAGTAGGCCCGCCTTATCCACTGGGGATTGGTTCGGGGGGGGGCATGGATACTGAAAACCATGGATAATAGTGAACGCCATTGAAAATAATGGGACTTCTGGTTTAAAATACCATATAGTTTCCTTGGAGGACCTAGAAAATGGCTAGAGAGGACACATTTTCTAGGAAGACTCTATGGTAGATGTGCTAAACATATGGAGCCCTCAAAATAAAGCATTGCGGGGCTCCAAAATTCCTTAAACTGGCCCTGGGGACAAAAGTCTGGTGTGATAATGTTCCTTGAGGTGAAGTCATGATTTCTTGTCATACATTCCTCTCTCTTCTTCTCTCGAATTCAGTCATTAATAGTACTTTTTGATAATTTTCCTTCCACTTTTTTTTTAAAAAATGACAGTTCTCCATTACATATTTTATACAGAAATACTTAAACTTTAATTAGTAAGAACAAATCAGAATGAATCCTGGATTGTTTTCACTAAACTACGGTTTAAACAAATCACCTTTTCCCATGTTTAGACATCACAGGAAATGGTGATTTAACAAAATCTTTTTAACGTTCTTTTAGCACTAAAGGAGAAAGAAAAGCAGGGGGAGTACATGAATTCAAGGCCCATGTGGGCTCTTTCCTCATGTCTGCACTGGATAGGAATGTTTCAGTTTCACTATATGCTGTCTGAATGCGAGAGGTTCCTATAATTTTATGTCCTTTTCAAGGCAGCTAAGGTGAAGATACCAAGGGTTTAAGCCAGTGTTTCTCAACCAGGGTTCCCTGGAACTCTAGGGTTCCCCAAGAGGTTGCTAGGGGTTCCTCAAGAGATTGTGATTGAGGGGGAAGCAATAGAAGTACTGTATATAGAATAATGTTTATGCAGGGGTTCACTGAAACCTGAAAATTATTTCAAGGGTTCCTCCAGGATAAAAAGGTTGAGAAAGGCCTGGTTAAGCAATACTGGTGGTAGCAGAAATCTGAAAAGTGAGAGGGCTAGCTTTTCATTTTATCTAATAGGCTGAAAAAGTGCTCCTTTTCTTATTCATTTCTTATAGCAATGGTCAAATACTGGTCTTGCCCAATCAATAAAATGGAAACATTGAGCAAAGTACAGTACAGCTAGCCAGTTTATTTTCCTACCACTGAGGACTTTTGCAGTCACATAACTGAAGGAATCCCGTGGAATTGGGTTGTTTGTACATTGGAACCATTTCTGTGCATTTCATAGCTGCTGGATTTGGAGCTCTTCCAGGCAAGGCAAATATTGCTGGAAGTTGTGGTATTTGTAGTTCTCACTTTTGTTTTAAGGAACACCAGCAGCAACATTTTATTCTCACTGAGAAGATGGTTTCCTTTTTTTAATTCCTGGATTTTTCACAATTCATGCTAGTTTTCCTGGCCACTCCTCTTCCTTGCTGCTACAAGGAGACAGCTGGTAACAGAGACATTATCCTGCAGTACTAATGAACAATGCGGTCATCCCGCTGTACTTGAAAACTGCAGGGGGAGAAGAGGCAACCACTGCTGCCTCCTTTCTCCCTCTCTCCCTCCATGATAGTTTCATAGCCAGAGTAATGCCCGCCCCCCAGCTTGCTGGATTGCTCTGGCTGTGGGTGGGCATGGAGGAAGCAACAGTCAGCAATATTCAACAACAAACTAGGAGCTCTGTTGTAGCTCTTTGTTTCTTTAAACCAGTCTGTAAGAGTATTTTGATGAGTTAGAAAAATCTGGCTAACTAAAAGACTTTGGCAGCAAAGACCATTGTGTGTTTGATATTTTCAAAAGATGTAGTTCTACCAGCTTTCTACAGCTCTCCAACCCCAAAATCATTGTTCACTGGCGAATGGTTGTCCACAGGCTGCGTGACAGATTCTCCAGGCTAAGTGACTGTTGCTTAGGTACAGACTTTTTTCATGCCTTTTTATCCCCTTTTAATAGTAAATTCCAAAGTACATTTTATATCACTTTCCCCCTGTGTGTCACATCTTCCTTATCCCTTTTCTGTCCTATTGCCAAAACCTTTGTTCTTCAACATCTGTTCTGTCCAATTGTAGTCTCTTTGAAGTTTTATGTTTTAATTTAGTAAGCTTAATCAGGAACCCTTTAATGATGCTGATTTGAACCTAACTTTAAAATAGAAGCATAAACTTCAAAGGTTATAAAAAATACAAGTGATGGTTAATGCAAGAGGTAGACAAAAAAGTAGCTGCATTGCTTTTGGTAGTGACATCTCATATGGCATTAATTGGAATATAAAAATTAAAGTGTGGGTAAGGAACAGTGTTTAACTGTCTTTGGAATAGCTTCTGATCTCTAGGTTGCTTGGAATTGTCATCCTTTGACTCTCATATGTCTCCTGCTTGGAAGAGTAATTCTGCATTTTATTTGCAACGTTCATCCATTTACAAAGTCTTTATCGTCAACACAACTGAAGAACCCCTGCTTGATTAAACCAAAGGCCTTTGTAGTTCAGCATCCTTTCCCCCAAAAATAGCCAACAAGATGCCTCTGTTAAAGAAACCCCAAAAGCAGGACCTGAGTGCAATAGACCTCACACAGTCATTCCTCAGTGACTTTTGTGGGAAAGCATGCTCCCTCTGAATATGAAGGCAGCATGTAGGCATTATAAGTATTACCCATACTCTTTATTTTTCACCTATGCATGCAATTCCCTTTAAAAGCCATCTAAACATTTAAAGGCATGTAATGGCAGCAGCTAAGTGCTGTGTGAAGAAGTGCTTCAGTTTGTCTTTCCTGAATCTTCCACAAATCAGCTTCATTGAATGACCCAAGTTTCTAGCACAAGTATGGCCAACTGCACAGGGGCCAGGAGTAAATTTGCTCCTCCAGGCACACTCCCATGGACTGCATCCATCCTTCTGCATGCCAAAATAACTCCAATTTTGTCAGGGTCCCCCTCAAAATGGCAACCAGAAGTGGCATCATATTGTCATTTTCAGAATTCCAGTGAAAATAGAGGTGTTTGGGGGTGTAGGAGTGCTGGGAAAAGTTTGCAAGGTGGGTACAGATGTTTTTGCATGTTTGGGGGCTTTCTGTGTAGTTTTCAGTTGAAAATGGGCCAAAAACCAAGTCAATTAAAAAAATGTGGGGGTCTTGGGGGGCCTTGGAAGTCTTCTGTGGCTGTCGAAGTGGGATGTAGGGACTGCATGTGTCCTGCAGGCAACATTTTCCCTGCCCCTGTTCTATTGTGATGAGAGAGGGATAAATTTCCCTATTCACATCCTCCACACCATGCACAGTTTGATATGCTTCTGTCATTTATCCCAGCCTCCCCATTTTTGATAAAGGCTCCTGACTTTATAATCTTTCCTCTAAGAGGAATTGTTCCAGCCCCCCCTGATATTTTTCGTTATCTTTTGGTTACACGTTTCTCCAGTTTTAAAACATAGATTTTGCAGGAGCCAATAAATAACAACTAAAAAGGCTGTTAACAACAGGTAAAGGTCTTGTTTGCATCCTTCAGTCTTCTAAGTTCTGGTGTCTTCTAGTTGTTCATCCAACCAACCAACCCACCCCCAACTCTAGAAGAGATAAATCATGCCCCCTGAAGCCTGTTTGGAGGCATCTTTGCATCCACTGGAGGCTTCTATGGGTACTTGGAGTCAAATGGGATGGGGGAGATATGGCAAGTATAGTCTTGTGGGGGCTCAGAAGAGGGGATGAGGCTCCAACCTCTAGAAGCACCTACCCCTTATTAAGGGTATCTGATGCACTTGCGTCGGGAAAGGCAGCGTTCACTGAAAGTTACTATATCTGCATAACTTTTTTGTGCTGAAATTGACAAAAGCTGTTGCATTCTAATTCAATAAAGAGGCTACTTTGTATGTTTGCTTTTAAGAAAGTTATGATATGAACTACCAATTGCATCATCATTATTGACCTAGATGGATTTAAATGGACTTTACTTTATTTGAAAGTTATACTTCTAAAGCATGCATACAACGTCAAACAGGGTAGTAAAGAAACCAAAAATACATGTTTTATGAGGCTGTTGCTGCTGGATATGGATGAAGGGAGGTGATCAGGAGATCAAACATACTGGAGTATAGTGCTTAGCACAACAAACCTCAGCGTGTCAGAATAACATTTTTATTTTAGGCTGTAAAAGTGACAATAATTGTGCTAGGCCAGAATAACACAATATATTGTTTAATAATTTTGTTTCACCTGAGTAAGTATTTTGGATGCAGTGATGCTTCATCTATTTTGAAACCAATTTCTAAACTTGAGGATTAAGTGAAATTCCTTCCTGTAGTCTAGAGTAAACTAATATTTTTGGTCACTGTATCTGAATAATTACAACCATTGTAACTCTCCCCAGATATTAATTCTTGCATTTTTGTGTGGCTATAAATCAAACTTTAATTAAAGATTTTCTATATAGGCAAAACATGGGAGAGAGACCACATTGTAGCCTTCTCTGCATTGTAACTGGTTGACACAGCTTTAATTAATATGGAGAAATTTTCTCAAGTACTTTATTCCTGTTTGAAAAAAAATATGTATACACACATTTGTTGTGTTTAGCAGCACTGTCAATTGATGAAGATTAACAGAGGTCTGTTCCTAATGTGCTTTACCTCTGTTTTAAGTGCTAAGTACCTAGAGATAAGACATTGTCTAACAGAGAAAGAACTGCCACATTTTGTAGTGGGGAAGAGGAAAAGCTACCAAGGTGTTGTCTAGACAATGAAAAAACTCCTCATAAAATGCGAGGAGATCCCGCAGCAATTCAATTTACTGTGTGGGAAAAGCCTTCACAGCTTTCCCAAATTAATTTAAATAATGCAAGGGAATGCACATTAGCAAAATCATTAGAAAAACCGATTTGCTATGTTGCGCATTCTCAGAGATTTTCATTGTGAAACTGGAGGTCTTATTGGTCGGTCATGTGCAGAGGGCAGGATTTCTGGCAAAATAGTGCCCGGAATCATAGAATCATAGAATTGCAGAGTTGGAAGAGACCACGAGGGCAATCCAGTCCAACCCCTTGCCATGCAGGAAATCACGATCAAAGCATCCCCAATAGATGGCCATCCAGCCTCTGTTTAAAGACCTCCAAGGAAGGAGACCCCACCATGCTCCGAGGGAGTGTGTTCCACTGCCAAACAGCTCTTACTGTCAAAAAGTTCCTCCTCATGTTGAGGTGGAATCTCTGTTCCTGGAGCTTGCATCCATTGCTCCATGTTCCAGTCTCTGGAGCAGCAGAAAACAAGCTTGCTCCATCCTCAACATGACACCCCTTCAAATACTTAAACAGGGCTATCATATCGCCTCTTAACCGTCTTTTTTCCAGGCTAAACATACCCAGCTCCCTAAGTCTCTCCTCATAAGGCATCGTTTCCAGACCTTTCACTATTTTAGTCACCCTTCTCTGGACACGCTCCAATTTGTCCATATCCTTTTTGAATTGTGGTGCCCAGAACTGTACACAGTAGTCTAGGTGAGGTCTGACCAAGGCAGAATAGAGTGGCATTGTTACTTCCCTTGATCTGGACACTATACTTCTATTGATGCAGCCCAAAATCGCATTGGCCCTTTTAGCTGCTGCATCACACTGTTGACTAATGTTCAACTTGTGGTCTACTAGGACTCCTAGATCCCTTTCGCACGTAGTCTCATTCAGCCAGGTCTCCCCCATCCTATATCTATGCATTTGATTTTTTTGCCCTATGTGCAGTACCTTACATTTCTCCGTATTGAATTTCATTTTGTTAGCTTTGGCCCAGCTCTCCAGTCTATCCAGGTCATTTTGAATTTTGATCCTGTCCTCCAGGGTATTAGCTACTCCTCCTAATTTGGTGTCATCTGCAAATTTGGTAAGTATGCCCCTAATTCCCTCATCCAAGTCATGGATAAAGATGTTGAATAGCACTGGGCCCAGGACAGAACCCTGTGGCACCCCACTGGTCACATCTTTCCAAGATGAAGAGGAGCCATTGCTGAGCACCCTTTGGGTTCAGCCGGTCAACCAATTTACAAATCCATTGAACAGTTAACTTGTCTAGCCCACATTTTACAAGCTTGTTTGCAAGAATGTCATGGGGAACCTTGTCAAAGGCCTTACTGAAATCAAGGTATGCGATATCCACAGTGTTCCCTTCATCTATCAAGCTGGTAATTTTATCAAAAAAAGAGATCAGCATCCTGTTGGATTTTCACATTAGCAACCGTGCACTTTTTTGCTACGCCAAGGCACCCAAATAATTTTTTTAAGCACAAGGTCACTCTTTTGCACCTTTGCTTTAAAATAAAAAAAAAATACTGTGCAGCAACAGCAACGTATAACACGCTAATTTAAAGCTTACCATCTTGATTAGCTTCAAATGCAGATAGCTTCTCAGCCTATCATTTTTGCTGAAAGACTGTGGAGACAAAAGAATGCTGCTGCGAATTTGCAATAATGTGAAGGAATTAGCATTATATCCTTTCATCTAGATTAGCCCCAAAATTTACCATGTACTTCCTAAATAACAGAAAGGGGCACTGTGACAGCTTGAGACTTGAGTCTAAGTAAGGCTATGTTCTCACTGTGCCAAAGTAAAACAAAATATAGCTAAAACAATATATAATACAAAGATTTTAAAAATGAACAAACAATCCAGTTAAGACATTAATTTAAAACAGTTTAAAAAGATTAAAGGCATACTAAAAAATTAATAAATACAGCACACTGAATTATTAGAAAAGCCTTCTGTCCCAACCAGTTAAGCTGAAGCCCTTTTTTAAAAGGTCTTTCCCAGCTGTCAAAAAGAAAGCAGAAATGGGGCCAACTGAATGTCCCTTAGGAAATTGTTCCTTAGCCTTGGAGCAGCCACTGAGAAGGCTCTGTCCCATGACCTCACCAAACAATACTGTGGGGTGGTGGGGCCAAGAGAAAGCCCTCCCCTGAAGATTAGAACACTCAGGCAGGCATGTTGTTTCCGTGCTAGTCTTGAAAACGTGGTGGCGGCAGTGGTGGTGGTAAGTTCTTGGCCTGATGCAAGAGTCACTAAAAAAATAAATAAAACAGCTGGTTCAGAGAGCTGCAACCAGTTATAGAAAGTCTGTGACTCATTTATTCAAACAGCTTCACTGGCTACCAGTCCATTTCTGAGCACAATTCCAAATTCTGGCTATTGGTTAAAAAAACCCTTTTTTAAAAGTCTGGATTTCCCCTTTTTGAACCTGCCCATGCCTTTGGGGATTCCTTCTGCAGTTCAGTCCTATTATCCTTGGAAGTATATTTCCTGAGGACACAAAATGACTTTCTTGGTGGCCTTTCACAGGCTTTATAATTTCTTTCAAGGGAGGTTATAATAATAATAATAAAATAATAAAATTTATTTATATACTGCCCATTGGTAACCCAATCCGGGTGGTTAACAACATTAAAACACCATACAAAGTAAAACAGTATACTCCCTCCCCCCCCCTTAAAAAAGTTATTAAATCAAATTACAAATTAAAACAATAATTAAAACACTTAATAAAACACATACATACATTTAACAATAGCAGTAGATCCCCAGTGATATTCAGTTCCGTTAACAAAGGAGGCTGTGGGGACACTCCTGAAGGAGGGGGGGTGTCCCGAGGCCAGGATAATCTATTCTGGAAAGGCCTGCCGGAAGAGATCCATCTTGACAGCCTTTTTGAAGCTGTCCAAAGATGTCAATTGATGGCTCTCATCCAGTAGGCCGTTCCATAGTTTGGGGGTGACAACAGAAAAAGCCCTCCAGGAGGTAGCCAAAAGCCTCGACTTTTGAGGCTGCAGCAAATTCCTCCCAGAGGACCGGAGTGCGTGGGGAGGATTATAGGGGAGGAGGCGGTCCCTGAGATAGCTTGGACCCAAGCCATTTAGGGCTTTAAACGTGATAACCAACACCTTATACTGGGCCCGGAAACGAATAGGCAGCCAGTGGAGGGACCTCAAAACCAGAGTGATGTGGTCCCTCCTAGATGTTCCTGAAACAAGCCTGGCCACTATATTTTGTACTAACTGTAGTTTCTGAACCAAGCACAAGGGTAGCCCCATGTAGAGCGCATTACAGAAGTCTAGGCGTGAAGTTACCAGTGCGTGAACGACGGTCTGGAGGTCCCTTGCTTCCAGAAAAGGGCGCAACTGGCGTATCAGCTGAAGCTGATAACAGGCGCTCCTGACTGTCATATTTACCTGATTTATCATCAGGAGCGACGAGTCAAGGAGCACCCCCAGACTGCGGACACAGTCACTGGAGGAGAGTGTGACCCCATCCAGGACTGGAGGTTGCAACCCAATTCTTGGTTTCGGGGCCGCTACCATGAGCACCTTCGTCTTGTCCGGATTCAGTTTCAATCTGTTTTTCCTCATCCAGCCCAATACCACCCGAAGACATTCATTGAGAGAAGAGATGTCATTGGAATTCGAGGCCGACAAACAAGATACGGAGAAATAGATCTGAGTGTCATTAGCATACTGATAACACCCAGCTCCATAACTCCGAATAATCTCACCCAGCGGCTTCATATAGATGTTAAATCCCCAGGTGAGCTCTCTTTTGCTCGAACAACTGTCCCTGAGCAGCACCCTTTGGGACCTGCCCAACAGGAAGGACCGGAACCACTGCAATGCAGTGCCCCCAATACCTAACCCCTTCAGGCGGTCCAAGAGGATGCCATGATCTATCGTGTCAAAAGCTGCTGAGATGTCTAAAAGCACCAACAGGGTCACACTACCCCTGTCGATGCTCAGACGCAGATCGTCGGTCAAGGCAACCATGGCAGTCTCAATCCCAAAGCCTGTCCTGAAGTCAGTTTGAAATGGGTCTAGATAATCGGTTTCCTCCAAGACAGCTTGGAGTTGAAGAGCAACCACCCTCTCAATCACCTTGCTCAGAAATGGCAATAAAGAAACAGGCCTGTAGTTACTCATATCCAGAGGGTCCAGGGAAGGTTTTTGCAGAAGCGGCCTAACAGCCGCTTCCTTCAGACAAGATGGAACATGTCCCTCCCTGAAGGATGCATTGATGATATCCATGAGGAATCTCCTCAATGCTTCCTCCCCCCCCCCCCCGGACGGCCAGCCATGATGGGCAAGGGTCGAGAGAGCAAGTTGTTTTCCTCACCCTACCAAGCAGCTTGTCCACATCCTCGGTACTCACAGATTGGAGCTGATCCAGAATAACTTCATCGACGGAGTCGCTGGACACCTCTCCTATGGTTTCTGTTAAAACATTGGCGTCTAAGTCGGCTCTTATCTGAGAGATTTTATCTGCGAAATAGTTGTTAAAGGCGTCACAGCAGGCCACTGTCAGGTTAAGTAAGGGATTCAGCACAGGGGGTACCTGTGTCAGCTCCCTCACTACCCGAAACAGCTCTGCTGGATGAGACTCTGCAGACGCAATGCGTGCAGAGGAGAAAGATCTCTGCGCTGCACGTATTGCCTCCCGATAGGACCAAAGAAAATTCCTATGGCGAGTTCTGTCAGATAAGAGTTGAGTTTTCTGCCACATGCGCTCTAGTCATTGTCCATACCACTTCATTCTCCTAAGCTCTGGTGTGTACCATGGCTTATGGTTTGAAGCGGATTGGCAAGGACGCTTGGGAGCGATCGTGTTAATAGCCCTGGCAAGATCGGTGTTCCAAATATTGACCAGAGCATCGACAGGGTCACCAGCATTCCCAACCATTAAACCCTCTAAGGCTTTCTGGAATCCAATTGGCTCCATTAGCCTTCGAGGGTGGACCAATCTAATGGGTCCACCATCTAATTTCCGTCTTGACCAGGAAATTATCTGACCATGACAATGCGGAGGTACTTACAACCTCCGCCCATGGATATTCCTGTTCTGTACTGAAGACCGCATCGAATGTATGACCTGCACAATGTGTGGGCCCGACAACCAATTGGGATAGGCCCATGTTTGTCATGGTCTCCATGAACTCCCGAGCCGTGCCTGTTAGACTGGTCTCGAGTTGAATGTTGTAGTCTCCCAAAACTAAAAGTCTGGGATACTCCAACAACAGCTCCGAGACCAGCTGTATCAGCTCAGTCAGGGAGTCTGCTAGACAACGGGCTGGTTGGTAGACTAGCAGAATCCCCAAACTATCCCTGGTCCTCAGGCTAAGGTACATACACTCGAAGTGGACTGTATTCCGGAAACTATTCCAGAACACGGCCTCACAGCCCAGAAAAAAAACAAGGAAAATCTATGGATGCCAGCCATGAAAGCCTTTGACTTCACAGTAAACTGAGTTGTTGCTGAAGGGACATCTGACTGATTCAGTGGTGTTTTCTTTTTATTGATGTGTTCTTAATTTATGTTTAGTCTGGTGTGCAACATCTTAATTCTATTTGCTTATATTTGATCTTGCTACTGTTAGCTGACTTGAGTGCCATTTTTTAGCAGAAAGGTAATCAATCAATTAATAAATCAGTCCAGGATGGTCTATTTATTATTGAATTCTCATTTATATTGGTGGTATTATTTTTAAAAGCACCCTAAAAATACTCTGGAATAATGTGTAAAATGTTGACATTCTCTAATATGCTAGGCTGCATAATGTCTCTCAATTAAGGATGGCAATCACTCACTTGATTTCTCTGTGCCTTATAGATTTGCCGCAAGCTAAATGGAATCCGCTTCACCTGCTGTAAAAGTGCCAAAGATAGGACATCAATGTCAGTGACATTGGAACAATGTTCAATTTTAAGAGATGAACATCAGCTGCACAAAGATTTCTTTATCCGAGCTCTGGACTGTATGAGAAGGTAGGTTTTTAACTTCTTTTTTGTGTTTCCCATCTTTCAGGTGGATATATGTGTTCTAACATATTTTGGTTAAAATGTTTCTTGTTCAGGAGACAGTTGGGTTGGGAGGGTATTTTTTGTTGTTGTTTTTAGTTAATTAGCCTTCCATTAGTAACACAAGCCCAGGTTCATACCTCAAGCTTTTCATGTAGCCCTTTCCCCTAAATACACTAAATTCTCATTGAAATGTCTTTAAAATTGATAAATACTACTTAATTTTAAAAACTAATTTGTTTCACTTGGTAGCTTCCATTAGTTTCTTTAATGAAATATACATAATACATACCAAACAGCTGAGACAAATGTAAACAGGCATTTTTATTTAGTACTCCCAGGATGTTTTTAAAAAATAAATAAATAAATAACTTTGTATTTGTGCTATTATGCAAAGATTAAGATGGAATTAATCAAGAATGTGTAATTAGAAGGTACAGTATGTTTTAATTATCTGCATTAAAGTTAAATGAAAGCAAACTTGACCGTCATAATTTATTATTTTCTTTGTTCAGAGGAACGGGTTTTATATATACTGTTAATTTAGGAGAGCGCTGAAAAGTACTTAAGATTAAAAATAAAGATTGTGTACAGTCGTTGGCTTACCATTTGTATAATTAAATTCTATATAATGTCATCATTTATAAAGCATCTCTCCAGAGATAGCTGATGTTTTGTTGTGCAGCCCACTAAAAAACAGGAATGTCCAGTAGTGCTTTCAATAATCTGATAGTAAAAGAAAGATGTGCTGTATTTAATTTTTTATTACCATAGCAGTTCACAACAATTCCTACTCCTGAATTTTTTGAATAACTGAAGCTAAAGAGAAGTTAAGTTCCAGGCTTACACAGCTCATAATATTCTCTTGAAAAATAAGCACAAATTGTGTGTTTTAACAATATGCTCAAGGCTAAAGTGATAAATCAGGAAGACAGTTTAGATGTTTACCTTGCTTCAAAATTACTAAAGTTGTATCATGCCTCATTTTTGCTTACATACATTTCATATATATCATTACTGCCCATGAATCCTATTACTTCTACAGCTTTTCAGTCATGATGGGTAGTGTGTATGTTAGATTTCACACTTGAATGTTGCTTCTACTGATTATCAAATTATTTTCTATATTTAATTGTACTTTCTATTCATGTTCCTGCTGCTTTGAATTTCAGAATAAGCTTGCAATCTACTTTAGAAACATGACATTATAAATAGCTTACCTTTGTTTCTGAATAAAAAGCATAACACCTTCGGAACTTTTTATAGTGTAGAACACCCAGTGATGGAATTGAAAATCAACTGCTACAGTCTCTAAATCAGAATAGTTATAGATAATAAACCTATCCATACCAACTGTTTTGCCTCCAGGAAGTTCATAAGAAGCTATGATGAGAATAGACATTGGTTGTTCTTGGACCACAGAATCTGTTAAGCTCATACTTCTGAACTAAGTTCTAGTTAGCTGTCATAACTAATCATTAATAGGCATAGGCTGGATAAGATTATTAACATTACTCATATTAAATGCAATGCTTATGCCATGATTAAATCCACAATGATGAAGAAAGGGAAATTATCATTCTAGAGACAAAGGAGGGGGCCCACAGCCTGTTCTCTGTCCTCAGATTCTTAACTAAGATTTCTCTGCCAAGTGTTTGAACAAATTGGATCTATATTCGTTAATACTTAAAAGTAGCCCCACTGAACCGAAGAGGACTTAAGTTAGTCATAAGATTGGATCCTGCCCTTTGCTTTTCAGGCTATCAATCCTGCTTTCAGAGTGGGGTGATGGTGAGGACATGATTCAAAATTTGTCTTATTTCATAGTTAAGACCAACCATGTTCTGTTCAAGTTTTAGCATAACTCTAAACTGCAGTTAATAAAAAATGTAAAAATCCCATCCTCCTTCTAAAAGCAATGCTGGTGAGGTGGAATGCACAACTTGAAGTGCATTGTCATAATACTAAATCATAAAGTCTCTGAAGCCAGTTCTGCTTAGCTACATTGAAATATCACAGAGGGAAAATGAAGCCAGTTGCTCTGACCATGAACAGGTAAACAATTTTGTTGACTTTTGCATAACCCTTCCACAGTTCATGTAACTGTGTTTGACACTGCTGAAAATGTCTATGGAAAAGTACCCTCATTTTTGGCTCAGGTTCAGTCCTACTCTTAACCATGTTAAAGATATAATCTTCATGGTATCTGCCCAAGGATGATGTGTTTACATCTAACTGAAATTCTGAGGTTCTTCTTAACAAACCTGGATGGAACACAGAAAAAGAAAGAATCTGACCACCCTCCTAAATGGCTTATTGGCCCAAATCCAATTGTTAGGCTCAACTAGAGTAAATGCATTGAATCAATGGAACTGACATAAGCATTGACTTAACAAGCTCCCATTGAATAATTGGCTGTACTCTAGTTTGAACTAACAATTGGATTAGGCTGCAGTATTCAAAGGTCTTTACAGAGATTTAATAAGTGTGGTTTTGAGTTTAAGGGCCAGCATGGTGTAGTGGTTTGAGTGTTGGACTAGAACACTGGAAGAAAAGTGTTCTAATCTCTGCTCAACCATGGAAACCCACTGGGTGACCTTGGGCAAATCACACTTTCTCAGCCTCAGAGGAAGGCAAGGACAAACCCCCTCTGAACAAATTCTGCCAAGAAAACTCCATGATAGGGTCCTCTTAGGCTCGTCATAGGTCAGAGATGACTTGAAAGCACACAACAAAAAAGTTTTTTGAGTTTAGTCTAACATTACTGGGGGGGGGGTCCTTACAGGATACCCCTCTCTATGATGTCTTCAGAAAAGTTTTACTTACAAGAATATTAAGTGAACTCTTCACATTCCAGTCACAAAGGCTCAGAGGCTCACTTTTGAGGAGGGGAAAGGACAGCGACATGGTTATTTTCTGCAGATTGAATTCTTGATAACTGATTATAACTTGACTAAATAGGCGGTCAAAGCTTCACCTCTCTGTAATGATTTGTTAGGAAGTGATCTCAGCACTTGGGAAACTAAACACTGCAAAATTGATCAGCTCTTGACACTGAGAAAAATTATCGATCTTAATTGACATTAAGGCTGTCTCCCAGTGTTCAAA
Organism: Gambelia wislizenii; assembly: GCA_030847615.1. NCBI lineage: Eukaryota > Metazoa > Chordata > Lepidosauria > Squamata > Crotaphytidae > Gambelia > Gambelia wislizenii. Next base: position 59,061,611 of record JAUMIR010000005.1, on the reverse strand, counting down.
CATAAGTGATAACAACATGTGATCCATCCTGATAGTTGATCTGTGAATGCCATTTTTCACTTATAAAGCAGGGTAGGACATTTTTAAACAAAGAAATTTCTTCCTTGGACAGTGTGTGTTACCTGGGGTTCCTTCAGAGTTCATTGTTGTGATTAAAACATTTCTGCTTAAAATGTGTTGAAGAATGTCATATATTACTGATCAAAGCTTAAGATGTTTGATTCTGCTAAAAGGATCAATCATGATATTTTTCATATTCTTAGAAAAGATTTCCAGGCTAAGGTCATTGATGTTAAAATCTGGTGGTTGATTTATTTGTTGGTTGTGTTTTGTTTTGTTTTGTTTTGTTTTTTTGCTGGGGTAGGAGATTGGATAAGTTTCAAACTGGATGTTACAGTACAATAAGGTGTAAGGAATACATGGCTTAGCATTGATAGGACAGTTGTAGGGTCCATCTGACATGGTAGAGAAAGCATCTTGTACCTCATATTGCTGATGGTTATGTCTGTGATTCATTCTTAAACCAGTGGTTCCTGAACTTTGGTTCTAGATGTTTTGGATGTCAGCTCCTAGAGTTCCTGACTGTTGGCCAAGCTGCCTAGAGTTTCTGGGGTGTTAAAGTCCAAAACACCTGAAGGACCAATGTTTGGGAGCTACTGCCTTAAACACTTGTCCAAATCTGATAAGATTTAATTGGTTGTGTTTGAAAGGTCATATACAAGCCTTTTACTAGTGTGTACATTGTTAATAATGGATGGGCAATTTTTATGAATTTAATAATATTATATAATATTTAGTGAATTAAATTTTAATTTTTCTTCTATTTTACTTAAATGCTTCTAATTTCTGACCTTTAAAAACAAATGTACCGTCTTATAGTACTTGGTCAGCATGAAAGGTGTACCCAAGCCTCACATCAGTAGCCTGTCCCTGATAATAAATCACCTGTACTGTAGGTGTTGTTCCTAATGCTAACTAGAAAACTGCTTGTGCTGCTCTTAAAATGTATACTCTTGGGCAATATACTGTATGTACAGATTTTTAAACATTTTTATTACCTTTGCCTCTGTGAGATGTTGATAGTGATATTACCTAAAGGCCAGCTTGACTATTCGTCTGTCTATATACTTTAGAGATTGAATGGCTGTAAATGTTATTACATATACAGTTGTCCCTTCATATTCACCGGGGTTTGGTTCCAGGACCACCCCCCATGGATACCAAAATCCATGAATACTCAAGTCCCATTATATGCAGTGGCATAGCAAAATGGTGTCCCTTATATAAGATGGCAAAATCAAGGTTTGTTTTTTGGATTATTATTGTTTTAAAGAATATTTTCAAGTCATGAATACTTAAATCCATGGATACCAAATCTGTGGATACGGAGGGACAACTGTATCTGATTTTTGATGTTGTTGATGTTGCATGTTTTTTTAACAATTTGTCAGAATTCACCTCCTTTTTGTTTTTCTGACTTTCAGGACCAATAGGTTGACACAAAATTAGGGTGAGAAAAAAAGAAAGAAGTCCATAAACAGATATATATTACCTCTTATATGAGAGGTAGTATAATATTACTGAAGAGTATAAAGCATGAGGATACAGTTGGACTCATGTTCTGCTGGTGAAGTTCCCATTAGGACAACTGCTTGTCCACTGTGGAAACAGAATGCTGAACTAGATAGACCTTTGATGTAATCTAGCAGAAGTATTTTTACATTCTTATAGGGCATGAATGAACAGGAATAAGATTTCTGGTACAAGCAAAACAGCAGCATTGTTCAGATTTTATGCATTAACTGAGGGCTTTTCTTTGTTTTGTAAGCTAAATCATGATGACTCTGGTTGCAGCTTAGGAAAAGAAATACAGTAACTAAGGCATTGTATTCAGTATGATAAAATCATACATTACCAAACAAAATAGCTGCTCCTCTAAACAAAACAACTGATCCTCTAATTTAGAAGATATTTAAGTGGTTATTCCAATATTCCACAGAAGCTATTCATCTCACGAACAAATCCTTCCTATTGTTAATTTCATTATGTAACCAAATAGCCACATTAACTTATCCATCTCATTGACAATAATTCTTTCCTAAACCAATCTAAAATATACCAAAATGATAGGGGGGTTGCAATTGTAAAGTTAGCTTCAACCACTCAACTTTTTATCATTATATATCACATGATTCTTTACAAAATTCTTACCACATAATCAATTCTAAAACCATTCTTGTTTTAAAGAGTGGCCATTACTTCTGGAAAATTTTAACATAAGAGTCAATGTCTACATATGTAGAAAATCAGGGTCAATAAGATCACATTTCAAATACTGAAACAACATTGTCTTATAAATCCAGACATGAGAGGCCATTACATTGCTGCCCAGGGTAAATGATCAAATTGAATAACTGATCATGATCTGGTCATTCCTAGTTATTAGAACATTTTTATCAGAAATCTTTTTGTCTCTACAACCATCATCCTTTACACTAATGGCTAAAATAAGATTATGTGTAATCTTACTGATCCAGTGGGTGCTTATAAGTCTTGGATTTTTAAAAAAACCTTAACTAGTAAAGTTAGTCTTAATTATATCATTTTAATAAAATCTGAAAAGCTGAGAAAATGCTGAATCTGTAGGAATAGAGTGCTATCCAGTGTGTTGTTGTTGTGTGCCATCAAGTCATTACCGACTTATGGTGACCTTAAGACCCATCACAGGGTTTTCTTGGCAACATTTGTTCAGAGGTGTTTGGCTTTGCCTTCCTTTGAGGTTGAGAGTGTGTGACTTGCCCAAGGGCACCCAGTGGGTTTCCATGGCTGAGCGGGGATTCGAACCCTGGTCTCTAGAGTCATAGTCCATCACTCAGATCATTACACCATGCTGGCACTCTGTTATCAGAGTGAGGTAGAACCATTTCCATTTGCTGTTTTTTTAACGTTTGCTTTAGCTTGGAAAATGAAAATAGCATCATACAGCAATGTGCAAAAATATAAATCTCATTAAGAATAACATATGTGGCTTCCATAGAACAAATCTATCAAAGTCATGCTTTTAGATGTTGTTTGTTTTCAGTAGTTAGGAAACTGTAACCTCACTTAACTTTGAGCTAAGAGTGTTTTTCCCCCCTGCATACTGCTTTGTGGGAGGTCCACTAGGATAAGTGCTTTACCAGTGTAACAAAAATGTTTAGTGGTGGGCCTAGGAATTTTACAGCATTTTTATAGGATCTTTAAGAATATGTTCCTATAATTATATGATTTGTGTGCCAACTCAGAACTCAAAAGACAGACACACAGGCATTTTCAATGATGGACTGTCAACTTTAGAATTCTCTTATCCTGAAAACTGGCCAATGCTTGAGCCTCTTTTATTTCAGAAGATTAAGGTTGGAATATTGTACCCAATGACAGGGAAATAAGCCCCACTGAATTCTGTGGTACTTAACTTGAACTAGACAGGTATAGGATTGCAGTGTAAGGCATTTTTATTCAAATTATCTCTTGGTAGCCAGGGAACAGAAAGTTGTAGAGCAAAACAATTAGCACATTGTTACTAATGTTGAGCAATTGGGTGGGCTGTCTATCCAAAGATAAAGTTCACAATAATTCCCAAGCTCTCTTCCTGCTCCAGTGTTCTCAGCAGTCACTGAGCAAAAAACTCCCAGGGTCTACCTTTTCAAGCATATTCTGTTATGGTCTAATTAATATCCCAAATTGAAATTAGAAGAGTTTATTTCCTTACTAGAAACAATGGTGACATTCATTAACTTGGTACCCTCCTGTTAGCCATCAATTCTTAGCATTCTATTGTTCCCAGTTCTCTCCAACACATACCATCTAGAGGACTGACTGTTTTTATAAATTACTGTGAGGCTGTAAATTGTCCTCCAAGGTGATAAATACTTCACCATCTTATTTATGAGGCTTACTTGTGTGGCTCAGGAGCATGGAGTCAGCTTGCTGTTATTATCATAAAAGAACACAATTTGTACTGTACTAACATAGGAACAATTGCAATTCAGAAATAAATTAGCACAAAATAAGGCTGATAAACTTTTAAACTAAAGGAGAATAGGAAAATTATTCCACTTTGAGGGAATGGCGTCTTTGAGGGCTAAGATGAGAAATGAGTGTGGACTGCAATGTAATCAGGTTGTGTAATATTACTGAAGACCATGGGGTCGTTTACACGGGCAGATATTCCCCTAAATATACCGCTAAGATAGCTCATAGTTCCCACGGATCGCAGCACAGCATCACCTCATTCAAAAGGGGGGAAGGTAAAACACCCAAATATAGCGTGACAGGGGATGTCGCTATTTTTGCAGGAATATTTGCAATGTAGTGCCTTATTGGCAGTGTAAACTAGCATTCCGCTAAGGGTTAAAGTACAGCTGCATTTTGATTGGTTGATGCTGTTTTGAAAGTATGTAAAAGCTCGTTTGTCACTTTTATCCTGTGCACAGGGGAGGGAGAGAAACCATTTCACAAAGGGCTGTAGCAAGCTGAACTGCTATTTTCCTCTCTCTCTCTCTCTCTCTCTCTCTCTCTCTCTCTCTCTCTCTCTCTCTCTCTCTCTCTCTCTGCTTCGGGGAGGGAGGGAGGGGGAGATAGAGAGACAGAGAGAGAGAGCATCTGGAAAAACTTGCGATCCATGGCATGGCAGCAAGGTCTTTTAGGAGAGAGATTACTCTCACTCTGCTTTATGGAGTGAGTTCATTTACAGGCAGATTTACAGAGATACACAGAGCCACACACCCCACACTTATTCAAGTCTGAATTTCAAAGCGACATAATTAGAAAAAAAAACTGACTGGCACAGCTGCGGAAAATAATTAAACCGCAAGTTGCCACAATAAATCTGCTGTGTAAACCGGCCCGAAATTGTGAATCTTTGACTTAGCTTTCCCTTAACCTTTTTCCCACTCAGGTTTTTGTGAATTTCAACTTCAATCAACCCAAGCCAGCATAGGAAATGGTTAGGGATTGTGGCCATTATAATCTAAAACATCTGGAGTGCACCAAGTTAGGAAGGTTTTTTTAACTTACATTGTGGTAGAGCTTTTAGGCATCTGTGTCCTGTCCCATAGCTCACACTGCTAACATGAAATAGAAAAACTTCCTTTCTTCAGGAAGTACTTCATCAACCTAAATAAGATAAGTAAACATCAGTCAAAATAAATAAGCTCTCTTGTTTGGAAAGCTGCAGAATGCATAGCAGAACTCATGTCACTGAATAGTCATGACTTAGGCTCAAATCTAGAACCTCAACCTTACTGTTGATTAAAAGACCCTCTTATTCAGTCCATACCCACACTAACAAGAAGCAATGAACCCTATTTTAATAATCTCTGTGGTTTAGATATATTTATGAACGAACCTTTCTCAGGGCCAGACCTTGGAATGTTACTTTTTAAAAGGAATTGTTTTTATTATTCATTATTATTCATTACCATTTCTGCTTTCTGTCACCGGACTTGTCTATCTCAGATTGGCCTTTTTAGTCATCAGCGCGCTTGCAGAAAACATGGGATGAGTCCTTCCTGAATCTTCGTTTGCGAAGAAAAGCCAGAGAGAGAGAGACCATTTTGAAAAAATAATTTTCTGCCATTACTTGTTACTGTGTTTATAAAAAGTTAATTGTTATTTTGCTCATTGGGTTTTGTTACATTTCAGTTTGAGAGAGGGGGTAATCCATCTAAAACATCCACCTAAATCTAAATTGAGGGAGGGGTAATCCATCTAAAACAAAACAAAAAATCTTCTCAAAATTCCACCTAAAATCCATCTTGCTCCCAACAGTAAATATTACTTGTTATGCCCTAAAATTGTAATGATTGGTTAAATGAACAGCCAGTCATGTTAAAATGGACTGCCACTGCCCCAGCATTTTCTTTAATAAATTATGCAGAAGCTTTGTTACTTGTTATGTGTTACTTCCAAGCTTGGTTCATAGTGTTATGTTCTGAACTTGGGCCAGATTCACTCCAAGCCTCCCCAACAAATGTGTCTATTATTAAGACTTGTATGAGCCACTGGTGTAACAAACAACTTTTACCAGCTATAGATCGGTTAATGAAGTAAATGTGTTCCTGGGCATTGCTTCTTTAACAGAATATTTGGTACTAGAAGCAGAAATAATGTGGCAAGAATAAGGATAGGCTCTGTACCTCAAAAAAGAGCAATTCAACATGATTCAGCAAACGGTTTATTCAAAACCAGCATTAGGCACAAGTGGCATGAAATAGTCAGGTCAAGTAAGTCTTGCATAAGGAAACAAAAACAGAATCATAGACTTAGAAGAGACCACTGTTCAAAAATACACAGTTGAAGGACTCCTGACAGATGGCCATCCAGCCTCTGTTTAAAAACCTCCAAAGGAGACTCCACCACACTCAGAAGCAGTGTATTCCACTGTCAAACAGTTCTTACCATCAGAAAGTTCTTCCTAATGTTTAGATGGATTCTCTTTTCCCTGTATTTTGAATCCATTGCTCTGTGTCCCAGTCTCTGAAACAGCAGAAAACAAGCTTGTTCCATCTTCAGTATGACATTTCAAGTATTTAAACATGGCTATCATGTCACCTCTTAACCTTCTCTTCTCAGTACTAAACATACTGAGCTCCCTAAGCCATTCCTCACAGAGCATGATTTCCAGAATTTTCACCATTTCAGTTGCCCTCCTCTGGATACGTTCCAGCTTGTCAATATCCTTCTTAAACTGTAGTGCCCAGAACTGGACACAGTATTCCAGAAGAGGTCTGACCAAAGCAGAATAGAGTGGCACTATTACAGTCATCCTTTCACATTCTCTGGGGTTTGGTTCCAGGCCCCCACCCCCATGAATACCCAAATCCGTGAATACTCAAGTCCCATTATATGCAATGGCATAGCAAAGTGGTGTCCCTTATATAAGATGGCAAAATCAAGGTTTGCTTTTTGTATTTTTTTAAGAATATTTTCAAACCGTGAATACTTAAATCTGTTAATGCCAAATCCGTGAATGTGGAGGGACAACTGTACTTTCCCCGATCTTGACACTATATTTCTGTTGATGCAGCCTAGAATTACATTGGCTTTTTCAGCTGCTGTATCACACTGTTGGCTTATGTTCAGTTTATGATTTACTGAGTCTTTTAGATCCCTTTCACATGTACTGTTGTCAAGCAGGTGTAACCCAGCCTATATCTTTGCATTTAATTTTTTTCTGTCTAAGTGAGGTACTTACAGTTTCCCCTGTTGAAATGCATTGTGTTAGTTTTGGCCCAGCTCTAATCTGTTAAGACCATTTTGAAATGTGCACCCTTTGAGTTTGGCAAGTCAACGAATTACAAATCCACCTAACAGGTGCATTGTCTAGCCCACATTTTACTAGTTTGTTTGCAGAATATTATGGGGGACCTTGTAAAATGCCTTACTGAAATCAAGGTATGCTACATTCACAGTATTCCCTTCATCTACCAAGCTTGTAACACTATCAAAAAAGAGGTAAGATTAGTCAGTGTGACTTTTGAGAAACCCATAGTGACTTTTAGTGATCACGACATTCCTTTCTAAGTGCTTATAGACTGTCTATTTAATCATCTGCTCTAGAATTTTTCCTGGTACTGATATCCGACTGACCGGGTGGGAATTGTTTAGGTCCTCTTTTTTGGCTTCCCCTTTCTCCTGGATAACAAACTCCAGGAGAACATGGTTACTCCCACCTAAAAATTCCACCACTTAGATCCCACTAACCAGTTCGTCAGATCTGGTAAGGATGAAATCTAAAATAACTGACCCCCTTGGTTCCTCTTCCACTTTACCTTGCCTGCACCAACAGTTACGGTAGGATGGCTATAGTAGAATCCCATTGATTTTCCTTGATTTTTTTCTGGGCTGTGAGGCTGTGTTCTGGAATAATTTCTTTCTGATGTTTCGCCTGCATCTGTGGATGGCATCTTCAGAGAATGGGTGGGTAGGGGTGTGTGTGGAGTTTATATGCTGTGAACCGCTGTTGGGGAGAATATGTAAATTTGTGTAATTGAACGGTTAGTTTCTACGTATAGAAATGCAAGGCTCGTTAGTGTCTCTTTGGCTAATGGTTGGTTGATAGGCCATTATCTCCTGGGAATCCTCCTGTCCCTGGGTGGAATTCTTTTCCTTTCCCATAGAAAATTGATGGATGCCGGCCGTGAAAGCCTTCGACTTCACATTGAACATCTGTATGGGGAGAAACTGTTCAAAGACACCCGGAGACTGGAGAAACTCCGGACCAGGAGAGCACATCTACTCTGTTAGTTAACTTTCTTGTTACGATGCAGAGACACAGAAACCATGCCACACTTTCTCACAGCAAAGAGGACATTAAAATCCCCACAGGCCAACCGGATCTACAACAGAATGGAAAAAGCACCGTTACGAGAGAGAATACACACCACCTGCAAAGACCTGGCCAACACAGACAAGGAGCTATTATCACTCCACCTCAACATCAGTCAAAAAATGAACCCCCAAGACTGGGACAAAATTGACAACCTCACCTACAGAAAAATAGAAAAAAGAGATGGTGATTCACACTGAAAGGCAGAAACAAATGCCACAAACACCAAGAGGAACCCCAGCTGGACACAGCACGGACTATTATCAACCCAACAGAACAGCAACTGTCAAAAGAAGAACCATCCTTCCTGTCCAAAGGAGGCAATTTTGCAGTTACCACCACTAGAATTCCGGTTGAAGACATCATTGTCCATGTTGAATCTCCCTCTACTGTCTCCCGGACGAAGAGGCAGAAGAGATAAGAGGAGAAACAACTGAGGAAGGCAAAACCACCACCCAGCAACATAACCAGAAAAGAAAGAAAAACCATCAAGGATCTCAATGCAGACCTAGAAATTATTATGCTCCCAGCAGACAAAGGCCATGCCACAGTAATCATGGAAACAGAAAAATACAAACAAAAAATAAGGGAACTCTTGGACCCTGCAACATACAGAAAACTCAAGCAAGACCCGACCAACAAAATCACCAGAGAAACAAATGCCTTGATCAAGAACGCATCAATTCAGACAATCATACACCAGACTCTGTGCCGATCAGAGGCTCTCCCACCAAGACTATATGGACTTCCCAAGATCCACAAGGATTCCATTCCACTCTGACCCATAGTGAGCACCATTGGATCCTCCACATATGACTTGGCCACGTTTCTGGCCACACAATTACAAACCCACATAGGACAAACCCCTCACTACATCAAAGACTCAGCTCACTTCATAGAAAAAATCAACAACATCGAACTGAAACCTGGAGAGAGACTGATCAGCTTTGATGTTGTCTCCTTGTTCACCAAAGTCCCCATAATGGACACAATGGCACTCATACAACAAATATTTCCTGAGGACATCACAGGCTCATTCAAACATTGCCTCACCACAAGCTACTTCCAATGGGATAACAAATTCTACAAACAGATAGATGGGGTAGCCATGGGCAGCCCTCTGAGCCCCCTGATAGCAAACGTTTACATGAAAGATTTTGAAAAGCAAGCCCTGGAAACAGCACCAAAAAAGCCTACAACATGGTTCCAATATGTGGATGACACTCTCACCATTTGGAACCACGGAGAAGAAGATTTGGTCTCATTCCTGAACCACCTGAACATCCACCCAAATATCCAATTCATGGTGAAAAAAGAGAAGGAAGGAACACTGCCATTCTTGGATGTCCTAGTCATCCCCAAACCAAACCAACAGTTAGGCCACAAGGTATACAGAACCCCCACACACATGGACAGATGCCTACACAAGAACTCCAATCATCACCGAGGACAAAAAAGAAGCACAATAAAAACATTGGTAGACCATGCAAAAAGGATCTGCGAACCCCACTACCTGGAGGACAAACTGAGGCACCTAAACTGGGTCCTACAGGCTAATGGTTATTCCAGATGCAACATCACAAGAGCAGCCAGACCCAGAAAAAAACACAGGAATGAAGAAGAAAAACAACCCCCCAAAGGGAAGGTATTTTTACCATACATCAAAGGAGTCACAGACAGAATAGGGAAACTGATGAGGAAACACAACCTCCAAACAATCTACAGATCAACCAAAAAACTCCAAGAAATGCTACACTCAGCGAAGGACAAAAGAGACCCGCTCACAGCTGCAGGAGTTTACCGCATACCATGAAGCTGTGGACAAGTTTACATAGGGACCACTAAACGCAGTGTGCAAATACGAATCAAGGAACATGAGAGACACTGCAGACTGGGCCAGCCAGAAAAATCAGCAGTAGCAGAACATGTATAAACCAACCTGGACACAAAATGCTATTTGAAAACACAGAAATTCTAGACCAGGCCAACAACTATCATGTCAGAATGCACAGAGAAGCTATTGAAATCTACAAACAGCTGGACAACTTCAACAGGAAAGAAGAAACCTTAAAAGTAAACAAAATATGGCTCCCAATTTTGAAATACAATAAAATCAAAACTCAACACTTACAAAAGAATTCCACCCAGGGACAGGGGGATTCCCGGGAGATAATGGACAAATCAACCAACCATTAGCCAAACAGACACTAACGAGCCTTGCATTTCTATACCCAGAAACTAACCATTCAATTACACAAATTTACATATTCTCCCCAACAGGGGTTCACAGCATATAAACTCCACACACACACCTATCCAACCATTCTCTGAAGATGCCAGCCACAGATGCAGGCAAAATGTCAGAAAGAAATTATTCCAGAACACAGCCTCACAGGCCGGGAAAAAAACCAAGGAAAATCTATGGATGCCGGTCGTGAAAGCCTTTGACTTCACATAGAATCCCATTGTTTCACAGATCACATTTTATTCTGTTGTTTACTGCAAAAATGCTACTGCAACATGACACCAAAAGCCTCTGTTTCTCCAGCCCATCCTCACCTTACTTCCAGTGCCAAAGCTGCTAAAAAAACAACAACTAGACAGAGGACAAGAAATAAAAGGGCCTGTGGCAGCATAAAAAGATTTTGTAAAAAGGAGATTCTTTGTCAGAGGTTTTGTTAACTGAAATATGTCTGTGTTTGTGTAAGGGATGCAACAGGGATTTTGTAACAGAGGAAAATTGCTCTTCTACTGCCATCTGCCATGAAAACTTCCAAATCATTGTGCAGTAGGTCCCATGAAGCCCTACATTTCCTAGGAGCTTTAGCACATTTTTAGACACTGAGCGGAAGTAAAGGTGTGGCCGAAAGCAGGAGGCTTTTATATATTTGCTCAAAGACTTTCTTGTCACAGAAGCAGCTACAGCAAGTTGTCTCCACCCATATCTTCATAGATAAGCCAAGAAGGGAGATGACAGAAGCTGATTAGGGCCCAAAGCTTGTGAAGCAAATTAATTCTTAACCCTTCTGACTGCTTGAAATTTCATCCCATAGTTTAATGAGGCCTAGCTACAGCATTGGCTGTTTTATATGTTAGGTAAACCCTCCCATTCTAGGCTGGGCAATGCATTTTGTGATGAACCATGCAGTTGGTGACAGTTTTCACATCCACTGCATCTTCTGGTAGACCTTTTAACTTGGGTATGATGTGCTGAATACAAAGGGGGTGGGGAATCTCTTTTTTTATGTTGTAGATAGTTCCACTTGGCAGGTTTTATCTGAACAAGCTGACACTTCTCAGTAATTCAGTTATTTCTTCTGACAATGGAAGGCCTCCATACTACAAAATCTATTCCTTCTGCCTCCTTCTGTGCTATAAATGGAAGAACACAGACAGAGAGCATTGGCAGGCAGAACTGGCTTTGTCACTTAGGAGCCTTTGTATTTGGCTTTCCTTCTCTCAATTGCTTAGTCAAGAAAATAAGATATGCCTGCCTGGGCTAAGTGGCTCTACCCCCCCCCACTCCCATGACATGCCACAGAATGATTCTAAAGGTCTCCTACTTTCAACAACAGTTTGCTGTGTGGTATGGAGCCCAGCTGCTTAAGAAGGCTTTGACAAATCATCTTCCATGTCCCCTTTGAATTCATGGAAGTAGTCTGACAGATGTTTGGAACTTGTCTATTGACTAATCTGCATCCCATTCACTCTGACATGAAGGTTTACCATATCCTTTAGCTCCTTGGTGGGGTTATACTTGAGCAAGTGAACTATGATCAGCAGCTTCTTTATTTAGCATTATTTGCAGAGGAGAGAAAAACTGTCAATGACATTATCAGTCAGCATCAAACCTCCCCTTCTGACTTTTTGTGACCTTTGAGAAAACTAATGAGACAGTATCTTTTCTCTCAAGCAGAAGAGTGTAGAACTTCACAAAAACACATTCCTCACTTGTCAAAGGAAAACTCCCAGAAGGATTTAAGGAAAAATGTTGTGCCCATTGGGTTCTTAAAGAAGGCCTCTTGCTAACTTTCTTTGCCTAGGGAAATATAAGAAAGGTTTCTCAGCAGACACGGACTTAACGTCTCCAGGGGAATTATAAGTATTCTGTAAAATGCAAAAGTGTGAGCATCTGAAACATTGTTTCTGAACATAGAGCCCTGGGGTTTTATCTGGTGTTTAGGAGTGTCTATGCCCCTATGATACTCTTCACAGATAAACAAAGCACTGACTACCAATGGCTACTAAAGACTTCAATCTAAGGCTCTTCTGCAGCCTTGCCATTTAAAATCAGGGGTCAAATGTCCACAAGTGTGCAGTCTGCTATTTGCCATCAGTGGACAGGGATGGCATGTAAGGTGGCTCAGCAACGGAGAGTGACAAGAAATGTTATAGGTGACCAAGACCATCTGATTTGGCATAAAAGGGGATATAGGAGGACACATATTACCACAAGAAGACATAGGTGAGGAGTTGGAAGCTCCAGACCAAGTGAGATCTGGTGATTGTGGCTATGGGAGGAGACGATTTTAACAAAAACAGCAAAGATGTTGAAGAATGGTACATTGAGATAGGACAGTGAGGCGTCAGCTACTTGTTATAATATGTTGGTGAAACATAATGGATGTCAGCACTGAATATCCATTGAGTGAGGAGTTTGCATTTGTCCCCCTTGGTGAATAGCAACTGTCTTGAAATGTTATAACTCTTTGCTCTCAGAAAAAAGGAATACGTCTGTTTTTCATGCTTTACATTATATCCCTTTCCAATGCCAAAATATAATCCCATCATTTTAGTACATAAAGCCCCTTTTCCACATTACAGTTTTCCTTGGGAGACTGCACCTGAAAATATCTCTTATGATTGAAATGATAAACTCTAATGAAGATGGAAAAGTTATTGTTATGTGCCCTCAGGTCATTTCCGACTTACGGTTACCCTAGAGCAAAGTTATCATGGGGTTTTCTTGGAAATATTTGTTCAGAGGAGGTTTGTCTTTGCTGTGCTCTGAGTGTGACTTGCCCAAGGTCGCCCAGTGGGTCTCCATAACCAAGTGAGGATTCAAACCCTGGTCTTCAGAGTCACAGTCTGATGCTCAAACCAGTATACCACTCTGGCTCCATTTTGGAAATGTAGTAAATTACAATTTATTCTCAGCTAAGACATGGATAACCCTGAGAATCCTGAATTTTATCCCACCCTTATGGTTTTTATCTTTGGAATGATTTGCAAGTATATGTGTTATTCAGTCATGGTAGCTTGCATTTGTTCCCTGTTCCATACTGTTAGGGCTCTCTAATGAAGCCTTACATTACACAAAAATAGAAGCCCGAATTCCCAAAGTTTCAGAGCACTACATTAGATAATGACACAGGCTGGAAGCTAATGTTTGTTAGGAAAGCAACAGAAACACAGCAGGATTGCTAGAAGATAACCTCCCCTCCAAATGCATTGGTATGAACATACAATATATGCACTTCACCAGAGTGTCTGGTCGAAGGAAGTATGAGCAATGGCCATTGATAATAGCCTGCTGTGATGCCTGCCTTGTGGAATTTCATGTCTTGAAGGCAAGGGAACTGGCTTTTGTTAATCCATATACCCTCACCTTCCTTAATGAAGAGTTCATCAGATGTTGGGCATCAGTTTCCATTGTTGCAAGCTGGCACAGCCACTGGCCGTGATGTGTTGGATGATGGGAGATACAGCACACCAGGTTAAGGAAGCCTTGATATCTGATCACCCCGTGTATGGGTATTATACTGGCTTTTGAATGGATCAAAGCCAGTGCAGATGAAATAGATTCATTTTCCAGTGAAAATGCAACAAAATGCCTTGTTTCTACTTGTTTATACTATTATGTAACTTTTAATCTATTCCATCAAATACTGTATAATGCATTTGCTTATTTCACATTCCTACTTTTTCCTTCAAGTGGCATTTAAAGCCAGTACAATCCTGGAATCTTCACATAGTTAAACTAGAAAGTGAGCTTAAATTCAGCAATGAGGGACAGAAATAAACTCTCACGGTATGAAAATAGTAGACAGTTATGAGTTGGCTCAAACCTTTCCAAGTGTCAGACAGTGGGCTTAAACTGTATATCACAAACTGCTTTGCAACTTCCTCTGTTCCAAAAGCAGCATGATACATGGCATGTGCAGGGAGCTGTTTGAAAAAGACATACAAAATCACCTCAAGGCTTTTGGTGTGTTTGTTTTTCATATTAGACCTCTATATTGTTATGACTAGTCCATTTTTCTGAGATGTAGAAAGTTAAATCTTCAGATTTCTATTTTTACTTCTGTCATTATGTATTATTTATTCTAGCAATGGAATAAGTTATATGTGTCTGAATACAAAAACAAAGCTAGTAATTTGGTAGTCACCCACTGAACAAACCTCTGTTAGAGAATCCCTTCCAATAAATTTTGTGTAGGATTCTAAGGATTGTTGGAGAGACCATGGAAATCAGTGTTGTGATGATAACTATGGACATCAAGAAAACAACAATCCAGTCACTCAGATACATTGATCAAAAGTTCAAACTCTTTTTAAACACCCAGCTTGCTATTTGGAAAACTGCTTTCTTCCTTGTGGGCATGGGACCAGCTCCCAATAATTGTGTGGTCAACCGTTGCTTTTAGTAGCAGATAAATAAGAGGAGACAGACGTGTCAATTTTCTTTTTCCACTTCCAGTAATACATTTTCTTCCTTAAAAATCTTTATCACAATGTCAGTATGAAAGACAGGACCAATAAAAACACTTTTGGCCCTTGAGATTTTCCTTGCCAAACAGTTCAACCCTATTGTTTGGCATATTCTAAAGGAAAGGAAAGCCTGACAATTCCTCTTGGGGTTTGCTTGAGTCACTCATGCTATTTTGGCAGCTCATCTGATTGTTAGAAGGGAAGATGGGAAAAGAAACAAAAAAACAGCCTGTTTGGAGGAATTAACATGACCGGCATCTGGGCCCCTAAACTGAAAATAGTTGAATCTTGTTTTTCTGTATGGCCATTCTTTTCCATCTTCTATGCTGGAATAATTCTCTGGAAGTGCATACGGGCACAGTCAGGTCAAGCCCCCTTATTTCAGTGGACAACTTAAGTGCGTATTTAAATCTTTTCCCTGAATCTGTGTTACTGAAAGGAGGAAAGGCTTGGCATAAGCATCACGGCAGCTTCTGGCAGTAACCTATTTCCATTTCAGCTAATAAAATGCATACATGTTACACAGGCAATACTTTGAAACCAGCCATTTCAGGATTTTTTATTGATCAGTTCTTGTTGTCTTGTATGAGGTCTTAGTGTTATAAGATTCAATGTTATTATACTCTCTATATAAGACTTAGTGTTATTATACTCAATTTCCATCTGCTTGCCTACAGTTCAGACTCTTGCAAGCAATGCAGAAAAGAGTAGACAGTCATGTTAATGTGATGTAACAACAAGCCATCATGCTAAGAAAAGAAATCTGAAGACGCCACATTCTGTAACAAACTGCAGTTCCCCATTTTTTGCATATGTGAGGAACTGGTTTGGTCAAACTACAGTTAACAAAACAGGAAGGTTCTTTAGCTGCTTTAACTGATTGCTATGTTCTACTGCAAAGAGGGGCAACGTTGACTTCCTTTAGACCTTGGTGAGCTGCACCCATCCATTTTTCAAAACCCCAACACATCCACATAGCATAGAATCATAGAGTTGGAAGAGACCACAAGGGCCATCCAGTCCAAGCCCCTGCCATGCAGGAATAAACAATCACATCATTCCCAACAAATGGTCATCCAGTCTCCATTTAAAAACCTCCAAAGAAGGAGACTCTGCCACACTGTGGGACAGTGTATTCCACTTCCGAACAGCTCTTACTGTCAGGAAGTTCTTCCTACTCTTTAGGTGGCGTCTCTTTTCTTGTAGTTTGAACCCATTGCTCCATGTCCTAGTCTCTGGAGCAGCAGAAAACAAGCTTGCCCCATCCTCAGTATGACACACTTTCAAATAGCTAAACATGGCTATCATGTCACATCTTAACCTTCACTTCTCCAGATTAAACATACCCAGCTCCCTAAGCTGCTCCTCATAGGTCATAGCTTCCAGACCTCCCACCATCCTGGTCGCCCTCCTCTGGACACGTTCCAGCTTCTCAATATCCTTCCTGAATTGTGGTGCCCAGAACTGGACACAGTATTCCAGGTGAAGTCTGACCAAAGTAGAATAGAGTGGCACTATTACTTCCCTTGACTTAGACACTATACTCCTATTGGTGCAGCCTAGAATCACATTCGCTTTTTTAGCTGCTGCATCACACTGCTAACTCATGTTTAGGTTGTGGTCCACTAAGACTCCTAGATCCCTTTTGCATGTACTGCCGTCAAGCCAGGTATCACCCATCCTATATCTATGCATTTCATTTTTACTGCCCAAGTGTAGTGTCCTACATTTTTCCCTGTTGAAGTTCATTTTGTTAGTTTTGGCCCAGCTTTCTAATCTGTTCAGGTCATTCTGGATTCTGATCCTGTCCTCTGGGGTATTAGCTACCCTTTGTGATTTGGTGTCATCTGCAAACTTGATAAGCATACCCTCTATTGCCTCATCCAAGTCTTTGATAAAGATGTTGAATAGCACTGGTCCCAGGACAGAACCCTGTGGCACCCCACTAGTCACTTCTCTCCAGGATGAAGAGGAGCCATTGATGACTACCCTTTGGGGTAAAGCATCCTTTAGTTGAAAAAGATTCTGGTGTAAAAATACCCAATCCTGGCCTCCCCACCACCCCCACACAAGCATTGGGAAGGCCATGTAAAGGCTTTTTCATACACACTGGCTGTTTAAGGTTCCAAAACATAACTAGGGGAACAGTTGGCCATTTTATGCCTCCAAACCACCACATGCATTATTGAGGGGAACATGGGGGTCCTTGGTGGTTTGCATGAGTTCACGGATCACACTTGCCCACCACAGTATTTCTATACTGTACATTTAAGACCTGTTTTTACTCTGTCACAATCAACAGTCAACAATGTTTCCACTATCATCCTGAACTACACATCCACTAATTTCTGTTGCCATTTCCCCAGACATTTCACCTTCATTCTCCTTGACATCAGAGGAGCTGTCACCCTCAGAGTAAAACATCACTATGACATCCACAGAACCCTTTCCCACATGCTTTCTTCCCTCTCAGCTCCTCTAGGTCAGCTACCATGCCTCAGGGATCATGCCTCTTTCCTTATAGCCACACATTTATTGGAATAGATACATCCACAGCTTTTTTCCAGCGGACATAATCATGCACGTGACACTGTATACAATACAATGGATAGCTTTCATAATCCTGCTGGCTTCTTACCTGTGTTTGGTCACATTAATTGCAAGCCTTTCACTTCATTGCTCTCAGCTCCTCAGAATACCAAGGAGTTGAGGAGCTAGAAAGCAGTGAGCCTGAGCCATCCCCTCTTTCCAAGCAGAGACCAAACCCTCGGCAGGACTGCCAACTAAATCTGCAGAGTGATTCCCCAGATACCTCAGAAAATTGTGCTGTTTCATTATTCTCTTGAGTAGACCAGCTTTTTCTTCCACTGCTTTAGAGCTTAGTGGTAGCCTGAAAGTCAGCCCTTCATGTTCAGAAATATTTGGTGTTCCTGAGCTGCTTTTATAAGTACTGTTCACTATTTCAGAAACACTATATATGCTGTGCTCATGCTTCTGACAGTGCCCCTCCTTGTCACATCTCCAATAACAAATTCTTAGATGCAACCAGTGAGGAGCTGGTTTCTGTGGGGGAATGTACATAAAACTATGATGGTTTTGGATGTCTGGAATGGACTAGAAAGCTTAGCTGGAAGATGCTTTTTCCATTCCACTAGCATTTAAGTGCCAAGGTAGGGAGGATGTGACTTGGGATGGGGATGTAGGTAAAGTGGTTTCCAGGATGGTGTAGACTGGTGGAAGAAGATGATTTGGAGACCACTAATTTTGTCTGCTTGAAGCTTGTGCTTGAATTATGATCCTCTAGTGTGAGTTGGATGTGTGTATATAGTGGACTAGTGTGTGTGAAACTGATATGTAGTTTTGGCCCCATCTATTTGGGGTTTGGGCCTTGCTCACTGCAGGAATACAACTCTTGGTCTGAAAAAGATTCCTCACCCCGTTATAAACCAAGGCTACTCCTGCTCTCTGCCTCTCAAACTGAGTGCTATAGAATAGTGATTATCAAATCTTGGGTTCCCAGATATTGTTGGACTTCAGTTCCTAGAAACCCTAACCAGCAGGGCCAAAGGTCTGGGTTTCTGCAAACTGTGTCTCAAAACTTCTGGAGGGCAAGAGGTTGAGAAACATTGCAAGAAAATAACTTGCACAAATGGACACATCTGGGAAGGATCCAGACTTGCATATTTCATCTAACCAGCTCTTGATGACACAGGCTGGGTAAGGATGCTCTTACATTCTCCAATCACTTCTATAACTTGAAAGGTAGTGGTTGCAGAATGTCAATGTTGTGTTCTAATACAATTGTACTGGGACCTTTTCTTTCTTTCTTTTTTCCTTTTCTGCTTAAGAAAGTTGTTCTCAAATGTTGAGAAATTCTAACAGACATACTTGATCTCAGGATTCTCACCTTAATGACAGACATTATTTTAATTGATTCTTCTCCTGACCATTGACACATAGCTAGTTGTTGTTACTTCAGTTTTTGAAACTGCTTCAAAGAAAATAACCAACAGTAACTATCAGTGCTGAGATTTTAGAATACTAAGCAGGTTATAAATGTCTGGTTTGATATGCCTCAAATGCTCTGTTTTATTAATCTTGACAACTATCAGCCAGGAATTTCTTACATGAGCTGGATTTCTTAATACACTTCAGAATTTCTCTTCAAGTACTCCTGCTTTTGCATCAAAAAATCTTTCTGTCATCTCTGAAGCATTATAAAGATTTAGAATTAATGTCAGATTAGTATTCCATCAAAGACACATATTTGTACAAGGATGGTTTTTTTCCCTATTCTGTCTCATCCTTTGCACAAGCTTTGATCTTGGTCCCTAATTTTAATGACATTAGTCTCCAGTGTATATAATAGGCAGCAGTATCCCACTTTTCTTAACTTAATTTTTACTGGTTTACAGTAGAAATGGAAGAACTGAGATCATTTGGGTATATGAATGCATTTTATTTATTCTGCCCTTCTGTCTATTCCAGGGCTTTTGTTGTCCTAATATCTACCATTGTTAATAACTTAGGAAATTGCAAAAACTCCAAAATCCAGTTTACAATATATTTGGCAAATTATGTAACATATCATGAAAAAATAACCATGAATACTTAGACTGTATTCATGCAGTCTAGCAATACAGTAGACAATAGTGACCTCATTTATCTGATCTTAACACGGGCAACATTATCTAGCAAGATAGCTGATTGATTTAATTTGTCTGTTCTCTCAAGAGAGCAACCAGCCATGACAGACTTGCAAAATACTGTGGCAGATATTTTAACCCGAAAATTTCACTGATGCTTCCAGATGTGTATAAACACATTTCTCTCTTACACAAAATATTTCATCCCATAATGTGATTATAGGGTAGATTGTGTTATGTTAAACACCTAAACCCAAATACTTACTTTGATTTTGTTAGCTTGTTTTAGAAATAATTCATGTAGGTATGTTGTGGACATATTTTGGTGTTTCATGTTCTTCTATTTAACTCACAGCTACTATGTTATATTCAGTTCTTACATATTTGACATTCCTGGAATTTAATTTTATTAGAGATGCAGCCAAAATTATTTGGCTATCCAGTTCTAATTGAGGTGAGAAATCTAGTCATTCTCTTCTCACCAAATTCTCAACTTCCATCCTTTCTTGAGTTTCTTTTCTGTATTATCCCCATATATAAAATTCCCTTGTCTGGCCAGGCTCGCTTTCCTTATCCTTATGCCTGATTTGTCAATCTCTCTTATCAGCTTCTACTTCCTCCATCATTTATTATCAGAGATCACTACTTTGTATACCTGTGTAACAGACCAACATCTTCTCTTGTCCTTGTGCTTTATGGCAACAGCACAAAATCCTTCCTCTCTTTGGACGCTATAAGAAGGGTCCCCGTCCATTCTTCCTTTCACATTGGTCCACCCCCATGACCTTAGGCTTGTTTCCCTTTTGACTGTTAGGAGGGTGGGAGAGAGGAAGGGAGAATGGAGGAAGAAAGAGCTTGCTCTTAGTGGGATGAGAAAGACCCACACACACACACTTTATACCTAATGGATACCCATGGACCAATTCTTTCAGTCAAAACTGGTGGTTCAGTTCTCAGTATATCAAATAAGAGACAAATGACAGCATTTTGAACAGGTCCAAATGAAACTGGAAGGATTGATTAATAGCATGTTGCAAATGATTGTAGTAGGCATTTAATTTTTATATATGGCCATCCCTAGTATTATATGAAATGAAGCAACCACCTCAGGTGGTGGATACTAGGAGCAAGCAGTGGCAGCTACCTAGCTGTTTCTCCCAACCTGACTGGCTATTCTCCTCTGTGCCATACAGCCTGTCCTCCACCCCCAAAACTGGCTTGCTATCCTCAGGTGTGGTAGAAAACCCTGATTCATAGCCAATAGTGAAATAAGGTCTAACTACCAGTCCAGTCAGTTTGTGATTTGCCTTGGGCAATAGAGTATCTTGAACTCGCCCTGTTTTGATGTGATCTGATTCTTGAAGCTCCATCTTTTTTAATTTGTATTTGCCTGGAAAATCCAGATTTGAGATATCTTATTTTTAAGAAGGTAGATTGCTATTGCACAAGATCTTAAAAACTCTGAATTGGCTGTTAACAGGACCACTTTGTTTAGCAAAATGCAGTATGCTGTTTGCATTGTGCATCAGGCAGGTTGCTTGGCTAGCAAGTTTAGTGTCATTTATTTGACAGCAGGTCTTGTAAAATCTTGCCATTGTGTGGAGATTAATTGCTGTGATCTTGAATAAATCCCACCAGTATTGAAAACTGCAGTACATTCATTTACTGACACAGATATTCACTGGAAATCCAGATTCCTCTGTCAAAAAGTGAAGTCTGATAATGTTGCAAATGTGATTTGAAGAACTATTTGCAATGACCTGATTTCATCTTTTACAGTGGCAAGTATGATAGGATGTCTTTCATTAAAATAACATCAAGCAATAGTTATCTACATTACAGATTAATAAAGAAAGTTTTCTTCCTAATTGCACAGCTAACTACAACAAAATGTTCTAGCAGAGCCTCAATCTCTAACAGAGCTCCATACAGCCATGCCCTCTCCTGGGATGCTGTGGCTAGTTTGTTTCATGCATCTTTACAAGCCAGAGGTCTTGTGGAAGTCTGGCTTGGAATTCATAGAAACATAGAGTTGGAAGGGACTACAAGAGCCATGTAGTTCAAGCCCCTACTGTGCAGGACACAACTAAAGCACTCCTGAGAGATGACCATCCAACCTTGTTTGAAGTCCTCCAAAGAAGTAGAGTCCACCACCCTTTGGGGCAGTCTTTTCCACTGTCAAAATGCTCTTACTAATAGTTCTTCTTAATGTTTAGTTGAAATTTCTTTTCTTGTAGCAATGCGATATATACTTCCTGATCACTCCTGTTTGCAACCAGTGTTGTCAAACAATGTCACATTCAGAGTGATTTCCAGGTCCAGCATGAGTTGGCACTTGTTCATTTCTCTGGCAAGAAGCCAGAGAAACAAACCATAGACTATTTTTCTGGCTATTTCAGAGAGAATCAAGCTGTACCACCAATTCCTGTCAGGTTAGCAAGTCAGGGTAAACCATGAACAAAAGATCTGTGGTTTGTTTAGCTGTTGCTTGTGCAAACAGAAGAGGTCAACATTATGAATGAGCACTCCAGCTTTTCCACAGCTTGATAAATCTGTAATTTGACTTATCAAGATATTAAAATGCATTAACTTATAAGGAGTTCAAGGTAACTCACTGCCTCTCCAAGTTTGGGGCTTTTTTCCAATTGATACCCAGAATTTCATGGTTCCTGAGGGTTGCAGTGCATATTAGGGCAGGGTTGGGGTTCACGTGAGCATGCTGAAATATCCCTCACATTTCCCATTTTGGTTGCCTTTTGTTAGTAGTTACCTACCTAAAATTGTTATTAAAGGAAATGAGGATACAAAAAGCATAAGCTTATTTAATGCAGTAAAAAAAAAAAAGAGTCCTAGATTACCTTAAAACCTTCTTGTTATCATCACCTTTCACACATTTAGAGTGGTGAGGACAAAAATCACATGCATACATATACACATTCCTGAAATTGCTTCTTTTATTTTGGCAGCAAAGCTTTCCTTTGCTGAGCAGCAAGCAGAGACCTATGGAGAAATATCTGGTGTTGCTACATGTAGTGAAGACTGACCATGAGTATGATATATCCTTGCACAGAGTGAAGCTGGCATATGGGTCAAGATTGTTCTTTTTTTCTTGTGCAGTCTAAGACATTACAGGAAATAGGAGGTTTGTACACATCTGTATGTCTCCCACTCTGTGTTGTTCAACTTGAGATTTAGAGTGTGACTAAGGTGTCCCTAAGAGGTGGGGTACACATTGGAGTCCCACCCACAATGCCAGTGTTTTCTTGAAATGTGGGGGAATTATACCTCTAAAGGAGGCCTGCAAGAAGAGGGTAACTTCGGGGATCTTTTCACCTATGTATACCATTACTAACTGAGAGAGCACTCCAGTCAGAGTTAAACAAAGCATTTTATTTGAATCAGCACAGGGGATACACTAACATACAAGAACATATACTTTTAAGAACCATTCAAGGCTATTGAGGTGTAAGACGGGAAGGGTTGGATAGAGAAAAGTTGGGATGGAAGGGTGATATTTACCAGTCTCAGAGAAAGAGGTCCACACAGCAGATGGACTTAGACAGTATCTGAGGGTGGCACAGGGGAATCCGGTCTGTGGCACACTGAGAAAGAGAATGGTGGGGCTAGGATATTTATACCCTATTTTGTATCCTGGAGGGGTGCACAAGTTATGACAAAGTCTGAATGGCTTTCTCATGGAATGGACAAAAGGGCTGTCTGCCTTAGCTCCAGAGTGACAAAACCTTGATGGGATTTGCAACAGCCTCTTAATGTTCAGACAGGTGGAGTATATAGGAAAGATCTCTGTAGAGTATGGGTCGAGGGATGGTCACTGATTGCATGTTTGAAAGAGCCTAGGGGTGGGGGAAAGGATTAGCATAGACACATTAACGACTGGGCTTTCCACATAATCCTATCTGGTTTTTCCCACTATCATGATCTTGGACACGTCTCAGGTCATTGTGACCTCGACCAGCTTAACCCTGAATATCTCTGGTCCTTAAACCTTCAGCCAGCTTAACCCTGAATATCTCTGGTCCTTAAACCTTCAGCCAGCTTAACCCTGAATATCTCTGGTCAGTGTGACCTCAAAAAGTGTCCAGTACATGCAGTTATGAAATCTTGCAGGAGGGGTAATAGGGTATCCTAACATTGGGGCTTATCACATGATAGAAGGGAAGCAGAAGTAAAGCCTGAGAGTAACATGTCCAACCTTGCCTTATTGCACGACATCAGCATGCTTCAACTGTTTCTCCAGTCCTAGTCCGATGGGAGATGGTGGTAAAGGTGAGTCTTTTTGCCAATGGATTTTCCAAGTTAGCGAAAAGACTCACATTTACCATTGACACCCACTGGACCAGAATGAAAGAACAGCTGAAGCTTGCCAGCGTTGTCCAATAAGACAAGCAGGATGTGCTACCCTCGGGCTTTACTTCCATTTCCCTTCCCTCATGCGATAAGGCTCTAAGTTGAACAGTATGCAGAGTTTTGAGAAGACTGGATAGGTATGGGAGGTATGGACAGATCAGTTGCCTACAATGCCCTATGCCAGGGATAAAAATATGTGGCCCTCAATAAGTTGTTGGAATGCAAACCCCATGGTTCCTTCTCATTGCATTGGCTAGAACAGCAGGAATTTCAGTGCAACAACATCTGTTGGTCCACACTTTTCCCATTACACCCTAGGCCCCAGTGAATTACCTAGTAGTGACAAGGTAGAATTACCTACACCCTAGGTCCCAGTGAACTACCTGTTAGTGACAAAGAAGAGGAAGCAAAGACACAAGACCTTATTGAGGTTTATGAGGATCCCTTGGCACTATACCCTTTCACAGAAGCAAATCATGTGCTACAAAAGGGAATTTGTAGAAAACAGGACAAGTATTAAAGATAGCTGTTGTTGTTTGTATCTCAAGATTAATTTTCTGCAAAGCAATGTGTTTTTTCAGAATACCTGGAGGGCCTCTCCCTTTCTGTGTCGGCAGCACTGAGCTGTGTGAATCAGTTATCTGACTGTTTCAGTATGCTGTGCCAACAAGTTTTAAGTGTTTAAGTTCTAATTTGTTATAAACATAATCATGGGCATGTTACAGGCTTTGTGCTGAATCATTTCAGGATCCTGTTTGATTACAGACACATCATAGGTATTTGTATGTAAATATTTTTGATAATGGGAGGGACCATAATGCAGTGGTAAAGCAGAATGGCTTGCAGAAGTTCTCACGTTTCAGTCCCTAACAACAACAGTTTTAAAATGACTAGCTAGCAAGTATGTGAAAGGCATCTACCTGCAACCTTGGATAATTGCCTGTCAGAGTAGGGACAGAAAGAGTCAGACCTGATATATGGCAGCTTTCAGTGTTCTGATAACTGTCTGATTATATCTGTTCTTAAAAAGAAAGATTATTTTGAGCAAATGTTGGTGTCATAATCTGAAAAAGTAATTTTTAAAGATATGGTTAGCAGCTAAATCCACAAGTTAGCTAAATCTTATTTGCAAATGAATAATCATATTTGTTCGATTTATATTTAAGAACAAAAGTGTTTAAATAACCACATTTAAAACATTATGCAGAACTATCTTTATGGGATTGGTTTGAAATGACTTTTGGTAGGACACTTCTTTGTTGATGGACTTTGGTGAGCTTATCTGGCAGCAGATGCCAGTAGTGGTCCAAACAGTGCCATATGGTTGAGGTTAGCTTCCCTTTTATTTTCCCACATTGCCCTGCAGTGATGCTACACCAGAGATATTGTAGGAAATTAAAATGAAAACTAGACACTGGGGCTTGGATTGGAAGGCTAGGACAACAAATCTTAAGAGAAAGGGACACACCATATGCTGGCAGTAAGCCCTGCCAGACATCTGGGGTTCTAGCAATAGCCCAGAGTACCAAGTGCTGACACTTATGAACAAGTAACATGGACAAATTCCTGCCAACCTCAAGGGAGAAGTGGGAATACACTCCAAAACTGTGACAGTACAATCAGCTTAACCTCATCAAAGTGCTACTTTTTTAAATTCTGCGGAGCATGGTCAAATCTTACACCCTTCCAGTTTGTCTAAATGTGACTCTAAAATATCAAATACCTGTTTGATTAAGCATAAAACTCCAAGTCCTAAAAGTCATGATCAATCTGTCCTGCACCAACTGGACATATGTAAGACAGGACCAAAAAACTTACCTAATTCAGGTGGGTCAGCCCTGGGCTCATTCAATCATCAAGCCCAAGTACCAAATTGCTGTGTTTTTATGAATTCTCGGGGCAGTTTGCAGCAGTATCGGAACTAGTCTGACTACCTTCAGGGAATGTTACCTCCTCCCTAAAGATTCTTTCCTGGAATATGGCTGGCTGGGTCTCTAACTGTACAGACCAGGGTTTCATTGAGTACTTGAACAAGTTTAATTTAGTTTTCCTTCAAGAGACTTGGTGTTGTGATCTTATCTATGCAAATGGTTTTGCGTCTTACTGTCTTCCTGCCCCTCCTGCCCAAAAATGGTGAAGGTATGGCTCATCAGGGCCTATGCCTCCTGGTTTCCTCTTCTCTTAATGCTAGGACAATCTGGTTACCAAATTATGACTCTTCTATACTGGCCTTGGTCTTGGAATTTTCATCATCTAATCTGACCTTAGTTTTATTCAATATATATCTTGTTCCAATGACCTGTAAGGATGATGTTATGTCAGCTTGGCTAAAGGCTGAATGCTACTTTTCAAAATAGACAGCTAAATTCTTTAATGCCTTTCCTATTGTTGTGGGTGACTTTAATGCAAGGACAGAATCATATTTGATTGATCCTTCTTTACGCTGTAACCATCAGAAAACAAGCAAGGAACAACTTAAAGCTAACTCACGCTGCTCAAAAGATGGTTTCATCAGTCTTGCAGGGATAGGTCTGCTTCAGTTTGTTTCAAATAATCATTTGTACATTCTGAATGGCTCTAGTCCTGATGACTTATGTGGAACATTTACATTTGTCTCCATCAGGGGCTCAAGTGTCGTTGATTATATTTTAATTCATAAATATTTGAAAAACTTGGGGTTTAACTTCAGAGTAGCAAAGCATCCTTGACAGCCCACTATATTATAAATTACGTCAACCAAATTAAAGTAGATATAAAATCCCAGGATGGTATTTCGGCCTATGAGAAGGTCATACAGGATCTGTACCCTTTTCTTGATGTCAGTACTAATAATACAAATAACCATAAAGCCCATAATAAAAGGTGGTTTGATAAGGAGTGTGCCAATCTCAGGAGAAAAATCCAAACTGTTTGCAATACTTACCGAGCAACAAATGAGAGTCAGCTACCTCACTCATGTTATGAGTTAAGAAAACAATGTAAGAGACTTCTATCTTGGAAAAAAAGGGACGCTACTAGAGAAACTTGGCAAATGCTAATAGCTGCATCTATTTCACATAGCAGTAGAGCCTTCTGGCAAATTGTTTCAGCTGCTTTAAGTAACCGGAAGGGAAGCCCAGACTGCCATATCCCAGCTGGTGTATGGGAAGATCATTTTTGTTTTTTGCAATGATCTAGATATATCAAAATCTAAAATACCTCCTTTTTTACCTAAGGATGCCCCGGATTGGCTGTCTATGAGTGTGGATGTAGGTGAGGAACTATTAAGTCAGCTTAGATCTGACAAGGCTGCAGGATGTGATGGTTTTCCACCTGAGTTGTTGAAATATTAGCTGGTGGGCACCTATGCTGGCCTTTTTATTATTATTTAATCAACAAAACTGGTATAATCCCTGCAAAAAGGATTCTAAAGATGATCTTTATAATTACTGACCCATTAGTCTGTTATCTAATATTGAGAAGGTATGTGTCAGTTATCTAGGACTTACATTAAAAGTGTGGATCAATGACAACACCATTCTGGGGGGAGAGCAGATTGGTTTTAAAGCAGGCTGTTCCATAGTTGACCACTGCCTGGTTCTGGCCCATCTTGTGCTTAAATACACTGTACCAAAAGGAGGCAAACTTTTTTCTGCATTTATTGATCTGAAATTGGCATTTGATTCAATTCTATATGACCATCTATGGAGTAAATTGGAACAGAACTCCATTGATAGATTACTTTTATTTTTAATTCTGTCTCTGTTATAATACAACAGTTCAGGTTCACTATACTAGCCAAGACCATCTTACAAATGAGATTGCCTCCACTCATGCTATAAGACAGGGATGTGTTCTCGCCCTGATTCTATTTAATCTATATTTGGTTGACCTTCGCCAGACCCTAGCACTCGTACCTCCATCCCCCAAAGATTGACTCAACAAAAGTTTTCATCCTTCTTTATGCAGATGTTGCTGTACGGATTTCTCAGACTCGGTTGGATCTCAGGAGGTTATCGAGGGACTTCTATGACCTCGATTATTGCATCAATAATCTCCTAACAATCAACTACTCAAAAACAAAAGTTATGGTCTTTGCCAAGAGGAAGACCAGGTTCTCATGGTCATAGGGGAAAATAAAACTGAACAAGTGAATTCATATAAATATCTCAGTATTTGGTTTCATGAAACAATAAAGTGGAGGGTTCGGGATAAATATATTAAATCTAAAGCAGAAAAAAATGTGAGACTTCTTTTTCGCTAGGGGTGGTAAATTTCTTACAGTAGCTATCCAGGTTTTTAAAGCTAAAATTGTCCCTCAGATACTTTTTTGGTCCCCAATTTGGTTTCCTCTTACTAAAAGCTCTTCTGAAGTAATTCAGTCTCTTTTTCTTAGGTTAATATTTGGTGTCCCCAAGTATGTTGCCAGATCTACTCTATACCTGAAGTCTAGCTTAAATGTTACCTCCTAAGTTACCTCCTTAAAATGTTTGGCATGGACTTACTCCATTCAATTTTGTCTCTGTTGCTGTCTTACACTTAATCTCAAGTCCTTGGTGTCAAAGACAATCTCTGACTCTTTCAAATTGCCCTGGAGGAAGGCAGTTAGATGTAAAATCACCTCAGTAGGCTCATCTTCCTCCTATCTGCTATCCATGGACCTAGATGGGACCAAAGCAACCATCAAACAGAGGTTAATGGACATTGATTATCTAGAGCTACAAGGAGGTGCAAAGGGATCCTGCTCCCCTCAGTCACTAGGTCTACCATGCCCCCCTTATAAGGATAGAATGCTTTACCTGGACTGGTTAACTATTCCAGAATATAGAAAGGCTTTCTCCCTGGCAAGGTTAATGTCCTTCCCTCTAGCTTATTAACTGACAGATTTAATAAAACACTATTGAACAGGAAGGACATGCTTCTGCTGTGATAACCATGAAATTGAGTCCATATCCCATGTACTTTTCCACTGTCGTTTCTATCAAGGGGCCAGGTAAGATTTATTGCATCCCGTCATGTAACATTTTCCCGGGCATCCCCCTGAGTCTCTTGTGGCTATCCTGTTCCGGGTTCTGACAAATCGCTCACTCTTCAAGATGCAAAATTTCTCAATCTGGCCATCCTTGTCTATGTAATATTCTTTTACTTAACATTGTATTTTCATAACTACATATTGTATTTACACTATTGAGCTGAATGCACTGTTTTAAGTTGTATCCAACAATTTGTTTTAATGGTCTGTTGACTTCAATAAAGTGATAGAAAGAACGTGGACAAAGTAGAGTCCAAGTAGAGGGAAGTCGGACATTTTAGGAACTCTATAAAGGCAGCTCCCTAACCCAGGGTTAAGGTTGTGAATAGGTTCCATTGTGGAGACAACATTCCACAAGGTCTTCCTCTTCATTTCAATTCTGAGGGATGCTCTGAGCTGACTGTTGCATCAGAATCTTCGGTAGATTTGCGCTGGCCCTGCTTAGTCTTGTTTCCTTTACTGGAAATCATACATTTATCCATTTATTCCACTTCATGGCATTTCAGGCTTTTTACTCCCTTGGGCTGACGAGTTCCATTAAGAGATTCTAACCTATGAATGTGTCTTTAATGTTCTAAGAAATATCAGGGAGGCTTTTTTTTTTTTTTTTTGGATACTTGTTGAAGAATAGCTTTAAATTGGTGGATTTTTTTTTTATTGAGAGGTCAAAGAGTCACTTAGCAATATATGTATTATACCATATGGGCATATTTGTTGTTGGAATGCCTGCGTGTTGCCTTTCTCTCCTATTAAATGCTATCTTATTTGTTCCTAACTTCCCCTGTTTAACAGCAGACAAACCCAGGGAGCACTGAATGAGTCGGATGATCCTGAAACAGGCTGTCTTACTGATAACAAGCCAACTTCTCGTCACTTCTATCCTGTCGCCTTGCTGCTTGTCAGCTCACATTTGCTGGTTGTGTGGCTTATTCTAAGTCTTGCTTTATTATTAGCCAAATATCAGTAAAGTTCACTTCTGTTCTTTCCTTTTCTTTTCTATGAACAGCAACAGCTTAAGATTTAAAATTGTGCTGTATTATTTCTACATTTTGAGACTTGCAAATTTGTCCGTACAAAGCCAATGTCTTGAACTGTAAGTTTTCCTCCTCCCACACCCCTGAACTCAAGAAAGCATACTATGCATTGAGTAATTTAATCTGCTTTCTATTTCTAGCAAATATTTTTTGCACTGTCATTAGCACTTAATAAAGTCCATTTATAGCAGTGTTTCTCTCAAATCCCCCCCTCCCACATATTTAGGGTCAATTCCCACCCTTACTGGGTGATTTTTATCACATTTGGTGAAATCATTCTCCGTCTGTCTTCAACACACATACACTCACATTAGAAAACTACAAAGGTTACTATTATTTTTTCTGGCATTGGCATTAATATCATTTTCACATGGGTAAACCACATCAGACAAATGGCTCCTGATAGGAAAATATGGTTGCAAAATGAGCAGTATGAAGACATTGATGCATGGGTGGTTATGATCAGTCCATATTCAAAAAGTATGAGAAGATGAAAAATGCTTTTGCACATATTACAATTCAATCCCAGCTGAGCATTCTAGACAGATCAGTTTGTAAGACTAACTTTCAGTGTGGTGCTTTCATTGTTACTTATTGATAGTACACTTCTGTTTTGACAAATAGTTCACTTTTTTTTATTTGTTGCAACTAACCCTTTTCTGTCAAGCCATTCTATGGCATTCAATAAGTTCTGTTCTGTAACCAAATTAACCTGTTGTAACTGTTGCTTCAGTTGTTTTTGTTTTACAAAACACATTTATATTCTTTTAAGCAAAGTTTCCTTTGTGTCTTGATGCACCATGTTGGCTTTTGTGACTTTTGTACTGTGTATGAACAAAGCATCTTTTCTTTGTAAAGCAGAAAGTTGGATCAAGCTATTGGAAAGCCATTTTCTCTTTCTTCCATTGCAAAGCTTGTTGAAAATCAGACAACATGTTTAAAATCAAACAAAGATGGAAATTCCCATTAGAAATCTATAGGGCCAGACTTAATAAAATGCCTTATTCCTAGAACCTGCACACTTAAGGCTACATGTAAATGTTAACATGTACAACAGAAACTAAATGGAACCAATCTGGAAAAAAGAATTTTTTAAAGTAAATATATTTCTAAATGTAGAGTAAAATATATCATAAAGTATTTAATCTTTAATCAAACCACAGTGAGAGATGAATATAAAGAAAATCCCATAATCTATTTCTAAGGGCAATAACTGTATTGGGCCTGGCCTTGGATCTAATTTTGTAAGATGTATCATCACTTGTGGAGAATATATTGTAGAGTTGAATCGTTGTTATTTTTACTTCAATTGTTGCTGAAACTCTGCAATGTACAAATAAAACATATTTATTTATTCTTTGTTTCATGAAGTTGTCTTTTTCCCCCTTTTCACCAGAGAAGGATGCCGCATAGAGAATGTACTGAAGAATGTCAAATGCAGAAAGTATGCTTTCAACATGATACAGCTGATGGCTTTCCCCAAGTACTACAGACCACCAGAGGGAACATATGGAAAAGCTGACACCTAGACTTTAGACCAAAATCCAAACAAACATTTTTTTAAAGTCTGCAGAATCATACAGCTATTCTCATTAGTTGACATAACTTTGTGTATCTCACAAATTGGCAGCCTGTGAAAGGAAAAAATACCTAGTATCTGTTCATATCAGACTGTACTGTCATTCAAAAGAAAACATCAATAAAGTATGGTAGGCTGAGTGATGTCTAATTTTTAAAATGTAGACGTGTTATCTCATAAGCCAACCAGAACTAAAGATGTAAAATTGGATGACCACAGGTTGAGTTGGTAGGGATGACTGTGAGCCTGGATTTGTACCTAAAGCCAAATTCAACTTTAAGGTACATTAAACTGTCAGAGATGTTGACTGATGGATAAAGGGCAAAGCTATGGTGCTGGTTGAATATGGTGCATAAAATTCATAACTTTTGGAAAGGAATGTAATCTCAATGACTCTACATTATTAAATATTTGGTGTTATTTTCTGGATGATCTTTGCAGTTCTAGCTACATATGTTGTTCGCATTTTTTAAAAAATAAGATCATGCATTTTATCTAAAGTTTGGGCTTTCATCCATTATTCTTAGGACTTTTTTGAATGGCGATTTGTGACACAAGAAGGCTCGTCCCTCTTGTGAGGCTGCTCCGCGGCGGGGGGGGGGTTCGGATGACGCTCTCCCCCTGCCGATTCTGTTCTGGAATTGCTGGGAGGCTGCAGCGCCATATTTGGCCATTTCCTAATCACAGTCAACTTTTGTGATTAGGAAATGGCCAAATATGACGCTGCAGCCTCCCAGCTCTTCCGGAACAGAATCGGCAGGGGGACGGCGTCATCCAAAACGGCCCCCCTGCTGCGCAGCAGCCTTGCAAGAGGGACTAGCCTTCTTGCATTACAAATCGTCGTCCGAAAAAGTCCTTAGTAATCGTTTACAATACTCTTGGAAACAATAGCTTGTGCTTTTACCAGCCACAACCTATGTAAGCCATATAAGTCAAGGGTAACCACTAAAGTCTATAATCTGTGTGGTTTGAGAGCATCAAGTGGACAAAGATATTCTGCTGGTGGTTAGAATAATCACCAGTGTTTGTACTGTACTGCATTGTATTTGACTTTGAATAAAAATAATAGAATTTTATTTAAAGTGAAACCTGCAAAAGCAAAAGAATCAACTACAGAATCAGAAACCATTATAATCATGACCTATTGTCATGATTAATCATTGTCAAGGGACATTAGTATTTCAAGGCTATGTTTAACAGTCTAAAGAGCTGTTTCTTTAATTTTAAATCTCATCACTTGTGAATGTCAGTGCAGGACAGAAGAAAGAGAGCTATTTTTATGTCAAATATGACTGCCAGCTGATGTTTTAGATAGGAAAGACAAATGCAGTGATTCGATATATTGTATATAACAGTTTTAACCATTGTTAAATATATATAATAATGATATACCAATTTAACTAATTTTTTCTACAAATGGTGAAAATGGTGCCTGTGTGTGTGTGTGTGTGTGAATAATACCCTACATATAATAATGGGACTCATATGATATTAATAGGAAATTAATCCCTTTATTATAGTACGGCACAAAATATAAAACAATACAATGCAAGAGCCAGCATATTGTAGTGGTCTGAGTGTTGGACTAGGACACTGGGAGACCAGGATTTAAATCCCTGCTCGACCATGAAAACCCACTGAGTGGCCTTGGGCAAGTCACACTGTCTCACGCTCAGAGGAAGGCAAGAACAAACGCCCTCTTTAAAATTTGAAGTTTTTTTTTTAAATTTAAAAACACAGAAATTCTGAACCAGGCCAACAACTATCATGTCAGAATGCATAGGGAAGCTATTGAAATCCACAAACACCTGGACAACTTCAACAGGAAAGAAGAAACCTTAAAAGTAAACAAAATCTGGCTCACAGTTTTGAAGAACAATAGAATAAAAACTCAACACTTACAAAGGAATTCCACCCAGGGACAGGAGGAGTTCCAGCAGATAAGGACCCATCAAATCAACCATTAGCCAAACAGACACTAATGAGCCTTGCATTTCTATACCCAGAAACTAACCATTCAATTACACAAATTTACATATACTCCCCAACAGGGGTTCACAGCATATAAACCCCACATACACTCCTACCCAACCATTATCTGAGGATGCCAGCCATAGATACAGGCAAAATGTCAGAAAGAAACTATTCCAGAACACGGCCTCACAGCCCGGAAAAAAAACCAAGGAAAATCTAAGTCACCATTTTCACCATTTGTAAAAACTGCTATAGTGAAGCAGTGACAAATTCTACTAAATAACTGCTTCTGAAACAGAGAGTTCTAGCAATGAAACCTCTGCAGGAGGTTAAGCTGTACCCAGCTAAAATGTTGGAAAGATTCAATAAAACATAATTACTATAATCAAAATGTATCAAACTTGCAAATAATAACCCACTTATGGCATGTCAAAACTTGTAGAATATCAACACAGAAAATGATTTCCCTTCCCCCCTTTCAAATTCAGTACAGGTCTGTGTTTTGTATTTCAAACACAACTTTATACAGTGCTGCATTGACCAGTGAATCATCGTTGTAAGTAGCTTGTATAACATGTTCAGAACCAAAAATGTTTGCTTTGCAAAAACTGTTTCCAGTTGGGAAATTGAGTTCTCAGAGTTAAGCATTATTTTTAGTAATACCATGTTAAAATGTCATCTGGCCTCCCATTTTTGCTAATACTTGAGTGATTGGTCCCATTCCGTTCAGCAGGTTTTAAACTATTTGCTTGCTTAAAATGAACATGTGTTCACTGAAACTGAAGCCAGTTTCTTGTCAGTTTACTACAGTATCGTTATGACCTCTTGAGCAAAAGATGCTGTAGCAAAATACTAATGCAAGTGTAAAGCATAGCTCCAAGTCAGCCCCTCTCATATAAGATGTATGAGAATGTAATACTGTACATGCAAACTATATATAACTTGGCTATTATGACATTATTCACACAAAATGAAATACTACTATTTTTCCATTATGTATCTGTATATTATAATAAAACAACCTACACTGTAATCAGAAATACAAATTTCTGGCTGACAAGTCAGATTTTACACTAAAAATATGAATTATGCAGCAGCATCCTCAAGGAGCCCTATTGCACAAGTACTATTGAAGTGGATGGGGGAAAGAGCTGCACTATTCATTCATTTCCTTAGGGCATATCCTGGAAAACCTATTGGAAAGCCTCTCCACCCCCCAGTTTCTAATACTGGATATAGATGGAAAATAAATAAACCATGCCAGCATCTCTCTGTCTCTCTCTTGTCATGATTAGACATGGTAAATTCCCACACAATGTTGCTGCTATAAATACATTAAAATCTGGATTGATGATTTTTTATAATGTCATCCCTGAAGTTTAAGGTTCATTTTTCAAAGAAAGATAATAGGTCATCAGACTACCTCTGGAAACATATTCTTTAATATTAGATTTTATACAAAATTAGGGGGGAAATCTTTGATCATAAGGAAATAAAAACAGGAGTAGAGGAAGACTGTAAAGTATTTGTCTTAATTTTAGTACATTTTAAATTATGCTCCAGAACAGAATGTTACTAGGTTAGCATATACAGCTGATGGATGTTTCTAAATTATTTAATACTGTATAGCGTTTTTTGCATATTTAAGAACCCTGGTGTTTGGAGTGTTTTTACCCCCAGTGTATATGTTTTAACAGTGCTTCCAATGCCATAAGACTTTGTTTGCCCCTTCTGTATTATTTCTTTGGTATTTCAAAAAATGATGCATGAAGTACATATTTCCACTTGCCAAAACAATATTTAAATTTTTAGCATACTTTAAAAGAGAAGAATGAAACATATCTGTAGGTCAACTCTTGCAGGGAAAATATTGGGAAAAAATCTTTACACTTTTAAGAAACTTTTCTTGAATCTTATGATACGTAAGCCGTCCTTTATTTTGTGCTACCAGACACTCAAAGGATATAGTATGAAGAAGGTCTTATGAACATGGGCTTTAAATAGACTGTGGAGCAAGATTGAACATATCCTTAATAGATTACTTCCTCATTAACTGAATTGGACAATGGATTCTGAATACAGTGGGCCTTCTGGAACTGGGGGGCGGGTTCAGTTCCAGGAGTCCTTGTGAATGCCAAAAAATGTTCAAACCCCATATTTTTCAATGGTGGTGACATGAACACACAGGTTTCAGCATATCTATGTTCAGGTCACTGCCATAGAATAATATGGGGCGCAGCAATCCACAGACAATACAATCCGCAGATCAGGAACCTGCTGATACAGAGGGCCCAATGTACAGTTGTCCCTTTACATTCGCGGCTTTGACTTTCGTGGTTTTATGTATTCGCGGAAATTCCTCCCCCCCCCCAACACAACCTCTGAGCATTTAAGGAGGAAAATTTCCTGCACACATGCACACACAGGTAAGATCCCAGCAAGCAAGCAAGCCCCACACCAGCCTCTGAGGGTCTAAGGCGAAAGAAAATCACAGCACCATGCTGTGAGCACGCAAGCAAAGTCCCCCCCCTTGCCACTCCCCTCTGTGTCTTAACAAACTGAATTGCTTCTTTAAAACTCACATTTCGCCCCATGTCTCCTCATGGCCCAAAGAAAAGCACAGCTGCATGCTTGCCACCCCCTCTCTGTGTCTCAACAAACTGAATTTAAAACTCAGCTTCTTTAAAACTCACATTTCGAACTTTTCCTACACACATTCACACAGAGGGAAGGCGCGGGTGGCATCTCCCAGCAACCCAACCTCTGAGCATTTAAGGAGGAAAGCTTCCTGCTGGCCGAAAGAAAAGCACAGCCCCATACTGTGAGCACACAAGCTTTCCTCCTTAAATGCTCAGAAGCTGGGTCGGCTGCTTGCTGGGAGATGCCACCCACACCTTCCCTGTGTGTGAATGTGTGTAGGAAAGGTTTGAAATGTGAGTTTTAAAGAAGCAGTTCAGTTTGTTGAGACACAGAGAGGGGAGTGGCAAGTGGGGGACTTTGCTTGCGTGCTCACAGCATGATTTTCTTTTCTCCTTAAATGCTCAGAGGCTGGGTAAGTTTCCGTGTGTGTGTGTGTGTGTGTGTGTGTGTGTTTAGGAAGGGCTCCTCGTTAAACCATCAGAGGCTGCTTTTATTCGCAGTTTTTCCACTTTTGTGGGGGTCTTGTTCCCTTAACCCCCGCAGATGTGAAGGGACGACTGTATTCAGCTTTTATGCATGTATGTGTTTTTTAAAAATATCATTTTGCCTATTATTTTTAGTAGCTGCTGGTGTTTCTGAAGATAAGCCATATGCATTGTGCATTTCATCTATGTGTGTTTTGTGCATGTATTTTTATTTAAATAAATGTGACTTATTTTTCATATTTTTGCCTTTCTGTGTTTGAGTTGTTTCCATCACCATAAAACAAACAGCATGAAAAGGTTAGATCCTGGGAGAAAATATCTTATGTCACTTGAAGTGACATATCTGAAGCTTCAGAGAATTGTTTTCCAACTTTACTGTGCAACATCCATGGAAGACTTTAGACACCTAAGTAGGTCAGAGAGTTATAAAAAGGCTGGTGAATGGGTTTAAGATTTCCACATTGCATTCCATTTATATTAGATCACATAAATTGGTAACTTATGTGGAATTTTATATTTGTGTTAGGGTAAGTATTCCAATATGGATCTGGGTAACATCATGCCATGTATGTATATTTCTTGCTTTTCTTTGTAAGGACAAATTGGCAGACGTTTGTTTACTGTAGGGATTTACATCAAGTGATTGTTTGTCTGACATGGCCATGATTGCATACATGAGGATTTGCTGCCTACACACTCCATAGACTAGTAAGACAGGGAGTTGAATTTTATTTCAGTCCTAAAGATAAGTACTGTCCACCATACTTGAAGCCACAGACTAGTTTAGGGCAAAGTTGGGAAATCCTCCAGATGTTAAACTTGGAAGTTGGGGAATCCTCCGGATGTTAATAAACCATCACTCTCATCATACCTCACCACTGGCCAAACTACGGTAGCTACAGCTAATCAAAACTGAAGCTTAATACAGCATCTGGAAGGTTACAAGTTCTCAAGCCCTGGCTCAAGAAATAAAGCAGGCTGCAAGTCTCTTACATAGATACCGGTAGCTCTTTCCTTCAGTTCTTCAGTGCTTCCCACATCTCAGCATCTTCCATCTGAGATGGCTGCCTCACACTCTGCCTAATTGAAAGGCTGGAGTTTTTGAGTTGTCTTACATAAACTCAGTTTTCAGGAGGATGAACCCACATTTTGAAGCATCACTCCCATATAATAAGAGCTATTGTATATTGTACCTAAAAGTATATTAGTGAACTCTGTTTTCTTTATATTTTATTCTCCTTAAATATATACATATTTTTGTGGGGGGAAATGTTCTCTTTTGTACCAAAACAGTGGTACAAATGCTATTGCAGACCTTACAGTCTGTCTGGTTGCAGATGCTAGAAAGCCTATAAGGTGGCAATCTTATGAAATGGGCTACAGTTTACAAAAGCGCAGCCTACAATAAATGTGTTAAGTTAAAGGGTGTATGTGTGTGGGCCCTCAAGTCACCTGTCAACTTATGGTGACCCCACAAATTTCATAGGGTTTTCTTAGGCAAGGAATACTCAGAGGTGGTTTTCTAGTTCCTTAGCCTACAGTACCTGGTATTCATTGGCGGTCTCCCAGTACTAACCAGGGCTGACCCTGCTGAGTTTCCAAAACCAGACAGGGCCTGGTGCCTAAAGGTACCATAGGAAAAAAGTGCTGAACATATGGAATTGTCTCATGCCATTGGTCCATCTCACTTAGTGTTGTGTATCCAGAATGATAGCAGCTCTCACAGTTTCAGACATGCATCTTTCTCTGCTGTACGTAAAAGATGGCAGAAACTAGACTGGGACTATATTTGCTGACACTGTCTCTGTCCTATTTCTCTCCTTGTCTCTGACTCTCCCCGTCCATCTCTGTCTTACACACACACACACACACACACACACTTATCTGAAGCTACCTATTCAGCATCTTGCACAGAACACTCTTTGGCCCCAACCATCCACACATACTTTCCTCCTATCAATCATTCTGCTAAAGAGCAGAAGTAATAGAACAGGTTGAAATTGTATTTATTGAATGTTAAAATAAATACGAGCCCCTGATCCTAGTGCACATATAGACTTGGTTGGGTGGTAAATTAGCAGTTAATGCCTGAAATGGAGAAAACTCCAGTTTTCCATCCCCTGCATAGTAGTGCTGCTTTGAAGTTGGTTCTTCTTCCAGCTGCAATTTTTTCTGCCGTTGGTGACTCAGCAGGTCATTCATGTACTATATCCTCTTAATGTCTGATGCACATTCTACAGATCCAAGAGAACACCATAATCTCTGCAAGATTATCTCCTCCTCCAGATCAAGAGAAAAGACATACCAGGATCTACACTTTGCCCTCAGCTACCCTAATGCCTTCACCACAGGCAGTCTCCAATGACAGATATTTACCAAAGCTCTTTCTCTATAGTAGTGTGGTGAAGCCACATAAGTATGAGAACTATGTCTACAAACCCAATAAAAAGTGGATAGCAGTCATTTTGTCAAGCCAGCCTTCTCCTTATAAGTGAACTAGATCCAATGAGGGAGACAGGATAGGCTGTTGCTTTGAAGAACAAGAGTCAGCTAGATAGTAATTTAGTCCAAGATGCAAACTACAAATAGAGAGCAATACTTAAAGCCGGCAGTAAACATTTAAGCTACAGCCCCATTTTCATCTCTGATGTTGTGGGACATTTACAATCACACATTTCAACAAACGTACTCAGTTTGCACTATTTCCTTGCATGGTGTGAGACTGATTTGTATGCAACATCACCCAGCACCCTCAGACTGATGCCTCTAGATAACCCTTGTCATGGAAGTCCTTAGGGGCAGTAGCAGCATGCAGACATTTCCCCCTCCTTACAAGGAATGAAGGGTTTGAATCTACCTCAGGAGTGCAAGGGCATTGTGGGAGATTAAAAGCATTTTTCAAAGGCATGTCTCTACCTGGCTTCACATAAGAAGTGGAGGAGAAAATACAGCATCTCTGTGTCCTGAACAAGTATCTTGAACAAAGAAACATTGGCCAGAATCCTATTGGGCAATTGTGAATACATAACTTACAGTTACATATTTGCAACTACTATGTATTCACTATGTAGTTTAAGGGCTGCATAGTGTGGAGGACTCACCAGCCAAATTTACCCAGTTATTCAGCCTGGCTACCCCTCCACTGCCACTGCCACCTTCCTTTCAAATTCCTCTTTTCCCCTCTCTGGACTGGGGTCTGACTTTCTGCAGATAGAATATGTGACTGTGTGGACTCTTGGTAAGCACGTCTTAATTTCTATCAGTGAGAGAAATAAATCACAATGCGTCTGGACTTTATGAACAAAACACAAGGATTGGTTTATTAACTGTATGCTTGTAACACCAGTACTTCAATACTGTGCCTTCAGCCTTGTTAATTGTATATCTCTTAGTCCCACTCTGTGGTAACCAATTACATATAGAAGCTCAGATAATACTATTTGAGCCCTTAATAATAAAACCAGATAAGCACCAGACTCAATCACTCTTTTCTTACACTCTTAATTTCCATTCACTCTATAAATCATCCAACCTCAACACTCTCTCATGCACAGACCATACTGCACACAGTCATCACTTAACTGAACTCAAAAGCAAACAGAACAAAAACTGACTCTCTCCACTGTCATACACACCTTTCATATTCTAGGAAACCCCTCCCATTACACTTTGTTGCTCTGGGATTGGGTCCCTCATTCTCTATTGCCATTCACGCAGCAGCATTCCATCAGGCACTCACCACACATAGGGATACTTACCCACTTACTGGTAAGTAGCTGCTGGAATCAATGGAGGTCTGTTTCCCTGTCAATCGGAAAGCAGCTGGCTGACACTCCCACCCCCCTTGTGCCAGTGCTCTCCAGTGTGAGGGGGATTTGCAGCAAGTCCCTTTTCTACCTGCTGCAGAGATCACTCATGGGAGGGGCTGGGAGTGTGAAGCAGCTGCTTCTTGATCTTCATCCCAGCAGCTGCTTACCAGTAAGTGTGGTTTGGGGACTCATCCAGGATTCACCATGTAGCAACATCATGACAGTGCTATGTAGTATGCAATGGTAGCATAAGAGTCTAGCAAATATTCTTCCCAAAGAGGGAAGACTGACAGGCAGGGGGATGGGTAGTGAACACACATTGTAACCACAGTCTGACTGCAGAGTCAATACAATGCTATCCTC
Organism: Gambelia wislizenii; assembly: GCA_030847615.1. Taxonomy (NCBI): domain Eukaryota; kingdom Metazoa; phylum Chordata; class Lepidosauria; order Squamata; family Crotaphytidae; genus Gambelia; species Gambelia wislizenii. The sequence goes on along the minus strand of JAUMIR010000005.1, from coordinate 59,020,620 downwards.
AAATATACAGTATACAAAAAAGAGGCAATGGCTATAATTCACTAAGGCAGTTACAAATGTGTAACTATTGTAGTTCTGCATCTACATAATGAACCCCCCCTCCACACTCACCAGGCAGCAGCCACTGTGTTCAATGGAGGTCTGTTCCCTTGTCGATCATTCCCACCCCCTGCAGTGTACAATCTCCAGTGCAACAGGCAAAAAAAAAGTTCCCTTTCACAATTCCTCCTTGTGCTGGAGACAGCTTGTGTGAGGGGTGGATGATAAAATCACTCAGCTGCTTCTCCCACACACACACATATTTTTATTTAAGATTTCCAAATATGTAAAACACAACAATGCATAAAACAACAAGAAAAAACAGAAAAAAACAAGAAACAGAAAACAGAAACAGATAGATAGAAAAAGAGAAAAAATAAGTGACTTCCAATCTTCGCTTCAGCAGTTCTTAACCTATAACATTAATATTCTTCCCTTCATTTTTATTATAAATCACTAACTCCTTTTAAGATTTTTTTTCTTTTTAAAACTTTCCTTAACTAATTCCATATACACCTCTCTCTTATATGTATATCCATTCTAAATATGTAAGTCAGCCTTAATAACCTTCTTTAACTAATTTCTTAAATCAACAAGCTTTATTTTGTTACTACTTCCTTTACACTAAAGCAACATCAAACAACAGGCCCCAAATTATCATCTTAAATCTGAAAAGCCAATCTTCATTTCTTTACTCCTTCCTACTTGATTTTCACTTTTGGTTTTTTTGTCAAACCTTTCCAAGTGCACAAATTAGGCATTGATCAGCAATTTACACAAAACCTAAGGAGGGAATATCATAGAATCAAAGAGCTGGAAGAGACCACAAGGGCCATCCAGTCCAACCCCCTGCCATGCAGGAATACACAATCATTCCCAACAGATAGCCATCCAGCCTCTGTTTAAAAACCTCCAAATAAGGAGACTCCACCACACTCCGAGGCAGTGCATTCCACTTCCGAAAAGCTCTTACTGTCAGGAAGTTCTTCCTAATACTCAGGTTGAATCTCTTTTCTTGTAGTTTGAACCCATTGCTTCGTATCCTAGTCTCTGGAACAGAAAACAAGCTTGCTCCATTCTCAGTATGACATCCTTTCAAATATTTAAACATGGATTTCATGTCCCTTCTTAACCTTCTCTTCTCCAGACTAAACATACCCAGCTCCCTAAGCTGATCTTCATAGGGCATAATCTTATCCTTTTTATCCTCATTTTTCCCCTTCCAAAAATCTAAACCACCACCAAATGTCATCATTTCCTCCCAGAGCCTCACCCATATGTCATTCTTCCCTCTATATTCAATATTCTTCCTCTCCTCTGCATCTTCAGTGATGTGCCCAGTATTTTCTCTGGCTAGGTCCTTCAGAATCATTTCTGAATCTTTAAAATCATCTTGGTTTGGATGCATGCATCCATCTGAAGTTATTTCTTCAGACTGATTCCTTGGTCCTGAACTTCCATCCAAAATACAATTGATTCCTCTGATCATCCCATTGTGTCATCCAAACCCTTAACTTCAGTCATGTCATCCATCAATCTAAAGTTCAAACTAAAATTCTTGAGGTAGTTTTTCATCAATTTGTATTCCTCCAGTTTTTCTTCCCAAATCACTAAGTTACACTCATCTTCCAGGGGTTGTATCTTTGTCATTCTTCTATTAAACAAAATCTTGGCATACAAAGTGTTAACACTTTTGTCTCCACAGCTATTCCTTCACCACAATGTAGCAATGACACATTTAGCTTCTGGTGTTATTCAGATTGCTTTCAATGAGATACCTCTCCCAGCCAAAGCAATTCTACTTACTCAAAACAAATAAGTCTCTTTCTTCAATTATTTTTTCCTTGTAAAGTCAGTATAAAAACAACCAATATTCCAATTTTAAAAAGTAACCTTCATCATTTCATAATAGTATATCCTTTATCTACTTACAAACTCTCCCCATTTTTCACACCGTTTTATTAGACTTTCTGATTTCCATCTGCAGTCTTAAAGCTTCTTGGAAATAATCCTCAACATCTCTCATATTATACAAAAGGCAGGAAATTCACTAAAGCATTGATGTCACCACTGGGTCAAAGATTTATTTTTATCTCTTAAGTCCAAATGTTAATAAAGAAATAGTTTAAAGTTTAAAAATAAAATGTGGTTACTGGCTTCGTGTCCATTGAGGCTGTGTGCAGCTGGATGAGCTTGATGGATTTCTCCTGCAGTCTCCCTGCCCCTTCCCAGTTCATTCTTGATCAACCTCAACAGTCTCCATGAGCTTGGCAAGGTTTTCAGATCTTTGTTGGTGATCACCTTGCTTTCTTCTTATCTGGGGAGAGAATCACTGGTCAGAACATGCCTCAAATGTGGTGACTGTCCCCGCTGCCACTCTCCCTTTCACAGAGCCCTGCAAAAGAAGTGGCAGCCAGTGATTACTGCACCTGGAAGTCAGTCAGCTACTTCCTAATTGATAATGGAACAAACCCCCATTGATTACAGTTCATGCTGCCTGGTAAGTGGGAATTGGGAGACTTCACAGTCCCTACATATCCCCTAAGCAAGAGAATCCATAGGGATCATGAATATGAACCAGTCATAACTCCAGGTTTTGCATTCGTAACTGCCTTAGTGAATTCTAGCCAATTACAGTTCTTTCCTCTATAACAACTTACTCTGCTGCCTTATCATACCATGGAAGTGCCCCAGGCTCTTGAAAGCCTTGCAAAGAGCAAAAGTGCTATTTATGTATTTCTAGAAAGCTGCTAAGGACAGCGGTGGCCCTAGGCGGGTGCGGAGACACTGAACCGCACCGTTACACTGTCAGGGGAAGGGGTGATGCCAGCCTTAGTGACGCCACAGGGTAAGGCTTCAAATAGGAGCCTAACAGCAGGGTGCATATCTGCTGTCCAAGAAGCAGTCTAGTTGAGTAAAGACAAGCTCATCACCATAAGCTTGGCATCCCGGTGTCCACAAGAACTATGAACTATGAATGCAGTGATGATGTGGAGTGATTGCAGTGTGCATTGGTGGATGGACTACATGCACCCATGGACTACCTGGAACTTGTAGTTTGGTGAGGCACCAGCATGCTTTGGCAGAGAAGACTAAAGACCTTGTAAAACTACAAATTCCAGAATTCTATAGGAAGGAGCCATGGCAAATAATCCAGTTTCAAAAGAGATTATTTGTGCATTGTGGAGTTGGCCTGCATTACCAATTACCATTAGGGCACTATTATGTGGCATCTGTGCCATTAGACACACAATTTTTCAAGACAGCTTCCTCAGAGTACTTTTAGCTCCAAGGAGCTTCCTTCCTTCCATCTCATAATGGCCACCACAACATCTTCCTTCTTGGCAACTGCCCCTGTGGCCTTTTTACTCCTGAATAGGCACTCAACACAATGTGAGCCAAAGTTAATACAATAGGAAAGGAGTCAGTTTACAAGGGAGGGAAGGAAGGAAGGAAGGAAGGAAGGAAGGAAGGAAGGAGCCCATCTATTCAGACAGTTGAAGACCCTGTGGAATTTTATAATACACACTTGTTGCACATTCTTAAAAATACCATGAGACAATTAGGGAAAATTTCTAAGACCCATTCATTTAAGGCACTGCTGTTTCTCCTTTCTCACAGCTTTTGTTTCTCCGTGGTGTGTGTGTGTGTGTGTGTGTGTGTTTAATACATTCTTTTCTCCTCTTTCGATAATTTATGCTCTACACAATTTAAATAGCTGATATTGAATAAAATTTTAAATGCATGATTTCATTCCCCTTGCAGAATTTGACTTTTAACATAGGAGATTTTCACATGGGGCCAAAATGCCCTGTTGCTGCACCGCCACCTCCTCTCCTGTTCCTGCCACAGAATAACGTAAATCTTTCACACACTTACCTTAATTCCGCGGCAGGAATGGGCTCCCCCTCCCCTCACTGGCCGGCCATAAAGGCAGCTGTCATAAGGCTGTTTTTACAACCAGCCATCTGAAATGTTATCACGTTATCACGTGATAACGGCTGGGTGGTAAATTTAAAAAATAAAACTCGCCCAAACATAAAATCAGTTCACCAAGCACAAAAATACACTTTAAATCACACAATCAAAACAGGGAGGATAAAATAAAGGGTGCCACTTACCTGGATGTCCAGATCTTACCAGGAAGTGTTCAGAATGGATCCCCCCCTCCGTGGCTGTCATTTTGAAACAGGAACAAGGCTCCTGTTCACACACACGTGATAGCGACAGAATTATTCACAATGAAAAATTGTGATTACATTGTTCTGGAACAGTCACAGGAACAGGATGGATGCAGGACTGAATTGGGTCAACGTCGTCCGAAAAGGAAAACCTTTCCCGACCCTGTTCTGTTCCTTCCATGGGATATATAGCCAGTGTGAAAATCTCCCTAGTTGTTAAATATTTGCTTTTATTTGTAAAATAAAGTTAATAAAATAAGCATCATCACTGTGTGCATGGCAGCTATCCCCAGACTATTTTTAAAAATAAGAAGAAAGAAAGTATGTTATGGTAAACAGTGATGCTACCAGTGGGCTCTAGCATGCCCATGCTAGACCAGTTGTTCATATTGGGAGAGTTTGCTACTTTCTCCACTGCTATTGTTTTCTGGGTGCCCTGATCTTCAGGGTCATCAATTTTGGCCCCAGGGTTAACCCCTAGCTGTGGTACTCCTGAATAGCCCTTTAATACATCAATTGGAAGAAGTGGACTCTTGTGTGATTCCAGACATCTAAGGTTCACACCACTGGTCTTGCTCCAACCTTACTTAACTTTCCTGACCCCACCCCTTGCCTAAGCCCATGTGTGGAGTGCTGACATTTTCAGTGGGAGTCTACATACATAGACTTCCCATGCAAGCTAGAACCTTCCATGATGGTGGGTAAAGCTCATTGGAAAGGATATGTCTTGTATTTTAAAAAAATTAAAGAGATACAGCAACAAATAATGTAACATGTAATTCATCTAACGAGTAATGTTTTTAAAATTGTAACAGTAATAGTAGCACGTTATTATGAAGTGGTACTTGGCAATGAGTTACATAATGAATTACTTTTTAAATGGCAACTTCTCAGGCTCTGGATTTCATAGCTTTCAAAGTCAACTATTCTCATTTTAAAAGATGAAGACATTTTTATGTAGCTTGAATAGGCCTTACTACATATTCCACAGACACACTTCGTGTCATAACAAGTTTGTTGTTGATTATATTTGGTTATATTTATTTTATTAGGTATTAATATATATTTGATTATATGTTGATTATATTGCTATTGATTATATTTAAAAGACTTTAGGATTCTGGACTTCCGGTTGACAATGGCGGCGCGACCGAGCTTCCACTGAAGCTCCGGTGGAAGCTCAGCCACACGGGGACTTTAAACCCAGCGATTTGCAAGATCAGGGGGTTTAAAATTCTTCCCCAGGCAAGGGGGAGTCGGAGGGGCTCGCGGAGGTCTGTTTCCTGCCTGTCTGCACCCTAGAAGAGCGGGCACCGAACGGTGGACCGCATGGGCGACAGAGAGCAGAGGAGACCGGAGCACACCACAGCCTCGTGTGGCAGCCGGGGATCCGGCATAAGCGCTGCCGTCAATTTTAGAAAATTTGTTTAAAAATAGAATACAACCATCGGATTTGCCGAAACTAGTCCGAGAGACTACAACCTTGCGACGAACTACTTTTGCCTCAGCTTTTCAGAATATGGTATTGCATAAGGACTGTGAGTATAATGAAGTTCAAACTTTAAATGCAGTGGAAAGTTCATTCTGTTGACAATTGAATATCTTAAATGCGGAAGGAATGAAATTTATTTGAGTATCAGAGCTTATATTGGATTAGTATTAACGTTAACAACTGATAATTGAGACCAGAGGAATAAAATGGCGACGGAGCTGCCATGGGGACAGTAGGAGGAGGATCGGGACTGTGGAAAAGTATTGTGGACTATCTGATAGAGGAGGACTGAGTAAAATAGTAAGAGCTGCCGGTTTGAACTTTGTTTTGTGCCTCTGGTGATTCAACGTGTTGATGTGGTTGTGAATGTGGACGTAGATTGGCGGATACAGGGCGGTAGTTCGGCGGCGGTGGACAGTTGTGGATCCCCCCCTACTTCTCCCTGGCGTTTTCAGAGTGAGTGGAAAGGGGAGAGGCGACCACCATTAACCGGCCCGGGAGAGAAGACGAAAGAAGAGTGAAAGGAGGGGCAAAAGAGATTGACAGTCATATTTACAGAGAAAGGCGGAGATTGATGCTGGACTGACGGAGGAACGACGAGGTGGAGAGACCCGGAGTGGCAGAGAATAGAGGACGCGGGACAGCTATATCTACAGAGAAAGGCGGAGATTGATTGGCGCTGGGCTGACAGCTGTGCAGAGACGGAGGAAAACCGAACGACGAGGATAGAGAGAGATACGAAAGGCGGAGGGAGACGGAGCGGCAGAGAACAGAGGACGCGGGACAACGGAGATGCATGGAGAGGGGGACTCGGGACCGTAAATAAGTGGGCTAAAATACAATAAAATAAAAGGGTGATAATCTAGTTTGGGGGATTGGTGAAACAGAAGGAAGATAAAGAGGGGTGCTGAAGAGGTGTTTGGAAGAGGTGGGTGAGGGTGTAGAAAGTGAAGGAGGGTGCGGGTAAGTGTGTTTAGGAAGGAATTAGATAGGTTGGTGGGGGAACGAGGAAGTGAAGAGGGGAATAAGAAGGGTAGAAAGGAGAATAGTGAGAGAGATAGAGGAGGGGAAAGGGAGGGGAAGTGAGAGAGGAGAAGGGAAGAGGAGAAGAAAGTGAGAGGGGAGAAGTTAAGGAAGTGAAGACAGAAGGATAAAGGATAAAGGAAGGGGTAAGAACAGGGGGAGAAGGAAGCTCACAAGAAAAAGAAGCTGAGGATAAGAATTTAAGGAAAAGGGGGAAGAATTGAAGAAGTCTATAGGGAGAGGTCAGATCTTGGGTTGGACACAGGGTGGAGGGAGGAAGGGAAGGGTTTTGAAATTGAAATTGAAACTGGAATATAAAGTGGATTGATATAAACCACGGGGTAGGGACTGTTTAAAACTAATTGTATTTCATTCTGTAACATCCAACGTATATTTAGTGTACAACTGATAATTAGATCTATCTGATAATATTGTTTGTAAACTATCAAATTGACTGGCTAGAACTTTGGTATACACATATACATATATATATATATATATATACATACATAAGACTTTATAGTATACACACATATATATATATATATATATACATATATACATATATACATAAGACCCTCTAGGTAATTCCTCTTCACTGTACACTCTACAAATCCTATCTGGTACATATAGCAACTCTTATAGGAATTCTACGATTTTTTGAAGGGGGGGTATAGGGAAAGGGGGGGAAGGGAAAGAAAGGGAAGGGGGGGAGTATAGGGGAGAGGGATAGGTTGGGAAAAATTCTTTGAAGAAAAGAGAACATATCTGAGAGATACCCGGACTGGCTGTACAGTGGTATTGGTGTTGATAACCATAATTATTATTGTTTTTGAGGTCTGAAATTTGAATTTGGATTTTGATTACTGGGGACTGAATTATAAATTTGGATTATTGAGGATTAGGTAGTAAATTTAATAGTGGACTACGGATTTTGAAATACAGGTGGTGGGTACTAAATTTCTCCTTTTCTCTTTCTTTCTCACCTCTGACCTTGAATGCCCTAACAAGGGTAAATAATAAAATATATATATATATATATATATATACATATATATATATACAAATTTCATTATATTAAACTCTCATCATACCACTAACTGCAGCCAGTTTGCCCACCTCTCCTAAAATAATGGATAAAAAGGAGAAGAAAATAGAGATGACTTTGAGGAAAACTACAGCTCAAGCAGCAGCACAAGCAGCGCAGACACAAAGAAGACCGTCATTAGAACAGAATATTAGCCAACTCATGATCTTGGAGGAACTAAAACTGTTGAGGACAGAAATAAGAGATATGAGAACCGAAATCAAACAGGACATGAAGAAAGAACTTAAAGGAATTAAAGACTCATTAGAGAAATTGACTCAAGATACGAAACAAACTAAAGAAAGAGTATCCAGCTTAGAGAAGAAGACAGAAAAACTAGAAGTTAAAGCTGAAGACTTAGAACAAAAATATGAACAGGAAATGGATGAAAGAGCTCTTCAGGAACAAAAATGGAGAGAAAACTGCATTAAAATAAGAGGTTTGAAAGAGCAGCAAAATGAAGACCTATATAAAATTCTCATCCCAAGTTTTGCAGATTTGATGGGTAAATCAAGGGTGGAATTCGAGTGGGAAGTTGATAAAATTTATAGAATCTCATCAAGAATTGCAAAACAGAAAAACCTCCCAAGAGATGTAGTAATCTACTTTGTTAGGAAGAGGACTCGAGATGAAATATTACAAAGAACATATGAGCAGAGATTGAAAATTGAAGACACAGAACTGACAGTTTTTAAGGACATACCAATAAGAATATTAAAGAAAAGAAGGAACTATGCTACACTAACGTCACATTTACGACAGAATGGAATCTCATATAGATGGGAAAGACTGGAGGGAGTGTCTTTTAGATTTAAACAGAAGATATTTAAAATAGACTCAATTCAAAAAGCTGAAGAATTTCTAACGAAATACAAAAAGGATTTAAGACAGAAGGCGAAGGAGGAAGAAAAAGGAAAGAATCAACGAATGGAAGAGGAGGAGGGGAAAATACAAACAGATAAAGAGGAGGAAGAAGGAGAAGATGAACAAGAGTTGGATCCTGAGGAGGGAGAGGAAGAAGAAATATTGGCCGAATCTGAATCAAATCTGGAATTTGACAAATAAATAGAGGACTGAAGGAAAAGTTGATAACTAACAATCAATAATGGTACAAACGAAATCAAACATGAATCTAAAACTTTTGACATGGAACGTAAAGGGACTTAACCAGCCTGAAAAAAGAAGGAAAGTATATCATTTGCTGGGGAAGAAAAAATACGATGTTATATGCTTGCAAGAAACCCACATTAGAAATAAGGATACTCATCTATTAGTGAACAAAAAATTAGGTAAAGAATTCATATCGGCATCTAAGGAAAAGAAGAAAGGAGTGGTTATGTTTGTGAATAACAAAATTAAGGCAGATATGATATTCTCTGACGTGAATGGTCATTATGTAGGAGTAGAAGGAATCATTCAAGGAAAGAAAACTCTATTGATCGGAATATATGCACCATTGGAAAAGAAAGGAAAATTTTATCGGGAACTTATGATAAAAATACTGGATTATAGTCATGAACGGATAATCATCTTTGGAGATTGGAATGGGGTTATCTCACCTATAAAGGATAGGAAATCAGCAAAGAAGACAAAAAACCTACAAGGGAAATTACCCAAAACATTTGAGGAGATGAGGGGAAACCTTACTTTAATAGATGCATGGAGGCATAAATATGGTGACGCAAAAGAGTATACTTTTTATTCTCCCCGGCACAACTCCTTCTCAAGATTAGATTTTTTCATGTTATCAAGATCTATGGGTAATACAATCCAAAGAATGGAAGTTCTTCCGAGGATTTGGTCGGATCACAACCCAGTGTTACTAGAGTTAAAGGAATACAAAGCTGGCTTCAACTGGCGATTGAATGAATACTTACTTCAGAAAGATGAAATTATCCAGAGAGCCAAACAAACATTGGAATGGTATTTCTTAGAGAACACAACGGAAGGAATGAGTGCGAGTACAATCTGGGAAGCCTCGAAGGCGGTCATGCGGGGGTTCTTCACTCAGCAAAGTAGAGAAATAAGGAAAAGGAAATCTGAAAGACTATTGAAACTCAATGCAGAAATAAGAAAAAAGGAAAAGGAATTGGAAGAAAACCCCAACAAAAAAGAAGTAAAGGTAGAGATACGAATACTTCAAAGTCAAATATCAACGGAAATGGTGGAAGAAATTCAAAAGAAACTGAAATTCATGAAACAATCTCACTTTGAACACTCAAATAAATCGGGAAGATGGTTAGCTCTTAGGCTTAGAAAGATGAAGGAAAGAAATGTTATCGCTAAGGTTAGATTAAATGGACAGATACATACAGAGCAAAAGAAAATTAAAGACACCTTTAGAAACTTTTTTGAGGGATTATATAAAGAGAAGGAAATAGTAGAGGAAGAAACTCAAAAATTGTTCGAGAAATTCAATTGGAAGAAGTTCACAGATGAGCAAAGAGTCGGATTAAACCAACCTATTTCAATGATGGAAATAACCGAAGCAATACGGAATTTGAAACCAAATAAAGCCCCAGGGCCGGATGGACTCCCAGCGAAATATTATCAGGTGTTGGAAGACCAATTGGCGCTACCGCTTAAGAAAACTTTAAATGAAATAACAAAAGAAGTGTCCCCAAATTCATGGAAGGTAGCAAACATTACACTTATACATAAAGAAAACCGGGATCCATGTGAGCCTAAGAATTACAGACCGATCTCACTATTGAACGTTGATTATAAAATATTTACTTCGATATTAGCAAATAGATTGAAAAGAATACTCTCAGGTTGGGTACATCAAGATCAAAGGGGATTTCTTCCAGGGAGATATCTGAAAGATAACGTACGGCTCATTTTGAACATGATAGAATATTATGAGAAACATAATGACAAAAAACTTGCTCTAATCTTTCTCGATTTGGAAAAGGCCTTCGATAGTGTCAAGTGGCGAAATATGCTTAAAATCCTAGAAGAAATAGACGTGGGGGAGAGATTTATGAATTGGATGAAAATCATTTATAACAACCAATCGGCGAAATTAATAATCAACGGGGTATGCACAGAGGATCTTCAGATACAAAAGGGGACAAGGCAAGGATGTCCCCTATCCCCACTTATATTTCTGATGATAATTGAGGGACTATGCAGAAGGATAAGAGAAGAAACAAAAATAAATGGAGTTAAAATTGGGAAGTTCAATTATAAAGTTAGAGCTTACGCGGATGACTTAGTGATAACTCTAGGAGATCCCTTGGAAGAGATAAACACGCTCACGGAGGTTTTGAAGGAATTCGCAGTTATATCTGGACTAAAAGTTAATAACGATAAAACAGTAATCATTACAAAAAATATGATGGAGAAGGAAAGAAAAGATTTGGAAGAAAAATCAGAATTCCAAATAGTTAAAAAAGCAAAATATTTGGGTATTAACATATCAAATAAAAATTCGGATCTCTTCCAAAATAATTATAAGAAAACATGGGCGGAAATAAGTAAAGATTTGAAGAACTGGCAAAATTTGGGACTTTCTTTTTTAGGACGTATATCAGCAATAAAAATTAATATTTTACCTAAACTTCTATTTTTATTCCAAATGCTCCCGATTATTCGTAACGAGGTAGACTTAAAAAAATGGCAAGGAGACATATCAAAATTTATTTGGTCGGGAAAGAAACCACGGGTTAAAATGAAAACTCTCCAGGATGTGAAGGAACGCGGAGGTCTGGGGGTCCCCAATTTGAGACTTTACTACGAAGCAAGCTGTCTGACATGGATAAGAGAGTGGACCACTTTGGAAGATGAAAGACTGCTGAAAATTGAGGGAGAAGGAAATAGATTTGGATTTCATGCATATCTTTTTTACGGTAAAGATAAAATCAATACGGATTTTAATAATCATTTTATTAGAGGTACACTACTAAGAGTTTGGAAAAAATATAAAGCTAGGTTGTGCCCAAATATACCGATTTGGGCATCCCCCCATGAAGCCTTCTATAGCAGAGAAGGCATCCCATCAAAAAAATGGATTACGTATGGAGAGATGATAGTAAGAAAGGAGAGCCAACATCGCATTAAAACACAAGAGGAATTGGGAGCAGACGGAATTGACTGTCATTGGTACCTATATAGACAGATAAAGGAAAGATATAATATGGACAAAAAATTAGACGGTATTGAAATGGACAAATCGATATGGGACAGAATCACCCAATTAGGAAATAAAAACATGGTTACAAGACTGTACAAAACTCTATTGGAATGGGAGACAGAGGACAATACCATCAAAGAGGCAATGATAAAATGGGCCCAAAATATAGGTCACCAAATTGAGCTAAGACAATGGGAAAAAATGTGGACGGATAGGATGAAATACACCTTAAGTCAAAACGTCAGAGAAAACATCTATAAAATGTACTTGAGATGGCATCACTCCCCTTACAGACTATCAAAAATGTACAAAAGTATGAAAAGTAAATGCTGGAAGTGTGATCACGAAGTTGGTACCTTCTACCATCTTTGGTGGACTTGCGAGGAAGCCGGGAACTATTGGAAAAGAATACAAAAAACAATAAGAGAAATACTAAATGTTAACATCCCACTCAAACCAGAATGTTACCTTCTTGGGATGATAAATGGAGCTTTAGAAAGGGAACATGGTAAAATGATATTTTATATGCTGACGGCTGCTCGAATTGAATATGCAAGAGTATGGAAGTCCAAACAAACGCCAACTATTGAAGAATGGATAATGAAAACACGAGAAATGGTAGAATCAGACAGATTAACGATGTTGTTAAAGGGCAAATCCTTGGGCAAACATTATGAAGACTGGAAAGCCTTTTCCAACTTTTTAAAGGATAAGTGGGGAGACTTGGCAGCAATTAATGTATAAATAAAATCTAATATACTAATACACATTTTCTTTATTTCCTTTCGCAAAAAGGGAGGGGAGAAAAAAGGAGCAATGGAGAGACTAAGCGGGATAAATAGAATTTATTAGCCATCAATAAGCAATGGTAGTAGATGAAAACAATAATATGTGGAATAATACCAATGCCACTTATCTCCCAGAAGTTTTTGGTATGATATACAATGTAACAGATTTAAAGTAGCATGAATATGCGCAACACATAAGAGAAATAATATAAACTTAGTAAAGGTAGCAGATAATTCTAAGAGATAAGAAGGAATGGGGAATTTCAGAGAGACGGAACTAGTTTCGGAAAGGAAGTTGTCTTTTCTTCTTCTTTTTTTGGGGGGGGGGGGAGGAGAAGGGTGGGAGGCTTGGGGTCTCTAGTCTTTCTTTTTCCTTTTTCTTTTTTTTCTTTTTTTTCTCTTCTTCTTTCTTTTTTAACTATTCGTAATGATATAATATTATAAGAAAGGAACGGCGAAAGTCAATAGGATATATAAAAAAGGGGGAGGTGTACACATATATACAAACACAATCCTTATATATATATGTATATGTATTCATACACAAGTATATACATTTCTGATATAAGTAAATACAATTTAATTATTGTATATAAGTAAAGATTTGTGTCATATTAATTGTAATGAGTTGAAGATAATGGCGGTCACTGAACCCATGATACAAGATTTATATTTCTATAATTGGATATTTTATTATGAGGTGTATAATAAAATTTCTTGTGGAAAAAAAAAAAGACTTTAGTTCCCTCCCCACTAGATACCCATAATTTTGTCATGTTTTGAACACTACCTCTTCACACCCTATATCACTTCAGCATAGCGTAATGCTCTACAACCCCTATTCTGAATCCCAGCATAGTGTAATGTATTGGATCAATGGTCAATGCACATGGCTGAGAACCCACTGTGCAATTGCAATGCACAATTCACAATGGCAATGCATAATGGAGATGCACATTCACACACTACTCTGTGTATCATAGAATCATAGAATCATAGAATTGCAGAGTTGGAAGAGACCACGAGGGCCATCCAGTCCAACCCCCTGCCATGCAGGAAATCACAATCAAAGCATCCCTGACAGATGGCCATCCAGCCTCTGTTTAAAGACCTCCAAGGAAGGAGACCCCACCACGCTCCGAGGGAGTGCGTTTCACTGCTGAACAGCTCTTACTGTCAAAAAGTTCCTTCTAATATTGAGGTGGAATCTCTGTTCCTGGAGCTTGCACCCATTGCTCCGTGTTCCAGTCTCTGGAGCAGCAGAAAACAAGCCTGCTCCATCTTCAGCGTGACATCCCTTCAAATACTTAAACAGGGCTATCATATCGCCTCTTAACTGTCTTTTTTCCAGGCTAAACATACCCAGCTCCCTAAGTCTCTCCTCATAAGGCATCATTTCCAGACTTTTCACCATTTTTGTTGCCCTTCTCTGGACACGCTCCAATTTGTCAATATCCTTTTTTAATTGTGGTGCCCAGAACTGGACACAGTATTCTAAGTGAGGTCTGTACTTTAATGTGCTGCTGAATGTGCAACAATTCCATATATACAACTCAATTTCTGCCACCATCAGCTGGGCATGACCATTGTGCATTTTCTCCCAAAAAAGTCACCTTGCACATTTAGTGAAACTTTATCATTTTCAAGTATGGCTTGAGTCCAGTTTTTGTAATGTTGCTTTGGTGTTTAAAGTTGACAAAAGCATTCAAGTTGAGAGAAGATCATTCTGTGCCTTCTTTTATTATTATTATTTAGTTATTTATACCCCGCTCTTCAGCCACAAGGCTATCAGAGCGGCTTACAAATTGTTTTAAGCAATAGCTATTTACACATCTACACTGCATTAAGCAGTTTCCAATGTGTCTTAGCTAATTGCCCCCACAAGCTGGGTACTCAATTTACCGACCTACGAAAGGCTGGAAGGCTGAGTGAACCTTGGAGCCCGCTGGAATCGAACTTGCAATGTGGTGACTTGCAGTACTGACATTTAACCACTGCGCCACCATGAACAGTCCATAATTTTTTTAGCTTTCGTGTTGTGTTATGTTGCATGCCCAGTGTCTATAATAAGAATAGCCTCATTTGCAATTCATATTCATATTCATATTCGCTGGGGTTTGGTTCCAGGACTGCCACCACCACCCCCGATACCAAAATCCGTGAATTCTCAAGTCCCATTATATGCAATGGCATAGCAAAATGGTGTCCCTTATATAAGATGGCAAAATCAAGGGGTTTTTTTTGTATTATTATTTTGTTAAGGATATTTTCAAGCTGTGAATATTTAAATCCGTGGATACCAAATCCGTGCGTATGGAGGGACAACTGTATTTGATGAAAAAAGGCCACAGCTTTACTGCCACAGTTTTACTGCTTACAGCTGTGAAGACTTGACCATGCATGCTCTGGATCTGTGCACTGGGCAACTGCATGTCAACCAGTGATCCTACTTACCCAGCGCACCTGGATCCTACTTACCCAGCCCACCATCTGGAGTGGCCAAAATGGAGTTCCACTTGTATGAAAGCTACTGTGTGGATCCCTTGCCACCTGAGATTGAGGGTTCCCCCCTTCAGCTGAGCATGATCCTATGGGGGTACCCCCAATTGGGTCTAATGGGCCCTACTTACCCAGTATCACTCCCGCCAACAAACTGGATCCAGCCCCATGTAAAATTACCCAAAGATATGATAAACATAAGACACTGAACTGACCTTCTCAGCACTCAATATTGATGACAAAACCCATGGCAAAAAACAATACAAGTATCTGCGGAACCAATATCTCTGGTTTCAGTTATCTGTGGAACACAAAATAGGGGCACATACCATACAGTCATCTTGGAAAATGCCTAGAGAAGCACCCTCTCTACACATCTTCTAGGTCCTCCAATGCAAACTCTATGGTATGTTTGTATTGGAAGTCTTTTACGGTATGTTTGTACTGGAAGTCTTTTATTTTAATAGGGTTTGCTATTATCTGCAGTTTCACTTATACACAGTAAGTCTAGGAAAATATCCCCCATGGATGCAGGGGGGAGGCATGACCTGTACAATGAAGTCTGAGGCCTGAATGTAGGCTTAGTGCCACGGGAACAGTTTGCCCCTTCAGCCACAGACCCCAACATGGCATCCAAGGTGAGACTGTGGGCATTCTTTCTCTTTAGTTCAAAGAGCATCCCATACAGCACTGCTAATGCAATTTCATATAGTGGTAAAGCTTTGTATTACAGATAACTGGAACTGCTGAAGGAATCCACCTAAAGCAGTGGCAGTCTGATACAAATTTTCAGTGCTAAGGCCTGAATACTATTGTTAGTCCCAGCTAGAGTAGACTCACTAAATCAATGGGAAGTACCTATGTCTTGTCTTACAATTCAACAATTGATTCAGTGGGCCTCTTCTAGTCCAATAAGGTTCCCTGGCCAATGAGTATGTATGTACAGTACAATCTTATTTAGGAAGTGCAACAAGAAAGGAATCCTAATTTTACAAAAGACATTACAGCAATATGGTCCCTATGTGGAAGCATTTGAAGTTTCTGACCATCTTGGAATCATGTACAAAGTCCTTCCTCCCTCTGCCCCACTAATACATACATACATAAATACATACATACATGTGTGTGCAAACATATACTTAGTATCAGAATATAGAAATGATCCTTTTTTAAAGACTACAGCTTCCATAATAACCAGTGAACATGGAGCATTCTGGGAGTTGTAGTCCAGATGAGGAACTTTCCCAAGCTCTATATGCAATATAAATTGCCTATCCAGTCTTTCATTAGCTGCAACATACAAGTAATCAATTCAAGTTATTTCAACAATGTGTTGAGAATGAAGATCACTGCAGTGGAAATATTCAATATAGCTGCTTCCGTCATGGGACTTGATAAGAGCTAGCATTTTAGCTAAGTGAAAATCCTAGGCGTTTTCTGAAGTTGACGTCCAGCTACAGTGATGTACCTTTAAAAAGAACGACCCTAAAACAATCTTGCAAAGAACAGCTGATCCTGAAACACCAATTTGTATTTATATATTCATGGGTATGTTAATGTACACCAGCAGGGAGGATGTGTTCCCACACTTTACAGAAACCAACAGGGGGCATCTTATACGCAATACAGACCTCTTTTGCATTAAACCTAAGTCAAGTCAATTTTTACGGGCACATAGGCCAGAGCCATGGCACTTAATTCTTTCTGATCTTCATCCTGTTGAAATTCATTTCCTACAGCGCTCCCCTGCAGTTTATTTTTAACAGTTAATTTGTTTGGACATTATTAAAAAGAAAATACTCTGACTTCTCCTGGTAATAAGACACTGAGCTGCCTGTCATGCTCTTTTACACAGCAAAGCTTAGAAGCTGGCAACAGATTTCAGACATAATGGAATGCTGACCCATGTGGGCAACTGAGAAATATGGGGAGGGGGGAACCACACACCTGAATTCTGGTGTTGGCCCCTCACCCCAGTCACCTTCCAAATCATTGCAAACAGGTAGTTGCTGCAACAGTTTACAGTGATTTGGAAAGTGACTGGGATGGGGGACCAACACCAGAATTCATGAACTATTGTGGCCAGTAGCCATAGTAGCTGGGGATTCTGAGAGCTTTAGTCCAGAAAAGTAGCTTTTCCAAACTATGCATATCTGCTAGTAAAAACATTTCCTTTTCTAAATTGTCGTGGTGGTCAGGCACTAGGAAAAGCTGTATTATTTGACCAATAATTTAATGCACATGAATAATGAAGCAAGATTTAATTCATTGGCTGGCATCCTGCATATAGGCATAAGTAGGCTGCCGGATTTACCTGGTGGCCGATTTGCAGTCCAGCAGAGGGGCTCCATCATCCTGGGAGAAAAGGCATGGCAGCCACCATGCCTCCATCTTCGTCTAGGCTGATTTTGGCTGGTTGGATTGAGGATCGGGTGGCAACCAATCAGAATACAGCATGGCTGATTTGAATCAGCCAGTCGGAGCAGAGCATATAGCTCGAAGCTGATTGACTGAAAATAAAAGATAGTAGCCCTCAGCTGCAGGCTTCACTCAGGTCCAGTGGTCAGGTATAAATTCCAGGTTGCCTGGCAGCTCACTCAGGAGCTCTCTGTAAGCTGACCCACCCACACATTAGTTATGGATTTCTTCATGTGTTACATTTCTTTTGTCACAACTTTTTTTTTGGGGGGGGGGGTTGGCAGTGGGCATGGGTCCTGGATCCAAAGTCATTGGTATGGGGAGTCTCTGTTACTGGTAGGTCACAGAGATTCCCTTTGGGGGGGTGAGGATATTGGCAGGGAGGACATGCCAGCTCAGGGTATGCACCTTCCTATTCCCCACCACCACAGGTGGCAGTGGGAGGGAGATGCAGGTTGGACAGCAGGCACCGGGGGTCTGCAAGAACTCTTCTCCCCTTTCTGGGGTTTCCACTTGTCGTCAGGCAGGCCGGCAATGTGCTCATTGACCAACAGACGGGTTTGCTGATGCCTGGATCCAGACCCATATATTGAGCCAAAATCTTCAGCTGTCATCAATAAAGCTGTGGCCATTTACTGCCAATTTTTTCCAACATATTTTGTGTCTGGCTTTTATTTGGGTAAGGGGGGATGGGCATCTCGCTTGGACTTGCAACCAAACTTTATACCCATGTATGTCTTTCTTGGCCGATGCAGAGGTTAGTATTTGTTTCCTCCCTCCACAAAGACTGAAACCACCCCTTGGACTCGCCATAGAGCCAGTGCTGTTCCCTCATGCACCCCCAGAACTCGGGAGGAACACAGCAGACTTCAGTGGATTATAGAATTATTTTGTGCCTGGCTATGAGAACATAGTCAGATGTGGGGAGGGGGGCTGTAGCAGCTCTACAGTAAGTCTGGGGGGCAGCAAATGGCCAGCTGTAGCATAGCTCCTCATGTGGAACTACAACACTAGACCATACAGGATTCCAGCTATTGGGTGACAGCTCATAAAGTTACTTGGCTGTTCTGTGGTGGCTGTATATAGAGCATAATATAAAACATACAGTAGTTGTAACTCCCCTATTCTTTATTCACATTTAGGCATTCAGTACCATTTGGTTCTTTTGGATACTATTTGACCAAACAGGGCTAATGTAACTAATCATCAAAGGTGAGGTATAAATGTAATTTGGTATATAAATTTTATTTGGTATTTCCACATGGTGAACTCATGAATTTCATAGGGTTTTCATAGGTAAGGAAAAATAGCCTATAGCGCCTGGTATTCATTGGTGGTCTCCCATACAAGTATTAATCAGGGCTGACCTATAGTCCCTCTATTTAAGGTAGCTATTTGTCTCCTTAGTTTTATTGATTACAAGTTCTTTATTTTCAAAAGGATTTAAAAACAGATATTTTCAAAAGGATTTCCCTCTTTGCATGGCCCTTTTTGCATATTTTGGTACACATTTTTAAAACGTACATTTTGGTATTAATTTTTCCTAATTTAAGCAGTTTTAAACATTTCCCCCATTTACCTAAGTGTGATTGTGCACACTTCTATATCCATTTTTTAGTTATGCACACTTTTCAAAAATAAACATCCTTTTGTGTAAAATTATTTTCACCAGAACTCATTGCAAGCCTCAGAAATATATAAATTTTGTCCATAGTTAATCTCAGGAGAGGAAAAATAGATTATTTTTCTAGGGAAATGCAAGCCCAAGTATTTATTTATTTATTTAACCCCTAGCTTTGGTTTAGATCAGGATGCTCAACAATAGATCAAGGGCTTATTTTACAGCATCTAGCAGAAAAATATGCCACTCCCCCAGGTGGAGCATTATATGTAGCATTTCTCGATTTTAAATCTGCCTTTGATTTAATACCCAGGGACAAACTTTGAAGGAAATTACAGGCTGCAACAATTGATAAAAGATTACTTTTACTTATTCATGGCCTGTACCAAAACACAAGCCTTAGAGTCAGATGCAATAGCATGGGTCACCTTACCAATATAATTCTTACAACTAGAAGGGTCAAGCAGGGTAGTGTCCTGGCACCATTACTATTCAATCTCTATACTAATTCCTTAGCCAAATCCTTGAAGAGTAAATCTTTTCATTCTCCTCAGCTAGCACACCATCCAATCTCAGTTCTTCTTTATGCAGATGCTGCTGCACTGTTATCTTATCAGAGATAGGTCTGAGGAAGATTATTAAGGAAACTGGCTTCTTACTGTCACAAAGATGCTTTAACTATGAAGACTTCACAAAAGAGTCTGGAGTAACAAACACCTGAGGCGAAGCACAAAAATCTGTGTGTGTAGAGCCGTTGAACTGTCTATTCTCCTTTATGGACCTGAAACATGGGTCACCTATCGCCAACACCTATGACTCCTCGAAGGCTTTCATCAGTGCTGTATACGTACAATCTTAAATATACACTGGACTATGTGATGAATGTTGCTGTCCTTGAGCAAGCAGGGATCATCAGCATTGAGGCCATGATATTGAGAACACAGCTGCGCTGGGCAGGGCACGTTTCTAGGATGGAGGACCATCACCTCCCAAAAATAGTACTCTATGGTGAACTTGCCACAGGTCAGCGTAAGAGGGGCGCTCCAAAAAATGATACAAGGACTCCCTGAAACATCATCTCAGGCTCGGCCAAATTGATCACCAACAATGGTCCGCCCTGGCCTCACATCGGGAGGCATGGGGACGCACTATCTACAATGCTGCAGCCTTATTTGAGAACTCACGCCAAACAAGTCTTGAAGAGAAATGACAACACAGAAAGAATCACAACCCAGAAACATCACCCAAGGAGACCTTCTGCTGTGCTTTCTGCAACCGGACTTGTTTATCTCAGATTGGCCTTTTTAGTCATCAGCATGCTTGCAGAAAGTGTGGAATGAGTCCTTCCTGAATCTTCGTTTGTGAGAAAAGGCCAGAGAGAGAGAGAGAGAGAGAGAGAGAGAGAGAATAAATCAAAGGTGATGATATTCTCCAAGAAAAAAATCAGACATAAATGGGAAATAAATGGTGTACCTATAGATGATATTCTCCAAGAAAAAAAATCAGACATAAATGGTAAATAAATGGTGTACCTCTTGAACAGGTTAATCATTTTAAATACTTTGGATTGCGGTTCCAGTTTTCAGGCTCATGGAAACTACAGTCAAATTTGGTAGTAGTAAATGCCCAAAGGGGTATACTAGCATTACGCAGATTCTTTTATACCAAAAGTGGACAATTCATCCCTGCTGCAATACAAGTCTTTGTAGCCAGAGTTATCTCCATTGTGCTATATGGTACCCAAATCTGTGCTTATAATAATCACAACAAATTTTAGGTCATACAAATTAAATTTATTTGAAATATCCTGGTTGTTCCATGCTGTTTCTCATAAGCAACTCTGGAGGTGGGACTAATTTCTATCGAGGCCCAGGCCTGGATCCTTATGAGCACTTATTGGCTGAAATGTATGTTTCTACCATGTGGACTGGCTCTGCTGATCTTAGTAGACTCATATTACTTCTCTTGGAAACAAATGCTAAATAAAAAATTATCCTTAAGTGGATTTTCTCAGGATGTTTTACTACAAATGGGATATTCAAGGGCCAAATCAGCTCTGCTACAGTGTATATTGGATATAGAATTGCAAAAACATTGGTGTCAAGTTAGAAAAATTCTAGTACTGGCTTCTAAAGGAACATCTTTTGCTTGTCCTAAATGTCTCACTGATTTAACAGTTTCTAAAATCAGACGTGCCTTTATTGCAGCACATCTTAACATGCTGCTGTATTGGAGGGTAAATTTTAAAAAACTCAATATCATAAACATACTTGTCCCTGTACAAATGTAGATATAGAGACGCTTGTCCATGTTTTAATATACTGTCCATTTTATCAATGTATCTGCTCTAACTTAATAACCTTAGTTTTACAAAATTATCCAAGATTGTAGAGCTTTTATCTATTTCTCCTCCTTGATGATTTGGATACACAAATCACAGAGAAGGTTGCCAGGTTTTGTGCCTTTGCCATTATTACTCATAAACAAATGTTACATGGTTAAATATATATAGGAATTTTAGAATTTTAGATTTGGATTGCTTAAATGCTTACTTAAGAAATTTTAATTATGTTTACCACTTAATCCCTGAGAATTAGTCATAATTGTATTAGTCATAATTCTGAAATATGTATGCATTATGAATTTTAGTGCTAACGTGGTATATTATATCTTGGTTTATATTTTGGTCTATGACCATAAATAAAATGATGACAATGATGATGATGATGATGATGACCCAGGAAACTTTTTTGGTTTCTTGCTACCCATCGTCCACCCAAACTCAGGGTGAGAACGAATGCTCTCCAGTGGTTGCTCTCTTGTCCATCACAAAGAGCTGCTTATTGTTATTCTTCCCATGACTGTAATACCTTTTATCTCCAAGAACCCTGCCCTTTTGCAAATATTTAATCTTTACAATGTATCTCTCTAAAGTGCGGTTGTATCATGTTTTGAAGCAATTACACATTCATGCAGTTGCTGCTGGACTTGTCTAAAGAAGAAAGAGATTGCATCCGAAAACAAACATCCAAGAGAACTGCAAAGAAAACAAAATGAACCTGAAGACAGCTAGATTACAGTAGAGAAACAAGGGGGCTCAGCCGCTTGCCGGCGGGCCTTTTTGCAGCCCGGCCGGCACCCCTGGATGCCCCTTGGGTGGCCCCATCCCCCCCGCGCCGTCAGGGGTGGGGGGGGTGGAGCGGAGGACCGCGTGGCCCTCCATGGGGGCCGCCATGTTGGTGTCCCCTTCCCAGGCCGCATTGCGGCCGGAAGGGGCGGAGGAAGGAGCGTCAGCCAATCGGGGCGGGCCGGACCATCCCCGATTGGCTGGACGCCTCCCTGAGGGGCGGGCCATCCAGCCGGCTCTGGCGCGGCCGGATGACGTCAGAGGAGGGGCGACGGAGCCGATATAAGGCGGCTCCGTCGGCTCTCCCTCCTCTCTAGGCTCCAAGGAGCCGAAGAAGGCAGACGCCAGGGAGACGAGGCAGGTAGGCAGCGGGGCTCCGCTGCCCTCCCCACCCCAATCTACTGGGGGACAGCTGTGGGGGGGCGTGTGCCCCTCCCCCCCTCCCGCCAGGCACCTCGTGGGTGGGTCGGACAAGCGGCACCAGCGGGAGGAGCGGGAAAGGAGGCGCGGCGCTGGTGGTGCTGCAGGGGCGGTGGCCGGGGGATGGCCCCAACCGGCCGCGGCCAGGCCGGGGGGGGGGCTGGAGTGGCCCGCCCCCCCCACCTAGTCGCCTGCGGCGGCTAGATTGCGGTGCCGCTGGTTTGGGACGGCGGGAGCTAGGGGACGGGCCTGTTCGGCCACAGCGGGGCCGGCCGGGCTGGAGCGGCGCCCCCCCTCCTCCCCATTCACCTGCCGCAGCCACACCTGGTGGGGTCATTCGGCGGCGCCACCAAGGCATGGGCGGCAGAGCATCGCTGGCGGTTTCCCTCCCGCCAGATCCCTCCCCCCCCCTGCCGTTTGCACTCTGGGTCGGAAGGCAACAGCTCCCTGGGGGGAGGCCTGGGGGGGGAGAGGCCACAGGGTCCCCCCCCACGCAGGCCGGGGTGGCCATCAGGGCTTGGAGCTTTTCAGCGGTGTGTTGAGGGGCAGGGGGGATCCCACCCAAGCCCATTGCCCCCATCAGGGGTGGTGTGCCACCCCGCCCCCACCCCCTCCTGCCGGATTCAGGGTGGGGGAGCGAGAAGGAGAGGATGGGGAGGCAACCCCCCATCATGCAAACAATGGGGGGGTTCCCCCCTCCCAGCACCGATCCCACCCAAGCCCATTGCCTCCATCAGGGATGGTGTGGCACCCCGCCCCCACCCCCTCCTGCCGGATCAGGGTGGGGGAGAGAGAAGGAGGGGATGGGGAGGCAACCCCCCCATCATGCGAACAGTGGGGGGGTGCTGGGAGCAGCGGGGGCCATTAACTCTTCCCTGCCAAGGCGCAGGCAGGCGCCCCCCCCTGCAAGGGGAGCCTGCAGGCACGGGCCTGGGGAATGGGGGTTCCAGCACAGAGTACCTGGGCAACCCCTCCCACATCGTGCATTGTAGGTAGTGCTTTCCTTTCTACAGGGTTCGGGCCGTGCGGCGGCGGCCGGCGCTCAATAAAACCACGAGGCTCCTGGTACCCTGCTCAAGGGCTAGCGCCCCCCCCCCATCCAGGAGTCACCAAGCAGCCATTCACCTGGCAGGGTGGAGCGATGGGGCCTAAGCGGACAACGAAACAGCGCCACGTTCAGGACCCACCACCTCCAACCGAGGACCAACCTCCAGCGGGGGGGGACTCGGATGACGAACAGGGGGTGGTCCCCCCAGGGGGTGAGCCCGGGCCCAGCCAGGTGATAGCTGGGACCGTGCCCCAACCTATGCCGATGGAGGCCCGCCGCTCTCCGGTGGAGGCCTTCGGAGCCCCGGCACTCACATTGGTGGACATCATGGGGGTCCTGAATGTACTAGTCCAGAAGGTAGACGCGACTAAGGATCCCCCTCCCATGGTGCGGGAGGAAAGGCAGATGCTCCCGGTGGCCCGGAGCATGGAACCCAGCACGTCATCCAGTGGCAGTGGAAGGTCAAGGCGATCCAGGTCCCGAGGTAGGAGCGGTTCGAGGGACTCCGGGCGATCTGAGTCACGGGGTTCAGCATCCCGACAGCGCAGCGGATCTGGTGGAGGTTGCAGTCCAAAGAAGAAGTGGCGGAGATCGCGTTCCGGGTCTTCCTCGGGTGAGTCTTCCGATGAGGACAAATACAGGTATTGGGAAAAGGGGTCTTTCAAGCCAGGCCTCCCAGGATGGGCTCTCAAGCTCCGGAAGGCCAGGCAAAAGGCAGGCGAGGAGCGGAAGGCCGTGGGGGGCGCGGCTGAAAGGGAGGAGCTCAGGGAGGCAAAATCCAAGGAGGACCCTCCGGGGGGCCATCTGGACCAAAAAGTGCGTTCCAAGATTCTGCAGGGCTATTACGTCGATGTTTTCTCCTTGGCCCCACCCCCGGGTGAAGAGGCCAGGGTTCACAGGAGTGATAAGAAGGAGAACGAAAAAACCAGCTCGGAAACTGTGGAACGCACTTTTGCCAACTGGCTCAGTGGCTACGCAGTCTTCATGGGGGTAGTGGCTCTGGTCTTTCCTGAACGGGCCTGGCACCTGATCAATCATCTCCGTCAGGTGATAAGGGTCAGGTCTCAGGCGGGCGATGCCAATGCCATCATGTATGACATTGAGTGCAGGAAGAAGGCTTCCAGGTCCCCCATGCACAGATGGGAAACCATCGACTACCCCACCTGGCTGCAGGCCACTGGCCCGGGCCGGCGGGAGAGGAGCGATCCCCCCAAGGCCAATCGGAAAAAGGAGGGGAAGAAGCCGGTGTGCTGGGAGTACAACGGGGGCAAGTGCTCCCGGTACAAGTGCAGGTTCGACCACTCCTGCGAGACTTGTGGGGGTGGCCATCCGAAGGTCAACTGTTCACGCCAAGGAGGTGGGAGCCAGTCCTTTCGGAACAGCCGCCCTGCCTCAGGTGGTGCCAGAAGGGAGGCAGGGTCTGGTGGGGGCACCAATGCCAGCGCATCCAAGTGAAGGGACCCGCGGGAGCGGGGGGTGGGGTCGCATGGCGGCAACCCCAATAAAATTGGAGGCCATGCGACCTCTTCTGGCCGCATATCCCAGGAAGGAGGCGGCGGCTTACCTGGCCTCGGGCTTTGAGTTGAGCTTTCGCATACCTTTCCAGGGCCCAAGGGTAGCATCCACCTCAGGCAACCTCAAGTCCGCGGCGCAGCTGCCGGAGGTATTGGCCCGGAAGATTGGGAAAGAGCTGGAGGCGGGCCGCATGGCCGGCCCATTTGAGCAGCCTCCCATGCCCAATCTGCGGGTCTCGCCGCTTGGGGTGGTTCCCAAGAAGGCGCCCGGGGAATTCCGTCTCATACACCACTTATCTTATCCGAAAGGGGCTTCTGTCAATGATGCCATTCCTCCGGAGCTATGCACGGTCAGGTACGCGTCATTGGACCATGCCATCCGGCTCTTGCAGAGCTGTGGTCCAGGGGCCCTTATGGCCAAGTGCGACATACAGTCGGCATTCCGACTGCTACCAGTGCACCCGGATGATCACTGCCTGCTGGGCTTCAAATTTCAGGATAAGTGGTATTATGACATGGCATTACCGATGGGCTGCTCCATCAGCTGTGCAGCCTTTGAGACCTTCAGCACATTCCTGCAATGGGCCCTGCAGCACAGGGCGGGTTCACCTTTCGTCACCCACTACCTGGATGACTTCCTCCTGATGGGCCCGGCCGGGGGGGAGGAATGCGGGTTCTTGCTCTCTTCCTTCCAGGCATTAGCAGAGGAGCTCGGAGTCCCCCTGGCCCCGGAGAAGACGGTGGGTCCTTCCACATCCCTTGTGTACCTGGGAATACAGCTGGATTCCGTGGCGGGAGTCTCCAGGCTTCCTGATGACAAGATCGAGGGACTGAAAGGGATGCTGGTCGACCTTCGGCGTAGGGAGAAAATCACACTAAAGGAGGCCCAGTCGCTGCTGGGGCACCTAAACTTTGCATGCAGGGTGGTATCGCCAGGGAGGGCCTTTTGTGCCCGCATCGCACGGCTCACGGGGGGAGTGAGGGCACGGCACCACCGCATCCGCCTGACGAGAGGGGTCAAGGAAGACATGGGGGTCTGGCTTGATTTCCTAAGATACTACAATGGTATCTCTGCCTGGCA
Organism: Gambelia wislizenii; assembly: GCA_030847615.1. Taxonomy (NCBI): domain Eukaryota; kingdom Metazoa; phylum Chordata; class Lepidosauria; order Squamata; family Crotaphytidae; genus Gambelia; species Gambelia wislizenii. The sequence continues at coordinate 58,994,147 of JAUMIR010000005.1, read as the reverse complement.
GGGGAGGCTGAACCTGGAGGCTGGCTTGCAGGTGCACTCGGATGCAGCGGGCAGCCTGGGTTTCGGGGTATATTACAATGGCCACTGGTGTGCACAGCCATGGCCACAGGCATGGGCTGCATCTGGCTTGGCAAGGGACCTCACATTCCTGGAATTCTTTCCAATTCTGGTGGCTCTCGCCATATGGGGGGAGGAATTCAGGGACAAAAGGGTGTGTTTCTGGTGTGACAATCAGGCAGTGGTGAGCATCATCAACAGGCAGTCCTCCAGGTCTGACAGGGTGATGCGGCTGGTACGCCGGTTCGTACTCATATGCCTGGAGTCCAACATCACGTTCCACGCCCGCCACATCCCGGGTGTGGATAACGAGATCGCGGATGCTTTATCTCGATTTCAGGAGGAGCGTTTCCGCCAGCTGGCCCCCGAAGCCGACAGGATGGCTACCCCGTTTCCAGCAGACCTCTGGAACCTTGGGAACGTTTAGTGCTGCAAGGCGTGGCGGATTCCTTGGCGCCTTCAACGCAAGCTAGTTATAAGCGGGCGGCCTCTCAGTACATGGCATTCCAACAACAACAGGGCTATGGGACGTCATGGCCGGCATATGAACGGGAGGTATTGCACTACCTGGCCACGCTGAAGGACCAGGGCCGGGCGTCTCGAACCATCGCGGGGCAGGTGGCGGGCATCTCCTTCTTCAGTAAAGCGGCAGGCTACGGGGATCCCTGCAATACCTTCTTGGTGAAGAAGGCATTGGAGGGCTGGAGGCGGGCGCAACCAAAGGCTGTGGATGGGAGGCGCCCAGTGTCCTTCGAGACGCTAGCACGGCTGGCGGGCTTGCTACCCTCCATTTGCCACTCCGCTTACGAGGCGCTGCTGTTCAGTACGGCGTACACCACGGCATTCTTCGGGGCCCTGAGAGTCAGGGAGGTGGTTTGTTCCTCCAAACGAGACACTTCGGGCAGGGCACTGCTGTTGCAAGATGTGACCATCTCCAGCGAGGGCATGACGCTGCACATCCGTCGGTCTAAGGCCGACCAGCGTGGCCATGGGGCCACTCTTCACCTGCAGAAGATCGAGGACGTGTTCCCGTGCCCGGTCACCTGTATGCGGGAGTTTTTGCAAGTGCGGGGATCATCAAAGGGCCCCCTTTTTCAGCATCGGGATGGGATCCCGCTCACAAGGTACCAGTTTGTGGGTGTGCTGAAGAAGGCTTTGACACAGTTGGGGCTGCCAGCAGAAGAATTCGGCAGCCATTCCTTCCGTATAGGAGCCGCAACCATGGCGGCAGAAGGGGGCCTGTCAGCAGAAGCCATCATGAAGCTGGGCCGATGGAGGTCCAGGGCTTACGCCACATACATCCGACCTGGGCATAGGGCCCCATTGGGGCAGGGACCTTGTGCAAGCCTCTAGGGCTGCCTGTTGATGATGGGATGGTTGGCGGAAGGCTTTCCAAGGGGGGGGGAAAGCCTTGGTGGCGGATGTCATGGGTCGTGATAGGCCATGAGGTCAAGGGTCTCCATCAAGTGCAAGTTCAAGCGCTAGTTCAAGTTTAAGTTCAAGTTCACGGGAGACCCCGCCTCTAGTGGTTAACTGTTTGTTTTCAGGGGAGGAGAGGGAGTCGGGCAGATGGTCCGGCCAACAGCCCTCTCCTCCAGGGTGTCAGCATGGGCTGACAGGTGTCTTGGCCCACATGGATGGGCTCAAGAAAAGGGGGTCACGACCCAGACATTGCCGCCAACCATCTAGCCATAAATTGCGGCCTTATTTTATTGCCAAAAACATGTATTCACTAACCTGTATCTAACCTATGTTTTCTGAAGATGTAACCAAAATATAATCTTTGTATCCAACAACAAGTGTCGAGTGTTCATTCAAAGGGGCGGAGGGGTTGTACGGTCTGGGACCGCAAGGGGGCTCAGCCGCTTGCCGGCGGGCCTTTTTGCGGCCCGGCCGGCACCCCTGGATGCCCCTTGGGTGGCCCCATCCCCCCCCCGCGCCGTCAGGGGTGGGGGGGTGGAGCGGAGGACCGCGTGGCCCTCCATGGGGGCCGCCATGTTGGTGTCCCCTTCCCAGGCCGCATTGCGGCCGGAAGGGGCGGAGGAAGGAGCGTCAGCCAATCGGGGCGGGCCGGACCATCCCCGATTGGCTGGACGCCTCCCTGAGGGGCGGGCCATCCGGCCGGCTCTGGCGCGGCCGGATGACGTCAGAGGAGGGGCGACGGAGCCGATATAAGGCGGCTCCGTCGGCTCTCCCTCCTCTCTAGGCTCCAAGGAGCCGAAGACCCACCCACCCTCCCTCAGGGGATTTCAACCTTGCCGCAATTTGCGGGGCGGCGGATGTCATGGGTCGTGATAGGCCATGAGGTCAAGGGTCTCCATCAAGTGCAAGTTCAAGCGCTAGTTCAAGTTTAAGTTCAAGTTCACGGGAGACCCCGCCTCTAGTGGTTAACTGTTTGTTTTCAGGGGAGGAGAGGGAGTCGGGCAGATGGTCCGGCCAACAGCCCTCTCCTCCAGGGTGTCAGCATGGGCTGACAGGTGTCTTGGCCCACATGGATGGGCTCAAGAAAAGGGGGTCACGACCCAGACATTGCCGCCAACCATCTAGCCATAAATTGCGGCCTTATTTTATTGCCAAAAACATGTATTCACTAACCTGTATCTAACCTATGTTTTCTGAAGATGTAACCAAAATATAATCTTTGTATCCAACAACAAGTGTCGAGTGTTCATTCAAAGGGGCGGAGGGGTTGTACGGTCTGGGACCGCAAGGGGGCTCAGCCGCTTGCCGGCGGGCCTTTTTGCGGCCCGGCCGGCACCCCTGGATGCCCCTTGGGTGGCCCCATCCCCCCCCCGCGCCGTCAGGGGTGGGGGGGGTGGAGCGGAGGACCGCGTGGCCCTCCATGGGGGCCGCCATGTTGGTGTCCCCTTCCCAGGCCGCATTGCGGCCGGAAGGGGCGGAGGAAGGAGCGTCAGCCAATCGGGGCGGGCCGGACCATCCCCGATTGGCTGGACGCCTCCCTGAGGGGCGGGCCATCCGGCCGGCTCTGGCGCGGCCGGATGACGTCAGAGGAGGGGCGACGGAGCCGATATAAGGCGGCTCCGTCGGCTCTCCCTCCTCTCTAGGCTCCAAGGAGCCGAAGACCCACCCACCCTCCCTCAGGGGATTTCAACCTTGTCGCAATTTGCGGGGCGGCGGATGTCATGGGTCGTGATAGGCCATGAGGTCAAGGGTCTCCATCAAGTGCAAGTTCAAGCGCTAGTTCAAGTTTAAGTTCAAGTTCACGGGAGACCCCGCCTCTAGTGGTTAACTGTTTGTTTTCAGGGGAGGAGAGGGAGTCGGGCAGATGGTCCGGCCAACAGCCCTCTCCTCCAGGGTGTCAGCATGGGCTGACAGGTGTCTTGGCCCACATGGATGGGCTCAAGAAAAGGGGGTCACGACCCAGACATTGCCGCCAACCATCTAGCCATAAATTGCGGCCTTATTTTATTGCCAAAAACATGTATTCACTAACCTGTATCTAACCTATGTTTTCTGAAGATGTAACCAAAATATAATCTTTGTATCCAACAACAAGTGTCGAGTGTTCATTCAAAGGGGCGGAGGGGTTGTACGGTCTGGGACCGCAAAGCCTCCTACTGCACAGAGCACTGCTCAGGTTGGGGTCACAACCTCTGCATTGACAGCTTCCAGTCCTCCTGGAGCACCACCCTCTGCAGGCAGGGTCACTCCAGATGGCATCTGTCCCTAGCTGGGGATCAGGTGGAGTTGTAATGCCAGCCATGGCCCAAGCAACGGCCAGCATTACAACTCCACCTGCTCCCCAGCTAGCTCCACCCCCACTACAACCGCCCACCCCTTCCCCACCAGCACCATTACTGGATTCTAACCCTCCTTGCAGACTGAAGGAGAAGGAGGCGGGGGGAGAGAGTTGTGCCTAGTTTCCACCAAGAAATCATTTCAAAAAATCTAGAAATTCAAAGATGAAATATCAAAAGCAATGCACCTAAATTTTCATTTTTCTAGAGCTTAGCCTGCATTAGTCTAAGGTCACTGCATTTTTGGAGCAAAGGTAGAACAGTGCCTGCCATCTTGACATAAATGTGCACGTATGGTACATTGCAGAAGCTTCCTTGCAGAAGGCAGGGTCTCTGTTCATGCATATAAAATATAGACTGATCAGAAGTTGAATTATAGAGATAAAAGACAGCAAGAGCAGGAGCAATCCTGCTTCCCTGCTCCTGTTCCATGAATATGTGATTGTCACATAAAAAATACTTTACATATTTGGGCCCATTCACTAGAAAAAAATACTGTAAAACATATGTTGGCATCTGTTATTTCTGTTTTACTGATGGAATAATGAAGCTGAGACATACAAAGGCTATGGTGGCACCAAAGTTTTCAGTTCTGTTCATCCAGTGCAATCCCCTACGACAGGGCAAGTTGTGATCCTCCAATCCTCTTGGATTGGAACACACATTATCCTGCGCCACTGACTATGCTGATAAAGTTTGGTGGGAGATGTAATCCAACAGCACCTGGACAGCCAAAACAGCAACTGAGCTGACCCTATATAGAGGAGCACTGCTTTTATTGGATTCACAATGCTCATCCACTCCACTAAAGCCCTAAAAAGGGACATTCACTAGAACCATCACCCAGATACATAACATCAGTGTAGCACATCAGAAAGGGAAGCTGTTCATGTGTAGATACTATCCTTTAAAATAGTCCACTGTTCTTGTCTGTCTTAAAGAGATGTGCTATGATTTCATGCCTGAAGTGTACACTTTGAATTCAAGTGTGTGTACATGAAAATTAAAGTTAGTTGAGCTGGACAGTGTGTGTTTTTTTTCTAGCAGTCTACAAAGGTTCTCACAGATATTTGGCAGAAATGGACTCAGAAATATAAAGATGAATTTTAAACACCTATACTCTAATCTGCAAATTGATTATATCATCAATCAGCAACACCCAGGTTGGGAGCATGTTATCCTCTAGATGTTGATTCCAATTCCATCAGCCATAGCCAGCTTGGCATGGGCCGGGGATGATGGGAATTATAGTGCATAAACATCCAGAGGGTCACAGATTCCCTATGCTTGAGGTATATATTCTAGCCATTGAACACTGGACATATTTTCTTTGCTTCTTTTTTTCCAATTCCTTGGCTATCCTTCACTTGGCAGAATGTAATCTATATGGAAGAGTGCTAATTTCAGTATATACGTGGTTGACTTTATGATAATATCATTTATAATAAACAGCTGTAGAGGGAGCAATGAATGTTTAAAATACATTTAAATCCTACTCGAAGGGAAAAGAAACCGTTTACACCATATTGCTGTATTGATTCCATGACAGTTACTTGGCTTTGACAAGTAATGTTATCATTGATTTGATTGTATGCATTAGAAAGTTAGTTTTAGGATTGTGGCTTATAGTGTCAATAATTTATTATTTTTCTTTCCCTCTTTCTCCCAGCTGTCAAAATTCCTACCCATCAAATTATTTGTATAACTAGTAAATAAGCTCATAAAATGTTTTATAGATCTAGGGGGTTGTCTAAACAGTGAAAATACTCCTCATAGAATTCGAGCAGAATACAATTTGTGTAAATACCATCCCACATCAATCCACAATATTCAGAAGGAGGGGGCCCAAATCTACCAAAATCTCCAAAGGAAAAGCCTCCACAGCTTTTCCCAAAAAATTTAAAAAGTTCTGCAGGGAATGCACATTCCCATTCTTTGGGACAATCTGATTTGCATTCATTTGCATTCCTGATGAAAGCGGAAGTGGAAAACTGATTGGTCGGATGTGTGCAGGGGGCGGAACTTGCTAACAAGGCAAGCCCCCAGAACTGTCATGTTGGGTTTTATCTGCCATAGCAGCATCCTATGGAATCCTGAGATTTGTAGTTTGGTGAGGCACTGGACCTCTCTGGCTGAGAATTCTGAATGTCCCTCCCTAAACTGCCAATCCCATAGGATGGAACATGGCAGTTAAAGTGCAATCATAGTGCTATAATTGTGTAGTGTGAAATGGCCCTGGATGTGGCTACCATCAAAACAATAGGGAGAGTAACCTGCCTCTTTAGTTTTAACCAGAAAAGAAGACAACCACTGAGAGAGAGCATATATCACATTGGAAAATTAGCAGTTAAAATAAAATTTCCTTTACTTTACAATATGGAGGAAGGGGATTATGACTATGCTGACTGGGAATAGTGGGAGTTGTAGTCCAAGCAATCTCAAGAGCACCAGAAGATTTGTCTAATCAGACCACCAGATATACAAGCCATTCTTAATCTTCAGTTCACAAAACAGAAGTCAGAAAACTACAGGTCTCTTGTAATTTGCAAATGGGATGTTTTGTGACTTTTGATAGCTGCAGATCAAGGATGGCTTATATATGTGGTGGTACAGTATGGCTCTTTTCCTCTCATACTGTTTCCCTCAGAAAATCCTGAGGAAAGAGTTGTGAGCTGCCTTGGGCCCCATGTCAGGAGAAAGGTGGGATATAAATAAACAAACAAACAAACAAACAAATAAATAATCACATCTCCCAAACTGCTAACAACTCAAAGTTGTCAATAGATATAGATATATTGGGTCATATTCTGAATCCATGACTGTAGAATTCATACTCAACACAAGCATTGCTAACTAAACTGATTTAGGAAGATGGGTTCTATCCATTTTTCTGTTTGGAATACAGGCGGTGATGTTGCTGGTGGGGCTAGCTAGCAGAGAGACAATAGCACAGAGCAGAGGGAGTTGAGGGCTGGTAACCATGTTGAGTTAAAGAGGGCAATGCACAGTTAACACATAGGGTGTGTCCAGAGGGGCAGCTCCTTATATTCCAGTCTAAAGACATTGTGTGGCTGTTTCATCGTTTCCTCTTCAGTGGATTTTTGGTGTTGAGTGAAAAAATCTATGGGAAAACATGGAAAGATTACAAGACACTCTCATCTGGACCCCTTGTAAAAATTCTAAGAATGAGGCAAGGTGGGGTTAGCTTGCACAATAAATGCTTTGCCTGGGTAAAAACACCTTTGTGTCCGAATATAACACAAAATGATATTCATCTTTCTCCCTGGTCTGCACCATAAAGTCAACAGCACTGACATGAGGGGCTGGATTTATCTGGAAGCAGCGGGGATAGTTGAAAAGAATTAATATTATTGCCACACTCATGATTTCCATACCAGTTTTGCAGAGCTCTGTAGCAGCTAATCCACAACTGCAAGAGAAGCTCATCATAGTTTGGTTGTTAGGAAATAAAAGAGATGAGACAGAGTGTAGTTCTCTGGTGTATACAGTACTATAGTTTCTACATTTTGTAGTATGTAAAATGTGTATAATGTCTCTTTCATGAGGTGAAAGGGGATGGTATAGAATGATAAGAGAGAGGAAAAGAGCGAGATATTGGTTGTGGCTGAGGAAATTGGAGAAACAAATAGAAAGTAGCTATAAAGAAAGAAAAAAGGAAGTTTGGAGAAGCCAAACATGAAGAAGACAGAAAAAAGTTGGGACATCATCCCTCAGCCAACATGGAACAATAACATTCAAAGTAGAGTTTAACCAACTGAAGGAACTGTGAAAGTGGCCAAATACTAATATTGGTCTAACAGCTGTGGCTGTGAACAGATTAGCTATGGTTAGTGTGAGTTATGTAGATTTGGTTTACATAACCTCAGAAAACCCTGTGATACATTCACCTTAGGGTCACCATAAGTTAGAAATGACTTGAAGGCTACAACAACAATCTATAGATATCCCCTATGCTATGTTAAACACAGTGTGTACTGCTAAAATCATTTTTTCTTTCTTCTCTAATGTAAGCACATGCTTCCCCAAACCAATATGCACAGATGGGGAAGGGTGAAACATTTTCCCAGTTGATTTTTATCTAAGGAGATTTTACACTACTGTATACTGTTATAGTGTTACTATTCTACTTTATTTGCTATAGCTGCCTCCTGTGGAAACCTGGGATTTGCAGTTTAGGGAGGGGCATTTACAACTCTCAGCCAGAACGCTCTTAGGCCTCACTAAACTACAAACCCCAGAATTCCACAGGAGGCAGCCACAGCAGTTAAAGTGGAATAGTAACACTATAACAGTGTAGTCTGAAAATCTCCTAAAACTCAAGGGGAGGGAAAGAAACACCATTGACATCGGTGGGGTCTGGTTTTGAAAAAACAATCATGGGAAGTTGAATTCTATTTTTAAAAATAACAAGAAATGGGGGGATGTTTTAAGAAGCAGATATGTTGGTTCTTCTCTAAACTGAGGCCAAGCCCACTTTCCTTGGAGTTAAAGGAATCGGTTGCTAGGAGAATCTGTTATCCTCTCCTCCAGCTATCCCCTCCCCATGCCTCCTAAAAGCTTGCTTGAATGGGCTGGGAAACCTTTCTGAACAGGTTTTGGTACCATAGATGGTTACAGTGGGAGAGGGAACAAAGCAAAGCCCCAGCTCTGTTGGCATGAAATATGGGTGTACACCATTAGATGTTGGATTATATGTCTAAGAGAGCCAGTGTGGTGTAGTGGTTTGAATATTGGACTAGGACACTGGGAGAACAGGATTTGAATCCCCACAAGACACAAAACCCACTGTGTGACTTTGGGTGAGTCACCCTCTCTCAGCCTTAGAGGAAGGCAAAGGCAAACAAATTCTGAACAAATTCTTCCAAGAAAACCCTGTGATAGGTTTGCCTTAGGGTTGTCATAAGTCAGAAATAAATTGAAGGCACACAACTACCATTACAACTATACTATAAGTTTAATGTTTGACCTTTAAGTAAGAATATTACTCACTGAAAATGGAATGCAAAAAAGTATATCATACCCTCCATCACTTCACAGATGAAAACTAATACATGTGTGGCCAAGCAATGTGGTGAAAAGGAAAGTTATTAATGTAGAAGGACATAAAAAGTTAGTTGTGGCTGCACCAGTTTGCTTTTGCCGATCTTACTTGGAATGGCAAGATCTCCCCCTACCCACCATCTCCTTTCCCGCCTACTGAGTAAATTCAGTGAAAACTACTTTTGCACTTTAGACTCAGCACCACTGGAAGTAAGCCAAGGACAAAAAGGGAAGTGGGTCGAGGAAAGAGAAACAGACATTTAAAACAGTTGAAAAATGGGATGACAGAAAACTAATCAAGACTGTGGCTTTAAAATTAGGACAGTTGGAGGGTATGGGGTTTGTTTTTTGTTTGTTTTTTGTTGACTCCAATCTGCTCCTCCTCATGCTGATTGTAGAACTCAGTGGACTGCATTATTGAGAGAATTCTGTGATTCTGTTTGCTGTGTGACTCTACAGTATATTCAAGAAGAAATTCCATCTGGCTCCAAAAGTGAACAGGGCAGGAGAAAAACGGCTGAAAGCAGCTAAGCATGCATGGGGTAGAGGGTAATGTTCCTTCCCCTGTATGCTCCTTTTGCTTTAAAAAGTACATTCCACCCCTGCTTTATATCTGTGCCTGTCACGTTTGGCCTCAGAGTCTCCTCTTACAACAGTTAATAAATAATTAATCAAATGGGCTTGCTGAACATGAAGTTGCATATTATTTTCTAATTGCCTTGCATGTTCTTTATTCTACATCATATATTTTTTTTTTAGCTTGTTCAGCTCTTTACCTGAATTGATCATGCTTCCTGAATGGGGCATTTTCCACACTTGGACTAATCTTGTTTAGATGAGGGATTTTGCAGTTGTGGAGACATTAGCAAACACCAAAGTTCCCGTGTTTCCTATCCAAGGAAAGGTTGCTTCTCGCCATTTAGTTCAGTTAGAGGATGAGAGTGGAAACAGCCACTTTTTTGACACGTCCTTTCATAGCCAGCCTCCCAAAACAAATTGGAGGTTATAGCATTGAGGTCAAATTACTTTGCTATGTATTTCTCTGTAAAATTAACATATTATCCCCCTCATTCATAAACTGCATGATGCACACATTTATCTCTTTATGAAGGACCCACACTACAAAATATAGGACTTTTTGGCATCTTGTTCAGCCTATGTAAAAGCAAAAGCTTTCCAATTCTCAAATAGGGGACATCCTGTATAATAAGGGACACCTGGCAACCCTAGGAAATTGCATATTTCTTAGTTGCTCCCTTTTATTCTTTCACTTAGTTATGCTTTGACAAAAGAAATAAACCTGTGAATGGGTGATCATTTTATGACGATGGGCTATGCTTGAATTTATTATTCTGTTCTGCAATATGAGGTATCCCGGAAGAAACAATCATAATATTTCTCTTTCTTTACATGTATCTCCTTAACATGTAAATAGGTGAAAAGACTATCTCTATTTCACTGCGTTTTGAATACTGAAACACAGTAATTCAACAATACTAATAAATCCTGAATCCTTTATAGAAGAGAGAGTTGAAATGAACCACATGCAAATGTGATAACATAGGTGAACAGCAAAGAAAATTATTTCAATAGATAAGCATAAGGGGGAAAGATTTTCATCTTTAAATTACATGATTCTATAAAGAAAATATACATGTTTGACACTCTTATTGCAAACACAAAAAGTTCTGAATGTGTTTGTTTTGTTCATCAGCAGATTGCAAAAATTAGTCCTTAGAATTTGATAGCTGCTTCTAAAATGCAATTAAAATAAATGAAAACGGCCATTTCCTGTGGTGCCCCCCCTTTTTTTTAAAGTGACTGGAAACTAGTAAACCACACTGTTTACCCCTGCTGTTCTGCATTTGTGCAATTGCCTAAATTCACTAGGTGTGAAATGTTAGGAAGGGGATAATAAATATTCATTTTCACTTTCACTGGAACTTGTGGTAGTTTTTTTTTTCTTGGTTGGCATGAATTGCTTGTTAATGATGGTGTAGCCTCCATATGCTTGAACTCTGGAGTAATTGCTCCCACTAAAAAGGCCTCTGTTGTCCACTAGAATAAACTTATACTTTGCATCTATTCATTTTCAGTATATTTAACCTCATATACAGTTTCCTGTGATGGTTTGGGGCCAAGATGGTTATTTCTGGCTTAGAAGAAATACAGATCTGGACATCAACAATATACTCCCAAGATTTAACACAGATGTTAAGCAAAAACAGTAGGACTCTATAAATGATCACATTGAATGCGAATGTGAACATTTTAAAACCATAACACCAGCCTTCTAATTCTGAACTGATGTTCAAGCTAGTCTAAAAGGATAATATAAGCAGGGATATCGACAGCCATTGAGTAAGCCAACAAAATAATAAGGAATTCTTTGTCATTCTCCAAACATATCAGCTGCTAATCCTCTGTGGGTCCATTTACCAGGCAAGAGCCTAAATTCAGTAGCTTCAAAGAAGCGTTCTTCAGCCTTGCATTATTTTAAATTTGCTTTTTATCACATGTTCATATCACTCTGGTTTCAGATTGGCAGGGTCACTTCTGCATAATGTTTTTTCTTTATTTCTTTAGGTTGAACATTCCGTTTAATATGGACAGGAAATCTTGCACGGTTGCTGGGATAAATCTCTACTAGCATTCTTCCACCAGCTTTCCTTTCCTCTCCTGTATGCAACCCCAGCTGATGGCACCAGGGTGCATCCTCAACCAATCACAGGCCAGTGGGGGTGGAGGAATAATGGGCACCATTTGGTGGTAGTTTTGAAAGTGGGAAAAAGGCAGAGCCGCCACCCTTTTGGATCTCCATTGATTGGTTATAGGGATATTCCTCATTTTGTCAGCTGAGGTTTTATAAGGGGGTATTGCCAGAGAGTGTAGCCAGCATGGTGTAGTGGTTTGGGTGTTGGACTATGACTCTGGAGATCAGGTTCACATCCCCGTTCAGCCATGAATACCCACTGGATGACTTTGGGCTCATGTAAACACCTCAGACAACCTACAATAGGGTCATAGCCTCAGACAACCTATGATAGGGTCACCATCAGACAACCTATGATAGGGTCACCATAAGTCAGAAACTACCCGAAGGCAAACAACAATTGTCCAAGGAATTACTAGAAATCTCCTTCCTCAATGACCTTAAAAATTCATACATGGAAGAGGGAGAGTTATGCCAGTGTATGTCACCAACAGGATTCAGGCCATGTTACTCTTTTGGCCAACTGTTCGCAACAATCAGAACTACTGGTTTCAACTAATCACAACAGACTCATGTACAATAAAGAGTTACACTTACAACACCTGGACAGCATCCTCAGGAATAACATCCAGAGAACATCTGTGTGAGTCTACCATGGGAAAGCAATAAAAAAAATTCTCATGGTACTTTGAAAATGAATGTGTTGTAGCATATGCTTTCATGAATGGGAATCCACTGTCAGCTTCCCTGGAATCCCAGCAATCAATATTGGGTTCCCTTCCATACAAAATGACGTTAGTCCATGAAAGTTTATACTAACAATTAAAGGGCTTTTGGAATATGGACCCCAAGTTATGGAATGCCCTGGCTGTCATGGATGCTAGTCACATGTTGGTGCCAAGTTAAGATCATTTACCCAAGCTTAGAGGGTCTACCATCTTGCTAACCACAACACAGTTTTGATTTACTGTACTTGCTGGGTTATTAGTATTGCTTTTGTACTGGTGATTATTATAATGGCTTAAATTTTCTTCTAGGGTTTTCTATTGAATCACTTCATTGATTGCATCTAAAACTGAAATCTGATCAGTTTGACTGTATTGACTGTAGCTCAAACTAAAGCCAAACTGATAAATGGTGGGCTAGAAATATCAAATAACTCATCTTTAATGCCTTAATAGCATTTGTTGTTTATTCCTAAGAATGTTATTATGCAGTATTTTATTCTGTCTTTTCTCTTTCATGTCTTGTCTCTTTCTTGTCTCTACATTTTCTGTAATTTGTGAGGCAGAAGAAAGATTACCATCCAACAGCAGCAGCCTCTTTGTTTAAAGAAGAAAACATTCTACACATATATTAATCATACAAATAAATTACCACAGTGCATGCATTTCTATGGCTCCCTGCCACTGGTACCAACTTACATTAAACATAGCTCTTGTGCTATATAAAGTAAAATGTAAATATAAATAACTTTCTGTTCACATTCCCCAGCATTCCTTTTCTACCTGAGTTATTACTCCCCTGTCCTATAACAGATTCAATATGACTGTCAAACCACCAGTAATGAATGAGCAACCAAATCAAGTACTACTTCTACTCAGCCTGGTCAAAGTCAAGGGAACTTCCACATGATCAGTGCTGAATAGATATTCAGAGCACTTTGTCACTTTGTGCTATGCTGACCACTGCACTCGGGTGCCTGAAGTGGTAACACTGGGGGTGGGGGGCAGGGGGTGGAGAGGCCAAGCCACACTAGGTGACACTGTCAAGGGGAGGGGTGACACCAGCCTTAGTGATGCCACAGGGTGCCTGAAATTAAGGCAAGACCCTCCAGAAAAAGATTGGGACCTGTTTCCTTGTTGGCTAATTTCCCTAAGGATTCAAGGGACAGTCCATGTTCTTCTTCCATTCTTTGCTCATATTAAATGAGCCAAGGTTGCCCTGTCATCTCTCTCCTCTCACCTGAGACATGCCCCTATAAAGCCACCTGGCAGGACTGATTTTACTTCTCCAACTACATGGGAGATATACTGTTACGACCACTTAAAGAGGTCCTTTTAAATCAGGTAGTGTTTAAGATTTCCCCAGACAAATGACAGGCAAAAAGGCACAGAGAGACCAAATTTGGTTTTCAGTCACTATGCATGTAACATTTATTTAGACATCAGACATTAAACATTCAGTTAATTATCAAGAGCTCTTTTCCATTCACACACACACTCGCACAGACATACTCACATACGACCCCCCAGAATCCAGTGATCCATGAAGGCCGGATGGTCCGTTGCCGCGGTTTCAGGAACCATACTTGAGGCTGGAAAGTCCAGTAATATTTATACCCCTTTTGGTTCTCCTTTCTTGAGAAAACAGGTGTTGAACATTGCCAAGATATCTGACGTAGGATAGTCCAGTTCTTTATCTTATCTTGGTATGAGGCAGTTCAAAGAACATCTTGTCTGTACGGAACGTCTCCTGGCTAGGTCGACATCTGTAATCATCCAGGTTTCACCCGGCCAGCATTCCTTTTCACTTTCTCGCCTCACCTTCCAAGTTCCTCCCATGGCAATCCTTTGCGCGGCAACCATTTACTTTGGTTCTCTAGGGCCTTGCCTCATCTGGATCGACTGGAACCCATCCACTCTACACAGTTATACCTACAGGCATACTCTCACATATTCCCCCTCTTGATACTTAATTAATTTCATAATTGAGTATCATCACCAATAATATGATAAAAATTTTAGAATCAAAAAGGAATCAATATCCTTCAATAATATGACAATGGTATAAATATCAGGAAAAAATAAAATCATACATAGAATCATAGAATCATAGAATTGCAGAGTTGGAAGAGACCACGAGGGCCATCTAGTCCAACCCCCCTGCCACGCAGGAAATCACAATCAAAGCATCCCCGACAGATGGCCATCCAGCCTCTGTTTAAAGACCTCCAAGGAAGGAGACCCCACCACGCTCCGAGGGAGTGTGTTCCACTGCCGAACAGCTCTTACTGTCAAAAAGTTCCTCCTCATGTTGAGGTGGAATCTCTGTTCCTGGAGCTTGCACCCATTGCTCCGTGTTCCAGTCTCTGGAGCAGCAGAAAACAAGCCTGCTCCATCCTCAGCGTGACATCCCTTCAAATACTTAAACAGGGCTATCATATCGCCTCTAAACCGTCTTTTTTCCAGGCTAAACATACCCAGCTCCCTAAGTCTCTCCTCATAAGGCATTGTTTCCAGACCTTTCACCATTTTAGTTGCCCTTCTCTGGACACGCTCCAATTTGTCAATATCCTTTCATGACAACTTTGATTATATATTTCTAGAACCTAAAATTGAATACTTATAGGGAGTTCATAGTCATATTGGAATCCTCATCTTTCTTTGTATCAGATAGAATTGAAATAATGCTACTACGACACACCTGAAAAAGAATAGGAAAACAACAGCATATTATAACAATCATAATGATAATCATAACTGCGATATAAAGTATTTCCTTTATCCAAGTAGCAGGAGGCCATAAATCCCTAAGCCATCCAAAAAGAGACCAATCTCCCACCGTTTCATGAACATTATGCTGGATCATATTCCTCAACTTCTCCATTTCATCTTCAATTGAATGATTTAAATTGTGAAATTTAACAACACATCGGCTCCCTATCATATTACAGAATCCCCCTTTAGCAGCCAATAAATAATCCAAAGCTAATCTTTGTTGCATTATCATTTGACTCAATTCCTCAATTTCAGATTGTAACATACAAACAATTTTCCCAGTAGCATTTATTGACTTTTCCAATCTGCATGCAAGTCCTAGTATGCTCCTGAGTTTTTCTTGAGCAATAATCCCTGGATATGCCCCCAAAGTTAATACCCCAAAGATAGACCCTGCTGCCAACCGGCTCCCCAAAGTGTCTGAATATTGGACATCAATTATAACGTCATCTGAACATGCGGGCCCCAGAGCACCAGCAGATGATGCTCGCTTACGCCTAGATTGTGGCATCTCGGACTTACATACCTGGACTGGAAAGGTCAAATATCCCACCCTAAGTTCCATACAAGTAAAATTTATCTCTACAAAAAGATTACTTAATTTTTTTTTAAAAAGTCTTTATGTTTTGCATAATCCTTCCATTTAGTGTTCCAAATCCCCCTATGTATACCATAAAAACACATTCCCACCGTGGTAGTTTGATATCTCATCCTCCAAAATTGAGTAGTGTCAAGTCCGTCTGGTACCATAGAAAATAACGTGGGAGGGCCCTCAGCTGTTTTTGATAATCCCAATAAAATGACATCAGAGTCTTCAATTAGAGTGGGCAAAAAACATGTGCTCAGCATGTCACCTAATCCAATTCCCTTGTGTCTTTTCACAAAATAAAATTCCAAAAAGGACAATTTCTACTGACCACCTCTTCATTTTTGTGGATGTCGCCATTTCATGTTTATCCTCTTTCCGTAATTATCCGGGGGATCTCGAACCCACTTAATATAAAAACAATCCTCTTTCCAACTAAGGTACCACCTCAAATATTTTCCTTCTATTATGTATATAAAAACTGGGTATCTTCTCGCTAGCGCAAGAGCCTGTGAAATATAAACATATCTGTTAGATCAAAAAAGGGGCTAGGTCCGATTTTCCTCCTGGGGGTCCTCCCATCGATTCATCTGGCATGAATTATTCCTAAAAAAAAATGTAACACTTATTATTCATCAACTTTGTACAATTATATTTGGTTATGGTGTACCCACTTTGATTTTTATTCCTTTCTGATCAAATAAGTTGTGGGCCATATTTGATCCATGACTACATATGGCCCCTTCCACTTGGGTCTCAAAGCATGTTTCTTTGGACCCAAGTAGAGGTACAAAACTTGAGTTCCAATCTATTGATTGAAAAGATATCATTTCCTTTTCTGTCTGAGTGGAAATTTCACTGCTATTAATCCCAGATTCATTTCATTACCAAACATTATTTCCTATCTCCTGCAAATCCTTTAATATTTGGTATTGATCTATTTTGGTTCCCTCTTTAAACATTTTTATTTATTTCTTACTTTGTTTGACCAATTGGTCTACATATATATTACTTTGTTGTTGCCATTCTATTGTATTTTCCTTTTTCTTATCTTGGTGGGCTTTGATCCATGCCAATTTTACTTCGAGTAATTCTTTCATAAGAGGTCAAATTTGTTTCCATTGACTAATATGCTTTAAGTCTTTACCATCTGCATTTTTAAAAAAAAAATCTGCATTTTTAAAAAACAAACAAACAAACCATTTTTAGCTCAAAACTGAATTAACCTTGTACACCCATTGTATATGTACTCACTGTCCATGATAATTACAGAGTCTTTCCCTTCCCCCTCTTGTTCTTTCAATAAGGAAAGAACATCAACAATAGCTTGTATCTCTGCCTCTTGTGCCCCCAACCCATTGGGGATAACATCTCTTTTCTCTTTATTCCTATGAGGGTTATACCAAGCCCAAGCAGTAATCCTTTCACCCTTTTCCCATCAAGAACCTCCATCTGTTAAAAAAAAATGTCCTGGGTTTCATTCAGTGTATCAAGCGAAACAGCCCCGTCATTGCCTTCTACATTTATCGCATTACAATCATGTGGGTCCCCCTCCCTTAAAACATTTATCATCAAATCAGGTTGACTTAAGGTCTCAAAATCAACCCCCTTTTGATTCAACTTAACTATCCATTGATTAACTTTAGTAGTACTAATAGAAGGTGCTTTGCCCTGCAGAATATATTTCAAAACCCCATGACTTGATTGTATTATAGCTTTAGACAACCCTATCAAGTATTCCCATTCATCTAGCGCCCGCATAGTCGCTGTTGCGGCTTTTTCGCACTCGTTATATTTTTGTTCAGCTCCTTTTAATAATCTACTTGAATAAGCAGTGGGTTAAAACTGCCCTTCAATACTCTTTTGGTATGAGCCTGCTGACATAGTTTCTCGTGTCCACCCTGGTATAATATAAAAAGCTTGCTCCTCTCTTGGTTGCCATAACTTAATTTGCCTTTGAATCTAAAGCTTCAATAATTCCAAGTTATTCTGACATTCTTTTGACCAGTTCCAGGGTTCATTTTTTCCCCCAACAATTTCTACATTGGTCTGGTCAACAGAGCATACTGAGGTATATAAGATCTAACAAAATCAAAAGCACCCAACAGCATCCTCAATTGTTTTATATTTTCTGGGGCCTGGATCGCATTCAAAGATCTGATACGATTTTCCTCTATCACCCATCCGCCCCCCTGGATGGTGATTCCTAGGTATTTTACTATAGTCTTAACCAGTTGAGCCTTTTCCAAATTCACCTTAAAGCCAGTATCCCTAATTAATTTGAGGACCCTAATAGTCCTCTCCCTGATTTCCCCCTCCGTCTTCCCCGTCACCAAAATATCATCCATGTAGGAAATCACTGCCTCCTGATCTTCTGCACTTAAATTTTCTAACATCTGCCGCACATAATGGTGGGCTATGCTGGGCGAATTGTGAAATCCCATGGGTTACCTGGAAAATGTGTATTGTTGACCCCTAAAGGTGAAGGCAAAACGAGGTTTGCTTTCTTCCGATAAGGGCAATGCAAAAAAAAAAAAAAAAGAACAATTGGCCAGGTCTATTACAGAATAATATTGTGCTTTAGCAGACACTTTCCCCACTGTTTCCACAATATTAGCCACCATGGGAGCCATGAGGGGTGTTCCTTGGTTTATTTTCCTAAAATCTATAACTAACCTCCAAGATTTTCCATCACTCTTTTTTTTTTTTTACAGGTCACAATGGTGAATTATATGGACTTACAGTCTTTTCTATAATCCCTAGTTGTTCCATTGCCTCTATAGTCTCAGCTATCCCTTTCTCATCTTTCCGAGCAAGAGGATATTGTTTCTCGGGTGGTACAAATCTTCCCTCAATTACAACCTCTGCATCTTTATGTTTTTCTGCATCAAATTTAGACTGAACTTGTACCCCTGGGACAATTTTCTCCCAGTCCTCTTTTTGTTGTACAGTTTTTGGCCACATACTGATAAATTTTCATAATTCTTTTAGGTTTCGTGTCTTTTCTTTGCATAATGATGTCCTCATATGGATCCATCCACAATCCATATTTTGACATAGCATCCATCCCTAAAATTAACTCTTCTGTTCCCTCCTGATCAAAATACCGTAAACTCAGTTTTTATGGGCTTACCCATAATCCATAGCTAAAATTAATTGTTTTTGTACAGGGGGTCCTGAGGCAATTTCTAATAATACTGGCCAAAGAGACTTACTGTCAGGTAGCCATAATTTGGTCATATTAACATTGGCACCTGAGTCTATTAGAGTGACATATTCTCTGCCTCTTTGCTCGGTTGCTACTGCAAATTTCCTATTATCACCAGGTTTTCTAATTAATATTCCTGGCTTTATTTGTTCTGTGGCAGCAGGGCAGCCCTAACAGAGCTCCCCTTCTTCACTTGTTCCCTTCACTTCCTCCACAAAATTACTCTTTTAAAAGGGGCTGGCTTCCCCTCTTTCTTGGGTTTAATCCCTTTTGGCACCCATTTTGAGGAGAAGGTAACTTGTTTCACCCTGACTTAAAAAGGAATTTGGGCTTTCTTTATTGTCCTAACTCCTTGTTTCTTAAGGCTAGAAAATACCAATTTAAGTTTTTCCCAAGTGCATTCTGCTTTTGCTTCCCCTTGTATATAAGCTATAAGCATTGTTAGATGTGTTTTCTATTCTGGGTTTAGCCATTCATAGGGAGCCAAAAAGACACTGGTGTCAATTTCCATTATTTCTGATATGGTCCCTGAATCTACAAATCTTATTTTTGTACCTGTCCCAAAGGTCTTTTTTAGCGACTCTGCTCCCTGTTCTAAACCCCAATCTCGCAAAGCCACCCCTACTCCATTATCTTGGGCTTTGCTTATATACGGTGTCATGCCTGGAATTTGTTTAACTAGTCTACTTATTTCTTCCAGAGTCATATCATTTTTATCTGCTGCCTTCCATACTTTAATAGCCCACTTTATTTTCCTGCTCCCTGACTGTCCCAGAGATTCTTTTAATTTTCTCATTTTTCCAGATAACATAGGATCATCTGAGACACAATATCTCACCAGCTTGTCCTTTTCCTGACAGCTTTTATTTTAGGATTATCATATTGACAGCCACACTCACTTGGCCATTTTTGCTTCCTTTTCCCCGTCTCTCCTAAAGGACTTCAATCAGGACTATCAGGACAGGTTCTTTCCCAACAACAATCATAATCATTTTCCAGGCTCTAAGAAACCTGTTTTACATAAACATTATTCTTTAGTTGGGATTTGTCCTTATCATTTTTTTTCTATATAAGGACTTATTTTAACAGCTTAACTTTTTGTTTAACTGATTTTGGGGTTTTTTTTCCCCCTCTCTGTCTGCTAACTCTTTAATATTTACCTCTAAGAGTTTCTTTTCTTGTCTTAGTGCATTGTTCTCATCCTCAAGCTTAATATTTTCTTGCAATTTACTAATATTATGTAGTGTTAAAATTCCATTTTTCAGTTTCCCTCATCTATTTTTCCCTTCAGCTCATTGGGTTTTAAATAAGATTGGGTTATTCCCTTTAAAGCTAAAGGTGTCATGACTTTAGTCTGCTCCCATTTTCTCTGCATTGCCAGCTTCCTGACAAAATAAAGCAACAGCTTTAAACAATTTTTCCTCACTCCTTTAAGTATCTTCCTCTAGTTGTTCCTTTAAATACTGCAAAGTCTTTTCCAGGCTTCTTTCATTTTAGTGTTAATACTGTTATACAAATTTATTCTCCAGTCTCCTGCCTTATTTTCACAATCCTCAGCCAAAGGATCCTTCAATTGAACAAAAAGGGTTCCCATAAATGGATCCAAACCTCTCCATTTCCCTTCTTGTCCTTTTTCCTACCAAAAAGAGCCATGTTTCCTTCTGACCCTTTATTCAGTTACTCAGTTACTCAGTTATACCCAGTCAGGGGCGTCCCCCTGTTTTCCACCCTCTGACCTTAACCCTGTCAAAAGTCCCAGAAATCTCACACTTTCCTGATCCTGTTCGTGACGCCAAATATGTTACGACCACTTAGAGGTCCTTTTAAATCAGGTAGTGTTTAAGATTTCCCCAGACAAATGACAGGCAAAAAGGCACAGAGAGACCAAATTTGGTTTTCAGTCACTATGCATGTAACATTTATTTAGACATCAGACATTAAACATTCAGTTAAGTATCAAGAGCTCTTTTCCATTCACACACACACTCGCACAGACATACTCACATACGACCCCTCTGAATCCAGTGATCCATGAAGGCCGGATGGTCCGTTGCCGCGGTTTCAGGAACCATACTTGAGGCTGGAAAGTCCAGTAATATTTATACCCCTTTTGGTTCTCCTTTCTTGAGAAAACAGGTGTTGAACATTGCCAAGATATCTGACGTAGGATAGTCCAGTTCTTTATCTTATCTTGGTATGAGGCAGTTCAAAGAACATCTTGTCTGTACGGAACGTCTCCTGGCTAGGTCGACATCTGTAATCATCCAGGTTTCACCCGGCCAGCATTCCTTTTCACTTTCTCGCCTCACCTTCCAAGTTCCTCCCATGGCAATCCTTTGCGCGGCAACCATTTACTTTGGTTCTCTAGGGCCTTGCCTCATCTGGATCGACTGGAACCCATCCACTCTACACAGTTATACCTACAGGCATACTCTCACAATACTTAGAACAGATAGGTGGTATTTATGAATACACATAACTGCTTTGTCAGTACAGGTTGAGTCTCCCTTATCCAGAATTCTGAAATCCAAAATACTACAAAATCCAAAATGGTCCACTCGGGTAGCTGAGATAGTGACACCTTTGCTTTCTCATGGTTCAATGTACACAGACTTTGTTTCATGGACAAAATTATTTAAAATATTGTATAAAATTACCTTCAGGCTAGGTGTATAGGTATATTGGAAACATAAATGAATTTTGTGTTTAGACTTGGGCCCCATCTCCAAGATATCTCCTTATGTACATGCAAGTATTCCGTAATAAAATAAAAATAAAAATCCAAAATACAGAACACTTCTGGTCCCAAGCATTTCAGATATGGGATACTCAGCCTGTATTTTAATGTCTGTCTTCCTATAGATTGGCCTGAATCTTGTTGGTGAGTTCCCAATGAGAGTGGACCCACCAAATCAATTGCTGAATGGAGAGTTAACATCTAGGTAAATCTTATTGAGCGAACTGATCTACTCTAGTTGGGACTAAGATTTAGGATTTAGGTCCTAGGCTGCACTGATATAAAAAAAAAGTCCAGATGGTAAAGATGACACAATAAATATAACAGTGCTTCTGAGGGTACTTTCCCAAAGGTAGTTCTCAATTTTGAATTATAATTCTTGTCTAGGGGGGCACAGCTTCTTGGTATATTCAAGTGGCTGCTACTCTTTATTTAAAATGAGGAATATGGCAAGAGCTTCAGAAAGAAGAAACACAGTGGGATAGTTCGGACATAATAATCTCTGCCTAATAAATCATGAACAAGCCTTCTGACTCTGTACTTTCCACACTTTCTTCTTCTTTTGTGCATAACAAAACAAACAAATCACTTCCAAACTATATTAAGCCACAGTTAAAGATGAACTGGGCAACTGTGATTTAAACTTTGTTTACTGAGGGCTTGTCTAGACAAGAAGATATAAGGCTGATTGCTGTGCATTAACACAAATTTGCAGCAGAGTTCATTTGTCTCCATGGGTTTTTTGGGCAAAATCACTGGTATGTGAAGCTATCCATGTTTGATGTTCACATGGAGCCATCCCTGAAAATCAGGATAGTGGCCGGGAATGAATCACTTGTGTTATTATCATCAACAAGTTGCTGCCACTGCACAGTAATTTTTTTTTTTACTGTAAATGTAAGGTGTGCAAGTGTGACCTTCCATTTAAAAAGCTGTGTGTTTGTCTCAGTGCAGCAAAAAAACCCACAATCAGGACAGCCAAACTCCAAAATGGTGCTTCCAGCCACTTCTTTGCCACAAAGCCTGCTCCACTGCATGTCTGATCAATCAGTTTTCCACTTCTGCTCTTATCTGGGAATACGCTGTGCTGCAATGTGGTTGTCTTAACAAGTGAGAATGTGCATTTCCCCCACATTAAAAAAAAAAAAAAACCCTTGAGAGAAGCCACAAAGGCTTCTCTCACATAGTTTTTTTTTTTAGTTTTGCCTCCTGCTTCTGAATATGGTGAATCACCCTGGGATCTTGAATTTTATGAGGAGTTTTCACTATCTAGGCAACCCCTGAGATACCAGGTTTTTGAACAGCAATTAAAGCAGAGTTTCCTAGTTTGGGTACAATAGAAAGCTGTGGTTTCCTAGATCACAAGGGAAACCCTGAAGTGAGCAGGGTATGTGTGGGAGTTGGAGAAAAATGAAGGTCAGAATATGTGGGTAAAAGGGTCATTTTTGTCTTTATAAACTTATGACATTGTAGTTATATTCGTTCACTTTTATGGTGAATTTGCATCATGTTGCCTGTTGCAGCTTGCCCCACTAGTGGGAGAGGACTAGGAGCATCATTGCTCACTGCACCACTCTCAAGCACCTCAGAATTTTTTCTATTTGGAGACCTACATGGCTTAAAGGGTAGGTTAGGGGTGGATACTATCAGGAGATGAAGTTATGTAATCATAGCTACATCTTCTGTTGCAGGATCCTGACTCAAGAGGATTTTGTCTGACCTGGGCCCATGTGAAGACTCATGACATAATAAATAAAGATCAGGTTGGAAAATGTGAGTGATAGTATTGGATTTCTCAAGCAAAGTAATTAAGTCTATGCACACATACAGGATCTAGCAGGAAACAGACTTAGGACTTTATTGCATGAGGCTTTTACAGCGCAATTGCAGCTGTATAATAATGGCTATGGCTGTACTTTATGACATGATGTTGTCTCTGTCCTGTTGCTGGTTTGCATTCAACTCACTGCTGGAGTGCACCTTTTCATTGATGGGGGAAACCCATCAATGGCTCTCAATCTCATTATGTTTCCATGACACCCCCTGTGCAATAGGTCCCTTTTGCTGCAGTAGCGAGAAGCCAACAGTCACGTGGCATCAGTGGGCATGATTCTCCTCCTCTACCCCTCTTCCCTCTACTCCTCACAAATTATGGCAAAAAAAAAGAAGAAGAAAAAAATACCAAAAGACAAGCTGGGTAGGACATAGGTCAGAAAAGTAGAGTTATGGCACTTGTGCAGAAGTCAGATCATGTGAGTATAGACCACTGAAGCAGCACAATTGCGCTATTCAAGAGGGTTGTGATAAGGAACGTTCCCAAATTGGTATATGTCAATTCCCGGAACTAACACTATTGCAGTGAGACAGAAGACTGGTGTGGTAAAGTCTTTAGTCTTCTTTGGAAAAGCATTTAAAAGTATCTCTATTTACAAAATACTTGTTCATAAGCAAACATACGGCCTAATGGAGGAGTGAGGGGAAATTTTAAAATGGCTTAAGATTAGAGTGATGCAGAAGAGAGATTGTAATAAAACAAACAGAAAGTCACCATATACTGTATGTTATGCCTAAGCTCTTCTAAAGCAACATGCAAATTATCAATTAGTGAGCACAGTCATGCAAAAGTTGCTGACTCAAACAGATCAAACAGTACAAAGTATAACCAAGAAAGTATACAGTGCAGAAACAGCACAAATCTATCTTCTGACACCCCACAAATTCGTTCACTTATCACAATTTTTTAACATACATTTGGACAGTCTATCCAAGCAAATGGGTGCCTCACAATGGATGTTAAGTACTTTACTGTTTAATCACCATTAGGTTTCAGAGGCCTGCTAGATATACAATATTCCAAATTTAGATCCTACTAAAAGGAGTTGGATGTTTAATCTCTGCAGTAGTAAGCAGAACAAAATGTATTGGATTTAGTGCTAGTTAAGCTACAAAGGATGGAGGACATCACTGTCTATCCATCTGTCTATCTCCAAGTATTTTAAATGTCAATCGGGCCAATAGTAAAGAAATAAAAGATTCATTGACAAAAGCCACGCAAATGAAGATGCAACATCACTAACCCCAGGACTTCAGCATTTTGAGCTGGTTGCACAAATCAAAGCATGATGGAAATGGCCACTCAAGTATTCAAGCCACAAAAAGAGAGGTCCTACTGTTCCTGTGAGAGAGAAAAGTCTTCCCCCTCCTCTTTGGAAATTACACTGCTTCTCATTCACGCTATATTTAATCTCTCTCTGCCTTGAAGTTGAACTCTGTACATTAGGGGTGAGTTGAAACTCTCCTCCAGAAACTCCTCTTTAGCTCATTAGAGAGTCTCTCATCCTCTCCTTCTGCACACTGCAACACTTTTCCCTCAAGGAAAGAAGAAAGGCAGGTGCAACTCCTTTCAAACAGCAAGGCAAGCTATTTTTATACATTTGCCTGAAGGGGTTTGTGTGCTAAAGACAAGGCATGCCTGTGGTGCAGCGTCAGCAGTGCCATCACAGAGGATTTAGAACAACAGCTTCAGTTTGACACTGGGCAGCAGCGAAGCCACATCTTAGAAGGGTCAAAAGGGGCACTAATACAAAAGTAAGGTTAAACAGCAGAGTGTTCCATAGTATGTGTGCAAAGAGAAACCTGTACAGTCCAGTGAACAAAATAGTCTACAAATTTCCCCGTATTTTGTGAAATATACATCCCGAAACCCATTCCAACCCTAGTAGCAGCCTTAAGGGAAGTCTTCACAAAAGTACCAAGGGAGGAGAACCTTGCGGAGAAAAAGCCCAAAGTGGCCACAGAATGTCTGTCAAAAGCATCTTGAGATGGACAGGGAAGAGAATAGAAAATGGGAGAGATGATACAGTGTGGTATCTAATCAAAAGGGCATGGCTGGCTGGTGGAGACTGAACAACAATATTCTTCAAAGCACCATGAGTTTGCCTTAAATCAGAACTTCAGACAGATTAATTATGGCTGAATCTGCTGCCACTGCTAGCCAAGGCCTTGGTAAGTTTTCCTTATGACACCTTTATCCTTATTCAAAAGAATTCCTTCATCTATGCTTACCAGGGATCCCTTTTGCACCATGCAGAAAAAGGTCCATCACAGAGGAGTAAGTCTGGGCTGCAGACAGTGGCTTCTCCCTTCTTCTGGCACTCATACAGTTACATGGGAGGTTGGAAGCCATTCTATCTGAACTGACTAATTACAGTATATGCCTTGGCTGGTTTTCCAGATATAGTCTTAACCCAGGTCTGCCATCTGGGTAACATGGAGGAGGTGCAGACAGCCCCTAGCATGGTTCATTTTTTTGTCTCCCCACCCACCCCTCCTTGAGATAAGAATAATTCAAAGCAATGCTATTGCAGTTGTTGTTGTGTGCTTTGAAGTTGTTTCCAACTTATGGCAACCCTAAGGCGAACCTATCACAGGGTTTTCTTGGCAAGATTTGTTCGGGGGAAGGTTGCCTTTGGCTTCTTCAGAGGCTGAGAGAGTGACTTGCCCAAGGCTGAACAGGGATTTGAGCCCTGGTCTCCAGAGTCATAGTCCAGCTTTCATACCACTACACACACTGCTACTAGTTGACAGGGCTCAGAAGAAATGTTATCCAGGGAATAATGGCCTTTTCCCTGTGGGTTTTTGCCTCTTTTATGTCTTCATTATTTGGTGTCTTAGGTCCCGTACTGAGAGAAAGGCAGCATATAAGTAAAATTAACAAATAAATGTATCACTGTAAATGGACACATTTTCTTGTCACAATTTTGTGGAAATGGGCAGCATGTTTGTTTATCAGGCTGGATCCAATTGTGGGGATCAGGGAGGCTTACCTGTCCCAAAGGAGGATTTTTTTAAGGCAATACTACCTAGGAGATTTTCACACAGGCTATATATCCCGTGGCAGGAACAGAACAGAGTCAGGAAAAGTTTTCCCTTTCAGACGACATCAACCCCATTCTGTCCTGCATCTGTCCTGCTCCTGTGCCTGTTCTGGAATAATGTATTCATGATTTTTCATCGTGAATAGACCACCTGTTCTGTGTCTGTCATGGAATCACAGGTGTGTGAACAGGAGCCCCATTCCTGTTCTGAAATGACAGCTGCAGAGCGGAGGTCCATTCCAAGCATTTCCGGGCACAAACTGGACATCCGGGTAAGTGGCACCCTTTATTTTACCCTCCCTGTTTTGATTCAGTACTTTAAAGTGTGTTTTTGTGCTTCATGAACTGATTTGATGTTGTGTGGGGGGGTTATTTTTTAAGTTTACCACCTGGCCGTTCTCTCAATTTCAGTTCCTGGTCGTAAATGCAGCCTTATGACAGCTGCATTTATGGCTGGCAAGCCAGGGGAGGGGGAGCCCGTCCCTGCCGCAGAATTAAGGTAAGTGTGTGAAAGATTTACCTTATTCCATGGCAGGAACAGGAGAGGAGGTGGCGGGGCAGTAACGGGTGCATTTTGGGCCCATGTGAAAATCTCCTCAGAGTGGTAGTCCTTGAGCCAGTGCCTGTTTATGAACCATTGGCTGCTGGGCCACTGAGAGTTTCCATGGAAGAAAGCAAGAAATGTGGCCTATAGGCACAAATCTAATACCAGCCCCATTGTTACCCAAATTGGTGGGGGTCAATGGGGGACCACTCATGACACTAAAATTACTATATTAATTGGGTGAATTGTTATTAGTCCAAATGAATGGCTGTGAATGGTTGGGTAACTTGTGGGACCTTTGCACCTGAGTATACCAGTACTAACTGCCAAGACACTCAGTTAAAGTGAAATAAAATGGTTGGAAAATAACACAGACACATTCACACATGTGGAGTATTTAAATATTGCCAAATTATGAAATATTATCAGGAGAAGGTGTAACACATGGTAACACTATCACACTGAAAGAACATAGTTGCTGATTCCTCAAACATCAGCACTGTTTTAAGGGACCTTAGGTTGAGCCATAGTGGCATCAGACCAGCTCTGGGACCCCTGCTTAGTCTGATTCACTCCGGGGTGGTGGGAAGGGGTACCGCACACTGCAATAGGGGCTGTTGCCCCCACCATTCTCATTGTTTGCCCAGCAGGTGGACTGGGCAAGCATCAGAGGGTGATAGGCAGGCCCACTGATCCCATCCCCATGCTGAGCCAAAGTTGCACTGGAGTTGCAACTAATAAGCGTGTGGCCTTTTCCTCCCAATCAAGTGTGCCATTTCTTTCTTCCTACCTTCCCACCCCCCATGGTTTGTGCCTTGCTTCTAAGAATCCAAAAACTACATCACCATTTTGACAAGTGAATTTGTTCAGTAAGCTAACTTCAAAAATCAGCTGATTTTAGCACAGGCATGGATTTTAGTCAGTTTCTAATAGCCAGTTTTATTTATGTTTTTAATTTGCACTATAAATTACCACCAGGAACTCTAGTGGGTGCACCTCTCCAGAACTTTGTGGAAAATAATTCTTCCATTCACAGCACAGCTGACTTGCAGGTTTGGTGTGTTACTTTTCTGCCTCAGTTTCCCACTTAGAATCACAATTATGCTGGCAAACTGTTTTGTGACAGGATGAGTCCAGTTGTAGCAAGGAAGATTAATGCTAGAGAGATAAAATACCTTTGCAGACAATGCTGCTTCTTATCCAGGGTGATTGTTTTACAGTATGTTTGCTGAAGAGGGGTAGAAAAGTTGCTTAAAAAAAAAAATTACACCCATCAGACTCCTGCACCTATCACTGACTTTTCCAAGCTCTGGTATCAAACAGTTATACAGAAGCTGAGGTTCAATTGTTGTTTTTGAAAGAAGCACTGATCCATGTTTGCCATGGTCACTCAGGAGGAATCATTCTAGCTTACACAGTGGCTTTTCTTTTCTGCTATTTGGGTTGGTGTGTTCACCTTGTAAATATCCAAGTTACAGTTTTTAATCTTGAGGAATTTCAAAAGCTTAAGTGGCTCAGTTCTGTTTGCTACTTGTAGTAGAACACAATCACAACTCTCAGGCCTTTGACCAACAAACAGTTCTGTGGGTGATGGAAGGAGCACCTATCCTCTTCTTGATCCAGAGCCTCTACCATAGCAGAGATTTTTACAGAAGTGTTAGAATAAAAACCTTTCAACCTTTAACAGCAGGCTCAAGTGAAACTATACAGCTCCTGAAAAGCCAGACTCAAACTGTACACGAGGAGCCCACATGAGAAGTGCCAAAGACCATCAGATCTATGACCCACATGTTGTGTTTTCTTTCCCACCCCCACGACTTCTTTTTTCCACATTTTTTAAACATTAATAAGAGCTCTGATCATGTGACAGAAGAGCAGAATTTTTATTATAACTAAATTGGGTCAAATCTGTCATTCCCAGAGCCAGGAA
The DNA here is from genome assembly GCA_030847615.1 of Gambelia wislizenii. NCBI lineage: Eukaryota > Metazoa > Chordata > Lepidosauria > Squamata > Crotaphytidae > Gambelia > Gambelia wislizenii. The sequence continues at coordinate 58,965,176 of JAUMIR010000005.1, read as the reverse complement.
GGTTACTTTTTGGACTACAACTCCCAGAATCCCTTAGTCAGCATGGCAATGTTCTTGGTTTCAGAGAAACAGAGAATGGTTTCAGAGAAACAAGTCATGCCAGACTAATCTGATCTCTTTTTTTGATAAAATCACCAGCTTGGTAGATGAAGGGAATGCTGTGGATATTGTATACCTTGATTTCAGTAAGACCTTTGACAAGGTTCCCCATGACATTCTTGCAAACAAGCTTGTAAAATGTGGGCTAGACAAGTTAAATGGATTTGTAATTGGTTGACCGGTCGAACCCAAAGGGTGCTCAGCAGTGGTTCCTCTTCGTCTTGGAAAGATGTGACCAGTGGGGTGCCACAGGATTCTGTCCTGGGCCCAGTGCTATTCAACATCTTTATCAATGACTTGGATGAGGGAACAGAGGGTATGCTTATCAAGTTCACAGATGACACCAAATTAGGAGGAGTAGCTAATACCCTAGAGGACAGGATCAAAATTCAAAATGACTTGAATAGACTAGAAAGCTGGGCCAAAACTAACAAAATAAAATTCAATATGGCGAAATGTAAGGTACTGCACTTAGGACAGAAAAATAAAATGCATAGATATAAGATGGGGGAGACCTGGCTGAACGAGACTACGTGCAAAAGGGATCTAGAAGTCCTAGCAGACCACAAGTTGAACATGAGTGATGCACCAGCTAAAAAGGGCTGTGCAATTTTGGGCTGTATCAATAGAAGTATAGTGTCTAGATCAAGGGAAGTAATAGTGCCACTCTATTCTGCCTTGGTCAGGCCTCACCTAGAACACTGTGTCCAGTTCTGGGCACCACAATTCAAAAAGGATATTGACAAATTGGAGTGTGTCCAGAGAAGGGCAACTAAAATGGTGAAAGGTCTGGAAACCATGCCTTATGAGGAAAGACTTAGGGAGCTGGGTATGTTTAGCCTGGAAAAAATATGGTTAAGGGGTGATATGATAACCATGTTTAAGTATTTGAAGGGATGTCACACTGAGGATGGAGCAGGCTTGTTTTCTGCTGCCCCAGAGACTAGAACACGGAGCAATGGATGCAAGCTCCAGGAACAGAGATTCCACCTCAACATTAGGAGAAACTTTTTGACAGTAAGAGCTGTTCGGCAGTGGAACACACTCTCTCAGAGTGTGGTGGGGTCTCCTTCCTTGGAGGTCTTTAAACAGAAGCTGGATGGCCATCTGTCAGGGATGCTTTGATCGTGATTACTGTGTGGCAAGGGGTTGGATTGGATGGCCCTTGTGGTCTCTTCCAACTCTATGATTCTATGATTTTTCCTGTTCTCATCATGCCCTGCTCCCACAAAGCATAGAAAAGGGAGGATACTGGAAGGCTCATAAAATAGTTCTTATGAATCAAAAGACCATAGTTTATGGCAGCCTTCTCTAGCCTGGTATCATACCTTGATGGTTATTAGCCAGATCCATCTAGCATAATAAACTATTATGGATGGTAGAAGTTACAGTGCATAACATATTGAGGGAAAGAGGTTAGGAAATATGAATTACTGCATGTTTATCGCATCATAGATGTGCATAGAGAGTGGGCAGGGTCCTACCCTAGGACATTACCATTTATAACTTGACAAAGAGAAAACAACAGATAATGGTAGATGATAATGCTCGGTAAAGCGGAAGGAAAAAGAAGAGGAAGACCACATTATAGTTGGATTGACTTAGTTGCCCTGAGTTTGAAATACTTGAGCAGGGCTGATGAAGACTGGGGCTTTTGGAAGTCTCTCATTTATACGGTCGCGATTAGTTGAAGCCAATAACAATAACCACAAACAACATTTTTTTGTTTTTATATGGAGAAAAGTGGTAAATAGGGATAAAATATACTATTTCTATTTCTATTTCTATTTCTATTCTGTTACAGTCAGACTCCCATATCCACAGTTTTAGTTATCCATGGGACACAAAATAGGGACATATACCATAGAGACAGGCTGGAAAATGCCTAGAAAGGCATCCCTTCTAGGCATCTTCTAGGTCCTCCAATGCTCTATGGTATTTTTTTTACTGGAAGTCCTGCATTTTAATAGGGTTCGCTGTAATCTGTGATTTCTGGTATCCACGGTAAGTTCAGGAACCAAACCTCCATGGATATGGGGGTCCAACAGTATGCATCTTAACTTTCTGGGCAAAATACCCCTTCAAGACAGTTAACAATGTCATAAGATAATATTTTATCAACAAAGAAGATCAAATATAATCAATCAGTATACTTGTTTTGGTTTCTCCTACTTGAGTTTGGTTACAAGCTTAGTTTTGTGGTCACCAAGATCTGTAGCCAGAAACTGTGAGTTGCAGAGTCCTGAGTATAATGAAGGGAGACCAGCATCAAGGCAAGAGCATCATCTTGGGAACCCCAGCACAAGCTAATAACACAGGTCCCTTTCCCACACCAACACACACCAACACTACAATCTCTCGTTCGATATACATTCTATATATTGTATCTCATGGATTACCCCCTGCCCCTAGTCAAGTTCTTTGCAAGTTCACACTCAGCAGATAAGCTGCCTGGGTAGTTTAACCATCTGTGCCCTGTTGTAGAACACCTGCAGTTTTTGATGAGTGCTAGCTTGCTGAAATATATTTCAGCTTCTGTCATAGCTACTAACAGCACACAAAAATAAATTGAAGGGTGGTGCTCACTTCAAGTCATTGCAGTTGTTTCTTGTAAATCTTATTCAATTGGATGGAAGCCCATTAGGGAATGCCTGTGATATCCTGGTAGAGATAGGAAAGAATTATCCCTGAATTCCTGGAGAACTGCTGATTCACAGTGAAAATACTGGTCTAGATGGAGCAATGGTGTGACTCAGTATAAGGCAGTTTCCTATATTCTTGTGTTCTGAAAGTAGATTTGAAGAGGTTTCTTCACAAGGAAAATTCTCACCAAGTTCTGTGAGATCCTTGTGAATAAGAATCTTCTTCCAGTTCCCCAGGCTCTACCTTTATATATTTAGGACTGAACAGAATGCAAAGAGAGTGTCACTGGTTACATTAAACCTGTGCTGTAATCTGCAGGTGACATTGACCAAAGTTCCATCAAAATTGTAACAGTGAGTGGATTAGAAATTTATTCAGGGCCCTGCAAATCCTACCATATGAAGCAGCAGCATTTTTCCCACTGTTTTATTGTGTTTTGCTTTCTCCCTCCCACCAAGCATTCCTCCTTCTTGCCAATGTATAAGAAACTCTGGAATTTGTAGTTCTTGAAATGATAGACCATCTCAAGGAGGGGAGAGCAAATATTTCTGTCACTCAGTCTCATACAGTCTTGAGTTTAACTGCACAAACACACACACTTTTCTAAAGAAGAACTTTAGGATGGGGTCAAACTGGGTTTAGGAGGAACAATTCAGAATGTTGGTTGAGTTTGCTCCAAGAAATCTTTGAAGATCAAGACAGTATGTGTATAGATACAAAGAAATGCCTCAGGTATAGCATGTAGTTTATTCTGTTTTATCCCTATAGTTAGGGAGACTGCAGTCTGGGGCAGGCCTTCTGAAAATTTATGGATTTCATAATCCATAAGCCGTTATAAAGTGTTTTCTTTCCCTGTCCTACTTGGGGCCCAGACCAGCATAGTTACATAAAAAGTAGTTGAGAAATAATACCTGTAAATACATCTTTCACCTAGAAATAATTATGTGCACAGACAGAGCAAGTGTAGCCCAGTGAGCTCAATGTGATGTAATGTGATTAATTATTAATTTAAACCTTTTTTATTATCAGCTTTTCAGCTGATGTTTTAGCTTTTTGTAAGGCTCCTTGGATCCCGTGCTGGGGGAAAGGCAGCTTACAATTTTAAAAAAATGCATAAATAATATGGCTAACCTGTCCCTGCTCTGGGATGGGAGGCCGGAGGGCATTTGCAGTGGCCAAACATCTATGTCAGGTAGTTTGCATATGCCAAAACCCCATAACTACATCTCTCTCTGGCTTTTCTTCGCAAACGAAGATTCAGGAAGGACTCATCCCGCTCTTTCTGCAAGCACGCTGATGACTAAAAAGGCCAATCCGAGATAAACAAGTCCGGTTGCAGAAAGCACAGCAGAAGGTCTCCTTGGGTGATGTTTCCGGGTTGTGATTCTTTCTGCGTTGTTGTTTCTCTTCAAGACTTGTTCGGCATGAGTTCTCAAATAAGGCTGCAGCACTGTGGATAGTGCGTCTCCATGCCTCCCAATGTGAGGCTGGGGCAGACCATTGTTGGTGATCAATTTGGCTGAGCCTGAGATGTTGTTTCAGGGAGTCTTTGTATCATTTTTTTGGAGCGCCCCTCTTATGCTGACCTGTGGCAAGTTCACCGAAGAGTACTATTTTTGGGAGGCGATGGTCCTCCATCCTAGAAACATACCCTGCCCAGCGCAGCTGTGTTCTCAATATCATGGCCTCAATGTTGGTGATCCCTGCTTACTCAAGGACAGCAACATTCGTCACATAGTCAGTCCAGTGTATATTTAGGATTGTGCGTACACAGCGCTGATGAAAGCATTCGAGGGGTCGTAGGCAGTGGTGATAGGTGACCCATATTTCAGACCCGTAAAGGAGAATAGACAGTACAATGGCTCTATACACACTGATTTTTGTGCTTCGCCTCAGGTGTTTGTTACTCCAGACTACATATCAGTGCACATAATACCCTGAATCTAGCCAAATCCACCCTTTCATGGGTTTTAGAGCTTAGAATATAGTCCCAATGTGTCCCAGTGGAATCCCCCTAAAAAAAACTCCATATAGCTATATTATAGGGGTGCTTATCCATAACACTGGGGTTCATAACAGAAGGACAAAACAAATTGTCTAGAACCACTACAACCTGGCTTCAAGCCAGGCTGTGGGACATAGATTGATCTGCTTGCTTTTGGAAATGTCCACTGCCATGAACTGGGTTAGATAAGGATGTCTCTGTTGGTTGTTTGGGACCGCTTGGCAACTTTCAGTATCATCAGCAGTGGCATCCTCCTGTGTTATCTGCCTGGGATGGAATTTGAAAGCACTGTTTTATCCAAATCTCTTTCTTCTTGGACAGGCAAGTTCAGAAGGTGACATCGAAAGACTTCTGTTCAACACTGAGGTCATTTTACTTGTGGTGTCCTTCAGTGTTCCATCTTGCCTAAGGCATCATTCTACCGCTACTAGATTATAGTAGTGGAGGTGAGCATGTCATTATAGTTATTCTTCTCAAAACTAACTTTCCAAGCTCTGCTCAGGATGCTATTTAATGTATACATGAAACTGCTGGACAATGTCTTTCTGGTTTACTGACAGCAGAGGGGGATTAAGAACTGCTGAGGCCACTAAGGTGTGGTGAGTATAAGAGGCTCCATAGCATCACCCTCACCCAATGGATTATTGTAAAATAATGAGTGGTATTTTTTTTGTAAAAACAGAATAAAACAAAAACTAGAGGTCATAAGTTTTAGTTAGAGGCACTGGCCATGCAGTCTGGATGTTGTAAGTTTTTTGTTTTTTGTTTTTTTTTTAAGTAATGTTTTCAGGCTGTGGCTGTTGTCACTTAGCTGCACATAAATATGGTAGTGGGTGTCACCAGTAAACTGAAGACACTCTCCCCTTCTCTCAGATCAGATTATTTGTTCATGCAGCCCAAGATTATTTTCTGTAATCATTAGCAGATGCCCAGAGACTCAAGCAGATAGAACCAGATCCATCTGACTGGAGATGCTGCAGACTGAACCCCATACTGTATACAGCCACATGGAACTATGAACTTAGACATGACATCTGTTTCCTCTGCTTCTGCTAATCTGTTAAACAACAATTGACTGTTCCAACACATACCAAAGCAATTCTATTTAACAGTCCCCACCCCAACTCCCCAAAACAGCAGCCAACTTGTCATCCTCTAGATGTTGTTGGATTGTATGTCCCAGCATCCCTTCAGGTTGGCTATTTTGTTTAGGGTCAATAGGAATTGCAATCCAACAACATCTGGGGCAGTCAGTATTTTAGGCCCTTGCCCTAGAAAATGGTTTTCAGATTTTTTTGCACTAATGTGAAGTCGAAGGCACTTCTCTTTTTATTAAAAGAAAATATCTTCTAATGCCCATTCCCTTAGCATTAGTCTACAGAGTTAACAAAGCCTGATGAGATATTTGAATTTTGAACACCATTACCCCCAATTCCTTCATATTCAGTGAGCACAGGCCTCAGGTGAATACATAGCTGACAGATCAAATGTAACCTGTAGTCAGTCATCAATATTGAATAAATGGCTCAGTCCCTGTCCCTTTGCATCTCCTCTCCAATATCCATTGCATTAAATGAATATAGTGATATAAGTTATAAATAGAATGGAAAATCAGCACTTGTTCCCTTCCACTGGCTGATCATTTGCCCAGTAAGATTACAGTACAATAAAAAACTGTCTAAATTGTATTACTCTCTTTTCTGATTCTAGGTATTGACATATATTTATATAAAACCACATGAAGTGAAGACATCACTAAAGTTAAATCAGTTACCAATTTAGATTTCGTTTTTCCCTAGAGTTTAAGAGGGCTGAATCAGTTCTATTTTTTTTAATTTTTTCTTCTTAATAAAAGTAATATCTCTTGTTTAATATCAACTCTTGAGCACGTGAGTGCCCTGGGATGGAATCGCAATCTGATTTACATCTTATCAGTAGTATTCAGAGGACCTCGGACTCAGTGGACTTTATGACTAGCATCTAAAAACACTGTTATTCTGTGAATGAAGGAAGTTGAAACATTGTGATATTGTGACACTTATTACTGCATGTCGCTGTAATCGTGCGAAAGAACTGCCATGGAATTATCGTATGACTACCACTAACACTTTAAGAATGAGACTTTATTTCTGTGATTTATCATGGGCAAGATTTCAGCGATTCTTGCAAGAAGACGCGAGCTCGCTTAAAAACACCAAAAACCCCTTAATTTGCAAAGTAAATGAACATGCAAGCATTTAAGCAAAGATTACAGTGGGATGCGTTTTCGCATGCTCTTCAATATCTCTAAAAGAGCTATATTCAGAGCTTTTGATAGCTTGTACCATTAATTAAAAGCAACACCTTATTCGCAGCTGGAGCACAGATTGACCATGCAAACATGAGAAATGTTGTGCAATAGCGGAAATCATTTGCGCTACTGTAACATCATAATCATGTGATTTTTTGCCACATCTGATAAAATCCTTAGAAATAAGCATCTGGATGTCAATGTGGGATTCAAGGGCTGACGCAGGTAAATCACAATTACATTAGGATAATGGCATCTTTGGTTAGGGCTTGTTTGGTTGGGGTTTGGTTGATGTTGTTTCTCTTCTGTTGTTCTCCCGTGGGAGACTATTCAGAAAGTGTTTCTTTTTATTAACACAAAAATCCATTAATGACCTCCTTTCCACCTTCTGTTGTGCTATGATACACAGTGCAAAAGTTCAATTGCACTTTATGTCAATTTTGGGTAGTCAGGGGGTGGTCAGCGAGCATGCTTTGGGTGTGGGTTAGGTGGAAAACATCAGTCCACCTCTAGTGATCAGGGAAGAAGGAGAAGGGGTGGACATTTCAATATGCTTTCTTTTCAATTGACAAAGTAACTGACAAACTTTAAAACTTTTTTTCTCTATAGAAAAAAATCCATTGCCAAATGACACCCCCCACCCCACAACTAGGGCTTATTAGAGAAGCCAAAACTTTGCTCACTGTCCCCGTCTCCTTTTCCAGCCCCATTCTGGAGTCTCTCTCTCTCTCTTATTCTTTTTCTCTCTCACACACACACTCATAAACTCCTTGAAATATAACTGGAAAAGAGCCTTACAGTTTTAAAAAAGTATTTATTTCATTAATGCTCAGCCTCTTTCTTGCTGTTTCTAACTTCAGACTTATCTAATAACTAATGAGTTGTCACTGCCTTGTATGTACTGCTTGATTCACCAAAACTGCAGAAACCACTAGTATACATCCCCAATTGCACAACAGGACAATAAGCAGGCACACTGGCAGTTATATATTTGGTTGCAAAATGTCAGTACAGTTGTCCCTTCATATCCGCTGAGGTTTGGTTCCAGGACCCCCTGTGGATACCAAAATCCATGAATACTCAAGACCCATTATATGCAATGGCATAGCAAAATGGTGTCCCTTATATAAGATGGCAAAATCAAGGTTGGCTTTTTGGATTATTATTTTTTTAAGAATATTTTCAAGTCATGAATACTCAAATCTGTGGATACCAAATCCATGGAGATGGAGGGACAAATGTATTCAGCAGAAGGGTAGTGTAACACAATCACTGTGTAACTATGTAAGTTGTAGGTTTGCACTACACAAATGCAATGTAGCATCTCAGTCAACCAATAGGAACAAAGTAACTTAACTGATACATTTTTTTAAAAAACAAAAAAGTAATAACAATGCATGAAGTTGTTATCTTAAACATGCACAGTATGGAGAATGAGTTACTTTTTAAAAAGATGAACAAATTACTTTTAAATGTAACTTCCCAAGCTCTGGGCCTATTAGTTTTTCTTCTAAAAATCCCCTCCTACTTCAAAGTTACAAAGGAAACTCCAATGGTACCAGTGAGGGAGATGGGGGTGCCAGGAGATAAATTTGGGGAAATATGGGGGTCAGCCAGTAGTTTTTCAATGGTTATTATCGTATCCCAATGATCTCCTGCCACGTCCTGTATTTGACATTCATTTTTAGGATTATTACTTTAAGATCTGCAAATATGCAGACATGTACATAGTCTCTACATGAAAGAATACGTGGACACAATTTTGACATTAAGGACTCTTCCAGAGTGGCTTAAAGTCTCAGAATTTGGTAGGAGTTATAGCTATAGTTGTCCCTTTATATTCTATGAGGTTTGGTTCCAGGACCCCTTGTGGATACCAAAATCTGTGAACATTCAAGTCCCATTATATGCAGTTGCATAGCAAAATGGTGTCCCTTATATAAGATGGCAAAATCAAGGTTTGCTTTTTAGATTATTATTTTTTAAAGAATATTTTCAAGCCATGAATACTTAAATCGGTGAATACCAAATCCGTGGATACGGAGGTACAACTGTATATTTTGGGGGTGGGGCTCTGATATCTGTATGAAACTCTTTCTGCACCAGTATTTTACTTGTGAATGTATGATACTAGAAGCAACATTTTAACCAGTACTGTAGTTGCTTCTGATTCTCTCCTGCCAACTCCTCTGTCCTTCCTGCAATGGAATGGAGGTAAATGCTCGCATACTTGTTTCCATTCTGCTGCAGGAACAGGCTTTTTCCATCCTTGCCCAGCCGGCTGTAAATTCAGCCGTCGTAAGGCTGCTTTTACAACTGGCTGGGGGAAATCCTGCTCATTCTCGCAAGAGAATGAGTGGGAGGGAAATTCAAATTTAAAAAAACCCAGCTGTCAAATGAAAGAACAAAAATTTAAAAAAATAAAAAATACAAGTAACCCAGGGAGGGGGATGGGAAGGGTGGCACTTACCTGGATGTTCTGATCTTTGTAGGAAGTGCTCACCACGAAGCTCCTTCCCCGTCCCTGTCATTCCAGAACAGGGACGGGATCCAATTTGCACACTCGCATTCTGTTACAGAATCGGAACCAGGTGCTTAAAAACAACTTCTTCCCATGAATAAAATATCATGGGGAGAACACAGAATAATGACAATTAGGGAACAGAACAGGGTAAATGTGTCTGAAAGGAAAATCTTTCAGCAACCCTGTTCTGTCCCTGTAATGAGACTAATTGCCTGTGTGAAAATCTCCATAGTATTAGAAGCAATCACAGCAGATATCTATCTATCTATCTAGATAGATAGATAGATATAGATATAGATATAGATATAGATATAGATATAGATATAGATATAGATATAGATATAGATAAAACAGGGCAATCCTGTTCTGTAACTGAGACCATCATATTATCTTCTAATACGCCTGGCAGTTTCCCCAAATTTACACTTGTGAATATCAGCACCAGTTCCTGGAGACCCTTCATACTATTTCCTGTCCTGAAACAACAGCATCAACATGGCAGCAATGCGCAAATGATTTGACCAGGCTGGAGAGAAAGGTATGCAATTCTCTGAGATGGTGCCATATTTTTCCTTTCAAAGAACAGAGAAAGAATTACTTTGCCTTAAAACAGAAGTGGGCAACAGCACAGGGGCCAGAGGCCAATTTTCCCATCCCCCCCCCATATACTGCAACTCACAGCATGCCAAAATTATTCTGTTTTCCTTTAGAATCCCACTCAGAATATGACTGGAAGTCATATCACTTCCTGTCACCATTTTGAGAGGAACTCAGATGAAAACACAGGCATTTGGGATTGGAGGGTACTGCGGCGGGGTGTGTGTGTTGAGGCTTTTTTTTTTTTTTTTTTTTTTTTTACATTTAGGAGATTATCACATGGGCAAGACATCCCAGAACAGGGACGACAGGAGATCGCTATCAGGCTCCCTTTTCAAATGACATTGTCCCTCTCCTCTGATGCTCCCATTCTGCTCCTGTTTCCCCTCTCCCGCTTCCTCTTATTCAAGGGGGAAAGCCGTCAATAAGAAGCCCATCCCGTTATAATAACGGAATGATGGGCGAGTGAACAGATGCCCCGTTCTGCTGACAAGATGACATCGTAATATGATGTCAGTGGAGGATCCGTGCCGAAGACTTCTGGGTTCGATCAGGACATCCAGGTAAGTGACACCCTCACCCTCCCAGGGTTACTTGGGGTTTTATTTTTCTGTTTGGGGGCTTGGTTTTCTTTTTTGATGTTTGGTTGGGGTTTTATTTTTAAATTTCCCACGTGATCGTTCTCTCGTGAGAACAGGCGGGATTTGGCTTCACTGTAGTAAAAGCAGCTTTACGACAGCTGCATTTACTGCAGGGAAGCCAAGGGGAGGGGGAGCCATTTCTCTCCCGCTTAAGGTAAGTGTTTGAAAATGTTTGTGTGTTTGTTTGTTTTTTTACTGTTACAGGGACAGGAGTGAGGTGGGAGTGGGTCGGATGAGAGGGTAGCAGGACAGGCACAGTTTTAGGGACCCATGTGATAATCTCTTTAGTATATTTGAGAGGCCTTTGTACAATTTTCAGCCAAAAATCACCCCAAAAAATCATGCTAAATTTTTTAAATGGCAGGTTCAGGGGCTGGTATGGAGATTTAAGAAACTGGTATAGGGGCCAGTTCTGGCTTCAGGGGCCAGAAAGGTAGAATCTAGGGGCTTACATTCAGCCTGCGGGCTGGACTTTCTCCCTTCCAGCTTTACTATTAAAAATGAAAAGATTTGCCATTTATATTTTCAGTTTGTTGAATTATTCTTCAAACCACATCATGGCCACAAATGCACATTTTTAAAATACACTCAAATAGATTCAAAATTATACATAAATAGTACAGATGTGTTGGATTATAAACTATCCTCTCACACAGTAACATTTAGAACCCACACCTCTGTTTGCATTTCAGTAGCTGTCACCTGAGGTCACATTAGGTTGTTTATGTCTTTGCAGACTCCTTTCAGTTGACCTTTGTCAGTTGGCCTTTAGATTTTGTTTCCTCTGAGCCTTGGTTCTGGCTATTTCTGTGAAGGTAGTACTGGCTGCCTCTTTTCCATCTCACTTACAATTCGGTACACACAATGCAATGGGTTGTTGTTCAGTAACCTTCAGAGGCTAGCTAATGGCAGCCAGTGGGGAACTACCTCTCAGCCAAAAACTATGACAAAGAGTTAGTGTTTGCCCTAGTCAGAAGAGAATGAAATTTCAGAACAGCTTCTCAAGTTATTTTAGAATCTAGGAATAAGCCTGCAAGAATTGACAAGGCTTGGTGCTACAACAGAGAAGCACATTTGCTGAGGCAAAGAGGGCAAGAAGGCAACGGCTATTGCAACCACTGTTTAAAATCCTAATACATGGAGGATTCTGGCACATCCATGGTTTGAGAGTGTCTGGAGAGTCTATGAGCCTCGTGATTACATCATGAAATGTGTGGTATTTCTGGTAGTGGCTGCACGGCTATTTCTTTCTAAGAGGTTGCGCATGCTATTAGCACTTATGATTATAATTTTTTCCTCCCTCTTGCTATAGATTTTTCTGTCACCTGGTAATATATAGTTTGCACCCAAGACCAATGGATTATGAGAAACAATTAATTTTCTCCAAAACCTTCATTCTCATTCCTCTTTTTCTCTACAACACAGTTGCTAATTTTACACCAAGGACCTAATTACTTTAGTTCTTCTGGCGTTTTACTTCTGCACTTCAAGCAATCATAAAGACTATGTGGCTGTATCTGAAGTCCTCATTAAAGCTGCAGAAATCTCATCTCGTGAGCAGCCACTAAAAAAAAATCATCACTAACAAAAGCAGGCCTCAAACCACAGTGGTCTGATGTGATCTTCTTTAAAGAGAGTTAATCTGTTATTTTCATTACATGGGTGAGTGGTCCTAATGCACCTTACTTTCATAATGATTTTATTGCATCATGACAGGTAGTGGAAGGGTTTATCATTGAGTAACAAAGTCAGGATTGTGCATGCCATTGTATTTCCAATTTCTATGTATGGCTGTGAAAGCTGGACATTAAAAAAAAAAACTTTATGAGAATCAACTCATTTGGAAGGAAGGCAGGATAGATATATGAAAGTCTATCCCACTTTCAATTCACTCTGTTCCCCAAAATGGATTGGAGAGCATACCAGCCATGCCACAGAACCTTACCTTGTTCCTTTGCAATGCCAGGTCGGTAAAATACAAGAGCCACATTATCTATGATCTTCTTTTGGAAGAGGATGCTGACCTGGCTTGTTTTACTGAGACCTGGCTGGGAGAGGATAGCGCCATAATTTGGGAGCAGGCCCTCCCAGCCGGGTACTTTGTCAGTGAGCAGGTAAGGAGAAGTGGGAGAGGAGATGGAGTAGCTCTGGTTCATAAAAATAACCTTACCCTGACCAGGATACCTGTCCAGAAAACAGTCCACTTCAAATGTATGTACCTGAGCCTGAAGACCAGGGAGAGTCTAGGGATTCTGTTAGTATACCATCCACCCTGTTTAACAGACTCCCTAACTGAGCTGACACAACTTGTCTCAGAGTTGCTGTTGGAGTCTCCCAGACTGTTAGTTCTTGGTGACTTCAATATCCCACTTGAGACTAGCTTGTCAAATCTATCAGGTGTGGCTCAGGAGTTCACGGAGTCCATGACAAACATGGGCTTATCCCAATTGGTCAACAGGCCCACTCATTGTGCGGGTCATACTCTCAATGCAGTCTTTAGTATGGAATAGGAATATCCGTGGGCAGAGGTGACTAAAACCACCGCATTGTCATGGACGGATCACTTCCTGATCAAGGCTGAACTCAGAGCCACTGTCCATCCTATCGGGGGTGGAGGGCCTATTAGAATGGCCCACCCTCAAAGGCTAATGGAACCAATTGGATTCCAGAAAGCCTTAGAGGGTTTAATGGTTGGTAACGCCAGTGATTCTGTCAAAGCCTTGGTCAATACTTGGAACACCGACCGTACCAAGGCTATTGACATGATCGCTCCCATCGCCATCCATGGTATACTGAAGAACTTAGGAAGTTGAAGCGGGTTGGACAATGACTAGAGTGCGTCTGGTGAAAAACTCAGTTCTTGTCTGACAAGATTCATCATAGGAAATTTCTTTGTTCCTATAGAGAGGCAATATGTGCAGAGGAAATCCTTCTCTTCTGCATGGATTACGTCTCCAGAGTCTCACCCAGCAGAACTGTTTAGGGTGGTGAGGGAACTGACACAGGTTCCACCTGTGCAGAACTCATTACTAAACCCGACAATGGCCTGCTGTGATGCATTTAACAACTTCTTTGCAGATAAAAATCTCTCAGATAAGAGCCAATTTGGACACCGGGGTTGGAGCAGATTCAGTTGACGAGGTGTCCAGTAACTCCGTTGCTGAGGTTATGCTGGATCAGTTTCAATCTGTAAATACCAATGACGTGGACAAGCTCCTTGGGAGAGTGAGGAAGACTACTTGCCCTCTTGACCCCTTCCCTTCATGGCTATCCATCCAGGGGGGTGATGCCTTGAGGATGTTCTTCAGGGACATCATCAATGCATCCCTTAGGGAAGGTCATGTTCCATCTTGCTTGAAGGAAGTGGTGGTTAAGCCACTCCTAAAAAGACCTTCCCTTGGCCCTCTGGATATGAAGAACTACAGGCCAGTCTCCTTATTACCTTTTTTAAGCAAGGTGATCGAGAAGGCAGTTGCTCTTCAACTCCAAGCTGTCTTGGAAGAAACCAATTATCTAGATCCATTTCAAACTGGCTTTAGGAAGAGATTTGGAGTTGAGACGGCCATGGTTGCCTTAGCTGATGACCTCCACCTGAACATCAACAGAGTTAATGTGTCCTTGTTGGTGTTACTGGATCCCTCAGCGGCTTTTGATACAATAGATTACCACATCCCCTTGGCTCGCCTGGGAAGGTTAGGAATCAGAGGCACTGTGTTTCATTGGTTCTTCTCCTTCCTCTCAGGTAGATTCCAGAGGGTGATGCTTGGGGACAGTTGCTCTGCAAGGAAAGAACTTAATTGTGGTGTCCCACGAGGTGCCATCCTGTCCCCAATGCTATTTAACATATATATGAAGCTGCTGGGAGAGATCAGCCAGAGGCATGGGGCGGGATGTTATCAGTATGCTGATGACACCCAGATATATTTCTCCATGTTTCGGTCTTCAGCTCTAACCTCAGATGGTGTCTCAATTCTCAATGATTGTCTTAGGGCAGCAATGGACTGGATGAGGAAAAACAAATTTAAGCTGAATCCAGACAAAATGGAGGTTCTCACGGTAGCAGCCCCGAACCCAGGTACTAGGATACAACCTCCAGTCCTGGATGGGATCACACTCTCCTCCAAAGACTGTGTTCGCAGTTTGGGGGTACTCCAGTACTCGTTGCTCCAGATGACAAATCAGGTAAATGTGATGGTCAGGAGTGCCTGTTATCAGCTTTGGCTGGTCTGCCAGTTGCTCCCTTTCCTGGAAGTTGGGGACCTTGAGACCGTGGTGCATGCTCTGGTAACCTCCCGTCTTTATTTCTGTAATGCACTCTACATGGGGCTACCCTCGTGCTTGGTCCAGAAACTTCAACTAGTACAGAATATGGCAGCCAGATTGGTTTTGGGTACCATTGGTCTTGGAGACCATATAACACCGAACTTAAGATCGCTTCACTGGCTGCCCATTGTTCCGGGCCCAGTACAAGGTGTTGGTTATCACCTTTAAAACCCTAAATGCTTGGGTCCAACCTATCTTCAGGACCACCTCCTTCTACATAATCCTTCCCGTGCACTCAGGTCCTCTGGGAGGAATCTGTTGCAACCTTTAAAAACTAGGCTCTCGTCGACCTTTTCGGCTATTGCTCCCTGATTATGGAACGGCCTGCCAGATGAGATCCGTCACATTACCACTTTAAATAGGATATAAATAAATAAATTATTATTATTATTATTATTATTTGAAATGCGGTGCTGGAAGAGAGCTCTGCAGATACCATGGACTGCCAAAAAACAACAACAAACAAACAGATAAATGGGTCCTAGAGCAAATCAAGCCTAAACTCTTCCTAGAAGCAAAATGATTGAGCTGAGACTGTCATATTTTGGACATATCATGAGAAGACATGACTCACTACAAAATGGTGTCCCTTATGTAAGATGGCAAAATCAAGGTTTGCTTTTTGGATTATTATTTTTAAAGAATATTTTCAAGCCGTGAATACTTAAATCTGTGAATGCCAAATCCGTGAATGTGGAGGGACAACTGTAGATGCTTGGCAAATTAGAAGGTAGAAGGAAAAGAAGATCACACAACAGATGGATAGATGCAACCAAGGAAGCCACAGCTCTGAGTTTGCAAGACCTGAGTAGGACTGTTGATGACAGGATGATTTGGAGGTCTCTCATTCATAGGATCACCACATGTCAAAGTCAATCTGATGGTAGTTAACAACAAAATGGAAGGGAAATATGTGGGAGCACAGTCCTGGGTCTTTTTCAGAACTGGAGCAATGAAATCATCTGCTTAGAGATGCCAGATCTCAGGGCCTGGCCCTGAGTCTCCACTTGTAAAAGTTCTCCAGATGGTAGAAAAAACCATTCATTACATTTTGCAAGAATTAGAATCATAGAATCATAGAATCATAGAATTGTAGAGCTGGAAGAGACCACGAGGGCCATCCAGTCCAACCCCCTGCCATGCAGGAAATCACGATCAAAGCATCCCCGACAGATGGCCATCCAGCCTCTGTTTAAAGACCTCCAAGGAAGGAGACCCCACCACGCTCCGAGGGAGTGTGTTCCACTGCCAAACAGCTCTTACTGTCAAAAAGTTCCTCCTAATGTTGAGGTGGAATCTCTGTTCCTGGAGCTTGCATCCATTGCTCCGTGTTCCAGTCTCTGGAGTAGCAGAAAATAAGCCTGCTCCATCCTCAGCGTGACATCCCTTCAAATACTTAAACAGGGCTATCATATCGCCTCTTAACTGTCTTTTTTCCAGGCTAAACATACCCAGCTCCCTAAGTCTTTCCTCATAAGGCATGGTTTCCAGACCTTTTACCATTTTAGTCGCCCTCCTCTGGACATGCTCCAATTTGTCAATATCCTTTTTGAATTGTGGTGCCCAGAACTGGACACAGTATTCCAGGTGAGGTCTGACCAAGGCAGAATAGAGGGGCACTATTACTTCCCTTGATCTAGACACTATACTTCTATTGATACAGCCCAAAATCGCATTGGCCTTTTTTAGCTGCCACATCACACTATTAATTGATTTGTTTCTGCAACTTAGAAAGACTTTCCAGGGCAATTATGTATTTACATAGTTAACTTCCTCCTTCCTTCCCAGTCATTGTGGCATCAGCTCTAGCCTTCTGCTCTGCTCTATATCCACCTTCTGCCTAGAAGCAAGTAGGCTAGATTAAAGGGTCCTTATCCCTTCTCCCTAAGTAGATGATAAGGAATAATCCCCTCATTTCACCTTTACCTGGGAACATTCCCTTTGGCTAATTCTTCATCTATATACATGAAGATATGTTCTCTCTGTGTGTTTGAATTACAAACTGTGTGTGACTTCAGTTGATACTTAATGCATAATGGTTAATGATACAGTGGGCCCTTGGTATCCACTGGGGTTTGGTTCCAGGACCACCCATGGAAATCCATGGATGCTCAAGTCCCATTATATATAATAGCAGAGTAGAATGGTGTTCATTATATAAAATGGTGAATAGCAAGGTTTGCTCTTTAGAATATTTAAAAAGCATTTTTTTCAAGCTATGGTTGGTTGAATCCATGGATAAAGAATCCATGGATAAGGAAGGCTGACTGTACTACCAGAGGCTGTCCATAGGTCTCAGGTTTTGATTCAGAAAACTCAATGCCTGTGATGAACCTGACCTTACAGATGCTGGGTAATTAATAGTTTTTCCTAGTTCTGGTCAATGTTGTGATAACCAAGGCTAGTGTTCATGTTTTACTCGTTTTTGTGGCAAAATATCAGAAAATGGGGAGGGGTGGTCAAACAGTCTAAATATTTTCATTTTCTTTGACGGGGAACTGTTTCAAGCCAACACCTTAAATCAGGGCTGGGCAAATCATAGCTCTAGATGTTGTTAGACTGTGATTCCCATGAATCCTGCCCAATATTGCCTATGGTGAGGTATTCACCATATGGAAGAACCCCAAGTTGCCAATCCGTAGGTTGAATCAGAGGTGGGCAACTGCGGCCTTCTGTGGAGTGACTGTGGAGAGATATGTATGATGTATGCTCTCTTTGATATCATGAGTGGAGAGGAAAGGTGGGACGAGGAAGATGGTGATGATGACAACACAATGAGAGGGATTTACATATCTCTTTGAATGACAGACAAAACAGATACACACAGAAGAGACACAGAAACACAACACACAAACCTGATTCTGTTTTTACACTGTGTTTAGACTTCCCCATATTTCACCCAGGCTCTTGTATTAACATGTAATTTCTGCCATCTGTTATATTCCCCAGAGGAGTGGAGAGTTAACCGGAGGAGTGGGGAAATCAGAGCAGTTCTTCAGATATGCTAATATCATCTTTGGGAAACTCACCTGTCAAAATAAGGCACTTCTTCACCTTAGCAGCTGCTATCTTTACACTATCAGGCTGTTGAGTAGTGATGCCTCTTCATGCCAAAGTTTTAAATTCACTCTGTTCCCTGTGGTTTTACATTTTCAATTTCAGTAACCTTTGTGCTTGAGGACAGGATTTTTCTTTTACTGTACTCTGTTCTTAGTCTTTTAAATCATAGTAACAGTAAATCATAATGCCAACACTCTTTTTCTTTTATATTCCAGTATATAATGTTCTGATTGGTTATTTACTTTTTTCTCCCTCCTTATCATTGGTATTTTATTTAGCTATTAGATTTAAAACTTACCCAGGAGCCCAACATAGCTGTTGGGGTCCAGCCTGAAGTCCAAGAGCTATACTGAGGAGATTTGAAACATCGACTGTTTACCACTCTAAAAACCCTCGAGAAGTTTGGCTAAGTAACTGATCTAAAGTGTCTGTTGGATTCAGATAAGGGGAGTCCAAAATGGCTTCTGTTTCTGGCTGTCTTGGAGCAGTTGCATCCTCTAAAGCACAGCTGCATTTTAAGGATGATACTAACGGAAACGCAAGCAACAGATAATGGTTGCTTCAGGCCTTCTCTTTAAAACAGATAATGCAAATACACTGTGCAACACTTTTGCAGGCCCAGCCATAATCATCTATGAAAACCCATTTTCTGCAAGTTTGTGTAAAGAGTATAGACACTCTCGTGTCTTTTCAGTGTGTTCCTGGAATAACTCATCAGGAATATTAACTGTCAGTGAGACCAAAGCATCACAACTTTTCTCCTGAATTTCAGCAGTGTGTTACTGTTTTCCCCTGGAAACTGTAGCAATGACATTTCCAATTACACTGAAAATACTGCTATACTTTAGGGAATATCCTCAGCCGTGGAAGGTTTAAGGTTAAGCACACTGAATTTCATCAGGGAACATTAGATATTATGTGACATAAAGATGTTTATCCCCACAGTCAGCTCTTGTGCCATCTCTGTTGCACTAAATCAAAATGTTCATTGAAATCTCTTGAGCCAGCTACTGGACAAAAGCTTGTGAAGTTACTTTTAAGTAGAATGAATATAACAACTATATTTGAACAGTGGTAGGATGATGCTCTGGGACCTAAAATATCACCCTACCATTCCTCAGTTATAGATGGCTTCACTGTATTCATTCTTAAAGAGAAATTGTTACCATGCCCTACTACCCCCTCCCTATAATAGCTCATACTTGGAAATATTGGAAATGTTGAAGGGGTCAATTAGACTGGGGTGAGCCAAGGTGAGGTCAGATGGAGGTCACAAGGATGTGGGAAGGTGTCTTAGAAATGTTTTAACAAGCATACCCAAGCTAGGATTGAGCAAAAGCCCTTTAGTAAACAAAACAATGAGGTATGTGCTAATTCCTTCTTGGATCCCACAATGGTAAGTCATGCATCCTAAACAATCAAGTGACCTACACAAGCCAAATCCCCAGGAAATATTCCTCAGAACCCTTTCCTGTCCTACAATGTGAGGTTGTCATAAACCCATCAATTCCTATCTCCCAGCCATCTGAGACAATCAGTGGAGTTTTGTTCTCCTTCATTCCTTTTTTGGGAGAATAATTTAGCTATTGTTATAGCCAAAATGTGCCTTCAAGGCACAGAATGGATTATAAGTATCCAAGACTAAACAATAGCAAGGTGTGTCTCTGTAGACAAGACCCAGCCATTCTCTTTGTTGGTGCACCCCTGGATCGGAACTTCCAGTGCCACCCTCAGGCTTCGGTCTGAGTACTTCATTACTCTTCAAGAATTGTAACTATCACCCTATATCCCGAATCTATTCCTCTATCCACCCTTTCTGCCTCAATTCTTCAATAGCCTCATGTAGTTCTTGTCAGCATGTGTTGCATGTGTGAATGCTTTTTGTGTTATTCTCAATAAAAACATTTTTATTTCACTTTAACCTGGAGTTCTCTGCAGTTAGTACTGGTATACATAGGTGAAAAGGTCCAAAAGTTACCCACCTCTCACAGTCTTCCATTTGAGCTAATAACAATAATTCCCCAAATATTAATATAGTAGTTGGCATCATGAGTGGAGGGGGGGTCTAAAGCACCCCACCTCTTCAGGTAACACATTTCTCAAGCTCTGTAGTACACAGGAGGAAATGTATACCAGGCTTTATACTAGGTTCTTAACAAGACCATCAGCTCCCCAAATCTGTAGATTTATTAAAGGGTGAGTGAATAATATGTGGATTCTGGTTTTCCTTATACTGTAGATAGCAAAGGGGCCTACGACCACAGCTTGGGGAGATTAGATTTAAAAATTTATTCATTAACACTAATCATTGCAAAAGGAAAAAATAATTTGTTATTATTAACATTAGGAAGACAGAAATATAATTTGTTACATTACTGATTGTTAATTCAACAATTAAATCATTAAGGGTTTTTTTTTTAAAGATGGCACCTACAGAGAATGATGTATTTAGTTATTCCTGTTGCCCTCTAATCACATATTTTGTCATCGGCGCCTTTAAAAGTTTTCTTTTTATAGCTGCCTTTCACCCTCCCTTTACTCATGGATTGGACTACAAATCCCACAAGCTAATTGGTGGCTGTGTAACCCACTGCCTAACCATTGCCCCATATCTGTATTCAATCTAGGCAATTTATTTAAGGCAATTAAATAAATTCTATATTTAATCATTAGGTCAAATGTGGTCTTCCCCACAGTGCAGCCATTAACCTAACCTGGGGAAATAGAAAACCCCAAAACAATCATTGCTAAGTCAGGTATGCACTCCTGGAGGGAACCAAGCCCAAATTCCAAAGATATGCTAATTTGTAAGGCAACAAAAGAACAGCAGCTGTCAAAGCCCCAGGCTAATCCTATTTCCTACCTGAAACTCTCAAACTACCCACGTTAAGTTTTCCTCTCCCACACAAAGGAAGTTACTTCCCCGCTTTCTCTCGCTAAGTATCCTTGCATTAAGGTGCAATTAACACATCCGGAGTACCTTTGTCTAACTGAGTAACACGAGCAAAGCATTGTTTTCTATTCAAGGTTTCATATCCTTTAGGCAAATATTTACTATAAAAACCCCTTGAAAACCATCCTCAGTGTCCATCATCCCTTGTCCTACAGCCACACTGCCGGTTTGCTGAGACTCCTCCATTCTGCTGGTTCTTCCACGACCTCGTCTCTTCAGGAGAAGGTGTCATATCACCTATTGAAAATTCCCCTCACTATTCCTCTATCTAATAACTCCCACTTTATTCTTTAGTCTTGCTTGATTGCTTAGTGTATGAACATGTGTGTGTGTGTATGTGCAACAATTATTATTACTTTCCAAATATAGATTGTTATTGTACTAGCTGTTGGGAGAGGCTGCTTGTTGCTGAGGGGCTTGAACTTCTGACCTTGCCCTTTTACCCTCAAGAGCCTTCCTGTGAGTCACACCTGTGAGTCACACCTGTGAGTCATTAGGGGGTGGAGCTGGGAGCCTAGCTCTATATAAGTCCTTGCAGAGGCTTTCCAGGCCAGTTTCCTGCCAGAGAGAAGGAGAGCAGCTTCTGGACAGCAAGTTTCCTGCCAGTTTCCTGCCAGGGAGAAGAAGGAAGCAACTTCTGAATTTTTTAAAAAAACTGTTGGGAGAGGCTGCTTGTTGCTGAGGGGCTTGAACTTCTGACCTTCCCCTTTTACCCTCAAGAGCCAGAGGCGCGCGCCTAACGGTGCGCGAATTTCAGTAAGCAAACAAAAATACAGCAGACCTAAAAGTACAGCTTAGCATTCTCAGCGTTAACTAAGAGTTCTTAGATTACCTAAAGCTCTCATCATGGACACTGAGGGGACTGCAGCAGTCACTTGCAACACTTGTGCGATGTTTGTATTCTTGTCTACAGACATGGAGAACTTCACATGCACCAAGTGCAAGCTGGTAGCCCTCTTGGAGGAGAAAGTACAGCAGCTGGAGACACGGGTAGCTACACTTCAACAGATTCGTGAGCAAGAGGTTTTCCTGGACAGAACAGAACGAACAGTCTTGGATGGGGACCGCACAGAGGAAGTGGCTGTGGAGGAGAGGGTCACTTCACGGACACAGGAAGTAGACAGCTGGAGGAATGTCACACACAGAACAAGAAAATCCAGGGATTCTTCCAGCAGCTTGCAGCTACAGAATCGATTCAAAGCCCTTTCCCTTATCAAGGACAACGAGGAAGAACAGCATGGACAGACTTCAGGGGTAGAGCAGGGGACCTTGAGAGGACCACCGCAAGGAACAGCAGCTGCGAAGCCTCAGCGGAGGCGTGTGGTGGTGGTGGGGGACTCCTTGCTGAGGGGTACAGAAGCAGTGGTATGTGGGCCTGACAAGATGACTCGGGAGGTGTGTTGTCTCCCTGGGGCAAAGATCTGTGATGTGACCGAGAGGCTGACAAGACTCGTCAAGCCTACAGATCATTACCCCTTCCTTTTGGTCCATGTGGGAACCAATGATACTGCAAGGCACAGCTTTCCCAAGATCAGAAGAGATTATGAGGCCCTGGGGAGGAAGCTGAAAGAAATGAATGCACAGGTGGTCATCTCGTCTCTTCTGCCAGTTGAAGGGCATGGTCCAAGAAGGGAGAGGAAAATAGCCGACGTAAACAACTGGCTCCGTAGATGGTGTCGCCGAGAACAAATTGGATTCTTGGATCATGGACCGCGCTTCCATGCGGGGGGACTTCTGGCAAGAGATGGGGTGCATCTTACAACAGTTGGAAGAAACATTTTTGCCAACAGTCTCAAGAATTTGATCAGGAGGGCTTTAAACTGAGTCAAATGGGGGAGGGAGACAGTATGCTGGAAGGCAAAAGGGCTGGAGAAAATAGTCAAACTGTCATAGAGGGAACAAGGCAAACAGCGCAAGGACCCAACAGTGGGAGGCAAAAAAACTTGCACAGGGAGCAAGTAAAGGGAACACACGGTCTCAGATGTCTCTACACTAATGCACAGAGCATGGGAAATAAGCAAGATGAACTTCAACTTCTTGCACTACAAAACAAATATGATATAATAGGCGTTACTGAAACCTGGTGGGACGAGTCTCATGATTGGAATGTAGGAATAGAGGGGTATAACCTTTATAGGAGAAACAGGCCAAACAGGAAAGGAGGAGGAATAGCATTATATGTCAGGGATATTTACACCAGTGAAGTGATCCATGACATCAATACTGGAAGCCAGGTGGAGAGCATCTGGATAAAAATTAAAGGGGAGGGAAACAACAGGGATGTTATTGTGGGACTCTACTACAGACCCCCAAATCAGACGGAGGAATTGGATGTTGCCTTTCTAGAACAGATGAACATACATGCAGAAAGGAGAGATGTAGTAGTGATGGGTGACTTCAACTATCCTGATATTTGCTGGCAATCTAACTCAGCCAAAACTACAAGGTCTAGCAAATTCCTTACATGCCTGGAAGACAATTTCATGGTCCAAAAGGTGGAAGAGGCAACAAGGGGGTCAGCTATTTTAGATCTGATCCTAACCAACAGAGACGATCTGGTTAATGGGGTGCAAGTGGTGGGATCCTTAGGTGAGAGTGATCATGTTCTCCTGGAGTTTGTTATACAATGGAAAGGAGAAGCCAGGCATAGTCAGACACGCATTCTTGACTTTAGGAGAGCTGATTTCAATAAACTCAGGGAAATACTGGGGATGATCCCATGGTCAGGAATACTAAAAGAGAAGAGACCTCAAGACGGATGGGACTTTCTCAAAAGGGAGATACTGAAGGCACAATTTCAAACAGTACCATTGAGGAAGAAAAATGGGAGGTGTCTCAAGAAACCAGGATGGATGACTAAAGAACTTTCAATGGAGCTAAGTTTTAAACGGAACATGTATAGGAAATGGAAAAGGGGGGAAATCACCAAAGAAGAATTCAAACAGATAGCGAACACGTGTAGGAGTAAAGTCAGAAAAGCTAAAGCGCAGAATGAGCTCAGGCTTGCTAGGGAGGTTAAGAACAATAAAAAGGGTTTTTTTGGGTATGTCCGCAGCAAAAGGAGGAAGAAGGAAATGATAGGGCCGCTACGTGGAGAAGATGGCAAAATGCTAACAGGGGACAGAGAAAAGGCAGAATTACTCAACACCTTCTTTGCCTCAGTGTTTTCAGAAAAGGAAAAGGAGGACCAACCTGAGGAGAATGGAACAGAGGACACAATAGGGGAAATCCAGCTCAAAATAAGTAAAGAGGTAGTACAGGAATACCTTCTTAATCTAAATGAATTTAAATCTCCAGGACCAGATGAACTACATCCAAGAGTATTAAAAGAGCTGGCAAATATAATCTCAGAGCCATTGGCAATAATATTTGAGAACTCCTGGAGAACAGGAGAAGTCCCAGCAGACTGGAGGAGGGCAAACATTGTTCCCATCTTCAAAAAGGGGAAAAAAGAGGATCCCAACAACTATCGTCCAGTTAGTCTGACATCAATACCAGGGAAGATTCTAGAACAGATCATTAAACAGAGAGTCTGTGAACATTAAGAAGGCAATGCCATAATCACAAAAAGTCAGCATGGGTTTCAGAGAAACAAGTCATGCCAGACTAATCTGATCTCTTTTTTTGATAAAGTTACCAGCTTGGTAGATGAAGGGAATGCTGTGGACATTGCATACCTTGATTTCAGTAAGGCCTTTGACAAGGTTCCCCATGACATTCTTGCAAACAAGCTTGTAGAATGTGGGCTAGACAAGTTAACTGTTCAATGGATTTGTAATTGGTTGACCGGCCGAACCCAAAGGGTGCTCAGCAGTGGCTCCTCTTCGTCTTGGAAAGATGTGACCAGTGGGGTGCCACAGGGTTCTGTCCTGGGCCCAGTGCTATTCAACATCTTTATCAATGACTTAGATGAGGGAATTAGGGGCATACTTATCAAATTTGCAGATGACACCAAATTGGGAGGAGTAGCTAATACCCTAGAGGACAGGATCAAAATTCAGAATGACCTGGATAGACTGGAGAGCTGGGCCAAAGCTAACAAAATGAAATTCAATACGGAGAAATGTAAAGTACTGCATTTAGGGCGGAAAAATGAAATGCATAAATATAGGATGGGAGAGACCTGGCTGAATGAGACTACGTGCGAAAGGGATCTAGGAGTCCTAGTAGACCACAAGTTGAACATGAGCCAACAGTGTGATGCGGCAGCTAAAAAGGCCAATGCAATTTTGGGCTGCATCAATAGAAGTATAGTGTCTAGATCAAGGGAAGTAATAGTGCCACTCTATTGTGCCTTGGTCAGACCTCACTTAGAATACTGTGTCCAGTTCTGGGCACCACAATTCAGAAAGGATATTGACAAATTGGAGCGTGTCCAGAGAAGGGCAACTAAAATGGTGAAAGGTCTGGAAACAATGCCTTATGATGAGAGACTTAGGGAGCTGGGTATGTTTAGCCTGGAAAAAAGACGGTTTAGAGGCGATATGATAGCCCTGTTTAAGTATTTGAAGGGATGTCACGCTGAGGATGGAGCAGGCTTGTTTTCTGCTGCTCCAGAGACTGGAACACGGAGCAATGGGTGCAAGCTCCAGGAACAGAGATTCCACCTCAACATGAGGAGGAACTTTTTGACAGTAAGAGCTGTTCGGCAGTGGAACACACTCCCTCGGAGCGTGGTGGCGTCTCCTTCCTTGGAGGTCTTTAAGCAGAGGCTGGATGGCCATCTGTCGGGGATGCTTTGATTGTGATTTCCTGCGTGGCAGGGGGGTTGGACTGGATGGCCCTCGTGGTCTCTTCCAACTCTGCAATTCTATGATTCTATGATTCTATGATTCTAGCTAGCTTTGTCTCCTCCCTATTACCAATATACAAAGGTCACAAGATCCTGCTATTGTTGCCCCCTCTTTGCATAGCCACAGCAAGTACATTAATTCCCCACTTTAATATCAATATTTTGAGGGTCCCCCAGAACCCTGAGCATTGAGGGTAATAGTTGCCTATTGTGTGTTCTGTAGTGCAATGCACCTGCAAATTGCTAGATTGGGAAAAACTTGTAGGGGGAGGAGATAAATGAATTTGCTTACAACTAGTTTAGTTTAATTAATTGTTTCCAGTCTCTGACAATGAGTGTCACTAACCAACAAAGTAACTTGAGCTCTGCTGGGAGAAGGGGATAACTACTTGGTACACAACTGATGTGATTTAAATAGTTAATCCCAAACTCTGCCTACAATACAAGTGAGGAACCTGTGGCACTCCTGATTTTGTTGGGCTGCATTTCCTGCCATCCCAGACCACTGGCCAT
Organism: Gambelia wislizenii; assembly: GCA_030847615.1. Lineage (NCBI taxonomy): Eukaryota > Metazoa > Chordata > Lepidosauria > Squamata > Crotaphytidae > Gambelia > Gambelia wislizenii. The sequence continues at coordinate 58,938,736 of JAUMIR010000005.1, read as the reverse complement.
GCTGTTGTCATAATTCAATACCATCTGGAAGGCCACATGTTCCTTAGACCCAACATGGTGTAGGAGTTTGAGTGTTTCAACTATGAGTCAAAGAGAGCAGGCTTCAAATCCCCACTCACTCATGGAGACCCACCGGATAACCCTGGATAAGTCACATCCTCTAAGCCTCATGGGAGGCAAGGACAAACCTATTCCGGCTAAATAAACAAAAAGGGGGGGGGGAACGTTTCATCACCTTCTTCATCACTAAGGCAAACATCCAAAATGGCAGTTCTGGGTGCTTGCTTTGTTAGCAGGCTCCATCCATGCACATGTCTGATCAGCTTTCCACTTCCGTTTTTATTGGGAATGTGAATGAATGTGAATCAGATAGTACCAATGAAGGAGAATGCACATTCCCCATGGAGCTTTTTAAAAACTTAGCAAAAAGCCACAAAGGCTTTTCCTTCAGAGTTTTTGGTGGACTTGTCACCCACTCCTTCCGAATACAGTGGATTGATGCAGGATGCCATTTAGACAAATCATATTCTCCTCGAAATCTATAAAGAGTCTTTTTGCTGTTTAGACAACTGCTTAGTAGAATTGTTATCAGCTCCCTATTCCCATTTAACTGTGTTTTATATTATGGCAGCAAAAACAAATGGGATTTTATTTCTGTAATTACAATGGTGTTATGACAGGTGTGAGGTTAAAAATGCAAAATTACACATGATTAGACTAGTTATTCCTTTAAAAAGTATGTCAGGATTAGGAAATAGGAGATGATAGTTTTGCTCTGATGTACCAGGAACATGAAAGTAGCTGTGAAACATGGGATGACAACAGGACATGGAACGGTTACCTTTTTGGACTACAGCTCCCTGAAACTCCCTAGGCACCCTGGCCACTGGCCTTGTTGGCTGGGGTGTTCTGGGAGTTATGGTCCAAAAAAGTGGGAGCTCTGGATAGCAGTGGCTTGGGGGTGAGGGAGAAGAAATATCATGCGGTTCACAAGATAAGTAATATAAAATGATTGTATAAAGCTTCCTTTCCACTCTTCCTGGAAGATCATTAAGCCCAGGATGTAAAAAATTTCCTAGCTTCATCACTGCTTTAAAGACATTTTTCTACTCATGCTTGTCCAGATTTTGGTAGGGCTGTGGACACTCTTCCCAAACACACAATCACATCTCAATTACACAAACTGCAATTAAAACTAGGGTTGTCCCAGATCCAGAGCTTGTAAAATTTATGTTTGACGAGAATCCTAGAACCTTGTTATTTTGTTGTGCTGTTGTACTTTTTATGGCTTATGTTCTTAAATGGTTTTTTAAGAGCTTTGATAATCTAATCACTTTTTAACTTTTGTATTTTGTGAATTTTTAACTATGGAGATTATTAGACAGGGTAAATATCCCAGGGCAGGAATGGAACAGGGGTGAGAAAGGGGCTCCATTTCAGATGACGTCAAGCCCCTCTGTGATGCTTCCATTCTGCCCCCATTCTGCTCCCAGGGTATTCTATTCACGGTGAAAAATCATTAATAGAACCCCTTTTCTGTTTTCTTCTGTGCCTGTCACAGAATCAGGGACATGGGAAACAGAGCCCCGTCCCTGTTCCACAATGACAGGTATGGGAGAGGAGCTCCATGGCAGTCACTTCCTGCCATGATCTGGACATCAAGGTAAGTGCCACCCTACTCGCCCCCTCACCGGGTTGCCTTTTTTAAAATTTACTTTTACCTTGTATTTTTTCATTTGACAGCTGGGGGGGGGGGTATTTTAAATTTTCCTCCCACTTGTTCTCTCATGAGAATGAGCGGGATTTCAGCCAGCTGGTCGTAAAGGCAGCCTTACGACGGCTGCATTTACAGCTGGTCGGCAAAGGAGGCAGGGAGCCCATTCCTGGAGCAGAATGGAGGTAAGTGTGTGAACATTTACCTCCATTCCATTGCAGGAATGGAATAGGAGGTGGCGGAGCAGTAATAGCACATTTTGACCCTGTCTGATAATGTCCTATGATTTTTTAAAAAAACTATTGTAAGCTGCCTTGAGTCCCAAACTGGGAAAAGGACAGGATAAAAATAAATATAATAATAACCCTTTAGCTTCCCTGTGTTGGCTAGGGGATTTGGGGCACTGTAGTCCAAAAAGTAACATTTCCATGATCCTCTGGGTTATAAAGGGAAAAACTGCCTTATACCTGTTCCCATAATTATTGTCTGACTTGGTGGTCTCTCATGCATTGGGTCACCATAAGTTAAAGTTGACTTGATGGCAGTTAACAAACAAAAACTAATATTCTATTCCAACTGGCATCCAAATTTGAGGCAAAAGTCTTTCACATCTTTCTGTAACATGTCCCTTACAATGAGAAAAGCAGGTAACTGATCCTGGTATTCACTCTGGATCCCTGTGCCTGCAGACCATCTGTTCTGCCTATAAGCTCCCCAAAGATTAAATCTCTGGAATGCCCCATTTTGGAAAAGAACAAAATTTGCCACATAGCCTATAGGCTTGGCATTGCTGACTCTGAGAGTGTAACTAGCAGCCTTTGACTTCTTTGTGAGGGTCTGGTTTGTCATCTGAAAACATGTGTATCTTGATATAGAACTGTCTGGACTTTTCTTAAATATTCCTATAGAAATTTATAATGTTAAGGCAGCATGGGTCTTTTGATCCATGGCTGTAGATGCTTTCCAAGTTTTCTTACTGCCATATAGGAGAATGATAATGTTATTCTTCTTGGCAATCTTAATATTTTTGTTCTGTCGTCTTGCTTCATTGCTTTTATTATATGCTGGCCTGTCACAGTTTAGATGAAAGACTATTCCTTTCATGCTTTCATGTAGCATGCTGTGAAAGTATATCTTTTGTGCTCTTTCATTGAAATGTAATGAAGAGATTTGGGCACTCATTTTTCCCCCTACTGCCTATATTTTTGATGAACTGTTGTTTGCTTTTCAAAATTATTTGTTCTTCATGGGCTTATTTCAGGAATAACTTTTGTGGCTATGGTGGAATCTGCCTGTGGATTGAAGAAGTTGGTTAACTATCTCAACAAAGTGAAAAGTCTTGCAGTGATCACTTATTCTTGAATAACTACTGTCTTTATCCATTCAAGTCTGAAATATCTTGAGAAAACAGACAAAGGAAAGAAGAAACTTAATTATGCTGCATCATAGTTAAATCTCAAGCTAAATTTGCCATTGGTTTTACTGCTGAATATGAAATCTTACCTATAGAATCATCATCATCATCATGAGAAAGAGGAGGAGGAGGAGGTTGTTTATTTGTATCCCGTCTCTCCCATCAGGATCGGGTCGGCAAACATTATACACTGGCAGTGCAGCTTTATACATATCTACTCAGAAGCAATAAGGTTTGCTCAACTAGTAAGCATTTTTAGGAATAGAACCTAAATCTTTTACTGGGAGGTAGATCTATTTAACTGCTGGATTTCATATTTTCAAAAATATGAAATCATTGTTTATTTCTTCATTCCAAAAGCTCTGGGGAGAGGAGGACATGTAGGAGAATTTTGAGCACTGTACAATAGATTAAAATACAAAAGTTTCAATAAATTCAAATACATTTTTAATAATTGATCATGAATGCCAAGACTTGGTTTCAGGATGACCAGTACAGAGGCTAATGTACACCTTATAGTTACATAATATTGTAATCTTGTCACAGCCTCTTTAAATTGCTGTTTGTATGAAGCATTATGTGGACCAAACAGATTTTTCTGAGCAACATCAGGTAACTCAAAATGTTAAAATGTAGAAATTCCAGTACTGTATAATAGTACCAATACACAATATACAATAATACTAATATACAGTAATTTATCATTCAAACTGGTGTGATGCATAGTATGATGTTTCTACAAGACACAACTCTTGATGACAGAATAAACTGTAATTGTTAGAGCCTTAGGCTAGAAACAATAAAAGAAGAATGAGGTTTAGAACAAATCCCAAACCTTGTGCATTGACTGAGAGCAATTAAATAGCATTTCAGTTCAGTTTACAGACTTATCTCTAGGCTTATTTTAATGAAAGCTAACTGCTAAACTTAATCCATTATGTGTTTTCTTCCTAGAGCAGATTCAATCATGGCCTGTGGGGTTATCTGACTGATTATTAAAAATCAATTCTTTTACAGTAATTGCTCTGCAAATGTTATCAGGTATCCATCACAAAGGGATTGCTCCAGTTTAGTTATTATGGATTAATAATCTGATCATTTGCCCTATCTCTTGGTAGCTATTTTTGCCTGGCAGGTGGAAACAGGGATTCCCCCTGATTTATTTATTTATTTATTTGGCCAATATAATATCTTAAAGAAAGAGGCGAGTTGCCATAGAACTCCTTGTTTGAAAGAGAAAATAAATTAGTAGAATTTGCTAGATGAAAAACAAAGTTTGTAAAGTAGAATTACATTACATAATAGAATTACATTATGTTTGCACTAAAACACTAAAAAAATACGTTGATTATGCTCATGTGAAAAAGGGGATATTTATCATGTTTACATTCTAACTTAGCATTTAAATTTGATTACATTTCTACACTAAAAATATTACTACAATAAAGGTTAAAAAAACCCATTCTTAATTTTACTCCTTCATATTTTGAGACTGAGAGAGAAGGAAACAGCTGCATGCATTTTTGAAAACCTCATTGCATAAGCAAGTTGCTGAAAGTCCTTCTTCCATTAAGGGTACAAGAGCCCTGTTCTGTGGAGACAACCCACTTGCCATTCTTGCTATGTGCAATTACGGTTGCACATTTCTTCACTTCTAACAATTATCATCCTGAATTATCCCTCTGTGAAGGAGAAACAGAAGAAATAAGTGTGTTGAAGGAGTGTGAGCTCTGCTCTGTTCTTATACTGAAAGCAACTTCCTGGGCTTTTTTTTTTTTTTAATTGATGGATCTGGAGATTGTGCTAAAAAAAAAAGCAAAGTAGATCCAGGAGCTGGCATCTGTCAAACCTGTGCTATAAAGTATTGTGGAATAGACAAAAAAATTGTAGAAAGAAGCAACTAGGTTGTATGATAGTGTTTGCTGCTATCTGATCCAAGACATTTAATAATGACTGCACAATTTTTTAGCACTGTAGAAAACATTCTGAATAAATGTTGTGTTATATCAATTATTTCCTCCCACCTCAAATTTGTAAGCAGCTATTCCTGTTAGAACAGTAAATTGAAAATAGCTCAAATGAGATTACCTCAGGAGCTAAACACATTCAGAAGTGAAGTTGTTCTGATATCATAAAAAGCTAATAAAATGTTTCATAACTACCTAATTCTTATGAAATCTCCTTAAGGTTGCAAGGCATCAAATTTGAATAATGAGGACTTGTTTGTAGCAGTTTCAATTACTGTACTTTAATTTGTAAATAATAATAATAACAATAAAGACTTCCAAATGAACTAGCTAGATGTTTTCCTCAAGGCCATCATTAACTTCAACACAATTTAATTAAAAAGCAAAGCCTCTGGAGAATTTTCTAATAAGAAAATATTGTGGTGCCAATAACCCTATCATATGATTGATATCCATGCATAAGCCACTAATATCCAATGAAATGATTATTACCTTGTCCTATTTTATAATACTGTCTCTGAAGACCAAAAGCGTTATTAATTAGGGGCAGTCATGACTGGGGAGATGTTTCAAAGAAAGGGAAAAGAGCAGATAAGAAACAGTTGTAGAATAAAGAAAATAAAATACTTTCTTCTATAGCAACATTTGAGAATAGAGCAGAGGAAATAAACAGTAAATACAACAGGGGATATAAAAAGTAAAACATAGAACACATTTTAAAAAGTTATTACAAGCTCTGAATTGGAGATTCTGATGACAGACCAGAAGAGAGTAGTGATGGGCATCTATTGGTAGACGACTATACTTTATTGATTGAATATATTATTTAGTACATTTTTACAGCAGCACACCAGGAAAAATATGGGAGAGCATATTAGACATGGGAGAAAGCCTACATCTTATATTTAAGAAAGAAGAAATAATAGTATATTCCCATTAATACTCTCAACCTGAATATACAGTTTAAGGACCCTGAAGCACCCACAGCCACAGGGGCCCCCACCATTTTGGGGAGCCCCATCATAACACTCTTCCTGCAGAAACATTATTAGTAGGAAGGCTTCTGACCTTTGCCGCATTGGGCACCGACGGGCTGCAGAAGGGGGTATCCGCCATGGGAGGGGCAGCAGCAGGGCAGAGACGCACCTTCACTCCCTGCCAGTCCCTCTGATGTCTTCTTGTCCAGGGAGAGCAAACATTGTGCTTTGAAAAAGTAGAGGAAAGGAAAAGTGCCTGGCGAGGTTGTTTCCCAAAGGGGTGAAGACGGAGACAGACACACAAGGTCTGTGGGACCTGTTTCTCCTAGAGGGACAGGACCACATGAGGAAAGAAGCAGGAAAACTCTGAGAGGGGTGGTGAGGGACAAGAGTGCCTGGTGAGGTGGAGCTGAGGTGGAGGAGGCTGGAGGGCCACCTGGGGGAATGGAGAGAGAAACCCAATGTCGGTGGGAAGGGAAGCCCTCTTGGCGGCGGCCCCTGAGAGGATAGAGGAGGTGCTAATGGAGCTGTGTGCTCCATGCATTACTAGAGTTTACTATTTGTTATTTTAAAACTCTTAGCCTAGAAATATGAGTATCTAGGTCTTTTCACCTATGAAGAAGAAGAGGACTCCCCACCCTAAGTTTCCTTTAAAGATATTTAATGCCAGGTCAGTGAGTTTGCCAAGTGGTCTAGATGGGGTGAATAAGGCCAGCCTTCAAGCTAGACAAGAGAACTAAATCATCTCCAGCTTCCAACTATGTATATTTATTCAAGAACCAAGCAGAGAAATATTCAAAAATGGTCAATCGTTTTTCAAATAAATGAAATATCAGATTAGCTAACTAAAACCTAATTAACTCACCAAATCAGCTGGCAGGTACCTGAAGGACTTCATAATCTTGACTCTTTGCCAGAGACTAAAAGACAAAAGAATTCCTACACAAGTATAGTTCAATGAGAGTTGGGAAAGGGAGAGGGACATTCAAACTGGCCAGTCAACAGCCAGGGAGGACTGGACTGAGGCCTTTCTGTAATAGTTGTGGAAAGGCAGATAGCTCATTCCTTAGATATTGAGAAGTTAGTGAAGGTGTTTGCTGCTCAAAAAGCAAGAAAAGTCAAGATTTAAGTGAGTAATTTTTTTAAAAATTCAAAGAAGCTAGAAAAGAAAAGCCCATTTTATAAATGTTGTAATTTTAAAATATTTAATACAAATTTTATGTAAACTGGTTAAAATAATTTTTAAAGAACAATTCAGGCTATACATTGAATTTCAAAATTTACAACATAAGATTGTAAAAGTAAGAAAGGACAAAATGCATTAAATATACTAAATTAGACTCAGCTCTTTCTTTGCGTGGCTTCAAATTCTGCATGCTGAAACTAGTGTTTTGTAATTTTGATTTAGTATGAATGGGTTACTCTTTTGAGATGTGTTTAATAGAAAATGATCTACTTTAAATATTAGGAGAGTGTTGCATTAGTGTTTTGTAATATGTTTGTATTCTGTTTGGCTGAGGAAATCTATACCAATATTACATTAGTTCCTATAATACAGTTTTTTAAACTAAATTATTGGTGACAAATAATGTAATAATCTGAATATCCTGTACTGTGAATAGGTTAGGTTACATTGACTTGAGATAAACATATGCCCCCCCCCAAATAAAGCATTGCAGGGGGGGCAAAATTCCTTAAACCGGCCCTGGACCCCCATACCCACGAAACCAATATCCACAGTTTCAGTTATCTGTGGGACACAGAATAGGGGACACATGACACATAATTGCAGTGGAAAGTGCCTAGAGAGGTGTCCTCTCTAGACAAATCTCCTTTGGGGAGAACTTTAAACAGGTCGGTGTGCATCTTTCAGGGAGGGAAAGGAGGAGGCTCTGAAGGCACTTACCCACTTTCATCTGATGTCTTTCTCCATCCACCCCCTTTCATCTAATGGCTTTCTCCATTCACCCCCTTCATCTGATGGCTTTCCCCACGTACCCCCTTTCATCTAATGGCTTTCTCCATTCACCGCCTTCATCTGATGGCTTTCCCCACGTACCCCCTTTCATCTGATGGCTTTCTCCATTCACCCCCTTCATCCGATGGCTTTCCCACTTACCCCCTTTCATCTGATGGCTTTCTCCATTCCCCCCTTCATCTGATGGGTTTCCCCACGTACCCCCTTTCATCTAATGGCTTTCTCCATTCACCCCCTTCATCCGATGGCTTTCCCACTCACCCCCTTTCATCTAATGGCTTTCTCCATTCACCCCCTTCATCTGATGGCTTTCCCCACTTATCCCTTTCATCTGATGGCTTTCTCCATTCACCCCCTTCATCTGATGGCTTTCCCCACTTACCCCCTTTCATCTGATGGCTTTCCTCACTCACTCCCTTCATCTAATGGCTTTCTCCATTCACCCCCTTCATCTAATGGCTGTCTCCATCCACCCTCTTTCATCTGATGCCTTTCCCCACTCACCCCCTTCATCTGATGGCTTTCTCGACTTACCAGCTTCATCTGATGGCTTTCCCCACTCACCTCCTTCATCTGATGGCTTCTTCCATTCACTCCCTTTCATCTGATGGATTTCCCCACTCACCCCCCTTCATCTGATCATTTTCTCTATTCACCCTCTTTCATCTGATGGCTTTCCCCACTCACCGCCTTTCATCAAATCACTTTCTCTGCTCACCCCCTTTCATCTGATTGCTTAGATGCAAATCCAATCTGTTTAAAGACCTCCCCAAAAGAGAGTCCATTCTACTTTTCATTCAATTTATCTTTTAAACAGCTGCTACAGTCATTCACTCGCATGCTCGCCCACTAGTGTGGAGATCTGCATACCTACCTACCTACCTACCTACATACACTGATGTTAAAAAAAACCAGTCCTGCCCACAAAATCTCCCCCCCCGGCTCCACACCAAGGCCCTCTCAGAGTGCCAGCCACACACAGGATTATCTGGATTTTGCAGAAAAGTTCAGGGTAAGAGGTGACATTTTTAAAAAGCAGATCACAGCCCTCACCCCGCAAATAAAATGCAGAGATTATGTAGTATGTACTGTTTTCTATTTTACTTTGTTAATACAAAGAAAACTTTTTACTCCAATAAATGGAAATTTATGATGCATATCATGAAAAAATATGTTCAAGTGAGAAAAAAATAACCCTTATTTAAACTAAGACTACTCCATAAGTGCAAATACTGTATTTGCACTTAGAAATCTTCAGGAAACAAATGGGTAGTCTGAAGAACATTTAAACGTTATTTGGTAAAGTTTGGGGTTATAATCTCAAAATCTCAAATACGAGTTGTCCACAGTCAAATCCTTATTGGTGGGATGATGGAATGTGTCCCTACAACATTTTTCTTACATAATAATAGTGTATATTTATTTTCTTTGCTTCAACCTGTGTTGCTTCCTTTTTAGAAGGGAATCACTGCTGTTGATTTTGTTTTTTCTGTTTGAAGTGCCAAGAATAGTCTGTGAAGCTTCCAGGTCTAAGACTTTAAAACATGGTAAGCTAAGAGCAATGTCAGTATATGTCCCATAATAGATATCCTTAAATATAGCAACACAATAAAAAGAGTTATGTGTACCAAGTGCAACCAAGAGCAAAGCATGCATGCCTAACTATCACAGGACCTATAAATATTACACGGAAAAGGGAGATACAAAGGGGACCCGTCCTGAATGGATTCTGATTAAGGACAATCCCCCTACCTTCAAGTTTCAAATTGTTCTGCCTTAGCAATTTTGCCCTGTTTTATTTTGCTGGCAGAACTTGGCAGCATCTTATCCACACACCCTTTCAACTTCATTCTGCCTGAGTGATTGTGATATTTAACTTTGCCAAGGCTTTTTTTTTCCTCTTTTACCAGATGGCTACGGACCATCAGTTTCTAGAGATCAACTGACTGTAAGTCATTCAGTGGGAGAATTCAGTAGGGGAATGGATCTACTGCAGCTCATCTAATCATGTTATTAGCTATTAACCACATGGCTGTTCTATTTTAGTACTATTATTAGTTGCTAATCATGTGGTTGTTTGTGTATCTTGAATAATTTAGTGCTTTTAAATTGTTCAGTAATATCTTTTATATTGTGATGTATGTGTAAATGCATTGAGATTTTATTATATTAAGTCATGCTACTTAGAAAAGTTACTTTTTTTAGACTACAGTTACCAGGCCTTCAGTTGTGGAATTGCTGTACAAAAAGTTACTATTTTTGATCTTTAGTAACTCTTGTTACTAAAGTAACCCCCCGTATCCATAGGGGATACATTCCAAGACACCCCCCCATGGATACCTGAAACCATAGATAATAGGGAACCCTATTATTTTAATGAGACTAAAGCCACAAGTTGACCATAGAATCTCATTGGAGGACCTAGAAATGCCTAGACAGAACATTTTTTTTTTTTTGGATTAGGATAAGTGAAACCATGAATACCAAATCTATAGATATGGGGGTTGACCTGTATATGAGCCAGATCCAAGAGCTGTTCATACATTCTGTGGATTTTGTTGTAATTGAATAGAACGAAAATAAAACCAATATTACTCAAAAGCTCAATTTTTTTAGACCTGTTATAAACCTTGAAATAGATGAGGCTTGTTGCTGTCCTGTTTCCCCGAGAACTTGAACTGGATGTTGGTCAAGGATTGTTACCCAAATTACTGGGGGTCCATGGGACCCACTCATGACCTCTGAGTTATGATATTACCTATCATAATATATGATCTTTACCCCTATGTATACCAGTATTAGCTGAGGAGACTTCAAGCCAAAAGTAAAATAAAAATGGGGGGGTTGGAAAATAATTACGATACCACTCACACATGCACTTACATTTCAAGCCATCACACAAGGCTAGCAAAGAATTAGGAGGAAGTATTTGGATAGAGGAACAGATTTCGGCGATGACGGGCTATCCTTTACCTGTCCGTAGAGTAAGTTTCCCAGAATTAAACAATGGAAGCTCTGGCTTTGTTGATGGCTGTTAATGGTTGGAACATTAAGACTGATGTGTTTGAGCAACCTTTGCATTGTGGGTAGGAACAGGTGTGAAGGAAGACTTTTGCAGGATAATGGGTGTTTTTGTCAGTTGTTTGTCTTGGAGTATAAGCGTCCAGGGGAGATTAGCACATTTTTCCCTAAGAGCTATCTGAGGGGGCTTTGCTTAATCAGTCCTGGGCATCTCTGTTTTTTGGGGAATTTCTGAGACAACTTCATTTGGTCTCTGGGTGACCTTTACTTGAACCCTTCTGTGGATGGCTTGGTCTACCATGGATCTACGTGACCTGTGAATTATTGATAACGTATGGATAATTGCCAATTTATGAAATATTGCCAATCTATTAGAAGGGAGGTGGTGTAAGGGGCATGTAGGGGTAACAGGATGGCATGCAACCATCCAGGGTTTAGGCTAGCTGTAGATATCAGGTCCAGTAATGTTAGATAACAGCAAAGTTGCAACATCAAGGTGGGCCAAACAAGAATTCCTCCAGACTTGGGAGGTTGAGGCTGTGGTATATGTTGCTGTAATTATTGGGTTTTACAAATATAGATAGACAGACAGACAGACAGACAGAGATATCTCCAATATTCAAACAATGTTTATATTGTCCCAGGGTTTTCTGGCAACTCCCAGCACCAGCTGCATCAATTTATTTCCACCCCAGGACAGGTTTCTTTTTCATTCTTAGGACTTTTTCGGATGAGAAAAAATAACGCAAGCAGCCTCTCCAGCTTGCGAGGCTGCTGTGCTGCAAAGCGCCCCTTTTGTATGACGCTCGCCTCTGACGGTACTGTTGCGGTACCACAGGGAGAGCTGAGCGTCATATTTCATTGATTTTTACTCACGATCAACTTTCGTGAGTAAAAAAATCAACGAAATATGATGTTCAGCATTCCCTGCGGTACCGCAACAGTACCGCTAGAGGGCAGCGTCATCCGAAACTGACACTTTGCAGCGCAGCAGCCTCGCAAGCTGGAGAGGCTGCTTGCATTATTTTTCTTCGTCCGAAAAAGTCCTTAATTAGAAGAAAAAAGTGTTCTTTGCTCCTCCTCCTCCCACCCACTTTCTTAAAATGTTTTAGAGTTAAAGTGCATCAGATTACCAGTGAAATGGCACTTTTGGACTAAAGGAACATAACTCTAATTTTAAAAAAAAAATCAGAGAGGAGAAAATTTCCCCTTCAAACCAAAGTGTCACTTTAGGAAACTAGGCCACAGTTTTTAAAACTATGCAAGAGCTGGAAAGAATTAAATGAGTGGATGTGGAGGGAACAACAACTGATAAAAAGCAATGAGCAAACTTCAAGAATTCATGTTTCTTGAGTCCAGCCTGGAATAGCCTAAGGAGATTATCAGACGACCCCAAAAATCCAGGACAGGGGCAACAGGAGATTGCCAAAGGGCTCACTTATCAGATGACGACGTCCCTGTCTCATCCTGCTCCCGTGCCTCCACCGTTCCCTCAGTGTTCCTTTTTATTGGTGGCTTAAGCTATGAATAGATTGCCCATTCCATTTCTGAAATGGAATCATGGTCTTGTGAAAAGGCGCCCCGTTCTGCCGGCACAATGCCAGCCATAGTGGAAGGTCCTTGCCAAACCCTACCAAGCACTTCTGGTTGAAATTGGGACATCCGGGTAAGTGACACCTTTTTTATCCCCTTTCCCGGGTTATTTGGTATTTTTAAAGTGTGTTTAGGTGCTTTGTTTTACTTTTTGACTTTTATTTTTCATTTTATTTTTAAATTTTCCACACTATCATTCTCTCGTGAGAACGACCAGGATTTTGTTTCCAGGAAGTGAATGGGGCTCAGCAAGAGCTCCATTAACTCCTGGGATACTGGAGGGGAGGGGAGGACTTTCAATGGTGCAGCTAGGTATGTGTGTGATAATTTTCCCATAAATTCATTCAGTTATGGGAACGGGAGTGGGATGGGAGAGACGTAGCAAGACAGGGACTCTTTTTTTTTGTCCCTGTCTGAAAATCTCATAAGGAATAGTGATGGTTGTTGTGAGCCTTTCTGACTTATGGTGACCCTAAGGCAACCCTATAATGGCAAGATTTTTTTCCAGAGGGAGTTTGCCATTGCCTTCCTCTAAGACTGAGAGTGTCTGACATGTCCATGGTGACCCAATGGGTTTCCATGACTGAGCAAGAATTTGAACCCTGGTCTCCGAGAATCTTAGTCCAACACTCATACCATTACACCATGCTGGCTTTCCAAGGAACAGGCAAAAAACAAAATACAAAACCTTGCAAGCCACTTGCAAGATTGCAGAATATAGCCATAATCAAAAGCAGACAAGAAGTGAATGCAGCCAAAGATCACTTACAGGGTTTCCACCAGAGGATCACAAGGAAGGGCCCAGAGCCTGTATTAATCCAGAAACTCCTCTCACCTGATTCTGATGTATTTTAAACAGGACTTTTCCTACATTCAAAGGAGCCATTTACTCATGGGGATTCCTTTGTTGTAATCAGGGACATCCTCTGAGCATGAGAATTCTGTCTTGCCTCTTTAGTGGAGATGTGGGGAAGAAAAATCTCACCATTATCTCACTTTCTGTCGAGACAGACTGTTGGCCTTTCTCCAGGACCCATGAAAGATCTTGACTCCAGCATGTCATTGAACTGCTAAGTTCCCTCTATTGCAGGGTTATGTTTTCCACAATTCATCCAAAATGTCTATGCCTAAAACTAGTTTCCTGCTATGAAATTAAGCAGGGACACATAGTAAGCACAAAAGGAGAGGCCAATTAATCACAAAGACACAAATAACCCATCCAACCCTACCTTTACTACTCCACTCAACAAAATAATATTTATTGCATTTTACAGAAACGTGCAAGAAATGGTTTTTTTTTCATTTTCTCATCTACCTAGGAAAAGTGAACCAAATCAGCATTTACATTCCTATTTTTCAAGCACTGATGCTGTCAGGGCTAAGGGATTGTTCTACCTTGGCCTCTTATACAGAGCTCCTTTCTGCTTCCTCTGTCTCTCCTGGGGACCAGGTTCCTAGCCTGATGTATTTGTGTGTGGGGGGGGGTACTATTTGATGGGGGTTCTAAAACCTCCTCCAGTAGGAGTCATGACAGATTCCAGAAAAGTAGAAAATTACAACATATATATATATATATATATGTTGGTTTACAACTAGACTGGGAAAATATAGTCTTCCAGAGGATAATGAACAACAACTCCCATCATTCCTCAACCTTTGGCCAGAGTGACTGGGTCTGATGTGAGCTGGAATCAACGTCTGGAGATTCCACAGCCCTGGCTTATAATATTTCATTTCAAAAGTTATGAGAGCTTCAGTGATAATATCAGCCTCCATTAAAGCTTTACAGTTTCAAAAATCAAGTGGATTAGAATATTATTATTGCTTTAATCCACATTCAATTTTCTGTGACTACCATAAGAGACAGCATGAAGAACAATAGGACAGGAGATGGCATAACCACCAATAGAAAATTCTATAAAGAAGTCTGAAATGAAATCATTCTTGGTTTTGTACAAAGACACTGGGGAAATCAAGCTTTTAGATTAAGAGAAAGAATAATAAAGTTCAGAGGACAGTCTTTGTCCTGCTAAAATCTGTTTCCAGTAGAAATGACTTTTAAAACAGGATTTAGGACAATGGATAATTATATATTTAGGTAAAAATGGAATATAGTCACATGACACAGTGGGAACATCAAACAGCACCTTCTTGGTAACATTTCTATTTGTTCATCTAGAAATATCTGAGATTCTCATGAAAATGTTTGATATATGAAATGTTTGATATATGAAAATCCTCAGCTGCTTTGCAAACATTGCCACCTTGCACTTCTGAAAAAATTCTCTACTATTACAATGACTGCTAAAGTATGTGCATGGTTCTCCTTCCCCTGTCCTAAAAACAATTCCATGAACTAGGTCAGACCAGGGGGTTGTTTACACAGCAAAATAAATTCTCTAGGAATTCACAAAGAGTCCTAATAGTTCCCACATCTTTTGGCTCAAAGTCGCCATATTCAGAAGGAGGGTGGCAAAAAAAACCCCATAAGCCACGCAGTATTAGCTTTCGCTATTTTCCCCAACTTTTTTGATAAAGTTCATGAAAATGCGCACAATCAGTTGTGTGAACTACCATTTTGCAAAAGGTTGTGGGAACTACTAGCAATCTTCCTGAAACAGCCACAGCAGAGCTGAGCCGTGATTAGTTGGCTCAACTGCGGAGGAGTCCGATTTGCAAGAGATGTGAGGAGCCTCAAATGAAAAGATCCAGCCAGTTGTCTGCCTCCTGGCTTGCTTGGCTGCTGCAGCTGAGGGATCCCCACTTAACCATAATTACTGTTCCTCTGTGTGTGTGTGTGTGTGTGTGTGTGTGTGTGTGAGAGAGAGAGAGAGAGAGAGAGAGAGAGAGAGTCTGCTCTGCTGGCCAAGTGGGTGAGGGGAAGGTGGGCTTGAAGAAAGCAGGGCGAAGGGAGAGCCTGTGACTCCATTGTTTCTGGCAGCTGGGTGATCATCCCCCCCAAGGCCATCCTCCACCTGGGAATCTAGCCTGCTTTCCTTGCCTCCTTTTATCATTATTCCTCCCCCCCTCCGTGGTCTCCCTTCTTTTTTGGTTGTTTGCACATCTTCTCCCCCCCTTAGCCAGCGATCAGGTGCTCTGGTGGCCACACCCCCACCTTTGCCTATGTAAACTGCAAAGCAGAAAACTTACCCAATCAACCAGTTTTGCACTAAATCATGTAAACTGTGCAGCACTGGTGCAAAAATGCGCTAATGCACACAAACTATCACAATGAAAACTGCTGTGTAACTGAGCTCCAAGATTGTTTATGATAGGCCATTTCATGGTTTGGTGGGAAGTTTGACCTGGATCTCACAAACCCCAGTGAAGGAAGGCTGTCTCCTTGGGATAGCCAGTCAATCTCATTCAGCCAAACTGACTTCATGGATGTGGTGTTCAGATTGGGGGTCTGCATGCCACAAGGCAGGGTGTCTGAATAAATGGCTGAAAGGGATGGAGTCATCAGGGATGGTGGGGAATTCAAAAGTGGTCTGGTAGAGGCAAAGAGGGAGTAAGAAAGTGATCAGGAAGGAGGTGAGAGAGAAGGTGAGTGAGAGAGAAGGAGGATGCGGGAGTGCAACGCCATAAAAAGAAGCCATAAAGAGAGAGAGTGAATAGAGGAGAGAAGGGGGAGGAAAGATGGGAGAGCTGGAAAGTGACAGATAGGACTGGAGAAGCCACGGACAGGTGGGTGGATATTAGTGGGCAAGAAACACCAATTCTTCTGTTGTATATAAGACTTGTCAGCCTGTGATAATAAAGACTAATAGCAATCCATTAAATACATTAACATTAAATACCACAAACACCACTAGTCTCTGGAGCAGCAATCCACCTTGTTGGTGTCTACTGTATAACTGCTAGGAATGGATCCTCAGGCCAGAGCTGGCCCAGCCCCCTTACTGAGGGAGGGCACAGAGCTACAATGGGCTTAAAAGAGATTTAGTTCATGCCAAGACCCTTTGAAGGACAGTGGAATGCACATTCCATCTGGGTGAAATTGAATAGGTAAGAGCTAAATTGTATAAGAACACATAATAAAACTCTGTCATTTTCCCTTGAATTCACCACTAGTCCTCTATTTGTACAGAATCTCTTAACTTACCTTTGTTGAGAATGCCCTTTAAAATGTGTGGGTGCATTGTGAAACTTCAGAAGTGTTTTACTGTGTGTAAGGCACCGATAGTGAGAAACAAAATTTGGAGAGAGAAAAAAGCAAGATCTAAGGTTATCTACAGTGTAATGATATATCACTATAATCTGGCCATATCAAGCTGCCAGATTTAAAGAATAAGCCTTTGGTATCATTAAAATTAATATAATGAGTTTTGTGTGTCTTTACCTGTCATTTTTGCTGAAGGATTTAGAAGACAATCTGAGAGAGATCTATTCTTTTCCTTTGGCATTCAGGAAGGCCAGAATGTTTCAGCAAATCTAGAAGAATCTATTAGACTGTCCTCGACATATTTCAGTTCTTGCCTCTTATCTTACACAACCAGAAAAGATTCTTAACTGGCTAATATGTATGTGGCACCAGCTGTAGTACTATCTATATAGCCACTCTATGGCCAAGGACGAATTCATAGCAAGATTGGCCATACCATTAGGCAGTGTGAGGCAGCTGCCTCAGGTGGCAGATACTGAAGGACACAAAATGGATAGAGCTCTGTGTGCCATGTGACCTGCTCCCCACCCCCACCCTCAAAGCTAGCCTCCTGCTTTACATGAAGGAGATCCAGGACATCAAGCTGTGGTTCCCCTGATCCCCACAAATACAATTGTTGGACTAGAGGTAGGCAACTGTGTTGAATCACTGGAAAAGACAATAATGCTAGGCAAAGTTGAAGACAGTAGGAAAAGAGAAAGACCTCAGTACTGGTGGATTGACTCAATAAAGAAAGCTATGACTCTGAGTTTAAAAGACCTGAGCAGGTCTTTTGTTGATGACTGGGACCCTTGGAGGTCATTCATTCATAGTGTCACCATGAGTTGAAGCCAACCAACTTGACATCACTTAAAAACTACAAAGGTAAATGTGGATCTCCAGCAGGTTTTGCACAGCAGTTCCCATAATTCCTCACTATTAGCTGAACTGGTTTGAGATTATTAGAGTTTTGGTTCATTGGCATTTGGAGAGTCATCATTACCTAACATGACAGTTAAAGTGGAATAATAGCTCTATAACTGTATAGTGTGAAAAGGCTCCAAGCATGCTATTTTAAAATAACAAACAGAAGAATTGTCTCAATGGAATGCTATGCTCTGTGTTTTATGAGATTTATACCTAAATAAGTGGACATAGGATTGCTGCCAAAGGCTCCTGAATTTGAATGCTCATCAAGTCTAGAGAAGTACCTCATCAATTTCATCCAACAGCTAGTCCATTTGATGTCAGGGTGTGGTCTGAAAGCTGATCCACTCAGACACTTGAAATGATCATAGCCTCTGCCATCATAAAGCATTATTTACATGGTCTTTCATTGTCCCTTTCCCTTCATGGGCTATAAAGAATACAGCAGCATTTAATTGTTCATGTCCATTAGATATGGTTTAATCAATGTCGAATGACTGTAGAAACTGTTGTTACTATGGATCATTATAACAACCTTGAAATGACTCTGCTAGTGAACTTTCAGAGTTATGAGAGGGTACCACACAAATGACAGCCTGGAAAAGTTATTATTTTGGACCACAGCTCCTGGAATCCACAGCCAATGGCTATTCTGAGAACATAGTAAAAAAATAATAATAACTTTTCCATTCTCTAAAGCCATCCAGAATTTTATGACCATTAAATATGCTCAGTTCTCATTGGGCTAATTGCATTCCATCTCAAGACTGTTACAGTCTGTACACTGGTACTGTACAGTTTCTCAGCCAGGGTTCCCTGGAACCCTAGGTTCCCCAAGAGGTTGCTAGGGGTTCCTCAAGAGACTGTGGTTTTGTGGGTAAAGCAATAGCAGTATATAGAATAATATTTATGCAAGGGTTCCCTGAGACCTGAAAATTATTTCAAGGGTTCCTCCAGGATAAAAAGGCTGAGAAAGGCTGATTAACCTAAAGAAGAACTCTAGTGAACTGAAATGTGTGTCACTACCTCGTGACATTTCATGAGGTCCTAACAAAGGTATTATGACACTGTGGTTTTTTAATTGCCTTCCCTGCATGGACCAAACACAACTACTTATAATTATTTTAGCTAAAAGAGCATAACACCAGTTATAAAAGCAAACATATTAAAAACAATCAATTCATAATTTTAAAACCCATAATTTAAAATCCATCTGGATAAGCCTGCTGGAAGAATTTGGTCTTTAATATTGCTTTAAACTCAGACAGCATATCCAGCTGTTGAATCACTTCCAGCAGGTCATTCCACAATTTGGGGGCAGCTGAAGAAAAAGTCCTCTGGTTAGCAGTTGCCAGCCTGTTCCTCCAGAAGACCTGAGTGTATGGGGTGGATTAAACAGGAGAAGGCAATCCCATAGGTAACCTGGACCCAAACCACATAGGGCTTTAAAGGTAACAACCAAAACTCTGTACCTTGCCCAGAAACTAATTGGCAGCCAGTGGAGCAATTTTAATATTGGTGTAATATGATTATTTCGAGATGCACCAGTGACCAGTCTAGCTGCCATGGTTTGCACTAATTGAAGTTTCCAAACTTGGTACAGAGGTAGCCCAATGTACAGCGCATTGCAGAAGTTCAGCCTTGAGGTTACCAGTACGTGCACTACCATCTTTAGGTCCTCTAGCTCTAGGAAATGTCATAGCTGTAATATCAGCCAAAGCTGACAATAGGCACTCCTGGCTGTTGTATCTATCTGGGTTGTTATTTGAAGCAACTCTGTTCAAGCTGTTCAAGCTGTGAACACAGTCTTTTAATGGGGGCGTAACCCCATCCAGCACTGCTTGACACACCCCCAATCCCAGGTTAGGACCGTTAACAGTTCGCACCTCCGTTCTGTCTGGATTCAATTTCAGTTTCTTTTTCCATTTCCAGGCATTCATTCAGAGGAGACACACTATCCTGAGCTGATGTTATTTTTGAACGCATGGAATAGTGTGTTTGGGTGTCATTGGCATACTGAAAGCAGCCTGCCCCATGCCTCTGGATGATCTCTCCCAGCAGTTTTATGTAGATGTTAAACAGCATTAGGGATAGAAAGCAGCTTGTGGTATTCCATCTAACAGCTCCTTTTTTGAGGAGCAGCTATCCCCAAGCTCTACCAGCTGGAATCTACCCAAGAGATAGGACCAGAACCATTGAAGCACAGTGTCCCCAATTCCCAAATCCCTCAGGTGTTCCAGAAGAATACCATGGTCAATGGTATTGAATACCACTAATGGCTTGTCTATATGAGCCCCAAAAAACCATAGTGTCCCACAGTAATAGCAAGTTGCAGCAACTGTGACTTGTCTTAATGGTTTTTTGCCTGCAGAAGCCCCCATAGGCTTCACATCCAAGATGGCGGCCCAAGTGATTTAATCGCTTTAGTACTTAGCCACTGCCAAACTTAAAAAAAAAAAAAGGTCTAAGGTACACAACAGCCATAGAGTGATTTTTCGATTTAACAAGGCAACAAAACAAACTCAAAGCACCCATTTTATCACCTTAGTGATCGCTCACTAAGCGGGGGTGTATATGGCAGATCTGGGCATTTGTCCTGTTAGCAAGCCCTGCCCCCCACACTTGTCTAGCCAGTTAGGTTCACACTTCCTGTACTACTGGGATGCTGGAGGGGAGGGAAGCAGTTTCTATCATGCGGCAAGTTAGGTGTCTGAAATTTTTTCCTTTAAATTACTACAGGGATGGCAGTGGGGCGGGATTGGGGGTTCCAGGACAGAAACGTTTTTAAAGGACCTGAGTGATAATCTCCATAGCCTAATGTTCAAACCATTATGCCATGCTGGTTCTCCCACTACACCATGCTGGCTCTCAAAAAGGAAGTATCAGAAGTGGGATTTGAACCCACACTTCCATTTGGAGACCAGAATACCCAGCAGAGGGGAAAGGAGAACCTTGAACTTGACACCTTAGTCTACTTGACCATCCTGACACTAAACAGCTAGTCCAACTTCAGGCAGTCTTGGATAATACAGGTGTTCTAGACCCACTTTGAACCAGCTTCAGAGCAGAATATGGAGTTGAGACTGCTATATGGTCACCTTAGTGAATGAACTTCCCCTGAGCATCAACAGGGAGAGTGTATCTTTATTGGTGCTTTTGGACCTCTTAGGGGTTGTCTAAATGGTGAAAATACTCCTTGTGGAATTCAAGGAGAAGATGACATGTCTTAATGGAATCCCACAGTATTACGCTGTATTGGGAAGGAGCCCCCCCCCCCAAAAACCCACTGAAATTCCAGAGGAAAAGCCTTCACAGATTTTCCTGGAATTTTTCAAAAACACCATGGGGAATGTGTATTCCCTCATTAGGACAGCGATTCAAGAGCCCCATTCACTTCCTGGAAACAAAATCCCAGCCGTTCTTGTGAGAGAATGATCACACGGGAAATTTAAAAATAAAAACCAAGATAAAAGTTAAAAGTAAAAACCAAGCCCCAAAACAAACTAAAAAAAAACTCAAGTAACCTGGGAAGGGTTAAAAAGTGTGTCACTTACCCCCTTGTCCAGCTCACACCTGGAAGTATTCGGCAGGGATGTCCCACTGTGTGCCCGCATAATGGGGTTCCTTTTCAGACACCCATGATTCCATCACAGAGCTGGAACAGGCGATTTATTAATGGCTTAAATTGTTAATAAGAAGCGGGGGGGGAGTAGAATGGGAGCATAACACAATGGGCATGACGTCGTCTGAAAAGCAAACCTTTTAGTGATCTCCTGTTGTCCCTGTGCTGGGATACTTGATACATGTGATAATCTCCTATGACTCTGGGAAACAGGGTTTTAATCCTCGCTCAGCCATGGAAACCCACTAGGTGACCTTGGACAAATCACAGCCTCTGAGGGAGGCAAAGGCAAAGCTACCTCTGAACAAATCCTGCCAAGAAAACCCCATGATAGGGTTACCTTATGGTAGCCATACTTCAGAAACAACCTGAAAACAAACAAACAAACAAACAAGAAGATGATGATGAAATAATCTCACATGATTTAGAAACTGTAGGATAATGGGATTCGTGTGGGTTACCAGTCTCCATAAACACCATTTAGACTATGTTCATTCTCTGAAATTTTTGCATTTCTGTTCTCACCCATGTAGAGCAAGGTGGTTAGCCTCCAGAGGTCTGGATACCATACGCAGATTTTGCTATAACTCCCATCATAATTTTGTTTTCCCCACCAAAAAGTTTTTTAAAAGGTGAATGAGTAAGCCAAAAATGGGAGCACCCGAGGGGTCAGACAGGCCCCATGCACAAACATTTATTTACAGCAGGGTTCAACAATTTCCAGAGGTGGGGGAGGGCACATTTGCATGGAGATATCAGGGGGCATGGCCCTCTGGAAGGTCACAAGTTGCCAACTCCTGCTGTACCATGTTACCTTCTGGGGACCTAGAGAATCCATTCAAAATTTATTTTATCATACCTAAGCACAAAATATGGAACAGTGCAATTTTTTTTAAAAGAAGCAGAGTTCTAGTCTAGCCAATAGTCCATTTGTATTACAAACATTTGTATTTGCAATAAATGGGAACATGGGGATAGCATAAATCTTTGCCATAGCATCTTCAAGACTGTTTCAGGCCAAGACTGAAATAGATGTAGCTTCTGAATCACTGTAAGGTTGGTGTATGTTCTGACATGCAGCAAACCTGGTGATCAAGGACTATCTCTCTCTGGCTTCTCTTCGCAAATGAAGATTCAGGAAGGACTCATCCCACGCTTTCTGCAAGTGCACTGATGACCGAAAAGGCCAATCTGAGAAAAACATATCCATTTGCAGAAAGCACAGCAGAAGGTTTCCTTGGGTGATGATTCCAGGTTGTGATTCTTTCTGCGTTGTCGTTTCAAGACTTCTTCAGCGTGAGATCTCATATAAGGCTGTAGCACTGTGGATAGTGCGTCTCCAAGCCTCCCGATGTGAGGCCATGGCAGACCATTGTTGGTGATCAATTTGGCCAAGCCTGAGATGTTGTTTTAGGGAATCCTTGTATCGCTTTTTTGGAGCGCCCCTCTTACACTGACCCGTGGCGAGTTCAACGTAAAGAACTATTTTTGGGAGGCAATGGTCCTCTGTCCTAGAAACACGCCCTGCCCAGCGCAGCTGTGTTCTCAATATCATGGCTCAATGCTGGTGATCCCTGCTTGCTCAAGGACAGCAACATTGATATATAGAAACACTATATAATCATTTCCTCTTTGGAAAAGTTGCCAAGTCTACAAACTGATTATCTTATCACAAACAGAAAATTGATTGTTAGGTGACTGACTGTAAAGAATTCATGTTTGTCCTTCATCCTACTACTGAATGACCAGACCTCTGATTTAATGGGCAAACAAGTCAGCTCTCCACAGTGGCCAAGTCTACTTAATTAACCATGTTGGGAGCTAAGTACCAGCAAGAGAACATTTGCAACTCAACAAGGTCCATGTCTGTATTCTAGAAGAATATTACAGAATGAATTCCTCACTTATCTTTCCATTTACAAGGAGATAATATTTTTACAAACTATTAATCCAGGTGTGACCATAAAAATGTGAAGTTTTTATCAGATATTATTAACTATCAAACAGATGTCCCAGTTGCTTAAAATTCAGAGGAGAGGCTCTTTATGAAGTCATTACAGTTCCTTTAGAAATTATTCCTTCCATTTGACAGTGCTCACTGCTTTGGTGTCCACTGGCACAGCAATCACCTTCACATAAAGTTTGTAGAAAAGGGAAAATAATTCACAGAATTAAAGAAGGGCCTGTCAAGGATATGCAGGGTTTAATAGGAAGTAAGTGCGTGTATTATATATTACACATGTACCCACATGGACACCCAGAGTTTGTTTTCATTTTTCCCCCCAGTGATTTAAAAGGCTTAGGGTTGTGATCTTATGCCTGCCTGGCTAGGGATGGGGGATAGATCCCATGTACTGAGTGGACATAGGGGCATATTTGATCTGCTGTGTGATTAAACTGAAGAACTAGCAAGAAGGAGTTTGCTTACGGTGTGTGATTGGATAGGGACAACAATCTGAGGTTCAATATTAGAGCTGCCATACTTACCTGCCAGCCCGGTGGCTCCATTGCAATCTGGTCTAGCTTTCCCTCCCCTTGCATCCCTGCAGTTGCCGGCATGGGGGCCACCATTGTTGTCTGCTCTGCGGGCCAGGAAGGAGTGCGAAAGTGAGCACCAATAGGACAGGTCACCCCTGCCCTTATTGGTTGCTCCAGAGGGATGCAGGGCACTGCTGCCTTTTGCAGCAGTTTTACAACATTTTTACTACAGTTTTGCAGAAGTTTTGCGACTGCTGCTTTATGGTACAGAGGTCGGGTATATGACCCTGCCTCTGCGCTGGCTCGGTAAGTGGCTCTTTGGGAGTCGAAACCTACCCTCGCTCCCTTTATTTCTTGTTGTAGGTTTGTAGGTTATTTTGTTGCATGTATTCTCTTTCTGTCACAACTTTGGGAGTGGTTAGCATGGGTCCTGATCCGAGGTCATTGATAATGAGAGGGGGGTCTCCATCAAGATCATGGTCAAGGTCAAGGTCAATTTCAAGTTCATGGAGAAGTTCCTTGGGAATATGGGGAGGGTGAGGGATAGTCAGGCATGCGGGGCCTGGCCAGGATTCCGCCCCTTCATCAGTGGTGGTGTCGGTGGTTAACCGACAGCGATACCATCGACCAGCATTCAGGTTGGTCGATGTCTGGATCCAGACCCATGCGATTTGAGCCAACCATTGCAGCTGTTATCAATAAAGTTGTGGCCTTTGTTGCTTACACACACGCACGCACACACACACATCATTATTTACCAATATATCTCTTTCCAAATATACAATATTAATGTTTCTGTCATGATTTGGGGTAATGGGGGAGGGGGAAAACATCCAGCCTTGGCACACAAAGCCAGTTTCTCCTTGTTAGACCTTGGGCTTGTCTATATGAAGCTGTAAAATGTGGGTTGATCTACATTAATGCCAATTCGCAGCAGCTTTCATTTGTCTCAATGATTTTTTGGCAAGATTGCAGGTATGCAAACCTATCCACATTCATTTTTCAAACAGGCATCCCTGCAAATCAAGATAGCAGGTGTGAGTGAAAAAAAGCAAAAAGCCTGTTTTGTCACATGATCACTACAGCAAAAATTCAAGAGGGCAGTTTCAAGGCAAGTGCCACTCCCTGCTCACATCTGACCAATCAACTTTCCAGTTCCACTCTTATCGGGAATGCACACCAAAGCAAGTCAGTTGTCCCAATAAGCAGGAATGCACATTTCTCATGGAGCTTTTTAAAAAATATAGGAAAAGCAATGAAGGCGTTTCCTGCATAGTTTTTGGTATTTTTGGCCCGCCTCCTTCCAAATACGGTGAATTGATGTGGGATCTCATTAAGACAAATCATATTCTTTGTTTCCCATTGTTGGATTCACTCACTCAAAGTGTGGTTCAGTCTTTCCTCTCTCTTTCTGCTCATTTCTTAATTTAATAACAGTTCAGTACAGCCTCAGAGGAAGGCAAAGGTAAACCCCCTCTGAACAAATCTTACCAAGAACATCCTGTGACAGGGTCTCCTTAGGGTTGCTATAAGTCAAAAATGACTTGAAGGCACACAACAATACTTTCTCCTACAATTCTTCTTAGTTATGTTCTCTCAGAATGGATAATGTTTACAAAAGTATAGCTGGATCCCTCATGAGGGATTAGGCATGATTCATCCTGTACTTTCTTCTTCTTCTTCTTCTTCTTCTTCTTCTTCTTCTGCTGTTTGGAAGTCAAGATTCTCATCACAAAGGATATACAGTTGTCCCTCCACATTCACGGGGGGTAGGGCTGCAAGACCCCCGTGAATGTGAAAAAAAAGTGAATAAAAAATAGGTCATGCCACGCCCTCCCAGAACCCCCACCGCCATCCCAGAAGCAGCGATGGGGGCTTCTGAGGTCCCCGTCACTATTTCTCTCCACCCCCACCCTCCCGAAGCAGTGATGGGGGCTTCTGAGGCCCCCATCGCTGCTCCTCTCCACACCCCACCCGTCCTCCCAGAAGCAGCGATGTGGGCTTCTGAAGCCCTGTCGCTGCGCCTCTCCACACCCCACCCGTCCTCCCAAAAGCGACAATGGGGCTTCTAAAGCTCCATTGCCACTTTTGGGAGGGGGCGCTCCCAAAAACCACAAATAATCAAAACCGCAAATGGTAAAGCTGCAAATGCGGAGGGGCAACTGTACTTTATGCAGCTTTCTTCTATTGAATTTCAAATATCTGGTACACAATAGACTTACATAAATAGCTCAGAGTCAGGATATCTGAAAGACTTTCTAATCCCATATGAGTCTCTTCAGTGCTGAGGTCTTCAATAAAAGCCCTGTTGCATGTCCCAACAACCCAAGAAGTTAGGTTGGAGAGTTCACAAGGCAGGTTTCCCCTACCCCCACCCTTTGTAGTAGCTTCTATGTACTGCTACAAAGAAACCTCAGTCTTATGTCTTCACCAACCTAACCAATTCTGTTTCTATAGAAGAATTCTAAGCCAAAATACCCTAAAGTCATCAGATCCCATCAGATATTGGAAGCTAAGCAGGCTCAGTCCAGGTTAGCATTTGGATAGGAAACTGCCAACAAATACCAGGTGCTGTTGACTATATTTCAGAGGAAGAAACTGGCAAACCACCTCTAAGTATACCTTTCCTAAGAAAACCATATGAAATTCATGAGGTTTCATGAGTCAACTGGTGACCTGAAGGCAGAGAGAGAGAGAGAGAGAGAGAGAGAGAGAGAGAATATGCTTCCAAAGTAAGGTTACCTTCATCCATAATGAGCTTCCAACAGACAGTTAAAACTGTGTTGTTTTGTGATGCCCTTTACTTAAAAAAAAGATTCGCCTGCCTTTCACATAAAGTTTGTGTCTGTTCTGTTTTTATAATGAGATTTGATTGTACATTTTTTCTGACATCCTGGTGAGCAGAAAAAGCAAATGCTTTTTGTTTTTAAAAGACAAGATAAGCAGCAACTATTGTAGATTAGCTAGGCAAATTGGTACAATTTATGTGATTTTATGCAAAACACAGTTATAACAGTATGATTCTGCTATAACTCCTATATCCTGTGGAATGTGAGGTTTACAGTAGTGAGGGGCATTTGGAATTCTCAACCAGAGAGCTCTACTGCTTCACCAAAGTAGAAATGCTAAGATTCCACAGGATGCTGCCATGACAGTTAAAGGGGAATCATAGTACTATAATGGTGTAGTGTGAAAGGATCCCCAGTAAGCCATAGAATGTTGGTGATGAGGACTTCACCACAAGCCCCATCGCTTCCTATTCTGCCTACCTTCTGATGTCCCTTCCATGCAGACAGAAGCAGAGATCCATGCTTCTCCCTGTGTGGAGAATGATTTTTCTCTCTCTCCAGAAGGCATTCCTTTCCCGCTCTGCTCACATTGTCAATGGGGAACCCAAGTTAAGGGATGGGGTTTGCAAAATCCTGCTGCTATGTCTGGTCTGAGTTATGTTTTCAGATGGGTCCAGAGAAACATTTTGCCCCCAGTGCAAAATGGTATTTTTAATAACAGAATGGCAGAAAAACTGGATGTGGGTTGGTGTTCAGAACTGGTATCTGAAGCTCCCAGAACCTCCACAAGAGCTTTGTTCCCAATGGCTACGTAGGGCCTGTCCAAATGGTGAAAATAATCCAAATGCTAATCACATGGAAGGCAATCTATAAAAACACATTCACATCAATAGTCTCATTCAGAAGGGAGACAGCCAAATCCACCTTAAACTCCTTCAGGGAAGCCTTTGGAGCTTTTCTTGGAGATTTTAAAAATCTTTGTAGGGTATGTGAATGTGCGATAATTAGGACAGTCACATTCGCATTGCTGTGATGAGGCAGCATAAACTGATTGGCTGGATGAGCATGGGGGTGGGGCTAGCAAACAGGGAACGCGCCTGCTGCCACCATGTTGGATTTTTGGCTACGCGAGGGTAGAGTAAGTCAATAAAACTGTGATCTTTTACTCTCTTTTTTCTCCTTTTTGTAAATATGAAATATTGCATGTGCACACCACAGTAAATTGTTTTTTAAAAGAATGGCAGTGGCAGATTTAAAAGTGTGAGTAAATCACTCGCACCCGCCATCATGGCTAGGGGGCATATGAAATTTAGGGGGGCTCTTTTGACTGTTAAGACAGGTCGCAGCACTGCGAACGGCTGTTTCTTCAGAGGAAATCATATTTTTTTCCCACTCGCATAGATGGGATCTCAAATGTGATCAAAAGAAGTTGGAGGCAAACTGATCTGGATTAAACATTATTTAAAATAGGGATGGTCTAGGAATATAGCCAAGTAACAGAGACAGATAATACTGAATTGAAATCAATGGATGGAACTTCCAGATAGGTGGTCAAGTTCCCAAGGGAGTTCAGGTAGTATCTAGGATACTTCTGAAGTTTTTCAAATAAGCAAGCATCATGTCTGTAAAATGTGAGCTCACATCTGTGTTGCTATCCTGATTACATTTTGTGAGTTAGTAGTAAGCCAAAGTTGTTCAGCAGTCCTCAGTATAGCTGCAGCACTGAGAAATCATGCATTGCTGAAAACATTGTCAAACCCAGTGTACACAGTTCTTGTGCTCCCCTTTCAGAGTTTGTCACTGAAAGCTGCAATGGTTATTATGTGGTTGAAGTCCCTGAGGAGGGTGAAAATTTATGTTCCCACATTTCTGCTCACAGCAGTTTATAACTGGTTGGCTGTTGGAGGGCTGGAGGTTGGCAATGTTAAGCGAACGTTAAAAGTGAGAACACATTGGGAAAGTGCATTAAAGGTCTTAGGTTTGCTTCAGTCCATGCTGCTTTCTAACTGTATGGCTGATTGACACTTCTGTGTGCATTTTCTGATACAACTCAAAGATGTATTACCCCAAAGGTGACAAGAGTCCTTCCTTGCCTTCTTTTACACGCCACATAAATGGCTGTATAAGCTTTCCAGTCCATCCACCAGAAAGATCTGTATGTTTGTATATAAAGGTACTTTCAGAAGTCATTTAAAAATACATTTTTCACATGTTATGCCATATGCTATGCTCTTAAGCAGAGAAAACCAAGGAACAAAGTAAGGAACAAAATAAGAAAAGTTGTCGCAGAAATACATATATGGAAGTTGTAAAGGTGTTTGGGGCATACAAAAATGAAACTGTGCTCAATAATCTTTACCATTTCTGTCGCTGACAATAAAGTATTCAACCAGTCTTTAAAGAATGCCATTACAAGGTTGTCCTCCGACTGTTAAGCTAGCAATCTTCTTTCATTATGTAGGGGTTAGTGCTACACATGGCTGCAGCAGTGTTAGCATTAACTTATAGCCAAGGTGAGCCTGCTCCAGAACCCAGAAGGCCAAACCAAACCACTTTGGGCTCTTCCAGATCTACAGGTCTGCTCTATGCCATTACAGCCATCATTTTAAGTAGCTTGAAGTGAAGCTGCATCAATCCTTGTTGCCTGGACTGTTTTGGAGTGTACCCCTACAATATATAAAGAGATTTTTTTTAAAATGATTTATATCCTACTTTTTTCCCTAATGGAACTCAAAGCAGCTTGCAATATAAATTAAAACAAAACATGTAAAACAATATGAAATACTAAAATTAAAAAGTATTAAATTATTCATTCAATTAAAAAGCTACTTTAAAAATATTAAAAATTAAAACAATTAAAATACGTAAATACAGATTGTGTGTGTGTGTTGTGTGCCTCCAACTTCTTTCTGGCTTATGGAAACACTAAGGCAAGTGTATCGTGGGGTTTTCTTGGCAAGATTTGTTTAGAGGGGGGTTGCCTTTACTACTTGATTACATACTAAGGGCTCGTCTATACAGTGGGGACAGATTGCTCCCCAGTAGTAGCAATTCGCAGCAGCTGTGAACTGTCTTAATGGTTTTACAGCCTCCATAAACTTTGCAGGCCCCCTAGCCAAGATGGCAGCTGCAAGTGATTTACTTGCATTTTAAAATCTGCCACTGCTGAACTTCAAAAAAAAAAAAAAAAAACCTTTTACCATGGTGCACACAAGCAATATTTCACATTTACAAAAAAAAGGAGAGAGAGAGAGAGAGAGGAAAAGATCACTGTTTTGTCATCTTAGTGAAAAAAGATTGCTGTTTTATTACCTTAGTGATTGTTTGCTAAACTGAAAATCCAACATGGTGACAGTACACGCTTCCCCTGTTTGCAAGCCTCCCCCGTGCTTGTCTCAGCTTGTGCTGCCTCTGCTATGGAAAATCGCAATGATGCGAATGTGACTGTCTTAATGAGCAGACATGGGCATCCCCTACGGAGCTTTTTAAAAACTCAGAGAAAAGCTGCGAAGGCTATCTGGGTGCAGTTTATGGAGTTTTTTGCTGCCCCCCTTCTGAATACAATGCATCTATGTAGATGTCCATTAAGACAGATCAATTTCCAAGCAAATTCTATGAGGATTATTTTGCCCATTTATACAATCCATAAAAAACAACACATCCAATCACAGCTAAGGCTGAAGGCCTGTTTAAACAGGATGGTCTTTTCCTGCCAGTGAAAAGACAAGAGAGTGGGCAGATTCAGCCTCCCACAGGAGGAAGTTCAAAACCCAGGAGCCTTGGATGGAAAGCCTTCCCCTGAAGACTGTAAGACTCAGGCAGGCTTGTACAGGAAGATATGGGCTTTCAGAGTCTTAGTTGAAAAAGGGGGTTGGGTGGAGGACAGCCAATGGGGGATCCCAAGGGACACATTGGACCACCTCCAGCCCACAGCTCACATGATTCCCACCCCTAGCTTATGGCATTGCAGTGCAAAAGAATCATCTGCCTCACATGATCTTAAAACAAGTAAGCAGGTGTGCTTCCAGGAGAGGTCTTTGTTGTACAATCATCCTTTCTCATTCATAGCACTTCATGAGGTGCAGAATGTCCATTGACAACCCCTGTTTACAACCCCTGCATTTTCCCATCAATTATTCCATACTTTTTTCTTACCAAATAAGGGTATACCTCAGTTAATAAAGTCAATGTGTTCCTGGTCATTACTTTATCATAAATTTTGATATCACAGGCAGAAATAAAATGGAAAGAATAGGCATAGGTTCCTACAACACAAAAGGGTGGCGGGAGGAGCTGTCGCCACCACCACCACCAAGTTTCAGCGAACTTTTAATTCAAAATTAAACAACATTCATATGTGAAATGAATTCAGGTAAGGCTTGCAAAAATGAACAAAAACATTTTGAACCTTCCAGAGACCACCTGAA
The DNA here is from genome assembly GCA_030847615.1 of Gambelia wislizenii. Lineage (NCBI taxonomy): Eukaryota > Metazoa > Chordata > Lepidosauria > Squamata > Crotaphytidae > Gambelia > Gambelia wislizenii. The sequence goes on along the minus strand of JAUMIR010000005.1, from coordinate 58,907,685 downwards.
AGCATCTTCCAAAATGCATCAAGGGATGGCTCCCCCACCCTTTCACCAGTTTCCATCTTTATTATGATTTTCATTTTGGTGACAAAACTTACAGATCTCTCTCTCTCTTTTTTTTAAACATACTTGGAGTAGCTAGTGAGGCACCTTTATCTGCTTTCCTCTTTGGTTTTCATGCATTATCAGTGAGGGACACTGGAGGCAACTGCTGTTTCCTTTGTCCGTTGTAGGCAGGCACACAAGGCCACGGTAGGGTTAGCTAAAGTAGAATCACATTCTTTCCCAGCTCAAATTTTCATTGCATTGCTTACTGCACAAACACTACTGCAGCTCAATACACACACAAATGTTTCTCCAGTCCTTCTTCCCCACTTCCAATGCTGAGGCCACTAAAAACAGCTTCCAGCTAGAAAGAGGATGATGAAAATAGGGGCTGGTTGTTTAAAAACACTTTGTAAGAAGGAACTTCTTTCAGTTGAATTGTAAAATGAGGTATGTCTGTAAAGTTGTGAAAGATGGAATAGCTATGGAATATTTTTCCATGGATAATGCTGGAAACACCTTAGGTTTCTCTTGGTTGCTAGTGTGACAACTTCGAAATCACCAGCTAAGTTTACCTAATTACTCAGCCTGCCCACCTGTCACTTCCACTCTTCCTTCAGATCCCCCTTTAATCCCTTTCTGGACTGGGGTCTGAGGTGGATAGATTATGTGTCAGTGTGGTCTCTGTTGGTTAGCGTGGCTAATACTTCTCAGTGAGTGGAATAAAAGGCAATGAGTCTGGAGCTAAACAAAGCAAGCTGATTGATTTATTGTTCTTAAAGTTGCAACTTCAACTATTCAGTACTTTGTATATAACTTTTCTTAAGTTCACTTACTGTAATTGCTAGATGACAGACTATAACTATATATGTGAATGCTTTAGTTTCTTTACTACATTAATCAAAGTGCTTTCATATATGACATTCTTTAATATATTTCAGACAACTCAGCCACTCTTTGCACTTTTTCAGACAGGACTTATCGTGCAAGAAGACTCTGGAACAGTTATGACACTGTTGCACAGCAGGGGGTCCATTTCAGACGATGCAATTTTTTACTCACGGAAGTTGTCCGTGAGTAAAAAATGGCACAGCTGCCTTCAATCATACCCGGAACAGTCACGGACGACACCAAGAGAGGGACGGCGGCGTCCGAAACGGACCCCCTGCTGTGCAACAGCGTCATAATTGTTCCGGATTCTTCTTGCGTAGTAAGTCTTGTCTGAAAAAGTCCTTTGTCTCTCAAGACTCAATCTCAACTCACTCTCTCAACCACTTAGCCTCATCTCTCAGATTCAACTTCAGTTCTCCACGTCCAGACTCAAACTCAAAGAAACTCAAACTGAAAACTGACTCTCTTAACTGACATTCACTCAGTTCATCCTCTCTGAAACCCCTTCTCATCACAGTTTTCTGCTCTGGGATTGGTTCCCACATTCTCTCTCCTCATTGGCTCAGATGCATTCTATTTCTAGCTCTCCACAGCTAGCAAATCTATATTATTTATGACAGAAAAACATTCCTATTTTGTAAACACAGAGATGAAATAATTACCTGAGTCATCCCACCTGGAGTGGGTCCAATGAAGCAACTGTTGAATGGTAAGTCAACAGTTATGTAAATCCCATTGGTTCAATGGTCTTCTCTAGTTGGGGCTACCAATATCATTCAAGCCATTGAGTCCTGGATCCAGACTAAGTTGAAATATTTAACTTGTTCCACTGAGGTCAATGGGATCTACATTTAATTAAGTCTTGGATCTTGGCCTTCAATCTTAAGGAGGAGTCCTGTTGATGCACTGCACTGGCAAAGTTGGCAACAGGAGGGTGAAAAAGACTGCAAGTACACTAGCTATGGCTAAAGGAAGGCATTAGAGAAACAGTTTACTCAAGAACTGGCAAATTTCATCTGTCTGCCATGCCACTGCTTGGAAAAAGTACAAGCACAGCTGCATCCATACTAATAAGATGCCAGCCAGATGCCTCAATCCAATATCTATGCTAAGCCATAGAGCTTGCCCCCCTCCCCGCAATGTGCTGTAAGCTCTTGAAGTTGTCCTGCATGGCCATTCTGTGCTTCATGGCAAGCAGGCAGAACCAGAGAAGCAGCTGGCTACAGCCCCATAGCCAGATGCACAATTACAGCAGTGCTGAAATCCCCTGAAGGACCCAGCATATCTTAGCACTGATGTCATTTTTGCATCTGGATATGGAGATGTAGCCAGATGCATCTCTGGTCCTTCCTGCTCACTGCAAAGCACAGAATGGCAATGTGGTGGCTTCGGGAGCTTGTGGGGGGGGGGCTTTTGGCACTGCGGAAGGAGGGAGGGAATACCAACCCTCACAGCACTTAAAAATGAACATCCACATGATAAAGCTATGGGTATTAAATAGTATTATCTTTTAAAGCAAAGCAATTTTTACAAAAATATTTTATGAGAAAGAAATTTGAGCACTGGTATGATCTAGCTTTATTTTCCTTGAAAAGTATTTTACTTCAGCCTTTCTGGCTTTCATGTTCACCCTGAAGAAGTAACATTTCCCCAAATTGCTCTGTGAGCATGATCAGAATTTTTGGGTTGTTATTGATCCAATCCTTCCAGGGCCCTATTTCATCAAAGGCTAACAAAGGAATGTTTTTGTTTTGTTTTTGTCAATCCTGCTTGAATCTGTGTGCAAACCTAGATGGTACATAAAGGCTTACTGGGTGTCAGAGCATCAGGAAGTCTATAAATGATTATAAATAACAAAAGAGAAGAATCAAGTTTGAAAACATGGGAGTGTGGGTAGTTTTATTTTTATTTTTCAAAAATGGCACAGACAGAATAGGTATGTACAGTACATTCTTTAATATATTTTCCAATTGTGTATTTTTTTTAAAAAAACTAAAACATTAATTTTCCAGTTGTATTGAACACATATTTTTGAATATATGCATTTTCCTTTTTGCTATGAAAAATTAAGAAATATGCAATAAATGCTTTATTTTCAAATACATGGCTTAGAAACAAGACTTTCAATATATTATTAGTAATTTCTATGATTGTCGGCAATGTGATTTAATTAAAAAAATGATACAGATTGATTCTTCTTTATCCAGAATTCTAAAATCCAAAATATTCCAAAATTCAAAATTGTCCACATGAATGGCTGAGATACTAATACCTTTGCTTTCTGATGGTTCAATGTTCACAACGTTGCTTCATGCACAAAAATTATTAAAAACATTGTGTATAAAATTACCCTCAGGATGTGTGTATAAAGTGTATATGAAACATAAACGAATTTTGTGTTTAGTTTGGGTCTCATCTCCCAAGATAACTCATTATACATATGCAGGTATTCCAAAATCCCTCTGGTCCCAAGCATTTCTGGTGAGGGAGACTCAACCTGTACATAATATTTTCTTTACCATGAAGGCACAATGAATTCAGGTTAGACAAATGGAATGATACATTTCCTTTTGGGCAAACTGTTGAGCAAACTCATTCACTCACTCATGCGGAGTTCTGCATGCATACAGTCACTGAAGTAGTAAAACAAATGTTGACACAGGGCTGATGGGGGGATTGGTAGGGGGAAGGAAGAGGGAGGGGCATGCACTTCTATTTTTAGTTTCTTCATTTTGTGTGTGTGTTTGTGTGTTAGGAGATATTTAAATTTCCCTCCCTTTCTGATGATTACTCACACGGGGCACAAAGGGGGAAAGGTGACTGGATGGGGGAAGCATCCAATCAGTGCAAGGTGGGTCTTGATTGACACGTAAACAATAAAGGCTATTGGTTGACAGGTTTATGCATGCTGGGAAGGAAACCAAAATGGAGCAGACACAGCCGTGTGGCTGAAAATAATTTGCAGCAAAGTGAATCCACCAGGGGAAAATGTGTGGTTGGTTACGCTGATCTCACTTGAATATGTATTGTGTGTGTGGAGTGAATGGAGACACTGTGGATGAGGAAACAGCAATGTGAGGCAGGATATTTTTTCATTGGTGTAGACAAGCCCCTAGTCCTACACATCCTCACTCAGAAGTGCGTACTACTATATTCATCCAGTCAGCAGCTATGCAACTGCAGCTCCAGAATAAAACATGGAAGATGCCCTTTACCTTAAAAAATATGACTACTTGGGTAGAATAGCAAAAATATATGATTCTGATCAATCATATCAGAATGTAGTATTATTATTTTCCATAGAATCTGGCAAGACATTTTAAAAACTTTTTTAAAAGAAGATTCCTGGAATGGGCATTAGCAATTAACAAAAAACTAAGTTAGGTTTCCCCCCGCCCCTTTTAAATCTTAATTCTTTATTTTTCTTCTTACGTGACTACACACTTAAGAGAAGGGGAAATAATAGTAATAGCATTTTATTTGGTTTGATTTGATTTGAACTGTGGAATAAATCCCATGGGAATACTTCCTGAATACATTCTCATAGGATATGCTGGTTTTTTGTTTTGTTGTTTTAAATAGCGTTTTATAAGTTTTTAACAGTGGGAGCAGATATTTCTGTGCTTTAGCTTGTTTCTTTCTTGTCCCTTGGTTTTTTCTGTAACTGATGGCTATAATTCATTGTGGGAGTTTCATCCCACAATGAATTATAAGTATGTGGGAAATAGATTTGAGCAGTTTTGCAACACCCATATTCAGCCAGGGTCTGCCATGATGTTACTGTTTAGAGGAGGCATTGAAGTGACTATTGTGCATCAGACACTCCTGTTGTGTATCAGAACACTGGCTAGGATGTACCAGTGTGCATAGGTAGAACCCTAGATGCGCATCAAACACTCTTGCCAGTGCTCTGATATGCATCTTTGCAATTCGTGTGTGTGTGTCCATAGCACCTCTGCTAAGTAGCTAAGTATGCGTAAAGTTACACAACATAGATTGCAATATAGAGTTGTGGCCAATACCCAGGATTTTGAATTCTTCCTAACCTGCAAGATGGCAATTACAAACTGTTTTTTCCCCCTTGTGCCTGTAGATGTTTTCTAGTCATCCAGTCTGATTGATTTCCACAGTTACATACTATAATTGCATTTCATTATACTAAGAGTTTTGAGTATTGGCCTGTCTCTTGATCAACTGAATAATTAAGCGCATGCTGAATCAGAATCAGATTTCAAAATTCAGAATACAGTCGTCCCTTCACATTCGCGGGGGTTCCGTTACGCGGACCCCCGCGAATGTGAAAAATCCGCGAATAACGACTCCCCTCCCCCCTCCCTCCCCAGGCCTTCGCGGGGCCTTGCTAGGCCCCACGGAGGTCTCCCCGGCCCTTCCTCCCTCCCTCCCCAGGCCTTCGTGGGGTCTCCGGAGGGTCTCCAGAGGGCCTCCGGGGGTACCGCGAAGGCCTCGCCACCCCTCCCCAGGCCTTCGCGGGGTCTCCGGAGGGCCTCCGGGGGTCCCGCGAAGGCCTCGCCACCCCTCTCCAGGCCTTCGCGGGGTCTCCGGAGGGCCTCCGGGGGTCCCGCGAAGGCCTCGCCACCCCTCCCCAGGCCTTCGCGGGGCCTCCGGAGGGCCTCCGGGGGTCCCGCGAAGGCCTCACCACCCCTCCCCAGGCCTTCGCGGGGCCTCCCCGCTCCCTCCAGGTCTTTCATAGGGCCTCTGGAGGCCCCGTGTCGCGGTTTTGGGGGGGGCGGGGGGCCCTCCCAAAACCGCGAATAACCAAAACCGCGAATGTCAAGTTCGCGAATGTGGAGGGGCAACTGTACTCTTTTTATGTCACAGGCTATTCTTTCCTCCCTTATGTTGGATTCACACCATGTAGCTTTATCCGGCTTTTGAGGAATTTGCCATTATTAGGACTTGTTAAGGGCTCCCAAACCCAGATTATAAAACCAAATTCAAAGATATCCAAGGCAATCTTCAAAGTTAGTCATGGGAAGAAAAGATAACATCCTCCAGTTATCCAGGTGCCCACTGGTATTATCCCAATCACTATAACTTTAATTCTGACAGCTACTTTTATTATTTAGGTTATTTGGGCTGACCACTGTCCAAGGAAAAATTGACATATGCATAATTATTTTTCTGCCATGCTGGGATCAGTTCTAGTTCATAAATGAGTACTCTCTGTAAAGTAACCTAAAGACCAATAGAACTGTAGGACAGCTGTCAAGTTTGCAAAGGCTTCCCCCCCCCCTCCATTTTGACCCCATTATATTTTTACTCAGATATTTTCTTTCTAGGAGACTAGGAATTATTTCCTCCTGCTACAATGAAAGATCACATTAAACATTTGCTTTCTTTTGCTCTTCTCTATTGAATTGTTCTGCAATCAACTTAAAGTTTTTTATAAATTCTGTGTATTGTTTTTCTTCAAATGTTTCACATTCTTGGCATTGTGGTGTTTCTTTGCCCTGTAAATATGAAAGGTTAAAGAAGTGAGCATTGTGCAAGAAAACACTGAGAAAGGAAGGGCAACACAAGCATATGACTGACATAAATAATACCCAATAACAGATTCTCTACTATAGGTAGGCTAAGATTATTTTATTAATTTCTTAATTCTGAGAAAGTGTGTTGCAGCATTCTTTAGGGAACTGATTTAAGAAGAGAACATAAAATATATTGAGCTTCCATAAAGTTAGCATGCTTTTTTCCTATGTAGATTGCTAAGATTTTTACATAAGGAATGAATCTGGCACATGTTAATGTAGTGGTTCTTAATTACTAATAGGCCTGTTTTAAAATGGTTTATATGTGCCACTTTTACCTGGGGAAGGACATTTGAGAAAGGCTGAAATCTTAAATTATTAGACCAGATTGAGCCCTTATTCTTTTACTTGTAAAGTAACACGTACAGTGATGGTGCTATATAAATAAATAAATCAAATAAGAAGAAGGAAATAAAATGAACACTGCAAGGGTTTGGCTTACCAGTTCTTCCCAGGATTCCCTTTTCTGTGCTGCAAGGTCATTATCTTTAATCAGCTGAATGGGCTGATATATCAATGGGCTGTTTTACCATCTTACTCACCATCCTCCAAACATGTTCAATATATTGTCAATATATTCTTAAACTGTGTTGCCCAGAACTTGTTACAATATTCCAGGTAAGATCTGACTAAAGCAGAGGAGAGTGGGACTTTTACTTCCCTTGACCTGGACACTATAGTCTTGTTGATGCAGCCTTTGAATTGCATTGGATTTTTTGGGTGCCGCAGCACACGGTTGACTCGGGTTTAGCTCGTGGTCTAAGACATCTGTATCTTTTTCACATATATTGTTGTGAATCCAGGTGTCACTCGTTTTATATTTGTGCCTTTCATTTTTCCTGCCTAAATGTATTTTACCTTACGTTTATCCGGGTTAAAACTCATGTAGTTACTTTTGGCCCAGAACTCCAATCTGTTATGGTCATTTAGAATCCAGATTCTGTCCTCTAGGGTATTAATTTAGAGTAACTACATATTCCAATGTTTACTTATTCTGGGATGTGCTCCCCTTACTGCATCATTCATTCTATTTATACCAGATTGAGCACTCTTTTTCTTTTGCAAGAATACTGAGGCAAAGTAGGTACTGAGTAGTTCCACTTTCTCTCTGTTGCCTATTACTGTCACAGAGAATGATGAAGTTTCTTTGGGCTTGTCTACACTATCAAAAACCCTGAATCCCCCTGTGAATGCCCCCAAATGTGCAGCAATCAGGCCACACGTGGCATGGCCTCTTTCCTGAATCTGGGGTATTTTACTTAGATGTGGGTATGTGGGATTCGGGTTTTCTCCTCATTTTTGTCCACCGCTGCAGCTGCTGCCACCACCACCATCACCAATTTTAAAGCTCCAGTGGCAGTACCTAGCCGAAGAGAGTTTTTCTTCTTTCCCCTGGCTCAGCAGCACTGCCTCTGCCTGCTCTCCACTCACCCATCACTTCCTTCAAGCACTTCCATCACTTCCTTCATGTGCCTTTTCCTATAATAGGTGAGTGGGAGAGTGGGCGGAGGGAGCACTGCCAAGCCAGGAGAAGGGAAAAAACCTCTCCCTTCGGCCAGGAATTGCCTCCAGATCTTTCAATTATGGTTGAGGTAGCAACAGAAGAAACTCTGCAGGGGCAGTGAAGACAAGATAGCCCACATCCCTGAGGAAAATAGTAAGGTTCAGGGCATCAGGGGAATGCAGGGTGTGTGGGCAGAACTCCATTCGGAGCTTCTGACCCACATGTAAACAAGACCTTGGAGAGTTACCACTGACAGAAACATATATACTGAAATCATAATTTGTGGTGTAGGGTCAAATAAACTAGTGTTATCTAGGCTATTCACACAGCAATTTGTTGAAAAAGGAACTGAACACTGGGACCAAATGTAGTATCATAAAACATACATATGTGCATTTAAACAGTATTAACTGGAAAGTCACTACTTAGCAATTAATGAAGTTTATACTGATATTACATTTAAAAATTACATTAAAATTATTCTAAACACTTGGTCCCAAATTCAGTCCTAGTTCCTTTTTAGAACTTTTTGGAGTGTTCTTTAGAATCTTGCAATCCCCAGATTTTTACCTAATAAACAATTAGGGATACGTGAACATTCTTTTGTACCTCACAAAAGAAGGTGGGACTTCGTACAGTTGTATGTGAATGTATGCAAACCCTTGAGGGACTTCCCTGTATTCCAAGAAAGCATATCAAATTTCTCAATGTGACCCACAGTCCTGAATTGCCTCTGGGGTCATCCATTTTATATCTTTGCACATGGGCATGACAAAGGACAAGACATTAGGAAGAGTCTTTCCATTTATGCTCCTGGCTCAAATTATGGCATCTAAATCTAAGCTGAAGGATAGCATTGAGTGTACTAGCAGAAGAACATACACAGAGTGAATAGTTATCAACAACAAACATGGGGGGGGGAATCCTTAATTAGATTTTACCAGAAGGCCTATAAATGTGCAAAGTTCAAAGTTTTTTAGAATGTGAGACATGGCCTTTTTAGACTACTGAAAGGAAGGTATATGGCTTTATTACACTAACTGATACAGAAGCACAGTCACAACAGATTGAAGAAAGGGGTGACTATATGGGGGGGTGTAAAATCCAGATGGGATTCAGACTACTTTGGCCCAGAGCTGTGGTGCATGAAATTTGGACTACTGTGGCCCAGATTTCAACACCACACCTGCCAAAGCCCGTATCTATGTTGGGTTTTTACTTGTTACTCATGCTTGACTCTGAGCTCCGGGAAAACAAAGACCCTGTGGTAGTCACCTTCTGTAGGCAGAATGGGCAGCTTACTCATGATGGTGGGGCAGGTATGCATTCTGCCATCAGACTGAGAAACTCCTGCTTGTGGTTTGCTTTCCCACTGCACAATCGGGAAAAGCAAACTGCCAGCAGGAGTCATTCAGTCTAAAGGCAGAATGGGTGGCTTACTCACAAGTAGGCCACCATGAAAGCAAACTGCCAGTGGGAGCCACCCACTCTAAAGGCAGAACAGGCAGTTTCCTTGCAAGTAAGCATCCGGGAAAGCAAATCGCCAGCGGAAGTCACCCGGTCTGAGGGCAGAATGGGTGGCTTAAGACTGGGCAACTCCTGCTGGCAGTTTGCTTTTCCAGCACACAATTGCAGGAAAAGCAAGCCGCCTGCAGAAGTCACCTCTCTGAAGCAAGATCGGGTGGCTACTATGGGGGCTTTGATTTCCCCCGAGCTCAGAGGGGCCAAAAACCCCTCTGAAGCCAGAATGTGTGGCTAGCCCTCCTCTGAAGCCAGAACATGTGGCTAGCCTCATAGGGCTTGCCGGGGGCTTTGACCTCAGAGAGAGCAACTACCACTGGGGCTCTGCCTTTGGAATAAGAAATGGTGCTGAGGAGGGGGGAAATGGCAGTGCCTCAGGTAGAGCTTGTCCTTCCTCTCCTCCCCATCTGATCCCCTGAATCCGGTGCACATGGCTTGTTCACATGGCAATTTTCTCTAGAGTTTCCAGCAAACTCTGGAGAAAACTGCAAGTTTTCTAAAACCTGGATTAAGGGGGTATTCCCAGAGTCTGGTGCAAATAGGGCCCTATTTGCACCAGACACGTGTGTCATTATCGCACCGAATTCAGGGAAAAGGCCACGTGTCGTGTGCCATTATCGGGCAGGTTTTGGAGGGGATTTGGGTTTTCTGACTGGTGTAGTCAAGCCCCAGTCATATGGAATAGGTAAATCTTATGCAAGCGCCAAGAAGCAGAAGTGGTGTCCTTTTTTAAAGAAACAGATGAAAGATTCAGAAGCCAAGGAGCTGAAGAGTGGTCCCCATGGAGCGGAGAGTGAAGCAGATTTGTCTAATTTAGGCTTTTAGATTGCAGGGTGCAAAAAGAAAAAGTAAGGCCACAAGCCAACACGATGTGAGATTTACTGCTTAGAGGATTATCTGCACATCTTGTGACTACATATAGATCCCACCCAAAAATAGTATCAAGACAATGTATAGCAGATATGATAACCAGGTGAAATTACAGATTTACATTCTGAGGCCACATCTCCAGAGATCTGATAGATGGGTGGAGGGTAAGTTAAAGCAACATGGAGAAAAAGGTAGGAAATTTAGTGGAGGAAAATTTACTTGGAAGAGCAATTGGTTGAGCAAGTCAGGGTGTGACTACATGAGGGAGAAAAATCCAGATGGGTGCGGACTACTTTGGCCTAGAGCTGTGGCACACAAAATGTGGACTATACTGTCCCGGATTTCACTGCCACACCTGCCAAAGCCTGAATCTACGTTGGGTTTCCCCCCATTATTCATGCTTGACTCTGAGCTCCAGGAAAATCAAAGCCCCACCCAGCTGTAGTTACCTTTTCTGAAAGCATAAAAAGGTGGCTTACTTGCGATGGTGGGATGCATATGTTCTGCCTTCAGGCCGGGAGAGTCCCACTGGCAGATTGCTTCTCTGGTGAACAATCCGCCCTGTGCAGCTGCTCCCTCTTATCTCATAATGGGTGGCTGCATGCCAGGAAGGCAGTCCCCTCATGTACAGCTGATCGTTCTGAGGGTCAGAGGTAATGACTCTGCCGGACACACCACTCCCTCTGACCTCATAACAGGCAGCTGTACACTGGTAAGGCAGCCCCCTGTGTACGGCCAATCGTTCTGAGGATCAGAGGGAGCAACTCTGCCCAGTGCAGAACAACAGGCGCCGTCACTCCCCCTCCCCTCTACACCACCTCCACCAGATCTGCCTTCCCGGTGCATAGTGAATGAGTGACTGTATGAAGGCAGTGAAGGCAGAGCAAGTGGCAACCGTGCGGAGGAGGGGAAATGGCAGCGTCTCTCAGGCAGTGCTTTTCCTGCCTCCCCACCACCTCTGAATCCAGTGCAGATCCTTTGAGCAAACTCTGGAGAAAACTGCGATTCTTCCAAAAACAGGTTTTAGGTGGTATCCCCCAAATCTGGTTTGGATAAGACCAGAAGGCATGAGGCTCTATCACACCACATTTGGGGATAATGCTGCATGTCATGTGGCATTAGCAGCTAGATTCGGGGTGATTTGGATTTTATCACTAGCATACTCAAGCTCTCAGTAATACCTTTCCTTCTCTTCTCTTCTTTGGCAGACATTATCTCATCTCAAAGTGCTTTGCAAAGCAGAAGGGACTGTTGAAATCACCATGCCTGCTGCTATAGTGCAACGTGTAGTTTCCCCTAGGTTACACTTACCTGTTGTTTTTGTTTTTCTAAAAATGTTTCAACAGATCTCACAACACGATGCACATTGTCGTAAAACTTTCCACCTCCTCCAATGCTGGCTTCATAGGAAAGCACTTTCATCTCAAGATAAAAACACTTCACCACTGATATATTGCAATGCCTCTAGAAAGAAAATGTCAATGGGTTTACAATATGAATGCTATACCGACTCATTCAGAAATGACATTACTCATCCATACAGACCCTTCTGCCTGATTCACAGCAACATCTTGGTTGTACAAATTTGCTGTATACAAATTTGCAGCAATTGATAAGTATCAACCTCTGTAATAACAGAGGCTAGAAGAAGTGACCACCACCACCAACCTGCTCTCACTAACTCAGAGCTGCTACATAAACCTGCAATCTGTGAGCATATGTGCACAGTGGAAGTAAAGTATATCATGATGTATCTATTGCTAATAAAGTAATTGCTGATTAATTTGACACATTTTGGAATTTACAGACTTTACAACTGAAATTCATCAGGACTTTTCAGAGAAAAGCCAAATGTGATATTATGGACTTTTGTAAATAAAGTTGCTGTGTTATCTACAAACATGAAGGAAAAATATGGTTATGTATGTGATGTGCAGTATATGTAATAAGGTAAGGATCTGCCAAGAGGGTATGAGGGTATGGAATACTGGGAGTGACTGTGATTGGCTGTTTTAATGGGATGTTTAAAAGGCTGGTGTGTATGCCAGTCAGAGAGAGGGGGAGATTTGAGTTAGTTGAGAAAGAAATAGGGTTTACATGCAAGGCAATTAGTTAGGTTCAGCTAGGATTATGAATTGATAGGGAAAGAGTTAGTAATAGCATTTAGGATTTAGATGTGTTAAATACATACTCTTTAATCATGTGTTGTACTTCAGGTTAATAAATTATTTTTGTATTATACATGTTTGCCCCTGTTATTAGTTGAATTGCTGTTGTTGTGGCAGCAATGGAGGGTGGTGGTTTCTAGTAGTGGGATTATAGGAAGAAAGAGTCTCACACAGAAACCACAAGGAATCTAGAAGGTCTTCACAGTAGGTAGAAGAACAGTGGGATAGTTGGACAACCTTCACCAAACAAAACGATGCAGTACTAATCCAGACATGATGTACTCACAGCATGTGCTATCATGGGCAGATCCCAAAAATTGTTTAAAATTCTGATCAAATGATACTTACTGTATGTAAGCTATATACAACATATTTTATATGGGATGTTTAAATTTATGAAATATACTTACAGGATAGGTTAAGTCTGCAGTATATAAAGAAGCATCAATCTAAAAAAGAAAAAAAATGTCTATGTAAGAAACAAAAGAGAGGCAGCATGGTGTAGTGGTTTGAGTGTTGGGTTACAACTCTGGATACTAGGGTTTGAATCCCTGCTTGGCCATGGAAACCCACTGGGTGACTTTGGACAAGTCACATTCTCTCAGCTTCAGAGAAAAGCAAAGGCAAAGTCCCACCAAACAAATCTTGCAAAAAAACCCAAACATGATAGGTTCGCCATGGGGTCACTATAGGTCAGAAACAACTTGAAGGCACACAACAACAAACAACAAGGAACAGAAACAAAATTAACAAATAATTTTTGAGATCTATCTTCCCTTCCAAGTGAAAAAAATGGCAAATTGGAAATCACTAGAAAATGAGATGTTGAGCATTTTAAGAATGTCTAATTCCTGAAAGGTGTTATTTGGCAACCACCAAAATTAGTGGTAAAATATGAGGCTTCTCCAATGGATGTTGGAAAAAGTTTAACATGGTTAGCCTTTCAAAATATCTGCCCAAAATATCAGCTAAAGTCACGTAGAAATTCAGAAGGAAACATACATGTACAAAATAGCAAAGGAAAGATTGGGAAGATGAGATGGTATTTAGAGATTATGGGAGTTAAAAAATAACCAAATAAGAAGTATATGAAACAGTAAGAAATGATTCTACCTTGTAAATTTTCTTTGTTATATGACAAAAAATGAAGCATAACTTTGAATAGTTTTAACTTTTTTTTATTCTGTACTTAAATATAATCAATTTAAAAAATTCTGCCGTGCATTCAACTAAACGAACCACACTTTTGGGGAAATCATTCTTTACTGCTTTACTTCAGTGACAGGACAAATCTCAAAAAATTAAAATAACAAAATATCGAGAAGTCTTCAGAGAACAGACGTTTGAACGGCATATGCTAGGATCCATCAATTATGCAGAAACCACTTCAGAGAAGTGGATCTTCTGGAAAATTTGTTACAGGAAATTGTTAAAGATTTCATATCATTCCTGAAATGCACTGGGCATTTTCCAAAATAAAGCAGCCATCCATTGAGCACCTGCAGATGTGTCTCTTTTTTCTTGTGGATTCTATTGGGTGATCTCCAGTTTTTCTTGCTTTTGCTTCTTCCAGATATTTTGGCCTACAGTTCCCATCAGTTCTACCCAGTATAGCCAGTGATAAGGGATTGCAGGAGCAGTAATCCAAAATATCTGGAGGGCCAAATATTCCCCACCACATCAGTGCTCCTCGATTTGATGGAGGACTGAAAAATTCTTTTTTCTAATGGGTCAGGGACTGGTACCATATTTGTGAATTGTTTCTTTCTTTTCTGGAAATTTGCCAGGGCTTGCCAACCAATGATCCATGGACTGATACCACCACTTTAAGCAGCACCAACCTACAGCAATCAATCTCTCCTTCTGAGCTATATGATTTCCAAATTACAGAAACCATCACATATAATAAAACAATTCCCATTTCTCTTTTTTGTGTTTTGAGCCCCATGTCAGTTCACTTCTGTTTTGAGACCTTACCTCAGGATGAGTTTCAATGATCAGATTTAAATCTTCTACCACTGGTTCCCAAGAAAAAATGCTGGTCTGTACTTCTAGGAGGTATGAGCTTGGATGTAACAAAACAACAACATTTATTAAAATACTTGGGTGTTATCATAACATGGCAATTTATCACTTTAAATAATTATCAAATATAAGCAGAGGAGACATAAAGAATCTCTGATTCATCTTGAAACATGTCAGTCTTAGGAAATTTCTGACTGATTGGCTGTAATTTTTGATCAGCAAATCCTTGTATTCCTCCCTAAAAATTCAAGCTGATACCACAGGACACCCTGATTTTTATTTATGGCAGGGAATGATACATGACCCTAATTTGGCCCATGAATGGTCCCCATCTACCCTATGATGGATTTGGGAAATGCTCCTCCCACTCCCGCCCCCACCCCCAAAAAACACTGCCCCAGAGAACCATTGGTAATAAAATGAGGGATGTTTTAGATGCCTTTTAATTGTTTTGAATGAATACTGATTTTAATGCGACAGTTTATTTAACTGTTAACTTTTTAATAATATCATTGGTATTAGCTCTACTTTGTTTTAATCTATGCTGAGAGCCAAGCTGGGTACTATGTTGGGAGAATGGTGAGATACAAATTAAATCAATCAATCAATAAATCACCTTGTTATCTCTGATCAGAAAGACACCCCTCACTGCTCACACTCCAAACTTTGAAATCTATTTGATTTGCATTTTAACATGAACTGACCTAATTTGAGCTTCTCAAATAATAAGCAAACCAGAAAGCAATAAGCTTTCAGTTGTCACACTGAAATTTTTCAAATTTTGTAATGAAGTTTTCCAATCATGAAACATGCAAAGGAATATAAAAACAAAGGTAGTTGTTCTAGTCCATGATAACAGAAAAACATTTTTACCATCTTAAGAGGAACGACACTGAAAGTTCCAGCTCCTCCAACCACGAGGTAACATTAACAGTTTCACAAAAACAGGTTGTTTTTAACCTAATACACCACCTAAAATTTAATCATCAAGTTTTGCTCATGCAAGGATTGTGTTGTTTCTTCGTACTTCTGCTCTATGTCTTCTCAGGAGCCTCTTTGTTTCACCTACAGCAGTAACTAGATCTCTGGGCTGCAGCTTACATAGTGTTTCTAGAGATGGAGAGCCAACATTTCTTCCCCAACCCAGCATGCACTGCTAGGTGTAATAAGCTACTTTTACATCTACCAGTATCTGTACAATTTCCATTACAGAGCTGAGTTTAACTGCAGAGCTCGTGGCTACAATATATGAACATTTTTAGGTGCTTGACATGCTCTCCTCACTCCACCCCATCTTTTTCAATCATTATTATTATTATTATTATTATTATTTTATTCATTTATATCTCCCCTTTCTCGCACCAATGGGATTCAAGGTGGCTGACAACGTCTTTAAAACAGTATGTCAAAAACAATACCAAAGTAAAAACATAGTATAAATATAACATTTTTAAAATGAATTAAACTATTTATAAATTAAAAACATTAAACATTAAAGATATTATCTAGCCTGATGAAGTTATCATCAGGCCTGATGAAAAGTTCTGGAAAACCCAAAAGCTTGTACACTCTTGTGAAACTTAGTTGGTCCTAATAAAGAAGCCAGTATGGTTTAGTGGTTTGAGCACTGGAGTACAACTCTTGAGACTTTGGAGATCAGGGTACAAATCCCCGCTTGGTCATAGAAATCCACTGGGTGATGATCTTAGGCAATTCACATACTCTTAGCCTCAGAAAAACCTGATATGGTCGCCTTAGGGTTGACATAAGTCAGAAATGACTTGAAGGCACACAACAGCAATGAATGGATTGCCTGCCTGTACATTTTTAACAGCAGGGATTTTTCAGATGTATAAAAATTGGCATAAGAACATGTGCAAGTATTTGTGCAGATTAAACATTGTGAATTGGTTAAGAACTGGGGCAGAATGAACTTGTACATGAAAAGTGCTAATGCTACTGAAAACTTGCCTATATTGCTTAAGGTCTCTGTCTGTTGCAAGAGTATCACATTTGCACAGGACCAAAAACATGAAAATTTTTAATCTGAAGAAAATAATGGAACCTTTTAGACAGCACATTCAACATCGTTGATTCCTCTCTGGACCATGGTTGAGCATACAGTACTAACCAAAGGGTCTTGATTGCCCACTAGAAGTTTAACTAACAATCAGGACCAAAATCCCATATTTGTGTGCCATTTTGTGATTTTCAAGAAAATATTGTTACATTTATATTCCTATTGTAATTATCACCCCTGCATTCATTACTGCTATTACTGTATCTATTATTTTAATCCTTGTCCACCCTACTATGTATAGTAGCACTCATCTAAACTATCATTTAAAGTGGCAAACACCAGGAAAGCAATCCCTACCAAGATGTTCTTCCATTTTGTGAAAATGCAATATTCCTCTTGCACTTCAGTTCTTCTGCTTTTTGTTTTTTTGCTTAATTCTTTAAGAAAGATAAATGTCACTGTGACTACAGCAAGACAAAAGCCATACCTACTTTGCTTCCCTAACCGTACAATTATGAAGGCAAGAGATTGCACAATTATGTCTGAAAAGTAATATCATACAAAGACTAAGATGTCTGGAGGTTCAGTACAAGGTCCATAATGTCTCTTTGCCTCACTTTTAAAAACTGGAAATGGCAAGTTATCCTGCAATGTTAAATCCCTCTGGTAGTGTACAAGTAAATAAGGACATTATTACTATTTCAAGCTATAATTACCAAAGAATGAAGATGGAAATGGCAGGCTCATTAATTAATGAACTGGAGAAAAAAATGTTCATAATGGCATACATTTGCTACTGAAGGCAAACATTCTCAAGTGTGTTTTCTGAAAGACATAATTTGGAGGGGGGGTTAACAGTACACAAATACATTGCATTATACAATTCTGCTTTTGTTTTATACACATTTTTCTTAACCAGTAGGAAATTCATTCTGTAAACACTATATAACAGAGGCTAGATGATGATGCTGTTTCTGAAATACATTATTTACTTACTAGTATTGTGCCTAGAAATACTTAACGGGTTGACATACACAAAAGTAAACTGGGGACCAAATTCCTCCATGCAAACCTTTTTTTCCTGCTCTGTTGAAACAATTGCACTACTGAGGTGGTAACATAGAGGTCTCTGGTTTAGGTTGTAAGTTTACTCTGACCTTTTTGTACAAACATCCACTACTATGGAACACATTCAGCGGTAGCCTTGTTGGCCATGAATCAAAATAAAACAAAATACATAATCCACAAAAGAGTGATAACTTTATTGGTCAACAAAATGCACAAAATACATCATGCAAAGGTTTTCCGTGGGTTTTTTACAGGCTGTGAGGCTGTGTTCTGGAAGAATTTATTCCTGACGTTTCGCCTACATCTGTGGCTGGCATCTTCAGAGAATGGTTGGGCAGGGGTGTGTGGGATTTATATACTGTGAGTCCCTATTGGAGAGGATATGTAAATTTGTGAATTTGAATGCTTAGTTCCTAGGGTGGAAGGATATGAAAGGAGGATTAGTGTCTGTTTGGCTAATAAGCTCTTCCAGAACATGGCCTCACAGCCAGGAAAAAAAACCACGGAAAACCTATGAATGCTGGCTGTGAAAGCCTTCGACTTTACATCATGCAAACTTTTGAAGCTCCACTGGCTTCTTCATCAGTCAACAGATGTTAACAAATAATACAGGAGAAGAAAAGTGACAATGTTAGAGGCATAGGCCCACATTTTGCTTCAAATGTTGTTTCTGTTGTAGTTCAGTTGGTTTGGAAGAATCTCACTGAGATTTTGGTTGGCCAATAAAGGCATTGCTTTTTTGTGGTTTGTGGATTTTGCTTTATCCACTACTATGTACATGATCTCTAAATTCCTAAATGCAATGTGAATGAAACATCCGAAATTACATCAATGAGAAAAAGTTTGTAAACCGTAAGAATAATTACAGACATTCCCTAGTTTTGCCATGACAGCCTTCATGAATCAAAAACAATTATTTTCTTAACATCATACAGGCTTCTATTAACCAATTTCATGTCTTGTGAAATAAAATTACATATAAATTGGGCAAACAGTGAGTACTTAAGAGGTAGGTGGGGAAAGTGTGATTTGAGGGGTCCCTGATTTTATTTCTTCCCCTGCTGACAATGCCCCCAACCTCCTCTATGAAGAACGGTTCTGCCACCATCCCCCAGCTGTTTAGGCCTAAAGAATCAGAAGCTACTTTTCGTTCATTTCCTGCCTCATCTGGACATAAAACAACCAAGGGAAGACTAAACATATTTTAAAAATGCCTCCATACCTCCTAGAACGCGCAGGAGCATTTTGGGTTAAAAAAAATAGGGCCACCGGGGGGGGAGGGTACTCCTCTTAGGTCCAGGACATGTGTATAGGCCCTGGTTTTGTACTTCCAAACACAGACAACCCAGAAGGTTACCACAGTCAAAGGTCTCAAATATTGCTGAGGGGTAGAAGAGAAACAAAAGGGATCAACTGCCATTGACCCTCTCCTGCCCCAAATCACCCCACAGGTTTACCAAGACAGATTTGGTACCAAATGGAGTCCTGATCTGGATCTACAAAATCTGTTTCTTTGAAGAGAACCTGGAGTTGATCAATGGTCACTTGCTAGGGTCACAGTCTAAATATGAGCCACAATGGGACAGATGTGCAAGAAAGTACACACAATATCCTCTGATGGTGCAGAAAGCTAAGTGCAATTCTGTTTCTAGCTTACAATGGAAGAGCAATGGTTGTTTTGTGGGGGTTTTAAGCAATAGGAGCCATTCATCAAGAGCCACCTTAATGTCAAAGCTGCGCTTCCTTGTGTTTAAGGTGTGAAAGGGCTGGACAGTTGCACTGATGGAGTTGGACTAATGGAGCCTGAAGGCAAATGCTATCACAGAGCTTTCAAAAAAAAACACACACACAGTAACTTGGCGACCTAAGCAGGGTTTTTTCCCCCTCCCTACTAGCCTTGTTTAAAATACAATAGTATTTCATTTTGAACTTGGGTTTTTACTAGTTAGGTTAAATGGTGATTAAATCTGCTCCTACTTAAGCAATACATAAGATGAGATGGGCTAAATTGTTTTACTGCATATTAAATTCTATTCACGTGGCAAGCATCATTTATCTGGTTGATGAACCAGAGACAGCAGTTCAAATGCTTGGCTCAAAATCTCAGAAAATGACATCTGACTAATTTTACTTGTTGGTGTTTTATGCTCCAAGACACGGCAAGAAGAAATGAGGACAGTTTAATCCCTTCAATATATGGCCCAATTAATTGATGCTTACTAGCTACCAATGGCAGAAGTGGGGAATATCATTTCACTCTTTGTTCTCTTGGTGAAGATATTTGTTTCCATACTTGTGACAGACCTTGTGTCCTCCATCCATGGAAAACAATTAATACTATATCCCTTACAGTGTTTTTCCCCCCTCAGCTGATTAATTAACAAACTCAATAGGCCCTATGCAGCTGCAACCTCAGAATTCACAGTAAGCACCATTAAACATCATTCTGTTTATTTCTGAGTACACATGTATAGGATTGCAATGATAAACTAAGCATTGGCAAAATTCTTCCAGTTCGCATGTTCCTTGTAACCATTTACTGAAATAGTTATTACATCTTCAGCTTCTCTGAACTCATCTTCAAACAAATGGTGGGTGGTATGCTGTCATTTTGTGATGACATCATTACATGCTATCAAATATAGATGACTGCAAAGAACAGTCTTTCAGAAAGAACAGCAATACAATCAACAGAAAGTGCTGGTGAACCATTTGTACAGATCTTACAGTCCTAGAACTAAGCAGTTGAGATGGTTGTTCCAGGAAGCAGATACTGGAAGGAAACAGGGAGATGCTGGAGGAGACAGCTGTGCACCAAGCATGCTGCCCTACACACACAACCAAAGTTACTCTGCTGGCTTCAGGTATGGTGAAGGATACTGTCCAGTCATCAGTTTTGAAGAAAGATTCAACTGGCAGCCAAGTTGGTTTCATGCAATCCAATTGGCTTCATGGAATAGAAAGAGGTGCCACCTTGTTTTCAGCTTCTGTTAGCAAAATATCTTGGGCCTGCCTATGGCCCTGCCTCACAGCTTGCCAAATCACTATTAACCCCTTGGGCCAGGTCTCGCCATAATAAACACTGAATTTCATGGCACTGAGAAGACGCCAATCTGAATCTCCCAGGTCCCAGTCCAACATCCTAAACACTGCACAAAGTTAGCAACACGCACTCTCTCTCAAGCACTTGTACCATCACCTATATAGGTGATAATTACTGCTCAAGTGCCTGAATCACTGGGACAGCCAGCATAAAAAGTTTATTTTAGTTGGAGAAATGGGAAAGCAGAACATTTTTGCTAGGTAGACCCTTGGTATTTTTTAAAAAAATATGTAGATACAATTGTCCCTTCATATTCGCTGGGGTTTGGTTCCAGGACACCCCCTCCCCCCGTGGATACCAACATCCATGAATACTTAAGTCCCATTATATGTAATGGCATAGCAAAATGGTGTCCCTTATATAAGATGGCAAAATCAAGGTTTGTTTTTTGGATTATTATTTTTTTAAGAATATTTTAAAGCCATGAATACTTCAATCCGTGGATACAAAATCCATGGATACGGAGGGACAACTGTATTCTGCTGAAACATTCTTTGATTTCATTAATCTATTATGCTTCAAAACAAACAAAATTACTCCACAGTCCAAGTCCAAATCTGAGTGAAAATGCCTCTTCAGAATATTGCTACAGCAGCTGGTGGCTTTCATGTTGAACCTGTATTGGGAATAGTATTCTTAAAGGCCCTTAAAATTCAGAGCAGGTTCACTGCCCCACTAACATGGAAACTATCAGCCACCGCAGGAATTATGATACACTCTCTTGTCACCTGAAACTAGCTTATGTCATATGATTTGTTAGGAGCCCTGAACCAACCATGAACTTATATTATTTGCATGTATTAAAAGAGGATTTGCACAAAGAAACAGCTTTTTTAAATAGTGTATGTTCACCAGGTCAATTTCAGCTGTCCTGACAAGAATTCACCCACCCACAGTAGAAGAAAAATAATGCCCTTTGCCTTAATCCCACACAATATTCCTAATGCACAGGTTCCTAATTGATTTACACCTAGCTTTTAACTTATACATAACATAAATCAGAACCATGTACATGTCTATTCAAATTAAGACCTACTGAAATCTATGAAGCTAGCAGCCAGGTAAGCATGTATGGATTACAATTTAAGAACACAATCCTATGCATGTCTGTTCAGAAGCAAGCCTCAATAAGTCCTATTGGACTTGCTCCTAATAAATTATGTATATAAGTGCAGCCTTAGAAAAAGTATTCAATTTATTTTTAATCTATTCAAGAATATGGATAATTAATACCAAAATGCAGCAGGCCCTCAGTTCCACAAAATTGGCATATTTTTTTCTCCTGATCATTTGCTGACATAAAAAAATAGCCTTAGTTCACATGCTTTTTCTTTTTGTCCAGTAAATGGTGTGTAGAGTTTCAGTTCCAGAAATTCTTGAAATTACATTTCAAACAGGTAGTACAAGGCCATAGGCAGTGTACAAATATAATAAAGATTTAATACACTGGAAAATTATGCTTTGTTTTATTATGCATTTATGTGTGTCTTTCTTTTTATGATTTTATATAGCCCTTGAAGAAGACCTACATCTTGGGGGATGATATTAATATTCAATCATCCATTGAGCACCTTGACACTCGTCTCCTGTTTTCTACTAATTAATCTGGGCTATTCCCAGTTTTTGTTTCCTCCACTGCTACGATGGTAGGAAAACAGGGATCTCAAAAACAGAATCACTGGGAATTGGAAGCTTTCACTTCTTCCATTCTCCAGTGGTCATTACCAAGATCACTGCCCTGCCCTTTCTGATAGTAGTGCCAACTAGCTCAGAACAGTGTTTTCCCAAAAATACAGAGCTCCACCCCACCCCACATACAAACTGCTCAGCTCAGCTGGGCTGTGGTGAAAAGCAGATGAAACTTCTCCCAGCTTCACAGAATACATCAGGAGTGGTCAAGCCCTACCACTCATGTACAGTAATAGTACAATATTCCTTTCATATCTTATTTCAAACTGTGGATTATGGTGTGTGTGTGGGGTAATCACATATTTCTTGGTTTATTTGTTAAAAGTTTTAAACCATATTTTCAATATGTCTATTGGGGGCACTTTCAATATGTAATAGCCTATTCCAGCTTCTGTTACCTATTTTGTTGAACACAGCTGATGACCGTTCATGATATCTGGGTGTTTAGCATGGGTACTAACAGTATTATTTATTTCTTAGAGGTATTTATATATTGCCCTTCAACCTACAAGCGTTCCCACGGTGATGCACAAGTAAAAGCAATTAAAACAGTAGTTTTGGCCTGCAACTTGAACAGAGTGTTAATAGCACATGAAAGCAGAAGTTACAGCATTGTTTGTGAAGAGCTGGAATGAAAAAAACATCCAAGTTAAAAATGAGCAATATTTTCTCTATTGCCTTGGTTTACGAGATTTATTGAGAAGGAAAGCTGGGTTGGAGGAAACGAGAAGGGAAAACAGACAATTGTTGAAAAGTTTTATTACGTGAGCTGTTTAATCATTTGTCCCAAGCACTTCCTCAGTTTCATTCTTTTATCGTTTTTCTTTCATCTTACATTCTGACCACAGTCAGTAATGACCTCTCTCTGGGCTAAAGCAAAGCAGAGCTCTTTCCATTCACATCCTTGCTCAGCATGGACTTGGATTTTTACCTTTCAATTTTTACAGTAATATGCCTCCAAAGACACTTTTAAAAAAATCAATAATCCTTGTAGTGCTTTGAGCCTCAAGTTACCAGCACTGTGTTATTTAGGAAATTTTGTGCCTCACTGTTACTGCCTGCCTAAAATAACAAGCAAGCTCTTGGGGTCATCCTGGGCCACCTACAGTAAGTACAATACAATGTTCAGCACAGTTACTAAGGCCACTAGAGAACAATGGAGAGATGGAGAAAAATGGGGAATTAAGAAACTGAAACTGGATAAAGATATAGAAGAAGTGTGAGGATGGAAAGGAAAGAGTTTAGCACAATAAAGTAGTAGTAGTAATTGAAACCAGGAATGGGAAGAAGGCAGATACAGAAGTTCATAACTTGGAAAAGTATTTTTTTGGATTTCACTTTCCAGAATCTCACAGCTACCATGGAGTTATTTATAGTCAGAACTATAATGTAATTTTACTAAAAGTAATTTTACTAAGCTTTGGAAAAGATCACAGTCTGAAATCATCCATAACCATGGTTCTTAACCTGTGGTCCACGGACCCCCAGGGGGGCGCAATGTCCTCACAGGGGGTCCGCGAAGGCCTGAAGGCTGCTCAGCCCTTGTTACAGGAGCTAAGGCAAAGGGTGGCTGGCTTGGCCTGTGCATTGCTGTTCAAGCCATTCCAGCCACAAATTTGCAGGAAGAAGCAAGACAAAAAGCTTCCCTCTCCTCCAGTGCCTCTGTGGGAAGGTTTAATGGGTGGTGTAATTGTGTTGTTGTTGTTAGGGTTTTACATCTTGAGTTAAGTCTTAGAGGTCCACAGCAACAAAAGATATTTAAAGTGGGTCCCTTGTAAAGAAAAGGTTAAGAGTCTCTGATCCATAATCACTCTGGGATACAGTTGTCCCTCCACATTCGTGAACTTGGCATTCGCAGATTTGATTATTTGCGGTTTGGGGAGGGCCCCCCCGCCCCCCCCAAAACCGCGACAAGGGGCCTCCGGAGGCCCCCTGAAGGCCTTGGGAGGGAGGGGAGAGGGCTGGGAAGGCCTCCGCGGGACCTTCGGAGACCCTCTGGAGGCCCCGCGAAGGCCTTGGGAGGGAGGGGGAAAGACCGGGGAGGCCTCCGCGGGGCCCCGCGAAGGCCTTGGGAGGGAGGGGGAAAGACCGGGGAGGCCTCCGCGGGGCCCCGCGAAGGCCTGGTGGGAGGGGGAGGGCTAGGAAGGCCTCCGCGGGGCCTCCGGAGACCCTCCGGAGGCCCCGCGAAAGCCTTGGGAGGGAGGGGGAGGGCCGGGAAGGCCTCCGCGGGGCCTTCTGAGGGAGGGGGAGGGCCGGGAAGGCCTCCACGGGGCCTTGCAAGGCCCCGTGAAGGCCTTGGGGAGGACCAAGGAGGCCTCCACAGGGCCCCACGAAGGCCTTGGGGGGGAGGGGGGAGGGCTAGTAAGGCCTCCATGGGGCCTTTGGAGACCCCCCAGAGGCCCCGCAAAGGCCTTGGGAGGGAGGGGGAGGGCCAGGAAGGCCTCCGCGGGGCCTGGCGAGGCCCCGTGAAGGCCTTGGGATGACTGGGGAGGCCTCCGTGGGGCCTGGGGAGGCCCCGCGAAGGCCTTGGGGGTGAGAGGGGAGGGCCAGGAAGGCCTCCGCGGGGCCTTGCGGTGGACCGGGGAGGCCTCCGTGGGGCCTTGCGGTGGACCGGGGAGGCCTCCGCGGGGCCTGGCAATGCTCCGCGAAGGCCTTGGGGGTGAGACGGGAAGGCCAGGAAGGCCTCCGCGGGGCCTTGTGGTGGACCGGGGAGGCCTCCACGGGGCCTGGCAAGGCCCCACGAAGGCCTTGGGGGCAAGGGGGGAGGGCTAGGAAGGCCTCCGTGGGGCCTCCAGAGAATCTCCGGAGGCCCCGTTGAGGGCTTGGGCTGGAGGGGAGAGGGCTGGGGAGGCATCCACAGGACCTCGGGAGGGTCTCCAGAGGCCCCGGGAAGGCCTAGGAAGGGAGTGGGGAGGCGGAGGAAAGCGACTATGGGGCCTCCGGAGGCCCCATGGTTACTATGGAGGGGGGGGCAAGCAATATTCGCGGATTTTTCACATTTGCGGGGGTCCGTGGAACGTAACCCCCGCGAATGTGAAGGGACAACTGTACTTCCAAACAGAAGACTGTCTAGAATGGCCATACCTTTCAAAGGATATTTTGCAGCTATACCATGTAGTGACAGCCAGTGTCTTGGGTGCCCACATCTGGGTGCAATGTATCTGCTCTGGATTTTATTCCAGACTTGAATGCTATTCAAGGTGCTGAACCTACTTTGGGGATAGGGTTCAGCAAATGAGATGCTTCCTTTAAACCCTGGAATGAAACCCCAAGCGGATTCACCACACTACTATCAGAGTTGCAGTTGTTGTTGTTGTTGTTGATTCTCAGTGGAAGACAGCAGTGTGGCACAAACACACCCACTTCACCCCAGAAAGACTGGAAATTCACAGTATTTTTATTCAGATACTAGGAGAGAAAACTTTTTCTATAAAAAGCAGATAGAAAGACCACCACACAAAGGTTCAGAATTTGGAAGCCATGAAGAGGAGCTCTTCCTACCTTAAAATGCAAGACCTGGTTCCTTTTGGTACAGGTTCTTCAACACTGGTGTTTCAGATGACTGAGATCAATGAGAGTCATCAGATAAAGAAAATCATATGGCCAGAAGCCTCAATCTGTTTAGGCAGGCAAAAAGAAAAAGAAAAAAGAGACGATTAGGAATGCTCTCTAAAGAAGTGCAGACGCCTAACATACACAAAGGAAACACACATTTAACATTTGAAACATGAAGAAAAATCTTGGTATAGCGGTGAATACACATGGCTGCTACTGTATTTCCAGTGAAAGAAGAAAAAGAGAAGTCACCTGAAATAACAAACAGATATTGTATTAGACATAATTCTTACTTTTTAGCACATAATCCTGATAATCCTTATTTTTCAGCACAAGTTGAAGACACACCTATTTATTGCAAGCTTCCTCACTGTAGTCCAGTGATCATACATTTTACCTGTATGGACAGATAACATACATTGACTTTTTATACTGTATTATTTTATATTGTGCCATGTATGCTTGTTGTACACTGCTTTGAAATCTTTAGAGGCAAGCAGCCGATAAATAATTAAGAATAAACCCACTTTTGTTGGTGTGACATAGAATCACATTACTCCCAACTAAAGTAGGCCCACTGTATCAATGGGAAGTTGATAAACCAACACTTAGGGCCCGTCTATACAAGGGGGGGGGATGTGGATTGATGCGTGCTCACGCAAATTCGAAGCAGGATCGCCTTGTCCTAACAGTGTTTGACAAAACTGCAGGTATGCGAGGCTACCTGCTTTTGCTGTCCCAATTGGCATGCCTGTGATTCAAAATGGCGGCTGCAACTCATGTTTTTATTTTCACCAGTTGCCACTGCCAAATGTTTTTTTAAGGTATACCAAAGGTACGAAAGAGTGATAGTGCAATATTCCACCTAAATAAAGAAAAGAAAAGAAACGAAATGAAAAGAAAAGAAAAGAAAAAGGCTGTTCCATTGTATGATCACTCCCTCACTAAAACGAAAATCCAAGATGGTAGTTCCAGGATGCTTGCCTTCTAAACAAGCCCTGCCCCCTGCTCCCATCTGGCCAATCAGCTTTCTCCTTCTGCTTTTCTGAGGTATGCGAACAAATGTGATTGCCTATCCTCAGAGTCGGTTTAAGGCACCAGCGGTGTCGGCATCCGCAGGAGGCCCCATCATTGTGGGGGCCCCCGTAGTAACCCCCTCCTACAAAAACATTATTAGTAATCATCTAAATATCCTGTACTGTGAATAGCTTAGGCTGAATTAGGTTACATTGACTTGAGAGAAACATATGCCCCCCCCCCAAATAAAGCATTGCAGGGGTCCCAAAATTCCTTAAACTGGTCCTGCCTATCCTAATGATCACTAATGTTCATTCTCCATGGAGCTTTTAAAAAACATTGGGGAAACCCCCAAGGGCTGTTCCCTGGGGCTTATAGTGGATTTCGACCCCCTCCTTCTGAATATGGTGGAATTGTGTGGGATCCCATTAAGGCAGATAGGATTCTAAGTGAATTCTAAGAGGATTATTTTCACCATTTAGACAGGACCTTAGATTAATTGAATTTGAACAAGTTTATTCTAATTGAGACTAACAACTGGATTTAGGCCAATGGCTGATTGAAGAAGCCATGCTACCCACTATGATTTGATCTTCAATTGCCCTTCCACTGCCTTTAAAAAAGAAGAAGAAATCATCCAGTTCTGTATCCAATCACTGGGTGAGGCAACTCCACAAGTGCCACCCTGCTCCTCATCCTCAGTACTTTTGAAGTTCACTCTCAGCATACACCACCTGGACTTATCTGGGGAGGAACAAACAGCAGAGAGAAGGAACTGGGCAAGTCGTAATGGAGTGTAAGTGCTGCCACCTATGCTACTCTAGGTTAGTGGCAAGTCCCTTTAAACAGGGAAGGGGAAATTGCAGTTTTTGAAACCTCTTTGCCTTCTCAAATTAAAAAAAAAAAAAATTAAATTATTTTTGGCCAAAACGGACTCCCATGTCCCTTTCATCACATTTTTGCTTCCTTGGCCATTTTAGACCCAGGAGACGTTTTATTTCAATGTACGAGTCACTTCCTAGTCATTTCTGGGTTGATAAAAAGGCCTCTCCTAGACTTAAAACATCCAAGGGAGGATAAAAATGTGGCAAAATTGTCCCCCATGAAGACATTTATTTTTATTGATTTATTTATTGCACATCTGTATGCCTTCCCTTGACGATCTTAAAGTTCTGGCAGGTTTGTATCAGGACAAATCATATTTCAATTAGTCTGGACCCAAGCTGTATAGGGCTTTATAGATAATGACAAACGCTTTGAATTGTTTTCCGTGTGCCCGGAAACGAACCAGCAGCCAGTGGAGCTGTTTTAACAAGAGCGTTATACACTCCCTATAACTGGTCCTGGTCAGCATTCTGAGTGCAGCATTCTGGACCCGCTGAAGTTTCCCAACAGTTTCCAAACACAGCCCCATGTAGAGTTTGTCACAGTAGTCCAAACGGGATGTAATCAAGGCATTGCTATTGCTTAAAACAATTTGTAAGCCACTCTGATAGCCTTGTGGCTGAAGAGCAGGGTATAAATAAATAAATAAATAAATAAATAAAGTGTCGCTGTGGCCATTTGGGGTCCCAAAGAATTGAGGTGTGCTTTTGTGCTTTAAAAAAAAAAAGGCAATAAGCCATGGCATGGTATGACCCTTCAAGGTCCCATGGAGAGACAATGTGGCCCCCAAACCCTGGCAGTCACTGCCCTATTTTAAATTTCTTTAAAAATCTCTAACACCCAAGGGATCAATGGAGGTAGGGAACTACACTTACTCTGGCTGGACAGAACAGTATAGGGAGCAGTGCTCCTCCTGTCTTTTACACACTAATGTTTGGTGAAATATAAAGAGAAAGATATGGGAGATATGGAAGTTAGTCCAGAGGGAAGAAAGAACCAACCAGGCTAAGGCACAGAGAGCATTTTGCTCATCCCTGTCTTTAGCCACTCCCACTCATGCACAAGTGTCCCGGTTTTCACCCATGAGATGTTTATGGGTATCTTTATCTCTGGTACTTCAAGGTGTCACTGAATATTAAAAGGTTAAGTTTTGCCCTCGTTATAATCTAATTGCTTTGAGTTATCAGGCTATTTAAAGAGGGAATTGCAATATTTATATGTCACATAAATTATGCATCATTTCCTAACGACATCTATAAAACATTAGGCATCTTGAAAGCCATCTTCCATTCTTTGAGAGCAAACAATCAGTGGGTTGTATCACCTTCCCCATCCTCATTCTCTCTACCACTTCAGAATGTGCAAGGAAGCTTTACAATTATTCCTCACCCCCCCCCGCAGCACCCACATGAAAAATGAAGATATGGAGGAAACAATGCCTGTGTGATGAATATCCATGAATTATCAGAACTGCACAACTATAAATCTATGTTCCATTCAGGAGTCCCTGTTGAATTAATAATAAATGCTGGCAACAATCATTTTTAAGCACCAAGATTGTGTGCCACTTCTTTACCTTGACAGCCATGCACAAAGTGAAAATGAAAGAATAAGACAGCATCAGCAACTCTCACTGTATTGTTAAAAGTCACTGATGTCAATTGTATTTCATGGTTTAATCATGCAATACACCAAACTCAATACATTAGCTGCTAATAGGTAGCCAACATTCATCAGTCATGTAAGAGACTGCTTGGCTGAACAAGGAACTCAAAGCATGTTGCGGCCTTTTTAAGGCCTTTTTTAGTCTTATCTTCAGCAAAATGAACAACAGTCTAGAAAAAGGGGGAAGGGGTTGAACAAAAATTGTACAAATAACAGCAGGGTAGTTAGGAATCGAAGATGACTAAATTAACAAGAATGTCCACAAAGAAATGTTAGTGGCCTCAAGATTTAAACCACTTTAACAAACCAGAGCATGTTGGGCAGCTGCAGTTAGTCAATTAATATCTTAAAGAATTTGATATGAACTGTAAAGTGACATATTTGAAATAGAATCAAATGACTTTTGGGGGGGCTGAAAACATAGACTCTGAACAGCTGTCCTTACTTGCTCTATGACTCTGCAAAGAATACTTGACACATGAAAGAACTGTTCCCTGTGTTCCATGTGGGTCAATAATGTCATTTCGTTTAAAACATATTAGCGTGCCTAATGTGCCTGA
Organism: Gambelia wislizenii; assembly: GCA_030847615.1. Taxonomy (NCBI): domain Eukaryota; kingdom Metazoa; phylum Chordata; class Lepidosauria; order Squamata; family Crotaphytidae; genus Gambelia; species Gambelia wislizenii. Next base: position 58,877,556 of record JAUMIR010000005.1, on the reverse strand, counting down.
CAAAAGCAACACACAGTCAGAACTATCATGGAACTATCAAGAAGCAGCCTTGAGACACCTATGCTAACACTTTATACTAATTATGTACATGGGGGAATCTGAAAAACAACTGCTTGACTCACTACTCAATATTGCCTAACTTGTGAAAGAGCCCAGATATGTATAAGGTGTGTGAATAATAGTGAATGTCATTGAAAATAATGGGACTTCTAACCCTAACCCTAACCCTAACCCTAACCCACCCCAAAATAAATCCCAGACGAAACAGAAAAGAAGCTTCATCTAGTAATGGTTTGCAAAATAAGATAATAACCTTGGTAGTTCTTTCCAGATCCTTAGAATGCTTACTACAAATGTTTGTTATACTTATTTTCATTTATTTATATATAGTAGGTCCCCTATATCCACTGGGGATTTGTTCGGGGGGGGGGGCGTGGATACCGAAAACCATGAATAGCAAACGCTATTGAAAATAATGGGACTTCTGGTTTAAGTTGCCTTGGAGGACCTAGAAAATGGCTAAAGAGGACACATTTTCTAGGAAGTCTCTATGGTAGGTGTGCTGTTTTGTGTCCTGTGGATAATTGAATCAGTGGATAATGAATCAGTGGATATGGGGATCCTACTGTAGTGAGTACAACTGTCATCAATGCTAAACAAATCAAATGGGAAAATGTACACTGACTTGAGCTCTGTGGAGAAAAGGCAGGATATAAATGTAACAAATAAAATGAACTCAACCATAGTTTGTACCACACCCCTATACTTAATGTGTGGCAAAATCTTTCTGTACACAAGAACTCAGTATTTTAAATAAAGCAATCTGTTGTGGTTTTTTAAATGTAAAGAAATGTCAAATAGCCACAATCTGAACTTTCAAATAAAGTTTTTGTTTCCACACCCACACATAAGTTCATAAAATAACTGTTCATTATTAATAAGGAATTATGCTTTGCTAGTAAATGGAATTTTAAAAAATTCTTCCAGTGTCAATGGATTTAAGCTACCACACAACTCACTTATCTTTCTTGTTCTTTTTATTTAAGGAGCATTAATCATTAACAGTCCACAAAAGTAAGCAAATTAAATCTAAGTTTATCAATAATATCAAAGTAATTCTTTAAAAGTACTGCTAGTTAATATTTCACTTATGGTGACCCCACAAATTCATAGGCTTTCTTAGGCAAGGAATGTTCATGGGTGGTTTTGCCAGTTCCTTCCTCTGAAATACAGCCTACAGCGCCTGGTATTCATTGGTGGTCTCCTACTTAATCAGGGCTGAACCTACTTAGTTTCCAAGATCATATGGGATCTGGTGCCTCCAGATGTTTTTTGGAATTTGAGCTATCACTACATCTCAGAAAATCTACTTTACAGGGTTGTTCTGGAGACTCTTAGGGAAAATCAGGGAAACAGGAACTACGTACGGTGGACATATACATTTCTAGTGCAGTATAAAATTTAACAACAATATTTTCCATGCACAGACAATTCTCATCGAATCACTGTAATGTTTTCCCCCCTCAAGGGGTGATCACACATACACACAAGGTGTGATCACACACACACACGCATGCACAAAAACCACCCTAGAGTTCCATGAAAATATCACAGGACTGACTCAGAAAATATCTGAGACTGACTGCAGTCTTAGATCGCGTCTACATGATGAAAAAAATCCATAAGGCATTAGAATGTTCCATCGTTCGAATCTGATCTGTCACGTACACGCGATCAAACATTTGAATGGCTGTACGGATTTTTTTAAAAAATCTGGCAAATTTACCAAACACCAGAATGCCAGACTTTATGGGGGAATTTGCAGCCCCCCTTCCGAATACTACATTGTACAAATGATTGAGCTTTCAAACATCATACAATTTTTTTTCATTGTGCAGACTGGGCCTTAGTCACAGAGGAAAATAAGGCCAAATAACTGTAATTGCAGGGTTTTTTTTATTTTTATCTTTGCTGTGTTTGCATACTTACAGCAAATTATAAAATAAAAAGCATTTTAATCATTTTTGCCATAATTACACAAACACAGCAAAGATAAAAATTAAAATAACCACAGGCACAGAATAAGCCTGCTTTGGAAAAGCAAGTGGCAGGGGGTGAGAACAGGAGAAGAGGAGAATCAGGCCCCTCATGGCACTGACTGCTGAAATGCCAGAACTGCAGCAAAGAGACCTATCACGGGGGTGGGGGGTCAAAGCAGCGTAGTCTCACGAAAGAAGTAAGTTGTGATAAAAAACATTTTCAAAGCGGTATGTTCCTGTTTCCTTTCATAATGTGATTGCCTAAGACAATAGCCCTGTGTGATAATCTCCATGGTTTACTTCAGAGATACAGCAATGACACTGGAAAGGGTATATGTGGACCAAATTGGAAAGGAGAGAAAGAACCAATGGGCTGAAGAGAAGACATCAGTGTGAGTCTCTATAGAAAGTATGGAGTCTTATGTTATAGAAAACCTTGCTTAATTATTTAGTGACCCACACTTATTGCACAGAAGTTGGTTAAGATCCACAATCAGTCATCTTTAGGGATAGCTACAGTGCAATTTTTTGTACACAGTTTATGCAAATGATGACAAATGAGAGGAAAGGCAAGAAAATATGACATGCTAAAAACCTTCAGTGAAAGGTATTAATATGAGCATCAGCAAACTGGCAGAGAAAAGGCTTTGATCTTTATTTCTGAGTTGGAAAGGCTGCAGGGTGCAAGGGTCCAGAATCAGCGTGGCACCGAAGACATCTGCCAACACCCTGTGGCCTAGCAGAACCTAGTGACACCATGGGGTCCCAGCTTAGAGTTTACTTGATGTTGCTGGTATTAAGTGGCTATTTTAATTTCCTAATGTGGCTCTGACATTCTGGGGCATGGCTGGAAATTAAAACAGGGGATAGGGCCTACCAGGCTGTAATCTGTCAAGGGCCTCATCAAAACTGGGCACAGCCCTCAAGGTGTAGTTGTGTCATCAGCCTTGCAGAACTGTTTGGGGCCAGTTGAGGAAACTTTCTCAGGTAAGCAGCATCAGACTATGACATGTTTATGTTACAGATTTATTCCTGAAGAAATTATCCTTGTAATAGTCAGATCAATCATCTAGGAAACTGCCAAGAAAGACCATTGCAGGGGTATCTTGACCAGATTATTTTGAAATGGAGAGGTTTTTATTTAAACTTTAATTTATCTAGGAACCTTGCTTGTTGCTTTATTATGTTTAAGCCTTCACAGTTAATACGACATATCTGGTTCATTTACAGTCAATGACTGAGCTCTCAGCTGGCATTCCTCTTCCATTGTCCTGGCAGACAGGTGGCAGTGCAGATGTAAGAGGCCCCAGGGAAAGAAATTTCCAGGCTGGTCTTGAGAAGCACAAAACCTTCCAAAAAGAGAAATGTAACACTCAAAGCCTTTACTCTTAGACACAACTGGCTTGGGCTGAAGCAATTTGGTAGCAAGAAAAATTCCTGCTATGAGATTAATTTAGAAAAATGTCAGCTTAAGAGGCACCCCTACTGACATGACTAGAAGTGTCAACAAAAAAATTACCTCATAAAAACACTTGCTGGTGGCTGCTTCTTGATCTTATGGATGGAACGTGGTGGTATGGATATCTTCTGCCCAAGGGAAACAATGGTGGTCTTACAGTGCTATCCTATTGAAAAGTAAGCACCTCTTCATCTATAATATTACTGTATGCATAAGAATAATATATAATAGAAGAATGATGAAAAATTGTGATAAATGACAAATGCTGTGACCTAACTATGCAACATTTTGTTTATTATAAAACTAATAAAAATGAATTAAACAAAGAAATGTAAGCACCTCTAAATTACTCCCAGGCTGCAATCCTATGCACACTTAACCAGAAGGTAGCCCCAATAATTTACAGTACGGCTTATTTCTCAGTAAACATGCATAGGCTGTTACAACATGCATTTCCTGATCCTATTGCTAATTACATTTGAATTACTGTAACCTACCTAAATTTAGAGATTATAAAAGTATTTTTTTAAAAATTCTACATGATATGGGGTTGTTTGTTTTTTGTTTTTCTGGAGCGGCTAATATTGAGATGGGCATCATGCATACTAAAAACCCATATGAAGAAGAAAACCAATATTCATCGTAAGGTCTTTATCTTCCAACATAGGTCATATTCCCTCTCCATTGACACCCCCTTGTCATGGGAGAGAGGCTTGCGTACCCTAATGATGTTTTGAGCTATGCTGGCGGTGGCATAATAGCCACTGGTAGGGTCTCCCATGCCAGACAGGTCAAAACCGAAGGGTCTGACAAAGAGAGTCAAAGGGCAGGATGGGCTCTCTAGCCTTATGGCAACCATCCTAGGAGAAGGAAAACTCTAATCCCAAACCCAGGCAGATGGTGCTTGTCCAACCCTGTAAGGTCAACCATCTAAGAGAAGGAAACTCTAATCAAACCTACGACCCGAGGACCTCGCTGCTATGTCCATGCTTGCAAGGCCACGACAGATGAACGTTTGGTTTAAAGGGTGAGGCCAGTTCTGTGCACGCTGCGCTCCACCAGAAAAATCCATTGCACAGGCTCAAAGGACAAATCTCATTCGAAGAAAGCCCTGTAGCGATGGACGAAATGGCAGGTGTAAAGATGCACTGGAAGCCACAGACCCAACACTGCATGCACGCGGTTCAGGACATTGGTTACTTGAGGCTGACCTGGGAGATGACAGTCTTGTTCGGCAGCATCCTGAATGACCAAGCAGCCTTTTTAAGGAGAGCGCTGCTTGCTCCATATGGAGAGGGGCCTAGAAAAGGTGGCCTAACGAAAGCTCATCCCCAACTACCTAGTTGACTAGCCGCAGCCAACGGGAATCTTCTGACGCGGTCAAACCAAGGCAAAGAAACAAAGGTGCACACCGGCCTCCAAAGGTGTAAACAAACTGACGCTTGCATGCTGGAACATCAGAACCATGCAAGACTCTGCAGATAGTGGACGGCCTGAGCGTCGTTCTGCTCTAATAGCCCATGAACTATCACGACATAATATTGACATCGCTGCTCTTAGTGAAGTTCATCTCCAGGAGGATGGCAGCCTTAAAGAACACGGCGCCGGCTACACACTTTAATTGGTCTGGCAAACCCAAAACCGAAAAACATCTTTCAGGAGTAGGCTTCATGATTAAAAACTCCATTGCCTCCAAACTCGAAACCTTGCCAACAGGACACTCAGATCACATTATTTCCCTACGCCTCCCACATGTTGATCTCTTTAGAATATATGCCCCAACTATGCAAGCCGACCCTGTACAGAAAGAAAAATTCTACACAGACCTACGCCACCTCATACAAATAAGTCCCTGTAGAAGATAAAATTATTATCCTTGGTGATTTCAATGCCAGAGTAGGAAAGCCTGGAAAGGTGTCTTAGGTAAGCATGGTGTTGGAAATTGCAATGATAACGGACGCCTCTTGCTAGAGTTCTGTGCAGAACAACAGCTGACCATTACAAACACTATCTTTCAGCAGAAAGATAGCTTGAAGACAACCTGGATGCATCCCCAATCCAAACATTGGCACCTTATTGACTATGTTCTAGTCTGCCAGAGAAACATTTGTGATGCCTGTCATACTCGAGTGATGCCCAGTGCAGAATGCCAAACAGATCATTACCTCGTAAGATGTAAACTAAACCTGCATCTTAAGTTCAAACCTAAGAGGGATGGCATCCTAAAGAAGAGACTCCAAGTCAACAATCTTCAACAAGCTACCATGAGAGACAAATTCCAGGCAAACCTGCAAACAAAACTTGAACACCATTCTATAGATCCTTCTCCTACAGCGCTCTGGCAACATATAAAAAACAGTATCCTCCAGTCTGTGGAAGAATCCCTCAAGTTCTCCCACAAGAAAAATCAAGACTGGTTTGATGAAAACAACCAAGAGATCCAGGAGCTGTTGGCAAAGAAGAGAACTGCTCACCAGGCATACCTCGCCCAGCCAACATGCCATGTAAGAAAAGCATCTTTCCGTCTCACATGTAGTAAACTTCAACAAAAACTCAGAGACATGCAGAACAAGTGGGGGATCAATATAGCAGAAAAGACAACACTGTGCAGATCTGGGTGATTCTAGAGGATTTTATGAAGCTTTTAAGGCAGTGTTTGGACGTACTTATCAGGTCCAAAGCTCCTTACACAGTACAGATGGTCAAACATTAATTTTACTAACAAAGCCTCCATCCTGAATCGATGGGCTGAACACTTCCAAAGTCTCTTTAGTGCCAACCGAGTAGTCCAAGGCTCAGCTATCCAACATATGATACAAAAACTGATGAAAAATGAATTGGACATGGCTCTCACTCTGGAAGAGACTCTAAAGGCCATACAGCAGATAAAAAACGGCAAGGCAGCTGGGATTGATGGAATCCCACCTGAAGTTTGGAAACACGGAGGTCATGTACTCCATGATAAATTCCACGAACTCCTTGTGAATTGCTGGGAAAAGGGGGAACTGCCATCAGATCTCCGAGATGCAGTCATCATCACCCTGTACAGGAAAAAAGGAGCAAAATCTGATTGCTCAAACTATTGAGGCGTAACACTGCTCTCTATTGCTGGAAAAATCCTTGCAAGGATACTCCTGAACAGATTAGTTCCTGCTATTGCAGAAGAACTTCTTCCTGAAAGCCAATGTGGCTTCAGAGCCAATAGGAGTACTACAGATATGGTATTTGCCCTTAGATAACTGCAAGAGAAATGTAGAGAGCAGAACAAGGGTCTCTATGTAACATTTGTCGACCTCACCAAAGCCTTCGACACTGTGAGTAGAAAAGGTCTGTGGCAGATCCTGGAAAGACTAGGATGTCCCCCCAAATTCCTTAAAATGATTATCTTGCTACACGAAGGCCAGCACATTCAAGTCAGATATGGCGATTCTCTTTCAGAGCCCTTTCTAATAACTAAAGGAGTGAAGCAAGGTTCTGTTCTTGCTCCAACTTTATTTACAATCTTCTTCAGCATGACGCTCCAAAGGGCTACGGCAGAGCTCGAAGAAGACGACAGCATCTATATACGTTACCGTACTGATGGTAGCTTGTTTAACTTAAGCCATCTGACGGCTCGCACTAAGACTCTAAACTATCTAGTCCGTGAGCTGCTCTTCGCTGATGATGCTGCCTTTGTTGCCCATACAGAAGCAGTTCTGCAGTGCCTAACATCCTGCTGCAGAGCTCTTTGGGCTGGAAGTCAACCTGAAGAAACAGAAGTTCTTTACCAGCCTGCACCACGGGACGAACACCACCATCCCCACATTGCTGTCGGCAGCTCTGCGCTTAAGTCCGTTCAGCAGTTCATCTACCTGGGAAGCATCATCCCCTCAGATGCCAAGATTGACAAAGAGATCGATCACAGAATAGCAAAGGCACATAGCGCATTTGGAAGACTTTACAAAAGAGTCTGGAGTAATAAACACCTGAGGCAAAACACAAAAATCAGTGTGTATAGAGCCATTGTACTATCTGTTCTCCTTTATGGATCTGAAACATGGGTAACCTATTGCCAACACTTACGACTCCTCGAACGCTTTCATCAGCGCTGTTTACGCACAATCCTAAATATACACTGGACTGACTATGTGATGGATGTTGCTGTCCTTGAGCAAGCAGGGATCACCAGCATTGAGGCCATGATATTGAGAACACAGCTGTGCTGGGCAGGGCACATTTCTAGGATGGAGGACCATCGCCTCCCAAAAATAGTACTCTATGGTGAACTCGCCACGGGTCAGCGTAAGAGGGGTGCTCCAAAAAAGCAATACAAGGACTCCATGAAACATCATCTAAGGCTCGGCCAAATTGATCATCAACAATGGTCTGCCCTGGCCTCACATCGGGAGGCATGGAGACACACTATCCACAATGCTGCAGCCTTATTTGAGAACTCACGCCGAACAAGTCTTGAAGAGAAACGACAACGCAGAAAGAATCACAACCCGGAAACATCACCCAAAGAAACCTTCTGCTGTGCTTTCTGCAACCGGACTTGTCTATCTCGGATTGGCCTTTTTAGTCATCAGCGCGCTTGCAGAAAACGCGGGAATAGTCCTTCCTGAATCTTCATTCATGAAGAAAAGCCAGAGAGAGATCATATTCACCAATGACATTTAATTCCATCTTAATGGGTATTTTCTTTAGAGGAGTGGGAAGCATCACATGTATCTAGAATAAGTAAACCTACATTGACATCTGGAATAAGGAAAGCCTACGGTACATTAGGTAGCGCACATTCACTGTTAAAGTGCATTAGCGTGCCTCAGCAATAAATGTAAGCCTAGAAGGTTGTAACAAGCTCTCTGGCCATATCTCCTGTTGTTGAGTAGGAGGGGGATCCCCAAAGACTATCTAGTTGCCACCACCCCTTTATTTACCCCACATAAAAAGGCTTACCTTGCCTTTTCTATCTCTGCCTCTGCAGAGACTTTCTCTCCTTCTCCTGAGGGAGATGCAAACCCTATACAGGGGAATATGTTCCAAGACACCTCCCTGCTCCCATGTATATCTGCAGCCATGGATAATAGGGAACTGTTGGAGTGTATGAGTATAAAAATTAAAAAAATATTAAAGATTCCAGGGAGCAAGCCCTTTAGGAATATCTTCTTAAGAAAAGTTTCTTTTAAAGTAAGCAGAGTTAGCCTAGAGAAGACTGACCAAGCTCAATTTGCATTTGTATGTGTTCTGAATCACAAAGTCATTAAAGTCAAGCAGACAAATTAAGGACAATAAAGACGTTTGCTTAAAAATGCATATCAAAAAGTTTACTGAAGATACAGCAATCTACATATTCAAAACAAGTCTAGGTCCTTAACTAACTAAGAGGATTACAGTTCAGGGTAGTAAACTCACCCAGTCTTGGGAGGTTCAGGTTAGGATAATCAAATCAGAAGTTTCTAAGTATTACAGCAGTAACCTCCATATTTCCTCAGAAAAAGAGGTGTTTGTAGGTAAGCAAGAGCTCATCCCTCTCCTCCATGTATGGAGGTCAGATGCATGGTAGGAAGGGAAGAAAAGGGAAGAGTAATGAAGACACCTCGTGTTGAGGTTGCCAAACCCCTTGAAGAGACAAAGAATCACAAAACATTTAAATCAGGAGGCCATGTGATGAATTACTCAATGGTCACCCCAATGGTCTTAGCAATGGCTAAGATAGCTTGAGAGGAGAAGGGGAGTAGGAACTTAAGCATGCAAGGAATTTCCTAAACTTACTAAGCAGGGGTGCAAGAAGAATGTTACATTTCCCACAAGAAGCCTATTATTTTAAATGAGATGAAAGCCAGAAGTTGACCATAGAATCACACTGGAGAACATAGAAATGTCTAGAGCGAACATATGTTTTTAGATGTGGATAAGTGAAATCATGGATACTAAATCCGTGGATAGGGGGGTTGAGCTGTACATGCACATGCATACACACCAAGCAAAGGCACATGAAGAGAACATGAAAAGAGAAGATTTTAAAAGGAAAGCTTTTATTCTAAGAGAGCAATCTTACATTAGCAAAAAGTGTATCTTATACATAAAGACACCTTCCTTCAGGCATTACTTAGGAGTAGTTACAAAGTTACAAAACAGCCTGGGTCATATTCAGCCAAGGTTTAAAGAAACATAACCCCTAATGCAACTACCTGAACATTCCCATTCTACTCACCTTAAAAAAAAAACTTTAGGGTCTATAGACCCAACAGTACAATCAGCAGAATCTTACAATAATAAAGTACAAAGTAAAATGAAATATGGTAGAATAAAATATACATGGAAAAGAAAAATTAAAATTAAATATAATTGAAGAATATTGAGTACAAAGAAAAAATGGGCAATGAGTAAAATTCTCCTTATAAGCCCTATGAAAGTACATTGATCTTTATAATACATTTCAGATATTCTGATCAATTTTAGGAACTTCTCTTTCTGTAATCTTAGTAGCCATTAACAAAACTTGGCAATCCTTTTAACAGGATTTTTACATACAGCTTTTCTGATAAACCTTGTCAGGTGACTCAGCAGAGGAGAAATCAGTTGTTTACAACTCTGATTATAGCAAGTACAAGATAGGAGAATATGGGACTTTGTTTCAACCTCTCGACACTTGCAAGGGCAGAGTCTTGCACAGGAGGGCAGCCCAGTGAACCTTCAAAGAGCAATTCTGCGGGGAAAGCATTGCATCTTGCCTTAGTAAATACTGTAGTATAGAATAGTTGACACAGTCAGTTTTTTTATGTAAGAGGCGTAGCAAAAAGATCCAACATACTGGATATTTAAAGTGCTGGCTGAACAAGGCAAAACATAATTAGCTCAGAGATTACAGAAAGCAATATTCCATAATCTTTGTTTGATAGATTTTATTACCATCTCTTGACCCAGATTAATGCTGCAAAATCTAAAATATTGTGAAGTCGAAGGCTTTCACGGCCGGCATCCATAGATTTTTCTTGTTTTCTTTCTGGGCTGTGAGGCCGTGTTCTGGAAGAGGCTGGCACCCTCTGAGGATGCCAGCCACAGATCTAGGCGAAACATCAGAAAGAAACTCTTCCAGAACACGGCCTCACAGCCCAGGAAAAAAAACCAAGGAAAATCTAAAATATTGGTTTTTAGGATATCCCATCAGTGTAGTTGGTGCATAAATGGATGCCCTTTGGAAAAAGTAAGAAGCTTTCAATATCTTGTTCCATCATAAAGTCTCATGGATTTCACATAGGCAACTAGGGTTGAGCAGAACCTTACGCTGTAAACTATTCTTACGTTTTCCCCCTCTCTCTGGCTTTTCTTCACAAACAAAGATTCAAGAAGGACTCATCCCACACTTTCTGCAAGCGCGCTTTTGACTAACAAGGCCAATCCGAGATAAACAAGTCCGGTTGCAGAAAGCACAGCAGAGGGTCTCCTTGGGTGATGTTTCTGGGTTGTGATTCTTTCTGTGTTATTGTTTCTCTTCAAGACTTGTTCGGCATGAGTTCTCAAATAAAGCTGCAGCGTTGTGGATAGTGCATCTCCATGCCTCCTGATGTGAAGCCAGGGCGGACCATTGTAGGTGATCAACTTGACCAAGCCTTAGATGTTGTTTCAGTGAATCCTTGTATCACTTTTTTGGAGCACCCCTCTTACGGTGACCCATGGCGAGTTCACCATAGAGTACTATTTTTGGGAGGCGATGGTCTTCCATCCAAGAAATGTGCCCTGCCCAGCGCAGCTGTGTTCTCAATATCATGGCCTCAATGCTGGTGATCCTGCTTGCTCAAGGACAGCAACATGTGTCACATAGTCAGTCCAGTGTATATTTAGGATTGTATGTATATAGCGCTGATGAAAGTGTTCGAGAAGTCATAAGTGTTGGCGATAGGTGACCCATGTTTCTGATGCATAAAGGAGAATAGATAGTACAATGGCTCTATACACACCGATTTTTGTGCTTCCCCTCAGGTGTTTGTTACTCCAGACTCTTTTGTAAAGTCTTCCAAATGCGCTATATGCCTTTGCTATTCTGTGATCGATCTCTTTGTCAATCTTGGCATCTGAGGAGATGATGCTTCCCAGGTAGGTGAACTGCTGAACGGACATAAGTACAGATTTGCCAATGGCAATGTGGGGAGGGTGGTGTTCGTCCTGTGGTGCAGAACTTCCGTTTTCTTCAGGTTGACTTCCAGCCCAAACAGCTTTGCAGCTGTTGCAAAGCAAGATGCTAGACACTGCAGAGCTGCTTCTGTGTGGGCAACAAGGGCAGCAGCAGCAGCTCACAAACTAGATAGTTTAGAGTCTTCTTGTGAGCCCCCACGACTTAAGTTAAACAAGCTACCATCAATACGGTAACGTATATAGATGCCGTCTTCTTCTTTGAGCTCTGCTGTAGCCCTTTGGAGCATCATACTGAAGAAGATTGTAAATAAAGTTGGAGCAAGAACACAACCTTGCTTCACTCCATTAGTTATTAGAAAGGGCTCTGAATGAGCATTGCCATATTTGACTTGACTGTGCTGGTCCTCATGTAGCAAGATAATCATTTTAAGGAATTTTGGGGGACATCCTAGTCTTTCCAGGATCTGCCATGGACCTTTTCTACTCACAGTGTCGAAGGCTTTGGTGTCAAAAACAGTATTCTCCAGTCTGCGGAAGAATCCCTCGGGTTCTCCCATAAGAAAAATCAAGACTGGCTTGATAAAAAGAACTGAGAGATCCAGGAGCTGTTGGCAAAGAAGAGAACTGCTCACCAGGCATACCTCGCCCAGCCAACATGCCATGTAAGAAAAGCAGCATTCCACCTCACATGTAGTAAACTTCAACAAAAACTCAGAGACATGCAGAACAAGTGGGGGATCAATATAGCAGAAAAGACACAACACTGTGCAGATCTGGGTGGTCTTAGAGGATTTTGCGAATCTATTAAAGCAGTGTTTGGACCTACTTATCGGGTCCAAAGCTCCTTATACAGTACAGATGGTCAAACACTAATTACTGAGAAAGCCTCCATCCTGAATTAATGGGCTGAACATTTTCAAAGTCTCTTCAGTGCCAACGGAGTAGTCCAAGGCTCAGCTATCCAACATATGAGACAAACCCTGAGGAAAAATGAACTGGACACACCTCCCACTTTAGAAGAGACCCTTAAGGCCATACAGCAGGTGAAAAACAGCAAGGCAGCTGGGATTGATGGAATCCCACCTGAAGTTTGGAAACATGGAGGTCATGTACTCCATGTTAAACTCCACGAACTCCTTGTGAATTGCTGGGGAAAAGGGGAACTACCATCAGATCTCCGAGATGCAGTCATCATCCCCCTGTACAGGAAAAAAGGAGCAAAATCTGATTGCTCAAACTATCGAGGCATAACACTGCTCTCTATTGCTAGAAAAATCCTTGCAAGGATATTCCTGAACAGATTAGCTCCTGCTATTGCAGAAGAACTTCTTCCTGAAAGCCAATGTGGCTTCAGAGCCAATAGGAGTACTACAGATATGGTATTTGCCCTTAGACAACTGCAAGAGAAATGTAGAGAGCAGAACAAGGGACTCTATGTAAGTTTTTCCACACAAAAAGGAATCAATATGTCCCATGTGCCATCAAGGTGTTTAACACGGAGATAGTATCTAAATTGCTTTACACAGCTGCTATTTGGATTGAATCACTCAACAATTTCCAAGCTAAATTTTTAAGGGCCCTTCTTTACACTCCCAGATGTGTCCCTAACTCAGTGTTATCGTTGGAAATCGGGGAAATGCCCCTTCTCTACAATGTCTTGGTTGATAGTGATAAAACTGTGGCTTAAAGTTTATGTCTTCAAGTGTGGCATCTTGCTTATTAGGTCATCTTGCTTTGGATTCTACTCACAATACAGATGGCGTTCTGGGTCTTGGATAGTCATGGGAAGCTTGGAATCTGGACCCCTTTGTTCACCCTACAATCAAGTTTCCCTACAGAAAGCTAGCAGGTAGCACCCATACATCTCTCCATCAGTCCCAAAGTCTCAGTTTCTTTATCTTCTCTCCATGCTTTGTGGCACCTTGAGTTTTTTATAACCTCTCACTTGGAAACATCTCAAAGGTTCTACACTTCCCCCAAACTGGTCTTCCTCATTGGGCAATTGTCTCTCATTATTCTGTTGCTCCTCTGTGATACTGACTCCCAGTACATGTAACTCAAAACTGACACATCCTTAACCCTTTGTTTGCCCAGAGCAGAGATTATACCCCACAAGTGTATTGCCCAGATAGTGGGAGAGCCCATTATCACAAATGTATTTTAGCAAAACATGTCACTTTTATTCATCAGGATGGGCTTCTGTCACAAATACAGATCAGAAAGATCAGAAAGAGATTCCAGAGCAAAATATTTAGCCTTTACATGAAAACCTCCAGGAAAAGTATTAGCCATTCATGAGAGCTTCTCACATTGCAAAAACATGTGTTGTTGTTTTTGCCATCAAGGTGAATTTGACTTATGGCGACCCCATGAATGAGAAACCTCCAAGATGCCCAGTCATCAACTGCCCTACTCAGATCTTGCAAACTCAAGGCCATGGCTTCCTCAATTGAACCGTTCACCTGTCGTACAGTCTTCCTTTTCACCTACTGCTTTCCACTTTGCCAAGCGTTATCATCTTTTCCAATGAGTCACTTTCTTATCATGTCAACTCAACACTTTAGGTTCAGCACACTAAACATAAACATGTAAACTGTTGTCACTCTTATAGGAAATACTTTTTTTTAAGTCACTAATTATGTGTTTTGAAGTTGTTGTTGCCCCTCTTCACACCTTAAACGAAGCAGAAATTCAATTTAGGGTACCAAATATTATGTGGTTACATTCTCAGAATTGGTGAAGAGCAGCAGAAATATTTGGCAGTCAGTCATTTGCCAGGAAGAGATGTACTATATAATTAGACTGTCATCCCTGTTGATAGCTTATTACCAGCAGGTAATAAGATATGCATGTTATTACAAACCTTTGGACTGTATTTTATGCTGCAAGAAATTAGGGTACATTTCCAATGACAGCACAGAGTGATCACTTAGAGATTGTTGCCATTATGGACATTATAAATCACAATCTACAGTTTAATAGTTTAACAATTATCTATAGTGCCAGTGTTAGAAAATTACTAGCGATGAATAGCTGCTTTTTCCACTGGTAAAGAGTGAACATTAACAAGCTGTATTGTAAGAAATCCCAAAGAAACTGTAGAAGAAGTGGTTTATACTGTTTTTCTCTAATTTTGCATAACTACATATATAAATAAAAACCAACAACAGTGGCATTAAGGTACAATAATAAAACACTGAAAGTGAGCTTACTAAAAGCAATATATTCCTAGATGGGGATGGGGACAGGTGATCACCCCAAGCATGGATGGGGTCTCCAATCCAAAGGACTGTGCATATTCTATATGCAAATTTAGCCTAAGAAATGTTGCTGCCTGAGATTAAGTTCATGACAGCCCCTTCTCCTACCCAACTCCACCTACAGAAGCCAACCAGACCAGTAGCTGAATTTTACTTCAGTACTGGTGATCGAATTTCCATTTCACTTGAAGGCAGCAAACTGCGGGGAGGTAGTAACAGAGGCAGATTGCTTGGAATACACAACACTCTCTTTTAAGAAAAGGGACTGGTTAAGAGGCCGTTGCTGCCATCCTACACATCATCCATCACCTGCTCCTGAAACGATTGCTTCAATCTGCCAGAGACCGAAACAGCATTACTGATATTTAAAAATACGTGAATTAAATGGGAAGTGGGACGAGGGAAGTCAAAGGGTGGAAGGATGTAAGAATGATTACGAAGGGAAAGTATGATTGTACAGTGGACCCTCAGTATCCACTGGAGTTTAGTTCCAGGACCCTCCGTGTATACCACTGGATAAAGGGCCAACCCAAACTGTGTAAAGAGACAACTTATTTATTTATTTATTTATACCCCGCTCTTCAGCCACAATGCTATCAGAGTGGCTTACAAACTGTTTTAAGCAATAGCAATTTACACATCTACACTGCATTAAGCAGTTTCCAATGTGTGTTAGCTAATTAGCTAATTGCCCCCACAAGCCGGGTATTTATTTTAACAACCTATGAAAGGATGGAAGGCTGAGTGAACCTTGGAGCCTGCTGGAATCAAACTTGCAACATGGTGACTTGCAGTACTGGCATTTAACCACTGCACCACCAGGGCTCCTTCCTTTCAACTGTACTTAAAGTCAGCAGCCTGTGATGCTGTTTTTTAGTATCATAACATTGCCATTTTAAGAGTACAGTTGTCCCTCCACATTCACGGATTTGGCATTCAAAGTTTTAAATATTCACGGCTTGAAAATATTCTTTAAAAAATAATAATCCAAAAAGCAAACCTTGATTTTGCCATCTTATGTAAGGGACACAATTTTGCTATGCCATTGTATATAATGGGGCTTGAGTATTCATGGATTTGGGTATTCACGGGGGGTCCTGGAACCAAACCCCAGCGAATGTGAAGGGACAACTGTATAGCCTTTTTTCCCCTTTTCTTTCTGTCTATATTCTAAGTGGTATCTGTATAAAGAATCTGAAGGGGGAAGGAGGTTGCACTGGAGCTAAAGCTCATTTGACTCCCCACACTTCCAGCCCATAACCACTAGAAGGGATGTAGTTCTTCAATAAGTTTCTTCTCAAAGGTAGCAACAAGTAATTTTAGCTATTTTCTTCCTGCTGCAAGTTTTCAAAAACAATATGCTTTTCGAAGGCTATTGCCAATTCAGGAAATATTCTACAAAGAAAGATCCCACGTGGTTGTTTTGTGCAGAAATCAGCATTTTCTGTGCAGGAAACAGCCTTTTCTGTGGGGAAAATAATATTGTTCCAACATAGAAATATGAATTCCTGTAAAGGAAATACTGTTTTCTGCACAGAAAATGCTGTAATTGGGAATTTTTTGTGCAGGAATTGATATTTCACCTTTGAAATGTAATTTTTCATACAGAAACGGCTGTCTTCTCTGCAGAAAATGCTATAACTGGGCATAAACAGTCGTCCCTGCACGTTCGCAGGGGTTGGGGTGCAGGATCCCCATGAAAGTAAAAAAAAAAAAACCACGAATATTTACAGTACAGTGGAGGTTGGGGTGGGCTCCCCAGAAGGGCTCCTCAGGCTTGCGAAGCAAGTGGATGGAGGCAGGGGAGTACAGAGAATGTGGGCCTGGCAGGCAGGTCCCTCAGCCATCAATTTGCTTCTGGAAGCCCCATGATGCTCTGCTAACTGATCGGGGAGGCAGAGAAGAAAAATATCCTTTGCAAAGAGTCTCCAATCCCAGTGAAGAAGCAGGCTTTGTGGGCTCTTTGCAACAGAGATTTCTGCTGCTCTCCATACCTGCAGCTTGCAACACAAGGAACATGGTGGGGAGGTCTTTCAGTCAGGAAAGGTTTTGCAAATGAAGCTGGGGGATCCTGATTGCAAGCAAGAAACCAAGTGAGTGGCTGGAGGGTTTGGCAGGACAGGAAGAAATTCGGAAGAAAGAGGAAACTGAGTAATGGGACAGGGAGGTCTTTCAGCTGGGAAAGGTCTTGCAAATGAAGTTGGGCAGTCCTGGTTGCATGGAAGAAACTGGAATGAGTGGTTGGAGGCTTTGGCAGGATAGGAACTAGTGGGGTGAAGAAGGAAAAGAAGTGGAGTGAGGAGGTTGGGCTACTTAAGCAGCAGCTACAAATCCATGAATAATCAAACCCATGAAAGTTAAAGCCGCAAATGTGTAGGGATGACTGTATTCTCCATAAAATTTGCACATGATTGATTTACATAGAAAACAACATTTTCTGTACAGAATTAATATTTCTCTATTGAAATATTATTTTCAATTCAGAAAAGGCTGTTTCCCATGCAGAAAATTCTGATTTCTGCACAGAACAACCACATGTAAATTTTGTGCAGACTTAGTGTGGAACCACAAAGATTCTTGTCAGTCCAGGATTCTTCTCGTCAGAGTTTCTCAACACTCAAAAAACATAGTTTTTTTTTAACCAGTTTGGGCATATTTTTGAATATTCTTTCCATCCCTAATCACTAGGCTAAATCCCTTGATTCAGTCAGGCAAATGCAAAATAATTTCTCTTTCTCACAGACAGCAAAATAAAGCCATGTTGATTTCATTATGCTGGAATGTTATCAACTAAAAATAGAGATTTTACTTTGGCAAATGGTCAAAAACATCATCATGAATACACAAGGAGGAGATAAACACATTTTAGTGACCGACAACAACATAACAGGACTGTCTTTGTGGTGATATGCAGTGATAGCTGGGGGCTCCAATGTTACCAAGGCAGTGAATCTACTCAAGGTTTTGGTCTTAACTTTAGAAAGTCTACCTCTGCTGCTCCAGAGACTAGGACACAGAGCAATGGACTCAAGCTACAGGAAAAGAGATTCCACACAAACATTAGGAAGAACTTCCTGACAGTAAGAGCTGTTCGGAAGTGCAATGTGCTGCCTTAGAGTGTGGTGGAGTCTCCTTCTTTGGAGGTTTTTAAACAGAGGCTGGATGGCCATCTGTCGGGAATGCTTTGATTGTGTACTCCTGCAGGGCAGGGGGTGGGACTGGATGGCCCTTGTGGTCTCTTTCAACTCTATCATTTATGATTCTATGACTGGCTCCTGTCATGTGGCTGCTCTACTGCAGGGATGAGGTGGGCTGAGTAGTCATGGACCCCCTGTGACGACACTTAGTTAAGAACCACTGGTATAGACTACAGGCCACCCCCCACTTATGCAGGGGATATGTTCCCAGACTAACCACAGATAAGCAAAACTATGTATAAAAGCAAACTGCCATGTTAAACAATAGAATTGCACCATAGGACCTAGAAAATGCCTAGAGGGGATGCCTCTCTGGGCATCTGGTGCTACTCTATGATCAACCAGCAGAAGTTGACCAAAGAGTTATGCTGGAAGACCTGCCCATGCCTAGAGAGGCCACCTCTAGAGTGACTCTATGGTCCTCCAGATGCCTAAACTTTCCCCCCAATCATGGAGTGTTGGGAGAGAACAAGTATGTACAGCTTGCAAATAGCTGGTATAAAATTGATTTCTGTCATCCTGACAAGTCAACCTAAGACGACTGGGCATATAAGACGACCCCCAACTTTTCCAGTTAAAATATAGAGTTTGGGATATACTTGCTGTATAAGACTACCCCTCTTCCAATGCACACGAAATAAAAATTAAAAAAACATCAGATTTGATTTCAATATGGTAATTTTAATTCAAATGCTTATGACATGCAGGTACTTAGCAGGAAAACTGTCACTTATAAACAAAAGGCTGTTTGTCATCAAGCATGTAAACATAAAACAGTGCAAGTGGATTAAACTTTTTTTAATTCACTCTAAAGCTGAAAGGAAAGATAAGACAATAAACCCACAGGAGCTGCCATGCTGTTTGTTTTCTAAGCTGTCAACCAAACTGGAACTGATGATGATAGGAAGAAGATAACAAACAATAGAGAGAGCGCAAGTGCCGGGCAAGAGGGAAGCTGGCTAAGGAGATCTCCCGCTAAGCGAGCTCCCTCTTGAACTGGCTTTAGACCCTTGAGTGTTTGGGGCAAAGGCGGATTCAAGCGGGGCACTCACTGAGGAAACTGCTGGTGGTTTCTTCAGTGAGTGCCCCGCTTGAATCAGCCTTTCCCAAGCACTCAAGGGTCGAAAGCCGGTTCATCACAAGTTGGGAAAGCGCAGAGGTTTGGCTGGCAAGGGTCTCCCCACCCAGCCAGCCAAACCTCCACATTTCCCCTGCTTGGCGAGGGGAAACGTGGAGGTTTGGCTGGCTAGCTGGGGAGAGCCTTGCCAGCCAAACCTCTGCACTTTTCCAACTCGCAGCGGGCTCATCGCGAGTTGGGAAAGCGCAGAGGTTTGGCTGGCAAGAATCTCCCCACCCAGCCAGCCACCCCTCTGTCTTTCCTGAACCTTGCGGGCAGCCCCATCTTGGGTTCGGGAAAGGCAGAGGGGTGGCTGGCTGCAGGGGAAGCTTGCTAGCCACCTCCCATCCTTCCCAGGTCCGTATACCCGGCGTATAAGACAACCCCAACTTTTGAGGAGACTTTCAAGGGTTAAAAAGTCATCTTATACACCGGAACATATGGTAGCATAACTCAATGTGTATCTCAGTTCTATCTTAAATACACTGATTCCTGGAGAGATTGTTTAAGTAATCATATCAGAGAATGTCGTCAAAAGTTTGATTCAGTTTGAGGGAAAAGGCAATAACAACTTCTAGCCAACAGGCAAGGGGGAAGGAAGAAGGATGATGGCCAAAAAAAAAAGCCCCTTGGGGATGTAGGTTTTAAAACATGTAGCATATACCCATTACTCATTAGGCAGACTCAGGTGCTACTGGCCTCTTTTGTAAAAGAACTGCTTGGAGAATTTAATGTTGCACTGTTTGTTTCACCTTGCTCTGTTTTATTTTGCTCATTCCTAGCTAAGAAAAGCATGGCAGAAGGAAAGAAGATGAAGAAGTCAATTTTAAAACACCCAGGCCTACACAGGACTGGGCCACCACTGTCTAGTCCAATACAAATTTAATCAGAAAGTCTTCCTCATGCAGCTGATGTTGATATCTGTTCTCTGCTTAACACACATTGCCATCACTACTCTGTAAACATTTACTCAGAAAGAAGATTGCCTCTCTTGGAGGCTGCACTTGCTCTGATATCTGCCCAGTCTCCTCCCTTATGCCTTTCCTAGACTGCTACTCCATCTGACACCAGCCTACACAATACAACCTGCACCCCCCCCCAAAAAAAGCATGCAACCTGTCCTGTGGGCTACCAATCCTTCTGGTCTCTGGAATCTCAATATATACCGTACTCTAAAGAACACACTTAAGCAAGAAAAGTAAACCAGGCTCCGGAAACAATGGCTTGAATCCTAGTCTTAGTCCTGACTAGAGTAGATCCATTGAAATAATCTGATTTACATATGTGCTGACTCACCATTCTACAACTTATTCAATGGGTCTAATCTATTCGGGACTAACCAACAATATTTGGTCCATAGTGTCCACTGAGTCTCTTGGAAGTTTAAACCTACAGCTATTCTCTAGAATTTTCATTTTTTTTCTCACACCCATCAAAATGCTATTCAGTGTTTTAGACTGCAATCTTATGTACATTCATCTGGGAGTGGTTTGCCCATTGTCTCTAACTGGCTTTCTATGGCCAAGTGGGGATTCTAGCCTTTGTCTTCAGAGTCATAGACAAACACTCAGTAGGCAGCAGCAACAGCTGTTGCACTGGTGTAAGTGTCACTGAGATGGGATTTGCATTCATGCACAAACCAGTCTTCTCTTATTAATGCACTAAGGCAGGTTCATAAATAAATGGTTGCTTAGTAGATTGTTGCATGGTAGATAAGAGTGCCTGATTCCTGTGGAGAAACTGCCCTTGGTACAAGATGTAAAACAAGGGACAGAACATACTTTATGCATTTTTGGCTTTTAAAAAAAATGTGGAAGAATTTGTGCTTTAAAAAGGACTCTGATCAGCAAGACACCAACACTTGAATATAGAAAACACACCACCACCACACAGAACCGTTGCTTACTAACCAAAACAAGACCACACACACAGGTATAATACCAGGCAGTATAGGGAAACCCAAAGGTTTACATGAATGCAAACAACTGGGGCGGCGTGGGGCTAAAGGGGAGAACATTTCCAAGAACAACAGAGTGTGGAACTGGGGAAAGAAGTGAAGATCAGGTGAGGAGTGGCACGGAATCGAGCGCAGTGAGGGAAACTGTGGCTGGTTGGCACAGAAGCTTCCCCTCCGGGATGCAATATTTTGCTGCAGTTCCCACGAGCAAGGAAATAATGACACATGAGATTAAACACTCCTAAAAAGCGAGAGGACGGAAAGAGAGTCATCCTCTGCTTTTGAGAAGCCAATGCCTCAGGATTGCCAAGAACAGGGTAAGTAAACACAACCTAAGGCAAAACTGCAATTTTCCTGAGAAGAAGAACTTCCAAGCGCTAGAAATAATCAAGGAACCCATGGAGAGAGGTGGAAACAAACAAACATGGTGGTGGGGGAGATTCCCTTCCCTCCTTTGGCAAGTTTGTTTGTTTCCACCTCACTAAGGGTCAAGCCTCCCCTAAGGTTGCCTCCCTGCTGCTGCCTGGGTTTTTCATTTTCGTTGGCAATGAACTTAAATGTAATAAACGTATGCCCTTGTGACACGGGAGTGACAGTCGCGGTGAAATTTTGAGCTGCAAAGCCCATGGCGGGGTTGTCACTTCTCCTCCTCCTCCTCTTTGCCCAGCTCCACTCCATAGCCAGAGAAACTCAGCTGCCCAGAGAGGAAGCGGGATGGAAGAGCGACTGTATGGAAGTCAGCGCGCCTCCGAGGCAAGTCGCCCGCTGGGCACCAGGACAGGAGAGGGAAGGAAGGAGAGGGAGAGAACAAGTGACCTGTCCCTTCCACTCCCTATTACAGCAATAAAACTCTTCTTTTTTCTTTTCTTTTTAAAATATATTTTTATTGTCATTTTATCACAAAATGAAACTTACAGATGTTGACACAGTATCACTAACACACATACTTCCTACTTAGGTCCCATCTACAGAGTAAAAAAAATACGTACGCCGTTCGGAAGATCGCTCTTCCATACACACAACCGTTCAGGTTCATACGTGTCATTCAGAAGGGGGGTTAGCGAATCCCCTGTAAACTACGTGGATTTGGCATTCGGGAGGATTAGTGGATCTCAGCATAAAATACGTACAGCCATTCAAATGGCTGATGGTCGGTACGCCCCGTTTGCACACATACAAACGGGCAGTGTAATCTGATTGGCTGGCCGAGTAGACGGGGCGGGTCTAGCAAGGAGGGGAATTGGGAACAGCCGCCCTGTTGGATTCCCAGCTAAGCGAGAGTCCAGTAAGTCCGTGAATTTTATATATATTTATTTTTATTTTACTTTGTAAATAGGGAAAACCAAATGTCTGCAAAGCAGGCACCTTTTTAAATAATAATTTTTAAAAAGTGGTGGGAGATTTAAAACTGCCACTTGGCTTTCTCGCTCCAGCCAGCTGGGGAAGGGGGCTCATATGGAGTTTAGGGGGGTAAAAAATTGTGTAGGCGGATCGTATGCATACGAACGGCTGCCTATTCATATTTCCTACCCCCCAAATGGATTTTTTAAAATCCTATAGACACAGCCTTAGGCTACAAACGGACCTACCAATAACAACAGCAGCAGCAAAAAGGCGGGGCGGGGGGAGACAACACAATAACAACATATACAACAAAAAGGGCTTCCTCCTCTGGCGAAGGGACAGCTACTTATCCTTATTGGGGGTTTTTAACCCCCCTCTTCTACCAAATTAAAGAAGTAATTTATATGGAAACATTAGAGAAGCCGCACTACACAAATCATCCAGTTTGAAACTGGATCATTTTCCATGGCTCCTTCCTATGGAATCCCGGGATTTGTAGTTTTACATGGACTTTCGCCTTCTCTGCCAAAGCATGCTGTTGCCTCCCCAAACTACAATCCCAGGATTCCATAGGAAGGAGCCATGGCAAATAATCCAATTATAAACTGGATGATTTGCGTAGTGTGGATGCACCCCAAGATCAACATTATTGTGGATTAAAAATAAAGTAAAAAGGTATTTACTCCACCTTACATTTAAAAGAAACAATCCGGTTCAGAAGATTAACAAAAATAATATATTAAAGCATCAAAATCAGAGAAATAACAAAAATTAACTCTTAATTCCATAACTGAATGTATTACGGTACTCTTTAAGAATTCTAAAAGGTATTGCTGCGTTCTGTAAAATTTACTATTGGACTAGTTCTCTAACATATAAGTAAGCCTATCCATTTCTGCTGTCTCCATCAATTTTTCAAACCAGTCTAATAAAACTTTCATAGGCCAGCCAAAAAGCACACAAATGTCTGCCTCCATACTTCTGAAATGGCACTCAAAACGGGCACAAAACCCTTCTTTTCATATCTGTTCCACACAGATATGGAACAGGATCTGTGTGGAACTTTAGGAGGACTCTAGTGTCCTTTTGCCCCTCCAAGTCAACTCAGAGTTGCATCAACCCTATTGTAGGGTTTTCTTGGCAAGATTTATTCAGAGGAGGCTTGACATGGCTTCCCCCTAGGCCTGAAAGTATGTGGCTTGCCCAAAGTGGGTTTCCATGGCCAAGAGGGCCTCCAAATACTGGTTTCCCAGATTTCTAATCCAACACTCAACCACTGCACCATGCTGGCTGACAAGGAATGTAGGTGTAAACACTGCCATTTAAGCACTTAATAAATATTTAAGCTAACACCACATCTGGTCAGGGCCAAGGGAGGAGAGGCACGGTTTGTCAGTGCTCCACGAACCCGCCCATGCTGCGAGTTGCACCAGCAGCGGCTTTGTTTGTTTCAACTCCGCAAGCTAGGGTCTGTCAGATTCCCCGGGCGTTAGGGGGGCTGCTGGAGTTCAAGTGGCCAAAGGCTGGGGCTATTTCTCCCTTTAATCAAGAGACAGAGACGCCCGAGGATCCGCCACACTGACGCTCACTGCAGCAGCTTGAAACAGCTGGGTTTCCTAACTCTACTTCTCCACCACCTGACCTCTTCGAACTTAAGGAGATTTAGTGTATATACATTTTTATTTTTTTTTTTGGAACGAAGAACTGCTTGGAGGACTGTGTGTAAGATACTTCTGCACATGAGTTATAAACAGGACTTAATTCATAGAATCATAGAACTGTAGAGTTAGAAGAGACCACGATAGCCGTCCAACCCCCTGCCATGCAGGAATACACAATCAAAGCATCCTTGACAGATGGCCATCCAACCTCTGTTTAAAGACCTCCAAGGAAGGAGACCCCACCAAGCTCCGAGGGAGTGTGTTCCACTGTTGAACAGCTCTTACTGTCAGAAAGTTCCTCCTAATGTTGAGGTGGAATCTCTGTTCCTGGAGCTTGCATCCATTGCTCCATGTTCCAGTCTCTGGAGCAGCAGAAAACAACCTTGCTCCATGCTCAATTTGGTATGTTAAAATTGCAAATTAACCTTTAGTTACCTGGAGATATACTGTATACTTCTTTTGTGCTTCTAAGACAAGAAAGCAACAAATAGAGAGCCTGTCAAGAAAGTTTCTTAATGAAAGGTGAAAGAAATTAATGTATTTACTTACAATTTAGGAATATAGAGAGAGATTTGTATTGGAGCCACCACTTTTTTTATTTCCTTCTCCATTAGAGATTTAAAGCAAGGACTCAAAACAAGGGTGGAGACTGAGAAGATCAGGAGATAGTAAAAATCTAATTATAGAGTGCCTTACAACTCTGCGCTGATACTACAGACTCTACAGGGAAGTGACAAAAGGGAGGAGAAAAGAACACAGAGATAGTATGAATCTAAACTATAGAGTGACTTACAACTCTGTGCTGATACTACAGACTCCAAAAGGAAGTGAAGAAAGAGAGGAGAAAAGTCTATGGAGATAGTAAGAAGCTAAATTATAGAGTACTTTTCAACTCCACACTTTTACAACAGTCTCCAGAGAGAAAGAAAAATAAGAACCTAGCTGGTAACTGATAGATTTGAAAGTTTTTTGAAAAATCTTTACTTTTTTAAACATTAAGGATGGGGGGGATATTGCTATAGGGGAATACCTGAAAATTAATTAATATTAGTTATTGTTCAGACCCTTTGGATGGAGCAAGGTTGTTTTCTTGTGAATTGCTGGGGAAAAGGGGAACTGCAAAATCCGATTGCTCAAACTATCGAGGCATAACACTGCTCTCTATTGCTGGAAAAATCCCTGCAAGGATACTCCTGAACAGATTAGTTCCTGCTATTGCAGAAGAACTTCTTCCTGAAAGCCAATGTGGCTTCAGAGCCAATAGGAGTTCTACAGATATGGTATTTCCCCTCAGACAACTGCAAGAGAAATGTAGAGAGTAGGAAAAGGGTCTCTATGTAACATTTGTCGACCTCACCAAAGCCTTTGACACTGTGAGTAGAAAAGGTCTGTGGGCAGATCCTGGAAAGACTAGAATGTCTCCCCAAATTCCTTAAAATGATTATCTTGCTACATGAGGGCCAGCGTGGTCAAGTCAGATATGGCGATGCTCTTTCAGAGCCCTTTCTAATAACTAATGGAGTGAAGCAAGCTTGTGTTCTTGCTCCAACTTTACAATCTTCTTCAGCATGATGCTCCAAAGGGCTACGGCAGAGCTCGAAGAAGATGGCATGTATATACGTTACATACTGGTGGTTGCTTGTTCAACTTAAGCCGTCTGAGGGCTCACACTAAGACTCTAAACTATCTAGTTTCTGAGCTGCTCTTCGCTGATGCTGATGCCCTTGTTGCCCACACAGAAGCAGCTCTGCAACGCCCAACATCCTGCTTCGCAACAGCTGCAGAGCTGTTTGGGCTGGAAGTCAACCTGAAGAAAACGGAAATTCTTTACCAGCCTGCACCACAGGACGAACACCATCATCCCCACATTGTCGTAGGCAAATCTGCGCTTAAGTCCGTTCAGTAGTTCACCTACCTGGGAAGCATCATCTCCTCAGATGCCAAGATTGACAAAGAGATCAATCACAGATTAGCGAAGGCATATAGTGCATTTGGAAGACTTTACAAAAGAGTCTGGAGTAATAAACACCTGACGCGAAGCACAAAAGTCAGTGTGCATAGAGCCACTGTACTGGCTATTCTCCTTTACAGGTCTGAAACATGGGTCACCTATCGCCACCGCTTACGACTCCTCGAACGCTTTCATCAGTACTATATACATACAATCTTAAATATACACTGGACTGACTATGTGACAAATGTTGCTATCCTTGAGCAAGCAGGGATCACCAGCACTGAGGCCATGATATTGAGAACACAGCTGTGCTGGGCAGGGCACGATTCTAGGATGGAGGACCACCGCCTCCCAAAAATAGTACTCTACGGCGAACTCGCCACGAGTCAGCGTAAGAAAGAAGCTCCAAAAAAAGTGATACAAGGAATCCCTGAAACAACATCTCAGGCTCAGCCAAATTGTCACCAACAATGGTCCGCCTTAGCCTCACATTGGGAGGCATGGAGACACACTATCCACAATGCTGCAGCCTTATTTGAGAACTCATGCCGAACAAGTCTTGAAGAGAAACAACAACGCAGAAAGAATCACAACCCGGAAACATCACCCAAGGAGACCTTCTGCTATGCTTTCTGCAACCGGACTTGTTTATCTCGGATTGGCCTTTTTAGTCATCAGCGCGCGTGCAGAAAGCATGGAATGAGTCCTTCCTGAATCTTTGTTTGCGAAGAAAAGCAGAGAGAGATTATTATTATTTGATGTTGTTGTTGTTGTTTTACATCTAGTCTTAGGGGTCTGTGGTAATAAAAGATATTTAAAGGGGTCCCTGGTAAAGAAAGGGTTAAGAACCACTGCTCTAGGCTAAAAAGTTCTAGCAGGCTGGTCTTCAGCCTACACAGATTAAGATCAGATGGTTAGGACTTTGGAGCAGTTCAAAAAAACTGTACGCCCTTTGTTCAAGTGTGCAGCTTCTGTTGGAAGTGCTGGGTTTGTGTGGGGACAGATCAGGCTGGTTAGTGTTGCCAGGACAAGAAGCTGCCTATCTAGGGCCAGAACCAGCCTTCTTCAGGTGTGAGGGGCAAAATATCTCTGAGCATACTCCTTGCCTGTGTTCTGCCTGGTGTTACCAAGGTAAGTTTCATAGGCAGTGACCCTAATCTGTTACCCACCTCTTTACTTTGTCTCCTAGTGCAAAATGAAGCCAGGTGGACAGTAAATAAATACAACCAACTCTTGGGAGGAAAGGGGGGCAGGGAGATCTACAGCCTTTCTCTTCCTAGAAGCACTTTGTCTTGACTATGCCACCTTACAACAGAAATGGGAACTCTGTGGTCCTCTAGATGTTGCCGGACTATATCTCCAAGCTGCCTGTATCCAGCACAGTGAGGAATCCTGCAATTCAACAACATATGGAGAGCTACACAACTCCTACCCCTACAGTACAAGAAGTGTGGTGTATGTGTGTGCACATGCATGGCCCCCACATCCTGAATCAGGCCCCCAGGCCAGGATCTTTGGCAGGCCCTAACCGCTGCTAAGATTAAGAGCCGTGAGATGCTCTACAGGATTTAGGATAAAATTAAAATAAGTCAATTTAAATGACAACACCAAAGTAATATTTATATTTATGTTTAAAAAAACTAAATGTATTTACATAATAAAAACTTACAATACTATCATGCTGAGGCCCCCTCCTAATCCTGGACGTCTATGCCCCCAGGCTAGAGCCCTGTAAGCCCCCCTTGTGGGGGCAAGGTCAGCGCATGCAGTACCAATACCAACATGATTCCTCTGGCCACTGTGGGACGTGGAACATTTGTCCAAATTTCCTATTGATAATTTAGCTTCGCCTCCAATGATGGAGGAGGGGGCAGGGGAGATCCTAGAGAAACTAAAAGTTTGTTGTAAGATTGTTTATTTAGCCCATTAAATAAGCAGATGTAAAAACATGTGTCAGTATGTAAAAGTTATTATGGAGAAACTCAGTTGTGAATCACCCTGTTCCCCTTCCCTAGATAGTGCAGAAATCCCAGGAAAGGTACCATAGGGGAGCTTCTAGGGGGCTGGTTTGAGTAGTTATCCTCTTTCCTTTGCAGCTTTTCTTCAGGGCAAGAACAACCACTGGCTTCATGCTATTTCCCAGTCTTTTCTTTGGGTAGAGGGCTCTCAGTTTGAGGGTTAGGCCACTGTGTCCCTCAGTTAGGTAGAACTACCATACCGTTACATAGTACCCACCCATATTTGTTCTATGGCTTACATGTTCTCCCTCCCACAAATTTCCCAGCAAATTACCTCCAAATGATCTCAAGATTGTGCAAAACCACCCCAAATCCCACTGCGCCCAAAGTGGTTGAAACTGGCCCAAACCCAAGCCAGAAGTAATTTCACACCAATTCCCATCACAGTAAAACCTACTGATGTAGCCCACCAGAGGGGCTGCATTTTCCAAAAACAGCCCCCTCACCTGGAGTTCTTTTCCCCACTCTGGCTTTAAGGATTATATAAAAATTAATGAAGTCCTTGGACTGGGGGGGGGAGCTTCCCCAGCCCTGTTCTACCTATATGAGCAATCTATTCATTGAGATCTGCTGAAGGGCCTTTCTTTGTGTCCTTTCATTTAGAGAAATAAAATTGGCGGGAAGTGTAACAGAATTTGCAGTTGTGACTTTGGAATTCATTGTTTACCAGTCTAGGCCTCTCAAGTTTTAAAGAAAAGATTCAGAAGTTCTTTATTTATCCAAGTTTCTAAGTAATATATTTTTCGATGTTTCATTTACCCCATTGTGCAGTTAATTGTTGTTTTCCTACTGCAGCAGAGACATTTTCATGTTATTTTCATTTAATTAGAAGCTTTATTGGTTTTTCTCAGTTTTACATTGTCTTTATGTACGTGCTACATAGAAAATGTTGGCATATGGAGAAGGCATTAAATAAATAAATATCTGACAACCAGAGTTGGTTCTCATCTCTGCCTCAGAAGAGTCAACGAAAGGAGGAAATCAAGGCAAAGGGCCCAGAAGTAGTAAAATGAAAAGATTGGGTCAATTCAATGGTCTACTCCAGTTGGAACTAGCAAGTGGCTTTGGGCCTATGTATAATAGTAATATATTCCAAGCCAGGTATCCTTCAGTGTAAAATACTGTATAGGTTGTGCAAAGGAGGTATGACCTGGCGTTTATTATGAAGGAGTATACTGAGATACCGTATGTCACGTGGGTAAAAGGACAAAGAGACAAAACATTGAGAACTGAAAAATGAAATTGTAAACTCAAGTTTTATCTGGAGCCTGAAGGAATGAGAAATGATTCAGGTATCACTGATTGATGCACTGTTGTACGTGTGAAACTAATTTCCTTCGGAGGTCTGTCTGCTCTTAAGAGGTTAAAACAGATTTGCTCTTTAATTTTAGAACAAGACCTTGCATACACAATTTGTATAAGTGTTCAAAAGTAATGCAGGTGTCAGACAATATTATGCTAAGGCATGCCTGCAATACCACCTGCAATCCTTCTACATTAAATTCACGTTCATTTTCTTAATGACACAAAAATGTGCTTCCTAATTGCCTTAGGGACACTTAATAGCCATCAAAGCACTACTAACCATAGCAAGGTGCTTATTTATAGTATAAATTATTCTGATGCATCCACCACCCACAAAATAGCCCTGTCTAATATATGCTACTCTCATTTCTAGTGGCCACAGCCTATTTGGCAAGATATAGACAATTACCATCGCTAATGAGCAGCTAAATTACAATTTAGTAATTTAAGTGCAGTGACAAACAAAGTGAATAGTTTACAAACACTAACCTGAATTAAACAATAACCTGCAAACAAACATAATTGTTAAATACATTGTGCTCAAATTATATTAAGCAGAAAATTAAGGCAATGTCACCCAGTTTGCAATCATTTAAGGCTATATGAGCTAACTTGCAAAGTGGATACACATTTAGAAATTGATTCTTAAATTAGTATCTCAAAGGAGTTCTTGCATTTTTTCCTCAAGACAATATCAGCTTTTATTGATTAATTAAGTTGGAAAAACCATTGACCAATAGTTAAAACAGGTACACCTTTTGCCATTTTTTACATACAGATGACAAAACTGCAGGTGGTATAATAAAATACTGAGCAACAGAAGAACAATAAAGGCTTATCCAGTCATGAATGATTTTCAGATCAATGCTCTGGACATTTTTGGATAATGTAGTTCACCTGGATAAACTCTCAGACTCCTCCTCAGTCTGACCGACTAGTCTGATTTAGTGGAAATATTTACCTGGTTTCCTATCTAGATTCTTAGCCTGCTTAGTTTGTTGAGATCAGCCTTCTGCTTTTTGTATGGTAGAAAGCACTTGATGGTACAGGTCGCCCTCTGTATGTACAGGACCAGTATCCACAGTCTCAATGATCCACCGTCCAAAAAAATTGGTCTTTCTAGTAATTTACTAGATCCTGCAGCGCAACCCTATGATAATGTTGGCCAGAAATTATCAGAGTTGTGCTGCAGCTGCCTAGATACTAGTGGGATCCTTGCAGACCCCCATGCAATCCAGGTAATCTATGGCAAGAAAGCTGATATTAGGATTGTGCAGAAGCCCCTTAGTAAATACAGTCTTTAAGGAGGTATGTGCTAATCCTTTCTTCCAAACAATTAAGTGACCATTCCCAAATCTATTCCTGATAAAGTCCCTCCTACACCCTCTCCTGTCCAACTTTGCAAGGTTGCTGTAAACCTATCAATTTCTATCTCCCAGCCATTAACTCAATCAGTTAAGTTTCAGTTTTCTTTGTCTATCCCATGGGAAAGCCATACGGGCTTTGTCCTAGCCAGGGTATCCCTACAGGATATGAAATAGGGGATAAATATTAGTCCCCCTGACAACAGTAATGTGTGGGCAAACCTGGCCATTTTCTTTCTCAACACGCCCCAGATCGGAACCTCTTGTGCCACCCTCAAATGCCAGAGTATCTTCACTGCACAAAACTCTACTCTTCAAGACTGGTAACTATCACCCTATATTCCCGAATCTCTCCCTATCTAATTCTTCTGCTTCACTCTGCTTTAGCCTTGTATGGTTCTTAGGGACATGTGTTGAGTGTGTGTGAGTTCACTTTGTGTTATTTCCAATAAAAATACTTTATTGTACTTTAAACTGGAGTGTGCTCTACAGTTAATACTAGTATATATAGGTGAAAAGATCTCCGAAGTTACCTGCCTCTCACATGCTTCCATTTGAGCTAATAGTTCCCCTAGACAATAATAGATCCCCGAAGTTACCCGCCACTCACACGTTTCCATTTGAGCTAATAATTCCCCTAGACAATAATAGAGATTTTTGCATCATGGGTGGGTCTCTAAAGCACATATCCCCACCTCTTCGGGTAACATTATGGTGACCACAAGGCAAATCTATCATGGAGTTTTCTTGGCAAGATTTGTTCAGAAGGGGTTTGCTTTTGCCTTCCTCAGAGGCTGAGAGTGTGTGATTTGCCCAAGTTCACGAAGTGGGTTTCCATGGCCAAGCAGGGATTTGAACCCTAGTCTCCAGAGTCATAGTCCAATGCTCAAACCACTACACCATGCTGGTTCTCATACCTACATAAGGAAGGGGTGGGGAAAGGAAGGGAATTCACCAAACACATGCAGCAGATTGATTACTATCTGAGGGTGGAGTGGCATCCAAAGTACCACGTTTTAGGAAACTTGCCTTCTCTATGTAACATTAGGAGTGTTTCTCAACCAGGGTTCCCTGGAACCCTAGGATGCCCTGAGAGAGCGTGATTTCTAAAAATAAACATTTTCTCTAGCTGTAGATATAATAATTTTTAGGCAGGGGTTGCCTGAGGCCTGAAAATTATTTCAAGGGTTCCTCCAGGGTAAAAAGGTTGAGAAAGTCTGATTATGCCCTTTTAAAGATGGAAGTAGGTTCATTACTTTACACACACACACACACACACACACACCTTCAAAATCCCTATGACAGAATGAGGTGCTGGATTAGTGAATTTGGTGAT
Organism: Gambelia wislizenii; assembly: GCA_030847615.1. Lineage (NCBI taxonomy): Eukaryota > Metazoa > Chordata > Lepidosauria > Squamata > Crotaphytidae > Gambelia > Gambelia wislizenii. Next base: position 58,845,427 of record JAUMIR010000005.1, on the reverse strand, counting down.
GAAATAGGACTTCTTTTTCCTTCATATGAAGTTAGGTATACAGGCAGATTTCTTCTCTACCCCACAAACTCCATGAGCCTTTTGCATTTATTTCTTCCTCTATTCCTCACCCCTTAACACTCTTGGTAAAACATCCTACACTTGCTGCATCCAGGCACTTTCTTCTTTAATTAAGCAGAGGTAGGTAATTGAAATAGGGTAAGCTGAGAGCACCACACTTCAAACAGTATCCTCATTTCTCACCCCCACCCCCTTCCTACAAGTAGGCTGTTTTTCATAATCCTTTATACTGTTTCTTCTCACCTCTCCCTCTTTCCCAAGGTGCTTGCTTGCACTATCAAATACCCTGAATCCCCATGCGAATGCCCCTGAATCTGCTGTGATTCGGTCACATGTGGCATGGTCTTTTCACTGAATCTGGGGCTATCCGGCCACATATGGCATTGCCCAGATTCACAACATTTCAAGGTATCTTACCAGAATGTGCAGTATGTGGGTAGGATTCAGGGTTTTCTCCGTATTTTCATCCACTGCCGCAACTGCTGCCATCACCACCACCACCAACAACAACAACAACACTGTGACCAATTTTAAAGCTTCAGAGGCCGTTTCCGGTTTAAGGGAGAGGTTTTCTCCCTTCCTCTGGCTCAACAGCGCTGCCTCCACCCACTCACTCGCTTGCCCATCGCGGGAAGAGGCACTTGAAGAAAGCAACAGAAACTCTTGAAGGAAGTGAGAGGTGAGTGGGAGAACAGGCGGAAGCAGCTCTCCCTTCCACCAGGAACTGCCTCCGGATCTTTAAAATTGGTTGTGGTGGTGGTGGCGGAGGACAAAACTCCACAGGGACGGTGAAGACAAGATACCCTACATCTCTGCAGATAATAATAATGATCAGGGCTTTGGGGGCAATGTGGGCAAAACTCCATTAAAAGTTTTTGCCCCACATGTAGATAAGCCCAAGGTCTCTTTTTACAGCAGAAGTAAAGTCAAATAAGTTAAACCAAAACTTTTGAAGAGATGAGGAAGTGAATTGTAGGTTTGTTCTCTTACCAGTAGGGCAGGTGATTAGCAAAGCAGAGCAACGAAATAAAAGCCTTTTGAGGACACCGAGTCAGAGGACTTTTTCGGACATTACTCACGAAAGTTGATCGTGAGTAAAAATCGGCTAAATATAACACTCAAATGTCCCTGCGGTACTGCAACAGTACCGGCAGGGACGGGCGTCATGCAAAAGGGACGCCCTGCAGCGCTGCAGCCTCACAACGTGGCGAGGCTGCTTGCGTTGTATTTTTAATGTCCAAAAAAGTCCATAGAAAAATATTTCTGCCAGGAGTCCCTGTGCTGTTATGAGTAGATGGGTGCTGGTGCTCTGCATTCATTCCACCTGTGGTATGGCTGCCACAGCAAGCTACATTTGAAATTAAAACAACAGAATGCACTATCTGCCACCAATGGTATTCTGTTTCTATTGGTTGCTTTTGGATTTCTCATAGGGAAAATTAGGGTTGTCTGTAAAAACAACAGATGCAGTAATACTCATTGATGAAACTTTGTGTTTTTGTTTAATTGCAAAGAAAGTAACAGATAAAATTAGTATGACAATAATATTAAAATATGCATTACATTTGGCAGAAAAGTTAAATGGAAAATGGAAAACATTTGGTAATTTAAAAGAAATCATTGCATATGAAAGAGGAAAAGTGAAATCAGATTTCTGACTCTAGTTTTCTAAGCCTAATTTGGAAAACAATGTGGAAAACTTGAGTGAAGAGTGTAACATTACTCCACAGTTGAACGAAGCCTATGTGTGGAGAAGTCTTTTAATGCAAAGTTATTCTAGCAGCAGAATCCTAATCATGCCTACTCAAAAGTAAGGCCCATTGATTTCAAGTAAGTATGGATAAGATTGCAACCTAACAGTAAGAACAAAAAGGATGTAACTGAGGGAATTCCTCAATTCCCACTAAAGGGGAGTGGTGTGGATTTAAAGGCTGGCATCTTGTTGGGTAAGTAGGCCTCCGATAGGCATCCAGATAAGTTGATATTAGGTATTAATCTACTTATTTTATCTTATTTGTTTCTAAGGACTTTCTTAAACTTAATATGGGCTGTGTTATCTTCCCCATGCTATTATTGTATAGAAAGATAAAAACACCGTAACTATCAAGCTGAGGGGGGAAATCAAATCACTTGGGCCTTCCAAGATAAAGGGAACTCATGTATCCTACAAGGATTAGAATATCAGGAAGCTGACCACATGTTGAGTGTTATCAGCACAGTTTAGTAGATATGCAAGCCTTAAAGATTTGAATACAGATTTTAGAAAGATTAGAATTTAAAAACCACTATCAGTTTTTATCGGTTCTTTGACACTAGTCTCTGGGATCCCAAGTGAAATCACATGTTTTTCCCCTGGTAGGGGGCGTAAAATATGAGTATTATTGAAAAGTCACAGAAGTTGTGAAAGAGAGCAAAAAGGGATTATTTCAAAGTCAGGAGAAAGGTATAGTATACTTTAATCTGTGATTTAATCTTTTAAGGGCAATTTTTTTAAAGATCAAACACTGAGACATCCTATAGCTGATTAATAACTCAGCAGCTTAACTGGCCTCAGACAGATTGCCAAGGGAATAATATTAGAGTACGTACAGGAAAAGGATTTTTTTAAAACTAGGATATTAACTTGATTTCTTAGCCAGTCAGAAGTAAGCCACTCCGTTTCTTTGACTGTTAATTCCTGCCTAAAAACAGCTTTCAGTGCCAGTTTAATTTTGTAACCCATAACCCCTATGAGTGTGTGACACTTTTGAATTTGTAAAGGGGCAGTGGAAAAACTATTCACCTGAACCCTTATTTGGTTGCATTTGGCACCAGGCTATTTCAAGTATTTACAGATCCAAGAATTATTGAAGCTCTGCTTTCAAACACTCCTTAGTAATTATCAGAACCATTACAAAACATCAATTCTGTAGTCAACTGAACAAATGGGTATTTTCCTAGACCACTTGTACATCAGAATCTAGGACTTTTGTCCTTGGAAGTTTCAGCCAGCTTTCTCCATCTCAAAAGCTTCTTCTAAGTACTAGAACAATGGCAAACTGCCAGACAAAGATTAATTTCCTAAAAATTTAGAGCCAACAGAGCTCCATCTGTTACCTAGTATGAGGCCCTGCAGAAGTAATCAGCCCCAAACTTACCACTTAGGGTGGGCAATCTCTTTCCTAAATTTTAAAAATACTTCTAGTTTTGCATCTAATTTCTTTCAGTAAAGTTCTTTCCTGCTCAGTAATTTGGACTTTGTTTAGTGGCAGTTTTCAATAGAGTCTTAATAAAACATATGTGCTACAAAAATAATTAGTTTAACAGTTTAGCAGAACCAATGGGTATCTTAGGAAGAAAAGTAATAAATTTCTTATGTAGCTATGTGTTAAGGAGTCACAGCCAATTGGCAATTCCCTGTAGCATAAACCCACATTACACATTCCTCATGTACATACATGTTTAAAAATTATTGTAAGTCTGTGTTAGTTGCTCAAATCAATCCATGCCACCATATATAACAGAAATGAGAACCTATGGAAGGCTAGGGGACTGTGTTAGCCCCCAGGAAACCTTGGAATGCCACAACCCCCCACCATACACACACCCCAAAATGGGGGGGGGGGAGATGTTCTCTATAGGATTTGGGACATTTTTGCATGTTTTTGCCCCTCTCCAAGTTACTTTAGGCCCAAGGGGGTGCCCTAAAATGGCAGGAAGGGGAAATGTGCCTCACGGGTCTAGAGGGCATTTGGGACATTTTGAATCAAACCATTTTTTTATCCTGCAGAGCACTAGGGACTACAAAAACACCCATGGTGGCCTCAGTTTGCCCACCCCTGATATAGAAAGTTGACCCTTGGTCACTTTAGCTGATAAGATCCAGCAAAGGTAGACTGATCAGGGATTGTAAGTGCCTAACTCTGTCAGGGGTTAGTGCCTGAAATTTTGAAAGAGGTTGTAATATGCTATCCTGCAGAAGACTTCCCTGGACCCAGAGGTATTTCAAAACTAATGCCCCATTACTAGTACAGTCAGTAGTCCACATCTGTGGGTTTCACACTCACGGTTTTGATTATTCATGGTTTACAGCTGCTGCTTAAATAGCTCTACAGTATTGTAATTCCAAGACCTTGACCACATCCTCCCCCTCCTCCTGTCATGGCAAAAGCACAATCTTTTCACCACCATGATTCTGCAAGATTTGCAAAGCCCCTCCACTCTGGCAGGAAGACTGGCTTCTCTCCTCACCCATTCCATCCTCCCCCTTCTCTTCCTTCACTCCAGCCAACAATAGCTGGTCCACCCTTTCCCCAGATGACACCTCCACCAGATTTGCAAAGTTCCTAGGCCTTGCACCTCTCTCAATCCTCCTGTCCTGGCAACAAAACCACACCTTCTCTCTTTCTCACCTTCGGCCAACACAACTTTGCCACTTTAAAAGACTCAGTAAACTCCGTCTTCTCTCAAGCCAAAGCTAAAAGCCCAAGCCGCAGAAGTCCCTGGGCACAGAAACCCCTCATCCACCCTTGCCTTTCCCCTCCTTTCCAGCCAATACCACCACAAAATGGCAAAGCTGTGCTGGTTGAAGTTGAGAACAAGAAGTGGAGTGGTGGTGCTGGCCAGGCAGAGCAAGCAGGTAGGCGAGGGTGGGCGAGGGGGAAAGATTTCCATTTCCAAGGAATGCTGTGCTTAAAGTGGCAGCTCTGTTTGGGCACCAGGTGAGGTGGACTGCTGTGTTTGGCCAGGCAAAGGGAAGGGGAGGCAAGGGTGGGTGAGGCTTTTCACTTCTGCTTGAGAGAAAATGGTGTTTACTGAGTGTTTTAAAGTGGCAAAGCTGTGTTGGTTGAAGTGAGAAAGAGAAGAAGTGTGGGTTTTTTTTTTTGCCAGGATAGGAGGACTGAGAGAGGTGCAAGGCCTAGGAACTTTGCAAATCTGGTGGAAGTGTAATTGTTCAAATGTGGGAAAGGGAGGAACAGGCAATGCTGTTGGCAGGGATGGAGGAAAAAGGGAAGGAGGCGGAGGGTGGGGTGGGCAAGCATGCAGAACCTGCAGTCTCATTGGTGGTTGCCGTGGCTGCAGCTGCTGCTACTAACATTCAATTGGGAGTGGAGGGAGGCAGAGGGACTTTGCAAATCAGTTGAGGCATCCTGCAAAGAGGACAGGGAAGTTCTGGCAGTGTTGCTGGCAGGAGAGGAATATACAGCAAGTTTGGTGCAGGGCTTAACTTATTCTTGTTTTTTCCCACTTTTGCAGTGGTCTGGCACCCCTAGCCCCCATGAATGTCGATGGCTAACTGTTTCCCCTTTTAGCTCAAGGCGCTTGAGTGTGTGGTGGTCAGGCAACCTAGACATTCTTGAAATTAACAGATTATCTGAATGCATTTCAATATGGTTTCAGGCCATAGTATGCTACCAAAATAAGTTTAGTTGTCCTAATTGAGAACCTACAGGTGAAAGACAAGGGAAATGCTACCTTATTGATCATCCTGGATTTCAGTGGTTTTGATACTATTGACCACAGTATCTTACTGGACTGGACAATAGGAGTAGGAGCTACAGTGCTACGGTGGTTCTGTTCCTATCTGCAGAGCTGGTTCTAGACAGTGGTATTGGGAGATTTCTGTTCAGCTTCATGGCTTCTAAGCTGTGGAATACCACAGGGTTCTATACTACCTCCATGCTGTTTAACAACTACTTGAAACAAATGGGTGAGGTCATTACGAGTTTTGGGGTTATGTGCTATCAGTATACTGACAATGACACTCATCTCATCTTCTCCTTATTATCAGAATCAGTATGGCTTATGCAGGAGATGTATCAGTTCATGGATGCTGTAGTGGGCTGCATGGGGGTCAATAAGCTGGAGCTGAATCCCAATAAAGCAGAGGCTGTCTTGATTACTGGTTCTCAGCTTTGGGAATTGGTTAAGGCCCTTGATAGACGTTCACTCCCCTTGAGGAAGTAGTTGTGTGGCTTGTGTGTACTCTGGAAGCCCATGTGGACACTGAGGCTTGGAATAATTGCAGCCATCTTCTGCTAGTCTTCCAATTATGGCTTTTCGTGGATGGAGATAACCTAGCTACAGTAACTTCCTGATTAGATGACTGTAATACAGTAGCACCCCTGTATCTGCGGAGGATTAGTTCCAGGGGCACCCCACAGATGGTGAATTCCGTGGATAATAGCAAATGCCATCTGGGGGTCATCCCCAGGGAAAGGCCATCCCGGGGGAAATTGCTCCTCCCCTTCCTTCTCCCCTGCCATGCCCCCGCTGCAATGGCAATCACAGGGGGGAGGGAAGATCACTCCTCCCCCCACCATGGCCCTGCCACAGTGGCGATCATTGTTGGGGAGGTAAGATCACTCCTCGCCCCTTCCCCCTTTGGCCCCACAGCAACAAGAGCCCTCCTAGGGGAAGGGACAGGGGAGGGGAGGTGAGATCCCTCCTCCCCCTCCCTTCCCCCCACCATCGCCAACCACAGATAATTGAATCCACGGTTGGCAAATCAGCAAATATGGGGGTGCTACTGTACCCTCTCTAGGTCTTTCCCAGAAGATGACTTAGAAGCTAGAGTGAGTGAAACGTTTCAGCTAGTAGATGGATTGCTGATCCTACCATCTTATAGAAAACATATCACACCACTATTAAAGGATTTGCACTGGCTAACAATATGTTTCTTGTCTGGCGATGTCATTCAAGCCCTAAACAGTTTGAGATTTTGGTACTGTACTTGAAGAAGCACCTTTTCCTATATACAGCTGCCTAAGGACTGAGGTCTGCTGGAGGGGACATTCTTCGTGTCCCACCAGTGGGAGCAATACACTATGCTAGAACATGCGAGATGGCCTTCTCTGTTGTTTTGCCTGGTTCTGGAATGGTCTCACGTTGCAGGTTGCTTTTCAGATTGCTGGACAATACAGTGTGGGCAGACATTGGAGAGAACTTTCTTTGCTGTGGTGCTCCAGTTGTGAGCACCACACCTCTAGTCCTTTCCTTGGAGGCCCTGTTGATGCCATTTCTGGTGCCACGTCAAAACATGGCTCTTTTCAGAAGTCTTTGGAGGCTAATTGATTTCATTCAAATCTCCATGTGTGGATGGTTTTACATTTTTAATGGTTTTTAATAGTCTTATTTTACCTTGCTCAATTATTTACTATGCTTTTAGTTTGTTTGAATTATTTTTAATGCTTTAAACTGTTTAGAATTTATTAAATTAATGTTATTGTATGCCATCCTAAGACCCCATGATATAAGGCAGGGTATAAATATTTTAATTAATAAATGAATTACTGTACATGGAAATTAAATAGTGCAATTCTTCCTCTCTTCCAGTTATTATGCAACAATGTGGGTCTTTCTCCCCTCTAAATCTAAAGTTACTTGTATAAAATACTTCTTAGGTAGGTTGTCCTATAACATTTGAATGGCCAATTTACCTGAACACACAACTAATATATGGCAATTACTATATAATTTACTCTAAGTGAGATTGTGAAAGAGCAAATTTCATTACTCCTGCTCAGTGCCAGTTTTGTATTATCAGCTGGCAAAACGTTGTATAATGTGAAGAATTGTACTTTGTAATGTTCCTAATGATATGATAACCTTAACTGGTTCTTCATGTATATTTCAACTTTCACTGTTAATAATAATCTTAATATGCTATTCATTAGGCTGTTAATTATATCTTCACTTAAAAATCCCTACTTCCAATTAGCTTTAATGACTACATCAGAGCTATTTTTCCATGCTGCCATCTTTTTTTTTGCACCATGCTTTCCCATTTCAACTGCCTGCTGTTCTATCTTAATTAAATTTCATAACAGCAGTCATAGTTTATAGAGGACTTTTTAACCTCATTTGATGTCAGACCATTTGTACTGTCTTGAAATAGGCACTGAAAATATCCAAGTTAATCACATTACCTCAAAAGGCAGCAGATCTCACTTAATTCATATAATTTAAGGGAAAGACAAAACTCTTGCAAAAGGTTAAAACTATTTTATCTAGTACAAATATGTAGAAAGCCCACAAAGCTTGAAGAAAAAGGACATCAAAATGGCTGAAAGGGGTTTCATATGATGCAGATAGTGTTAAAAACTACCATAGAGAAGAGCAAATGCAGCGTTGCTGTGACTCTCCTTTTAATCATACCATTCAGACCAATGTTGAAAATTTCCTTAACCTAAAAGTAATATTAATATTACTAATAAACATCACATGGATAATAAATATGGATATGCAGAGATGTGCATACCCATGGTGATATATTGTTAAAACCTCAGCGCCTAGGATCTAAGGAGTGGGAAAACTGGTGCAGTTGAGTCCAACAATCCAAGATTATAGGTGGAGTGAGGATAAAAATCAGAGATACCTCAAAAGCTCTACAGTTATGTCAAAAACTAGAAACTAAAATGTAACTAGAGTTTGAAGTGTGGGGGGTGGTTAAAAAGGAAGGTGCTAAATGTATTATTAACTCATGTGTGTGTGTGCCTTAACTTGTTAGTGGGCTAAAAAAATCTAGTCCATTTATGTTAATGTTGGATGGTGGGGAAGTTTCAACAACTGTTTAACATTAATGATAGAAACCTCAGATTGACAGAAAATGGTGTGTTATATTTTAATTCATTGATTCCTCTAATTGTTTGGAACTTCAGCTTCCAGATTTCCTGAGTGTTGAACACACTGGCTGGGATTTCTGGGAGCCAAAGTCTAAAATATCTTAAGGACCAGAGTTTGAGAACCACTGCTTCAATTGACACTGTTGCTCAAAAGAGGCACATTAATGACAAAGACAACACAAGCTAGAGGAGATGGCAGCAATTTGCTTTTACCCAAGTCGTCGGGGAAGGGCCTTCTGTCTTCCCCACGCCGCTGAGTTAATTGAATACAAACTACCTTTGCTCTTTGAACTTATTTTGCACTGAAGTCAACTGAGGACAAAGGGGAAGAGGAGCAGGAGGAGGAGAGAGGAACTGGGACATTTTAAAAGCATGAAATAGTTTGGCGGGCATGGTTTCTCCAGTCTTGACTTAAATAGTTATGTCCCATTTTTACTGAAAATGCAGTAGTCAGCCCTCCGTATCCACGGATTCCACCACCCACAGCTTGATAATATCGCAACCCGCCAAAAAAAAAAAAATCAAATAGTGATTTTGCTATTTTACATAAAGGACAATATTTTACTACACCATTGTATTTGACGGGACTTGAGCATCCTCAGATTTTGGTATCCATGGTCATCCTGGAACCAAACCCCAGCAGATACTGAGGGCCCATTGTATAAACAACATGTTCAGTTAAGTTTATCTTGCTTAAGAGTTCCTCTTCCTAGACTTGCATGGTCTTCATGCTTGACTGGCAACTAGAAGCTTTCTAAACACAACACCAACCACCTCCTTGTTAGCATTCAAGAAAAAGAATAAAGTTGTGAAAGTAAAATAAAATGGGGAATAGTGTTACCATAACTTACACCCCCTCCCTATAATAATTCATAATTGGCACTTCACAGGGTTTAGTACACTGGGGTAGACCAAAAGTGAAGTCAGATGGAGGTCACCAGGACTTAAACAAAGTTGTCATGGAAACTACCAACAGATAGACCCAAGATAGGATTATGCGAAGCCCCCAGTAAACAACGCCATCATGGAGGTATGTACTAATTCCCTCTTGGAAGCATTGGCAATGAGTCATCTATTACAAACAAACAAGTGACCAAAACAACCATTATCCCCAGGAAGCCTATCCTCACACCTTTCCTATCCCACAATACAGAGGTTGTAATAAACCCAGCAAGTCTAATATCACAGCCATTAACAACAATTAGTGAAGTGGCTGTCCAGTGAAAAAAACTCCACATAGAATTCAAGAAAACTGTCTTTTGTCCCAACAAGATCCCATGGTGATTTGCTGTATTTGGAGGTGGGGGAGGGGCAAAAACTCTAAAAACGATGTAGGCAAAGCCTTTGCAGCTTCTCCTGAGGTTTGTTTGTTTTTTAATGTGGGGGAAATGTGCACTCCCAAATTAGGACAACCAAATCGCATCGCTGCATTCCCAGATAAGACCAGAAGTGGAAACCAATTGGTTGGATGTGCGCAGGGGCAGGCTTGCTGGCTACGAAGTGACCAGAAATACCATTTTGGAGTTTCACAGGAGCGATTATGCACTTTTTTGTGTTACTGAGGTGACCAAACAGTTTTTTAAATAGAGGGTTGCACTTGCACACCTTACATTTACTGTAAAAAAAATGTAATACTGTGCTGCAGCAGCAACTTGTTGAGAATACGGTAATAACATGAGCAATTCACTCCCGGACACCATCTTGATTTACAGGCATGGCTCTGTGTGAACATCAAACATGGATAACTTTGCATGCCAGCAATTTTGACCAAAAAAATGTGGAATAAATGAATGCTGGTGCGATTTTGCGTTAATGCACAATAGTTAGCATATCTTCTCATCTAGACAAGCCCACAGTCACAGTTTCCTTTGTTTAACAGTAGGAAACCCATCTGCTTCGTTCTAAGCACAAAACACCTCTTCAGGATACAAAATATAGCATTAATATTAGCCCCAAACAATAGCCAATTGTGCTACAGTTGGATACCATCACTCTACCAGATCACTGTGCTACCTTCAGCTTCAGATCTGAGTCTCCTCCGCTGTATGAATCTCTACTCTTCAGGACTGGTAATTATTGCCCATACTCCCCAAATCGATTCCTCTATCCAACCTTTCTACCTTAACTCTTTGTTAACCTTGTGTGGTTCTTGTGAGTATGCGCGTACAAATGCTTCTGTGTTATTTTCCAGTAAAAATGTTTTTTCACTTTACTTGGGTTCTCTGCAGTTAGTACAAAGGTGAAAAAGTCCCACAAGTTACCTGACCTCTCACAACCATTTGAGCAATTATAATTCCCCCAATTAATAATATAAATTTGGCATCACAAAGTGGTCCCCCATGGACCCCCACCAATTTGGGTAACAGTGCCTTTCATGCTGTATAAATTTTTCTATGGGAAAATGTGAAAAAGCTAGTCATCAGAAGAGGTCAGCAAAGAAGGTTGACAGTTCCAGTCTAAGGGCTTACCTATACAAAGCAGTGAAATGTGGATTGGTGTGTAGTACAGTAGCACCCCCATACCCACTGATTCGCCACTGCTGATTCAATTATCTGTGGTTAGCAACAGCAGAGGGTGGATAGGGGAGGGGGAGGGAGGAGAGGAGGCTTCTGGGTGGCTCTGGTGGCTGCAATGCTGATGGGGTGGTTAGAAGGGAGGGGAGGTCTTGCTTACCTTCTCCCTTCGCCCCAGGATTGCTCCTGTTGACAGCAATGGCAATGGGGGTGTGAAGGGAGGGAACGAGAGTTCTCACCTCTCTTCTCTCTTCACTCCCTGGGATGGCTCCCACTGACAGCAATGGCAATGGAGGGGGTGCAAAGGGAAGGAAGGAGAGTTCTCGCCTCCCTTCCCCCTTCCCCCCCCATGGCTTCCATGGCAGCAATGGTGACGGGGGCATTCGCTATTATCCACAGAATTCATTATCAGCAGAGGGCCGTGGAACCAACCCCCTGTGAACAGGGGGTGCTACTGTAATGCCAATTTGCAGCAGCTTCTATTTGTCTCAATTGTGTGGGTTTTTTTAAGATCGCAGGCATGTGAAGCTATCTGCTTTTGCTGTTCCAAAAGGCATTTCTGTGAATCAAGATGGTGGGTATGACTGAATTACTTGTGATAAAAAAGATAATATTTTTCTTGCCAAACAGGTTTTTTTTTAAAACCACATTCAAGGTGCAAAAGTATGACCTCCCACTTTAACAAAGAAGCAAAAAAACAATAAAAGGCTATTTTCTTGCCATAGTGCAGGACTGCTACAGCGAAAATAAAAAATGGTGGTTCTAGGCACTTGCCTTGCTGGCAAGCTTTGCCCCTACACATGTCCAACCAATCACCTTCCCACTTCACTCATATCGGGGGGGGGAAGCATCAATTTGCATCACTTGTCCTAACAAGCAAGAATGTGCATTTTATGTGCTGTTTTTAAAAAACTTCAGGAAAAGCCACAAAGGCTTTCTCTGCAAAGTAAATGGAGTATTTGGTCCCCCTCCTTTCGAATACGGTGAAATCATGTGAGATCCCATTGGGACAGAAAGTATTCTCCTCAAATTCTATGAGGAATAGTTTCACCATTTAGACAACCCCTAAATACAATAAAACAATCAAAGGACTGCTGAACAAAAAGGTGATGTGATACAGAAAAATCCTGGGGATTACGTTCCAAGACTTCCTGTGCATACATGAAACCGTGGGTAATAGCAACCACTCTATTTTCATATTTAAAGCAAAAATAGAGCATTTGTTATTCTCCCCAACCTGCTGTCCCACAGCGGGGAGTAGAGTAGCTAAAATTCCTCTGCTTCGACTTCACATTCCTCTGCTTTGTTATCCAGGAAATGGGGGTGGCTTCTCCCCACCTCTCGCTGGTGACAGAGCTCTGCTTTCTGTGCTCCATCACCCAGGAGAAGGCCAGGTAATGGGGTGGATGCTCCCCAGCGACGACGTGCTTTCTGTGCTTCCGTTGCCCAGGAGAATTTGGGGCAGTGGGGTGGCTCTTCTCTGGTAAAAAAAAAACACTTGTATTTCATCACTTGGGGGAAGTTAGGGCAGCTTCTCCTTGGTGATGAAGAACGGCAGTAGGGGTGAGCCTGCTTCCACCCACCAATACGGGGTTCAAACTATATAAAATTGGCTGACATTGTCCATATGACAGAGAGTTTTTAATGTTCTATAGCAGTGGTTCTTAACCTTTTCTTTACCAGTGGTTCTTAATCTTTCTTTATCTTTCTTTATCTTTCTTTATCTTTCTTTCCGCAGACCACCAAGACTTAACTCAACATTTAAAAAATCAACACAATTACACTCTCCATTAAACAGTTAATTCCCTCAGAGATACTGGAGGGGGAGGGAAGACTTTTCTCCTGCTTCTTACCGCAAGTTTGTGGCTGAAGCAGATTGAATGGCAATGCACAGGCCAAGCCAGCCTTGGCCTTAGATCCTGTCACATGGCCGCTCCACTACAGGCAGGAAGTGGGTTGAGCAGCCTTCAAGCCTTTGTGAACCCCCTGTGAGGACATTGTAGCCCCCTGGGAGTCCCCAGACCACAGGTTAAGAACCACTATACTATAGTGAAGATGAACCATGTTGAAAGCTGTAGGCACTCTGGATGGATTAAAAGAGCAAAGTGTAACTTGTATCTTACAGAAGCTGAACCCCTCTCTTTTCAGACAAAAGATTCGACACTGCCCAGGAATGCATTGTGTCATCAACATGTTCAAATGCTGCATGCTTTCATGGGTTAACTATTTTTGTTACAAATATCTTCCCCTGCTTAATAGCTCTCCATATATATTTCTACTTTTAAATTTGGTTATTTGGTTAATTTGTATATTACACTGTCTTAACTTGTTGTAAATACAGAACCACAACAAATATGACTCAGAAAATTTAGTGATACTCCTAACTCATCTTTCTGTACTTCTACAAAGCAGCGTCAGAAGATCACTAATTTGATTGACTTGCTGTGGTATTACTGTTAATCCCCTTTTCTGTTAGTTTCCCTATATAAGGTCCTGTCTATACAACGGGGGGGGGGGATACAAACACGTCCGAAAAACAGCCATTCTCAACAATGCGACCTATCTTAATGGTCAAAAGAACCACCTTAAACTTCACATGACCCCCTAGCCAAGATGGTGGTTGCAAGTGAATTACTTGTGCTTTTAAATCTGCCACTGACATTTTAAAAAAAAATCAGTTTACCATGGTGCCCACATGCAATATTTTGTATTTATAAGAAGAAAAAAAGAGTATAAGATGGCCATTTTATCAACTTACCAGATCCTCTCTTAGCTAAAAATGCAACATGGCAGTAGCAGGCACTTTCCCTGTTTGCTAGCCCTGCCCACATGATCAGCCAACCAATCAGATTACGCTCCCTGTTTGCACCAACACAAATGCAAGTGTCCAAATAATCATGCATTTGCATGCTGTATGGAGCTTTTTAAAAAATCTGAAAGCCTTGGAGGCTATCCAAACAGAGTTTGTGGTGGATTTGGCTATCCCCCCTTCTGAATGACACATATTTATGCCAATGTCTATCTGTACAGATCGCCTTCCATTTGCACCTCGTTAAGATTATTTTCACCATTTAGATAAGCCCTATTGCTTTCCTTCAAAGATCACTGAAATATGTTGTTTTATTATACCTATATCATCATGATCAACCTCCTGCTCCATTGTTTCATTCCTGGGATTCAAAGCAGAGTAATTAAATTTAAAACAGATGCAGATAGACATTCACATCATTAAAAACATTAAAAGGTTAAAATATAATTCAGCTATCAATAAAATTAAAAGCCATTTAAAAGCATATCTACTAAAAAAACAACCAATACATACAACATAGCACATTATTAAAAGCCCTTTCCCCAAAGCTGGTCACAGCTGGCTGCCAAAGGTGGTCACAGCTGGCTACCAAAACAAAAGCATCTCCACTTGCAACTAATTACATCGTACAGATGTGAATAGTGAGGCTCAATGTCTTTCAATTACAAACTTAAAGGCTGCAGTGAATGTACGGCCCTCTAGATGTTTATGTATTACAAATCCCATCAGCCCTAGACAGCATAGCCACCAGTGAGAGATGATGGAACTACAGTCCTACAACATCTGGAGGGCCTTCCATTTCCAATCCTGCTAAAGAATGTATTCAAGATTTTTTCCGGCACTTACAAGTACTAGAAATAGCTTTCTCTCAGATATAGTCACATGATTAAGAACATAATCCTACACATATTTACATGGAATAATACCTCATTACATTCTATGGTGCTTATTTCCTGTATTAGGACAGACTGCAGGCCAAATCATATTTGAAATTGTTTATCTGGGAGGAATTACTTTTGGGCTTAGCTGCTTTTACAAGAGCCAAGGCTGACTTCCAAAAAGAAAGCAAACCTGACATTTTTATCACAAAATTGGAAAAACTGGAATATTGCCTCATTTACCAGACATCTGAATAGTCATTTTGATCTCTGCAGCTGAAGGGATATATTGTACAGTATTGCAATGCAGAAGGAGACTAGTTTTCATTTCTGAAGTGCATTGCCATTTGTGGAACTATTTTAACCCCTATGCACTTTCCATTATGTTTTTTTCCTTTCAAAGATATTTTGAAGAGGACAAAACTCAGCTCAAGATGTAAACTTTGCCAACTTGCTGTGACTGAAATGAACCAATGGAAATATGTCAGTCTGCTGTTACAGGGTGCTATAACACAAGAGTGTTTCTGCCCAGAATGCTAACACTGAATTGAGTTAAAGTGGGTGTCGAGTGCTCATCCCATTTATGAATGAGAACTTGATTCTATCAGCTAGCAGTGAGCCTGGTTCACAGCTGTAGGTTTTTAAAAAAAAAACTAGAGATGTGGAAGGAATGCACCTAGAGGTATGTCAGTGGTTTGTTTTTAGCATTTAGGAATTTAGCGAGAGATAAATAATCTCTCCTGTTTTTATTGCATAAACAAGACCTAATATTCCCACTGTGATTTATTATCCAAGAACTGGGCTTCTAGAGATGGCAGAATCTGATTTGATTATGACAGGCTGCCTATAATTACAATATCTACTATCTGTGCAATGAACAGATACAATTTGACACTGATATGGAAGCCTCAATTTCTGGGGGAAACAACTTGCTAAAATACCAAGTGGGCCTGAATTCTGAAACATTTTGAAATAGTTACACAGCAGAGACATCACATGTCAAACATGTCAAAGAGGAAAATAATTCAGATGACCAACAGATTGGGCAGAGTGGTGATAATATTGTTCAAACTGAAGACGTATGTGATTGTATAATTATGGAGATGAACAAAGCTGTTACATTCCAGTCTCTCAAATCTGGTTGGCTAAATTTGCCTATTATACAAATTAGCAGGTAATTATTCAAATCACATACGTCATACTCTCCCAGTTTGGCAGGGACCATCCTAAACAATCCTCTGCCTTCCCATTTTTTTAACTGCTTTAAAAATATCCCAGTGTTTCTATTCTCCTCCCACTTTCCCCCTTTGTTCTCAGTTTACTTCAGTTGCTGCAATATGAGTTTAAAATGCAAAAGTACTTTGCACTCAACTAACTCAGCAGTACGGAAGGGAGAGGAGGGATGGTTGCATGCCTCCAAATAGTTTCATTCATAACTTTGGCCATCTTGACTACACTCCGATGTCGCTTGGCCACATGTAGTATCATAGTGTTGTTGGACTGTGACTCTAAGAGATCAAGATTTGAATCCCCACTCAGCCATGGAAATCTATTGCATGACCTTCAGCAAGTCAGTCTTTCAGCCTCAGAGGAATGCAAAGGCAAACCCCCTCCAAGTAAATCTTACCAAGAAAACCCCATGATAGGTTCACCTTAGGATCACCAAAGCAACAATCACATAACCAAAATAAAGCAAGCAGCAAAGGGTAAAATCAATGGAGCACACAAAGCCAGGTAAAACCTCCAGAAAAATAAGATCTGGAGACACTAAAATCAGTTCCTAAAATTTGGGGGAGAATAAAAAGATCTTGACCTGGTATGTAAAAGGCCATAACATCTGCAGTATCTTCCATACTATGTAGCCTGATCTTCCTTTTTTTTTATGTTGAATTTCTCTTCTGTATTCATCTCTGCATGTAGTTTGATGGGAGAAGAGAAGAGTTGGTCAAAATTATAATCTCGGGTGTCAGGATAATCATAGGGAAGAATTGGGGCCAGAATAAGACATGATTCATCCCTAAACTGTTGAGAACAAATCCATAAGTATGGTGTCTTGGGGCCTAATTAAACATTACTTTTAATACATATCATGCAGGAATCTTGTTTGCCCTTCCTTCTCTTGCCTGCCCTGATACCCCTCCCTCCAATGATTCATCAGTTGGCTATATTTCATAAATTGGTTTATTTATTGGCCTTCTGTGTGGTTGGCAGTAGACCAGGGCTCCCCAAACGCAAGGACTCAAGGTTTGCTCAGAAAACCTAAGGAAGAGGCCATCCCAAATTCCTAAAAGACACGCTCAGGTAGTAATTATGTGAACCCTCCTTGGACTGGTAGCTAGGGTGGAAAGGTGCTAATTCTCCTGGATGTACCTGGAAATGAGTCATTTACTAATTCAGTCAAAATGGCCAGACACTCTTTTCTCTGCAAAACTGGTATTCCTTCCCACCTCTTCTAGAACAACAAACAATACTTTAATGGGATTTTACATTCAATTTGGTTTGGGTTTTGGTACTTGTCTTGAGCACTGTGTGACAGAAGAGATTAAACATTAGTATCTACTCCAGAAGCTCGATTTATGGCCAAATGAACATTTGGTGTAGTGGTTTGAGTATTGGACTACAACTTTGGAAACCAGGGTTTGAATCCCCATTTGAACATGGAAGCCCACTGGTTGACCTTGGGCAAGTCACACTCTCAGCCTCAGAGGAGAGCAATGACAACCCCCCTCTGAACAAATCTTAAGAAACCCTGTGATAGGGCCACCACAAGTCGAAAACTACTTGAAGGCACACAACAAGAACATAATGTGAATAGATATAGAGAGGAGAAAGAAAACTCAGTTATGACTGTTTTTACTGACAATTGGAACAAATCCATTGTACAATTAAACAGTTGCTTGATTTACCAAGCACATTCTTGTTGACACAATACTTCCTTGGCAATTGTGTTTCTTTCTTATACTTAGACATTTTGATTTATTTATGTTTATATAATAAATATACTGGTTTAAAAGTTAAAAAAAGTAAATGATCACCTGTCCTAAACCCGATTGCTCAGGAACAGGAGCATTTCATAACAGAAGTTTCTTTGCCTCTCTTTCTTTCTCTCCTTCCTTCCCTTCTGTTTCTTCTCCCAAAAAAATTAATGGGAAGAATATACAGACATAAATCACACAAGGCTATTCATCATTTGATAGTTGTGACATTAAGTAATGACTTGCATATAGGAGCCACCAATCACACCAATATTCATTCACATTATATAACTCTTCATCTTTAAAACAAAGAGTTTATGCAGTGGTGGGCATGAACCAAGTTGCCTGAAAATCTGCAGCTCATAAAAAGCCCTTTCTTGCTGCCCTTTACTTGGAACTGTGTTCAAGAACCCATGTGTGAGACCATCAATACCCCTTATTTCTCTCAACTCTGTTACCTGCCCTGACACTCCTGCCCTTCCAATAATTCATCAATTGGCTATACAGTAGCACCCCCATATCTGCGGGGGATTGATTCCGGGGGAGCCAGTGGATGGCAAATTCCGCAGATAATAGCAAACGCCATCCAGGGGGGGCATCCCAGGGGAAAGGGGGGCAAGTTCACTCCTCTGCCCCCTTCCCCCTTTTCCCCCATCTTGGCACAGTGGTGATTGCAGGGGCAAAGGGGGAAGGGGACAAGGCCAATTCACTTCTCTGTCCCCTTTGCCATTCAGCTTTTGGCCATGGCCCCACTGCAGCGGTGATCGTGGGGGCTAAGGGGAAAGAGGACAAGGTCAGTTTGCTCCTCTGACTCCTTCCTCCTTTACCCCCACGATGGCATCTGCTGTGTAACCCTCAGAGCTCCATCTGAGTATCTTCTGCTACACAAATCTTTGCTCGTCAGATAGCTATAGTATAGCCCATCATACCAAACTGTATTCCTCTGTCCCAATACTTCTTCCTATTCTTTGCTAGCCTTGTGTGATTGCTTGAAGCCTGAGTGTTGGCATGTGTGACTCCAAGATCATTTTTCAATAAAACACTTTTTTTTTCCTGACTGTGACTCATCTGTTAGTACCAGTATACATAGGTCAAAAGGTCCCATAGTTATTTGGCCTTTTGCTGCCATAGTGAGCTAATTAAAATTCTCCATATTAATATCTGACACAAGTGGGGTTCCCATGAATCCCCTGTTATTTGGTTAACACCTCCCCGGCCCAAGACTCAGCTGCCCTTTCTAGGCTATGATTGTATGTTTTAATTTTTTTTTCTTCTAATTTATATATATTTTAATTAATCCATGTTTTTAATTCTTTGTAATTTAATATTATTTTAAGGGGTGGGTGGGCTAGGGTATGGTGACTATGGGGTTTTTATATTGTAAGCCGCCCCGATTGCATTGCAGAGGGGCGGGATATAAATAAAATTTTATTATTATTTATTATTATTATTATTATTAAATGTCATATCAGACAGATTTCTTGGGTCCCAAAGCTGGTGCTGCTTTGATTGTTTGAGATATAATTTGAGGTGTATGGGCGTATGTCAGAAACCCCAAGAATGGTAGCCCTTTTATTATGTAAACTTTCACAGCTGTTTCACATTAAATCACTGTTTGCTGTAGGCACAGCTTTTGCTAAGAGAAGTAATCCTTATTTAAGAATCTAAAATACATGTGTTGCAATACATTACATTAACTATTAAGATAATGAAAGGAATTTTCATTGTTGTTGTTTAAACTGTTTCCCCATGTAGAATATGAAATATGACTCCAAAGCCAATTTATCATTATTTAGCACCAATTATATGCCCAAAAATAGTAGCTACCAGTCAATTATACAAACAAGCACAGTGTGTGATTTTTATGGTGCTATCATAGAAGAGACTGTAATTACAAAATTATAGCATGGCTCAGTTTGAGCTAATCAGTGCAAATCACAAAAACATCCAGGAGAGATTAGAACAAAATTGAAACTTTGCCCTAAATCTTTTTGCCAGTTTTAAACTAAGAAACATGTTGACCAGTATGAGGTAATCTTAGCAACTATTGCCAATATTTTTATCTTAGAACTTTATCAGACAAGCCCCATAAAACATTCTTTTGCTAGCATATAAAAAAACATTTCTATGCTAGCAAAAGAATACCCCCGTAGCACACTTACCTCCTCTCCCAGCAAAAGGCTCTCCCAGCAATAAAGAGGAAGTCAACGGAGCTCCATACACTTTCTCATTTGAAATTCCGTGGATTCTCGTGAGAGTTCACTGCATGAGGAATTCAAAAATCAAAGAAAAAATAAAGCATTTAAAGTCACACCAAGCACATACACACACTAAAAAACCTCCAAGTAACCCAGGGAGAGTCATAAAAAGTTTGTCACTTACCTGGATGTCACAGTCTCACCCAGAAATCTTGTGTCCAGTCTGGCCATTCACATTGTAATGACACAATTTAAATGGCCCAAGGAACACAAGAAACAGGGCCCAAAGTCCAGGCAGAATCAAAGATAAGCCAAAGTCAAAAGCAGCCCAGTGTCAAAGGACATACTTAGGAGACCAGAAGCAAGGCAAAGTCCTGGAGGGGAATGCCAGATCAAGAACACAGGAATCATAGGTCAAGTGAGCAAAGTCCAAAAACAGTCCACAATCAGAGCACATACCAGATACCCAGGGGGAGGTCCAAACACAAGAATCCAAAGTCCAGCTACAGATACCAACAGAACACCATGTTGCTGTGGCAAAGGCTGAGGGGAGAATGCTGCTCTTAAATAACAGTTCCCCTGGCTGCTTCAGGTGTGCTTCATGATTGCAGCTGGCTGCGTCTGATAGCTTGACCCTGGTTCTTCCAAGACTCCCACAGCCAGGGCCTAAGTCTGCAAGAAAGCAGTGACGGCTGCTGCAGCCAGGGGTCTGGTCCTGCGAGGAGAGGCAGATCCTGACACTGCTGCACTTCAGTCAAGAGGGGGAAAGAGATGTTTCTCCACTTCACTGTGTGGTGTTTTGGCCACCAAGTGCCCAGCCAAGCTGCTAGGCAATGATGCCACCTTAGAATCTGCCAAGGTGCTGGGCATGCTGTTCCAGGGCAGGGTTGCCACCATGATGAACCATGGAGCACCATTCATGATGTGTTGCAGTATGGGACAGGACAGGTGGTGACTGCTTCCAGCTGAGCTTTAGAGCACCACTCCTATGGCAGTGGCTTACAGTGCATTAAGGGGGCACACACTGGCTACAATGTATTGTAATCCACTGCCATACTAGTGGTGCTCTACAGCTCAGCTGGAAGCTCAGGCAGGAGATATTCTTGTTCGGCTGACCCTGCCAGGATGCCACCTGACACGTGATTCAGTGTGGTTCCATGACATAAGACCAACCTTAATTCCTGTTCCTCTTTGGAAATATTTCCCCCCTGTTTAGCTCTTTGCTAATTTCCTTGCTCTTGATTATGCTTCTGAACCAAAGATAATTTTGGAGCAGCTGTTTATAAGGGCTGCTGTTTGGTCACTTCTGTTGGTAAGACCAAGGCTGTGTTCTTTCACAGGATGTCACTACCTACAATTTAGCACTTGTCTTTTGAGGACTAATACTACATTTTCTCAATAAATGTACTGCTTGCTCGTTGTCTCTACTGCCCATGTGGTTAGGTATAATGTTAAGTATAATGGTATATAATTCTGTAATGGTATAATAGTATATTCCTCAATTCTTTTTGAATGCTTAACAATAACCACAAAACTCTTGTGTATTTATATCTAATGAGAACCCACTTCTAACATGGCTGAATTCTGTTCTATGTACAGAGACTGAAAAGTGACTTTTACAAGTAGATCATCCCTACTACTCATTCTAGTATTTTAAAGATAATCCATTGTAATTACTCAGTGCAAAGAATTAAACCTAACTCATTTTTCTTGTTTCTTTTTCATTCCTTTTTGTTACTTTTTTAAAAAAAATAGAATTGACAAAGGAATGGCATAACACTTGCAAAAATACTGTCAAAATGGCTTTGAGAGAGATGGTCATATTAGTCTGTTTCAGCCTAAATTGGAAAAACGTGGTGGGGGATGATGGGATCCAGAAGCCCTTTTGAGACTCACTGCATTGGTTTGTTTTAGCGTGAGCTTTCAAGAATATTAACCCACCTTTTCACATGCACTTCTTCAGATGCACTGAGGGAGTACATCTACCTTATTAAGTGTATCTACCTTGTTAAAAAAACAACAACAACGCATGTAGCGAAGCAAGTGTTCTTTTCTTTTACTATATCCTCTTGCAACCATATTTGCTCTGACTCTTGCTACTCATGCTCATTGCTTTCTTAACAAAAATCTATAACAGTATGATGGGTCTCCCCTGTGCTTTCTTGTGAGCCATCAGAACAAGCTCTCTATTGCCAATTTGCTTTGAAAGCTTCTCTCAATGTTGTACTAGATGTAACTAAAGTATTATCGATTTCTAGGAAGTAAAAAAAAATACCAATAATGTTATGTTCATCCCATTTCTTCAAGCAAGCAATGAGAAGTTCCAAGGGTGTAACACTTACTGAGATTGGGTTTTACTTTATCATTTATTAAAATATTGATATCCTGCCCTGTCTCCAAGGATCTCAGGGTGACATACAACAAAAATCAATTTAATAACTTTAACACAATTTAAAATTTAGAAAAAGGTAATTCAAGCAATCTAAAAATATTTAGTTGTGCCATTTGCTGCACACAAAAACTTGCGTTTTTCACACAGAACAAATCCCAAAATGTAATGATTCTCAGCCAGCCTGTATTCTCCTCTGAAAAGATGGAATTTCTACACAGAGAAGACAGAGAAGCAGCAAAACTAGATTTCTGGTTCAAGTTGGACAGTCAGTGATGTCTAACACTTGATTTCATCTGATCTGCAGAGGAATTTGGATGGAGGGGATCTGTCTACTACCCCAAGACAGTTCCCCAGCCTATTCTAATCCCAAGAACAGTTTGTGAGCCCATGGCAGTGCAGACCCCAGGCACCCAACCAAAACAAAAAGCCAGCTAGGAGTAAACACACACACACACACACACACACACAGAGAGAGAGAGAGAGAGAGAGAGAGAGAGAGAATAGCAAGCAGCTAGGAGTAAACACACACACACACACACACACACACAGAGAGAGAGAGAGAGAGAGAGAGAGAGAGAGAGAGAGAGAGAGAGAGAGAATAGCAAGCAGGAAGGCACATAAATACGGTAGAAACAGTGGCGAGAGAGATCTGAGGAAACCAGACAGCACAGAATAATACTGTATATACTTTTTTTAGGGAATATATTATCATTTTGCACAATGATAATTTTGCAGTTGTACATTTCTACTGTTAGCATATAAAATTGCCCCTTCAATAAAGAATTGTCAAATTGCTCAGGTTTTGATGCTGAGTTCTTTATGTTCCCATTTTCCCTGATATTTTTTTTCCAAAATACATTAAGTAGTTTTTATGGAAGATATATAACTGGATATGCAATACTTGGTTCACTATGGCAACAGTATAATTATACACACACGCAAACTTATACTTGACCTGCTAGTAACTAATAAGCTAGTCAGATAAGTTGCTTCTCGAGGGTTTCAGCTGTTAATTAGGGTTTGATGTGGACCTCTAGCCTTAGAAACTAGATGAAAAATATATTTAGGACAGAAAGGATTAATTCAGAAGAAAGGACTACAGTTGTCCCTCCGTATCCATGGATTTGGTATCCACGGATTTAAGTATTCACATCTTGAAAATGTTCTTTAAAAAATAATAATCCAAAAAGCAAACCTTGATTTTGCCATCTTATATAAGGGACACCATTTTGCTATGCCATTGCATACAATGGGACTGAGTATTCAAAGATTTTGGTATCCACGGGGCAGGGGCGGGGGGGGGGGAATCCACCAAACCCCAGCAAATGTGAAGGGACAACTGTAATTAAGGAAAGTGCCCAGTTTTACCTTTAGATCACCCAACACAGGCACTTGAATCCTAGCTGCCTTAGTGTAAGTTTTCATTGTACTAACTTTGAGCCAAACATTTTACAAGTAAATAATATTATTGACTGGAAACTGAACATCTTTTATCCCTTTATGAAATTAGCAGTCTAGTTTCTTCATAAGATAGAATACATTATTATCAGACATAGTCCCAGAAAGAAAGAGAGAATGTCAAAATTTGGATTCAAGAGGTATCAACAGGGTTTGAAAAATCAGTGGCAGAAAAATGAGAGTTGCTTTCACATGATAAAACAAAAATAAATGAGTTAATAATAGGAAAAAAGGAGAATTGAGTGCTGCTGAAGTCTACAAACATGAAAACTAGCCATGAATTATTCTTTTTATACACCCTGGTGGTTTATAAGCAAAAAAATAGATAATAAATTTCAGGCTTTGGACTGCATTTATGAATATCTCAAACTTGCCAAACATAGTAAAAACTTTATCTTATTATATATAGGTTCATATAAAAAAAAGAGAGCCAAACAAAGATTTAGAGTGTTGAAAGCTACTTTTTTCAGCTACAACTGGCTATGCCATATTCTCCAGCTGTCCCAATTTGGCAGGGACAATCTCAATTAATCCCTGGTCATCTCACTTTGTGAGCTTCTTTTTAAAAACTTGCTTTTTAAATGCTCTCTTCCTCCCCCTTTCCTCCTTCATCCTTGGCTTTCTATAAGGCCTAATGCAAACTGATTTCAAAATCCAGAAGTCAGTTACACTCAATTAATTCAGCAAGGGGAAGAGGAAAGGAGGTGGTAGAATTCTATCCTTCCCAGTAGGCTCAGGCAAAAGCTAACTGCTACAGCCTTACCTAGCTTCTGTGTTCTTCCTCATTAAGAACTTTTGCCATCTTGACCACACTCTGATGTTGCTTGGGCACATGTGTCCCTGTGTGCATGTGTCCAGAGGAGGGCGACCAAAATGGTTAAAGGTCTGGAAGCCATGTCCTGTGAGGAGCGGCTTAAGGAGCTGGGCATGTTTAGCCTGGGGAAGAGAAGGCTGAGAGGGGGCATGATAGCCATATTTAAATATTTGAAAGGATGTCATACTGAGGATGGGGCAAGCTTGTTTTCTGCTGCTCCAGAGACTAGGACACGATGTGCGAATGTGCAACCATTTGAACACACATGGTCACACACATATGAACAGGGAGCACAGTCTGATTGGTCAAATGACCACAGGGGGCGGGACTATCAAAGAGGGGAATTGGCTGCGGCCACCATGTTGGATTTTCGGCTAAGTGAGGGTCTGTTCAAATAGCAATTTTTACTCTTTTTTGTTGTAAATATGAAATCACACCTGTGCGCACCACAGTAAACTTTTTTTTTAAAAAAATGAGGCTTTTTGAGAGTGTGAGGAGAGTACTCTCCACGCGCATGCCAAAAAAGGTGCGGGGGGGGGGAACAACTGCAAGAAGTAAAACTCTCCCCTCACTTGTTCGCCACCCACTCTTTCCCCTAAGTGTTTGAAAGTGTTTGAAAGGAAAGGGGGAGTCTAATCGAGATATGAATGTCTCTCTCCTCCTCCCCATTCACTCTTCCTCCCCCCCCCCCGTTCTGCTGAAATTGTTGCTGACTTGGATTCCTTGTCAACAGAGCCCCCACCAGTGTCTGACAGGCTGTCGACATTCCCAATGCAAACACATTGGCACCGAAGCTTAAGCTCTGATTGATCCTATATGTCTGGTAGGCAGTACCGGAGGGAGGGAGGAGACTTGAAAATACAGGTGGTGGCAGATTTAAAATCACAAGTAAATCACTCACAGCGGCCAGCTGGCTAGGGGTCATGCAGAGTTTAGGGGGGGAGTTTTAGCCATGTAGGCTGATTGCATCGTTGTGAATGCCTGCCTTTTCGGACGTGTACGTATTATTTCTCCCTTGTATATACAGGACCTTTGTGTACTTCTAGGTGGGGGGAAAATGTAAGAACAAATTTGAGGCCCTAACTATGTGGTATTGCTCATTTAACCTAGTTACAGTTCTATAAACCAAACTTTCCCAATTTTTGTTCCAACTGGCAATGGCTCGCCAGAGTTTCAGGCAGAGATCAGGGCCATTAGGAGTGATGTTTCATCAGTCTAAGGTAAATGTCTGCAGGGTCTTTCTTCAGAACATCTCATGATAACAGCAGACTACAGGACTGTATCATTGGGCTTGTCTAGATAGACAATTTACCCTGGCTCCCCCCACCCCTCTGTCTGGAGCCCTGCAGTCCAAATGAGGCAGGGCTCTTGCTCTGTTTTGCCTCCAGGCGGTCCTGACAATGCCCAAGGCAAGGTCAGGGATAAGCCAGGGTGACCGCATTTACAACATTTTAAATTAACATTTGGGGGAAACCCATGATATGGGGTAATAACCCGGGTGGGTCCAGCATGGGAACACAGTGTCTGTACCTGCACGCCAGCTTGTATAGCTGGCCACCACCACCAGAGTCATTCTGCAGCCGCGAAGTAAGCCTCCAGTACATGATCAAGGTCCTCTGCATGTGACCAGCCTCATTCACATGCTGAGGGCCTCCTTCCAGGCTTCATAGAGGGGGGGGATGCTTGCCAATGCCAGCCAGCGTGTGCGTGCAGAGTTCTGTCCATTTCTGCTCAGTAATGCTTAACTGAGGGCCCATCTGCACGGTAAAAAAAAAAACGTATGGCGTTCAGAAGATCGATCATGTGTACACATGGCCGTTCAGATGCATACGTGTCATTCAAAAGGAGGGGCTAGTGAATCTACTGTAAACTACTTGGATTCAGCATTCAGGAGGATTAGCGAATCTCCAGCTAAAATCTGTACAGCCGTTTGTATTGTTGATGGTCTGTACACCCCATTCGCACACATACGAACAGGCAGTATAATTTGATTGGCTGGCCAAGCACAGGGGGCGGGGCTAGCAAAGAGGGGAATTGGGAGCAGCCACCATGTTGGATTCCCAGCTATGCGAGAGTCCGGTAAGTCCATGATTTTTACATTTATTCCTTTTTATTTTATATTGAAAATATGGGAAACCAACTGTCTGCATAACAGGCACCTTTTTAAATTAAAAAAAAAGTGGTAGGAGATTTAAAACCACTGCTTGGATCACTCGCTCCAGCCAGCTGGGCAAGGGGCAGGTCATATGGAGTTTAGGGGGGGTAAAAATTGTGTAGGTGGATTGTACGCATACGAATGGCTGCCTTTTCGGATTTTTTACCCCCCAAATGGATTTTTTTAAAATGTGTAGAAGGGGGCCTATGTGAGCTCAGAAATCTTTTTATATTTGGAATCCTGATAATATATGGTTCTGATTGTGATGTGGCCTAAAGGTATGCTCAGATGAGTGCTTCCAGAATCTCCCTTCAGGCCTTCTGATTGTGTAAAAATCAAGACTGATAGTTGGCATTTTTCCTAACTTGGAAAAGTTACTTTTTTGGGCTACAGGTCCCTAAAGCTTTTGGCCAAAATGGCCACTGGCCCCAAAGTAACCTTTCCAAGCTCTGAACATTGGGTTGGGCTTTGCACATAGTTAATGCATTACAGGTATACCTGTTAATGCATTACAGGTATACCTCAGTTAAGTAGATGTGCTCCTGGTACCAGAGGCAGAAATAACATGGAAGGAATAGAGGTAGGTTCCTGCACCACAAAAAAGAAGAGCTGTTCAAAGTGTTTCAACAAACTTTTTATCCAAAATTAACAATATGAACATGTGAAATGTAACATCCAGGTCAGGTAATCCTTTCATAAGTAGCCAAAAACATTTTTAACCTTCTAGAGACTGCTTGAAGGCTTACTCCAAAATGCATCCTCAGCCTCCATTTTTCTTATCATTTCAGTTTCGGTAGCCAAACATAGATCTGTGCTTAACACATGAGGGGTGGGGCAGGAGGTAGGTTTATCTCCTTTGCCCTTTTCTCTCTGTTCTGCCGTTGATGCACACTCAGTAACGCAGCTGCTGTTTACCTTCCCTGTTGCAGGAAGCTACACACAGCCACAGTAGGAATGGGTAGGAGAGAATCCCATTCTTTCCCAGTTCAAGTTGTACTGCATTTTTAAAAAAAACTGTAGACACACTGCTGCAACCTAACACTGGAAGTCTGTGTTTGTCCACCCCTCCTTCACTACTCTCCCAGTGCTAATGCTACTAAAATCTTCCTGTTTGATAGAGGACAAGGAAAAATTGGGGGGGGGGATGTAAAAAGACTTTTTAAAAAGGGGGCTTCTTTATTCCTGTATTCCCAGAGCTTGAAAATGTTCCTCCAAAGAATGAAGTGTTAACTCGCCCTTTTTTACAAGTAGGACATTACATGTTAATCTCAAATATCATGATCCATTATAAATGCACTACTGTCAAATTTATTTTTTAAAAAAAATCACTAAAACTGGCCCAAAATGTCCACTCTCTCAAAATTCCACCTAAAGTAACATTTTTACAATAATGAATAAGCATGGTTAGTTACAGAGAACCTATTTACTATGGTCTTATTACAATGTTATTTTTAACAATGTTCAACAATGTTAAAAATAATGACCTTAGGCATCATTACTCGAAAAGGTAATTACAAGCATTACAACAAGTAGCATTGCTACGTTTAACCAGTGGTTCTCAGGCTTTGATTACTTCTCTCTGGCTTAGAGTAATAGATTACTTTTGGCCACCAGATATTTTGGCCCATGACCTGCATCAGCCTCACCCAGCATGGTAAGAGGTTATGGCACCTGTAGGGCCAATATGTCTTTTTTTAAAAAATAAATTTTATTACATAAAGAATATAAACAAAGACATAAACATGTAGTTAAACATACAATCACTATTCAATCACACTTATACTTGTGCATATATATCAATATGTAAATATAAAACATATAATATATAACATATATAACATAAAACTTCCGTATTTCTTCTTCCATTCAAGTATGCGTTTTTCATACTTCTTCTCTTCCCCTTTGCTTGTCTATTATAGAAAGTTTCTGTTTCTCTTCATTCACACTTTTTCTAAATATTGATTATTCAATGCCTATTGTTGCTAATCCCCCCCCCTGTTTTTTTTCCACAGAGGTATCAGCATCTTCCAGTCTTCTCAATTTTTCTGGGTTTTATTTTCATCTAAAATAATTGTTAATTTGTCAGTTTCATACATTTCATAGAGACAAAATATCCATTCTTCAATTTGTGGAGTTCCCTGATTTTTCCAATGTTTTGCAAAAATCATTCTAGCAGCAGATATCATATACAATATAATTTTCCAATATTTTTGCAAATCTTGACTATTTATTCCATGTAAAATATTCAATAGATAGATCTCCGGTTTACACCGGAAGTCTATCTTTAAGCAATCACAAATAGTGTTGTGGATCTTTTCCCAAAATTTTTTAGTTTCTCTGCAACCCCACCATATGTGATAGTATGTGCCCACCTCTTTATCGCATTTCCAACACAGATTCGTTGAATTTTTATATACCTTTGCAATCTTCTCAGGTGTCAGGTACCATCTGAAGATGGATTTATAATAATTTTCCTTTAAACTAACACTTCTAGTAAATCTAGTATTTTTTATCCAAGAATTTTCCCATTCTTCTAGGGTTATTGGTCTCTTAATGTTTCGGGCCCTTTTCCTAGGGCCAACATATCTTGAGGCCCAAATTTTCCCCACTCTTGAGCAATAGAGAGTGCATTATAATCACATTGGTTAGAATTTAACGAACAGAGGCTATGCTCTGAGTCAATGTTAGGCGCACTTAAGTTTATTGATTTCAATGGCCTTAATTTTACCTGTCTGAGGTTGTGGTCATGAATGGTAAAAGGATAATTAAAGCAGAAAAATGTGAGCAGCATGGTTTGGCCAGTAAGATTGATCTGGTTCACTGTAACTTTGAGTAATAATTTAGGAAGAAACACTTTATTATCACCTCAGCCTTAGACTCATGACATGCTGACTCACTTTACAAAAGATTTTGTGGGTGTTAAGCTCAGAAAAATGTACATAACCAACATAGCAATGAAAAAAGAAGCTGCTGATATTTACAGCCTCTTCAATGGGAGAGTAAATCTGTCATTTGTCTACACTGGCCAACTTGCATCCACCGTCCTTTAAAATATGGTAACATTTTAAAAGAAATGTAAAATGTTAACAGCTTGCAGCAGTCCCCATACATAAATGTGTCCCACAGACCCCATCAATTATCAGGAAAAAAGTGTGGTTGTTATAAGAACCTTGCTGAATACATTAATACTCTCTGTAAAAAATGTGCAAATTCATTGGTGGTTTGATTTAACAGATGTACAAAAGGCCAAGAAAGTTGGTAAATCAACTGTCAAAGAGTGGGAAGAAATTGTTACTTGCAGCAAAGATTCCCTATTATAGTAAAAAAAAAAAAAAGTTGAGATATCAAAATTGTATTTTATCAAATATACAGTGCCTGTTGCCTTGCACTTACCATATTCTCTGGGCTCTTGCCTCATTTTTCATACACATATGGTGATTACTCTGAATAATACAGTTCTCCATACAGTGTTCCCAGAAACTAGGTTGCCAGCTCACAACTCAAAGGAGTTTCCAGAGCCTGAAACAGCTGCATGGAAGGGAGAGTTTTGGCAGACATTGCTTCCCCTGCTCCAGGCATTGTCGTGCAGGGGTGGGAATCATACAGCCTTACCAGATGTTCTTGGACCGCAGATCCAATCAGCCAGTGGTGAAGAATGCAGGAAATTGCAATCCAAGACCACCTGGAGGGCTGTTCCTGTTCCCCAAGATCTAGTTCTGCCTCCTGCTACCCTGCCTATGAAAACATGGAGATGCAGAATCTCAGAGGAAAAAAACAGTTGCTTCCAAGAGATGGGGTGAACTGTGGCTGCCTCCACTACCAGGAGGAAGATCCAATGGGACACAGCGACCCACCCTGAGGAACCACTTAGAGAGCAGAGAGGAAGGCTCTCTGGAGCAGCTTTTCAATCTCTGTTTTGAGATTAAGGTGGAGGCAGAGATATACAGTGTATGTAACTTTGCAGGTGTGAACTCAAGCATAACCTCATTTACTGCAGTGAGACTTATTCATAAGTAAAGATGAATAGGTTTGCAGCCTTCACCAACAACAGATATGGTGAGCAGCATTTCTAGTTGTTCAACGTAGGTCAACCTTAAATGTCTTTTTCAGCAGCATATAAAGCCACCTAATCGATTAGCTGCTCTAGAGAAGAGTCACATTCAGGATTGCATAAACAAGAGTCATGTTCTTTTTTTAAAAAAACACTATTCTGTGTAGACATCTTACTTTCAACCTCCCCTCTAGTTCCTGCTAACTTTTGTTTTAATGCAGGGGTGGGGAATTTTTGGCACCCTGAATAGTTTTGACTTTAATTCCCATAATCTCTTACCATTGGCCATGTTGGGGAGCTGAAATCCAAAACATCTGCAGGGCCAACAGTTCTATTGGATTTTTGCTTTGATGATCCCATAGGTGAATGGAATGCCTGGACACAAATAGTTGCCACAATCATACCCAAAAAGAAACTGCAGCATGGGTGGGTGGGCCAATCAACAAGGTGGTGTTTGTTTTTAAGTGTCCTTTATCAAAGGATCTCCATATGGTTTCTGTGGTTTCTCCTCTTTGTTTTCACATCAATTCTGAGAAATCTGTACAGAGACACAAACTTGTATCTTCCTGATCCTAACCTACTCCAGATTGACTCAGTACTTATCCAGACAGGAAAAAGGTCCCTGAAAGTATCAAGACTTTCCAGTTCTTTTTTTTTAAAAAAATCTACCTGCATATGCATGGTTTTGCATCCAAACTCTTTCTTGAAATATCCCAGGTTTCCTCACTCCCTCTCCCGTCTGTTCTTTTTCCTTCCCCATGATCACATGTCAAATCTAGACTCAGGCAACATTTTAGAAATTGTCTTTCACCAACTTCCACTGAGACCTTTTAAATTATTTTTCAGGAGTTATAGTCAAAGGATATGATCACACGAGGCTTCCACACAGCAGCAATCATGTTTGAAGGAAACAGAAGCATACCAGTATTGAAGTAATCTTTATCACACCTCTGCTTCGATACCAGTATAGTTCTTCATGTTCCTTCTGCACTGCATTGCTTCTCCCCCATTATTGTCCTATGTAGGGCATGCAGATCAGTTTGGTGGAAGAGAGGAAGAGAGATTGGGCCAGTGTGGGGAGGGAAATTGTGGCAGCGGGGGGGGGGGAGAGAGTTTGAGCCAGCAGTGGTGGGGGGAGGGAGATTGGTCCAATAAATCACAGGGGAAAAACTGAAAACATGGCTTGGCCTGCTTGAGAATAGTGTGGAGGAGGGAAGAGAGGGGAAGAGGAGAAGAATCCCATCACCTCATGCCACATGACTGCTGTCTCTTCCATTTCTGAAACAGAAGAGATTACTACACGAGGAGGACTACCAGGATAGCAGTGCTATTGGGAGTCATTGACAGCTTTTCCCCATCAATGACAAGATGTGCTTCAGAAACGACTGAAGCACATACCAGCAATGGAATGAAGACAACATTGTGTGCTAAGTACCACCCAATAACATTACTATCTTGCTCTAGTCCCACAATAGAAGCCTCATGTGACAATCTTTAAAGTGTTAAAGTGCTTTAGCAATACGGTTGTCCCTCCATATTCACGGATTTGACATTCACGGATTTAAGTATTCACGGCTTGAAAATATTCTTTAAAAAACAATAATCCAAAAAAGCAAACGTTGATTTTGCCATCTTATATAAGGGACACCATTTTGCTATGCCATTGCATATAATGGGACTTGAGTATTCATGGATTTGGGTATTCACAGGGGTCTTGGAACCAAACCCCAGCGAATGTTAAGGGACAACTGTATTACACTAGTTAAGCACTGGGATTGTTTTCTTTTATCACTAGCTCTCCACTTTTCCTTGCTTGACCTCTATTATCTGCTGTCCTGGGAACAGTTGCTGTGTTTCTTGGTGGTGGACATCTTAGCTAGTTCCTTAGCTAACAGAAATACACTACAATAGAGAGGTACTGTACATTTCATTTCTGGAAATACTGGTTCAATTTATACTGACCTAGAGAATGGAAATAAAAAGTCCTTTTAAGTGCTGGGAGTTTTCTGGAAATACTTTACATATTCCTCAATGCAGGATCACAGACAATGTTTCCTTTTCCTTTTTTGTTTTGTTTTGTTTTGTTTTGTTTTGTTTCCTGTTCTCTTTGTACAATAGTTCTGGTAGATTACATGTATGCACACTTGTACTTTGGAAGCTGGGAATTTTCTTAACAAACATATTTCTTCCTTTTGAAGTCCCCACCCCAACGTAAAGCTGGGTTATTCCATGCTTTCGGCAAAACAAAAGTTTTCACACAAAATACATCCTCTGCATAATATAACATTTTCTTATCACAGCTGACCTTTCCAGATTTTATAGGGAGAAATGAGCAAATGTCAACAGTCATGAAGTCATATGTTTTACTTTGAGTTACACAATTTTCATTTCAATAGACTTTCTGAAAATCCAAATTGGACTACCTTTGTTACCCAAATTGTGTGGGTCCATGACGGGCCCACTCATGTCTAGATATTTCTATGAGGAATTTTAATTAACTTAGTATGGCAGAGAGAGGCCGGGTAACTGGGGGCTCTTTTGACCTGTGTATACCGGTACTACTGATAAGACTCATAGCCAGGAAATAAAATAAAAATGGTTTTTATTGAAAAATAATCTCAGAAGCATTTATACCAACACTCAGGCTTCAAGCACTTCTACAAGGCTATCAAAGAAAGTAGGACATATTGGGACAGAGGCTGAATCCCAGCTCTACCAGGTAGTATCTCTGCCCAGGTTCAACCCCTTTACAGCCACACACAACTGTTTTAATCCAAACTGAAATCAGTTTGGAAAGCCATACAAGCCTCCCATCACATTGCGACATCAGCACAAGGGGCTGTTTCAACTGTGTGCACATGTTCACTGGATCACTTTATGTCTGGCCACAAAACTGCAGGGTTATTGTTTGTTTGCTTGTTTTGATTCCCACAATGCATTCAAATAGCCTTTGTTTACCCTTCATTCTAATTTGCTACCTGTGCTTCTATAAAATGAAGCCAGTAGTGAAGAAGGCAGTGAACCACTGACCTGCAAATGTGTGCAATAGTATTTTATTTTATTTTTTATTTATTTTACATGCAGGCTTTCTCCCACAATGGGACCCAAGTATGCACCCAAAGATTCCAAGGTTCACATACAAACATCAAATTTTAAAAAGGTAATACCACATTTTCTAGATGCTAATACAAACAAGGGAGCTACCCATCTAGGTGACCATCCACCAACCTTTTTAGATTTAGGGATTTTGGGGATTAGGAATTTTTTATTGAAATAAGACCATTATACTGAAAAATACACCCGACCGCGAAAGGCTGTAATAATAAAGCAAAAAAAAAAATCCCCTTTTCTTACTAATACAAAAATAAAACTATCTATCCTAACACTAATACATGTTTCCTCTTAATCTAAACACACTATCATCACTCCATTTTCATTTCCAATGAACATTATATTTACATCTTTATACTAAAATTAGAAGTTACACATTACAGTTATACATATTTGGGAAAGAAAAAAATTAATAAAAAATTAATTAAAATAATAATACAAAAATAATACAATAATACAATAATAATAATAAAATATTTATTTAAAGATACCCCTTAAGTTATTGCTGGGGTTGTCTCATTAAACCCCGGCCAAAATTTTCTCCAACAATGGTTTGGCAATTTCTCTTTTTCAGTCAAAGCTAAATTTTCAATTATGTTCTTAACATAATCAGCAGTGCCTTTTACATCCTGTAGAATTTGACTCTTTATCTCCCTTTGTCTTTGGAAAAATAATCCCAACATCACATAGAGGTTTACCAGGCACAACGTGCACCAGGGCACTGTCCAAAATCTCACAGCTGGGGAACCAGACTCCTTCCTCTGCCTCTTTTGGCCCACTGACTTTCTGAGTCCCCTGACACCCTCCGTAAGTTTGGTCCCTGAAAGCACTGTCTCTCAAGTCTGTTGTGTCAAATCTGGCCAATCCAGGACCCTGGCCACCTCCTCCCATGTTTCTTGGGCACTCAGGTAGTCCTGGGCAAAATGTCTGATTGTCTCCCTTTGTGCCACACCATTCAAAATCTCAGCCTTTTTACATTTCAGATGAGGACAAGTCTGCTCATCCTCTGTGGTCCACGGTTTCCTTCCTCTCAGACTAAGAATCTGATGGTAGAGCCTCCACCTCAAGTCCCACAACTTGGGGGGGGACCCTTTTGTCCATGAAATACTCAATTGGGCTAGTCTGGTGTTTTAGGTAGTCTGACAAATCTGGTTTGGCCTAACGTTTTTGCAAACACAGGTTAACATAAATCTCCTCCACTATTTTCCTGTACAAAACTCTCTTGACCTGGCTTGTCTTCCCCCTGCAACTCCTCAGCATGAAGCCAGTAGTGAAGGGGGCAGTGAACCGCTGACCTGCAAATATGTGCAATAGTATTTTATTTACTTATTTATTTTATATGCCAGCTTTCTCCCACAATGGGACCCAAGTACGCGTCCGAAGATTCCAAGGTTCACATACAAACACCAAATTTTTAAAAGGCAATACCGCCTTTTCCAGATGCTAATACTAACAAGAGAGCTACCCACCTAGGTGACCACCCACCGACCTTTTTAGGTGTAGGGGTTGCTTAAACAGCAAAAATACTCCTCCCATAATGCAAGGAGAATACAGTCTGTCTTAATGGGATCCTGCATCACTCCACCATATTCAGAAGGAGGGGGGCCAAAAACGGCAAAAAAATATGCTGGAAAAGCCTTTACGGTTTTCCCGAAGTTTTTAAAAAACAGTAGGGGGAATGTGCATTCCTGCTCATTGGGACAAGCAACCAAATTGATTTGCTTCCCCCATGTGAGTGGAAGTTGAAAGCTGATTGGTAAGAAGTGTGTGGTCAGAGCTTGTTAACAAGGCAAGCGCCCAGAGCCACCATGTTGGATGTTCGCCTTAGCGAGCAAGTGCTAAGGTGATAAATGGGGGGGTAATTTTTTGTTAAAGCGAAAGGTCACTCTTTTGCTTCTTGGATAGGATATAAAAATATTGTCCAGTGGCAGCAATTTGAGGTAAGTAAAAATGTGAGCAATTCACTTGCGGCCATGATCTTGATTCGCAGGTGTGCCCATTTGGACAGCAAATATGGATTGCTTGGTATGCCTGCTATCTGCCCAAAAACTGTTAAGACAATAGCAGCTGCTGTGAATTGCCATTACTGTGGAGCAACCCATTTTTTTAACTTGTATAGACAAGCCCTTAGATTAATTTTTAGACTACTTCTCTCAGAAACCAAGGAAGTCTGGTATTTGTTGTCCAAAAAGCCCTTTTTAAAAAAAGCTTTACACACACACACACACACACAATATCAGAATACCTACCTGGATTTTTAAACATCTCTTTTAGGCTATGGTGGAAGAGGAATAAAAAATACTGAATACAGGCCTAGTCCAGATGGGGTAACAGCATGATTCTTGTACATACCATAACTATTTCTGATATCCAAATGAAGTTTCCCTCATTCTGGGGAACTCTCCAGGAACTCCAAGAAGTAACTATACTTTTTCATTTCCAGCTGTTGTAAGGGTCGTTTCCATTACACTATGTCCCATAACAGGCTGAAGAAAGAAATCTGTTCCTGTGGTACATTCCAAGAGCAAAGCCCACCCTGCAATGGGAAAGGTGAATGGGACAACATCCTGTATGTATTGGAAAAAAGACAATATTCTACTCCAGCTTGTAACATAAAGAAGCTAGAGAGGATGGGTGACTGAATGGGGATGAAGTACCATTAGTGACCACTTGGGCAAATCCAGCTATACCTTCATCGCACTTTCTGCAACACTTGATGGTCTGAATGTTCCCATAGACATGTACAAGACATGCAGAACATGGGAACAGTTCTTTCTTCACATTAGTACTGTGGCACTGAAATAATTATCAGTAACCCTACCTACTCACATCCCTCAATTCTATGCATACAAACACAGCTGCTACTTACTCAGATAAGCTTCATCATTAGAGATTTTAAATCCATCATCAAACATCTAAACTTGAAGATGTTGTGGCATTTGACATTACAAGTGTACAGCAGCTATTTTATAAAGCTCCTCCACAACTTGTTGTGGGCAGGGGAAATGACAGTTGGGGGGGACTATTTTCCTTACCTCTCAGCTCTGCCAAAACACGTGTCTGATCTCTTCTTACAGGGCTCTGCATTTGGCACGTGCACACCTTGCCCCCATGGACAAAACTGGCCTGTCTTAACATTCAAACAGGTCTAATTTACAGGATTTGCTTTGCAGGGAAAAAAAATGGGGGGAGTCTGTAGAAGTCTGTAGAATTTCTATATCTCCTGCTGGGAGAGATCTTCATCTCTCATATATCTCAGCACAATCATTTTAAACTTCAAAGCTGCTTAGGTAAATATATATAACTAGGTTAACAATTAAAATAATCTAATGATGCAAATTTGAGGGACCAGATATAGATCTAAGCACTGTGTCCATTTCTATCTCTACAAGATAAATGTGCAACTCAGTAGTTGCTACTTCAAAGAAAAGCAGTGTTGAAATTCTGGGAAGATAATTGCTTGAAAGCTTGGGGAAGGCAGAGTGGGGGGAAGGAGAAGATCGTCAGTCTCCGATAGCAGATGAATTTTATTTCCTCATAAACACTCGGAGAAGGAGGTATGTATTTGCAAGCAATGAGCCGCTCTTTTCATTAACTTCTTGTCAGACACTATTTTCAAAGGTTCTCATTTGTCCTCGGAGAGTTTAGCTTCACATGCAGCCAGTCCTGCTTGTGGCAAATCTTTTCAACCTGTAACCCACCTGCTGGGCTTGGACTGAACTGATAAGAAAGAGAGACATCTAAAGGCATGTTGAGGAAATGAGTAGTATGATCACAAACACAGTGTCTCTTGTCTGTTCCAGCATCCCCTTTTAAATGATAATCAGAGAAGTCATCATTGTTTCACGAGAACTGAGGCAGCTACAAACAAAACAAGCACCATGTACCTTGTAAAAAGAAGACAAGGGCAGTCATATGTAACTTCTAAACATCTGTAAAATACAGTATGAATTCAATTTGATCTCCTCAGAGGCATTAGCGACACCATCTCTTTTTTCTAGCTGTGATCTACTTTCGGTTCTATATATAGTGTTTGCCACATGCAAAGCATTTTATGATCCCTTACCTCTTTCATAGTCATAAAATCTCAATGAGATGAATCAGAATTGCTCCCATTTGACAATCAGGAAAATGGGAACTGAGTCACAGCAACTTGCTCGAAGCTATTGTGGGGGAACACTGATTCATCATAGTCCCCAAATCTATTGTGGAGAAACCAGTATTGTGGGGAAACCAGTACAGTATTGTGCTAAATAATGCCTATAAGAATTGACAAAAGTTTATTTATTTATAAAAAGGGAAAGGGAAACTACCGTTGTTAGCATGTCCTACTACCCTCTCTCCTCAGAGCCCGGAAAGAACCCACAAAAAACCTATGGATGCCGGCCGTGAAAGCCTTTGACTTCACAGTGTTAAGTTGCTTCAATGTTGAATTTTTAACTCCACCGTTCTGTACAGAGTTGCTGTAGGTTGGTTTTACCATCAGAGGTGTGAACTTCCTGATGGTAAGAGCTGTTCAGAAGTGGGATCTGCTGCTGCCTCAGAGTGTGGTGGAGTCTCCTTTTTTTTTTTTTTTTTTAGGAAGCTGGGTATGTTTAGCCTGGATAAAAGACGGTTAAAGGGCGATATGATAGCCCTGTTAAGTATTTGAAAGGGTGTCACATTGAGGATGGATCAAGCTTGTTTTCTGCTGCTCCAGAGACTGGAACATGGAGCAATGGATGCAAGCTCCAGGAACAGAGATTCCCCCTCAACATTAGGAGGAACTTTTTGACAGTAAGAGTTGTTCGGCAGTGGAACACACTCCCTCGGAGCGTGGTGGGGTCTCCTTCCTTGGAGGTCTTTAAACAGAGGCTGGATTGCCATCTGTCAGGGATGCTTTGATTGTGTATTCCTGCATGGCAGGGGATTGGCCTGGATGGCCCTTGTGGTCTCTTCCAACTCTACAGTTCTATGATTCTATTATATCTCATAATTGTAAATATGGGACACTTTTTGGCTGGGGTGAACCAAAAAGAGGTCAGATGGAGGTCATAACAACCTGGGATGTGTCTTAGAAATATTTTGGCAAACAAGCCCATATTAGAAGCACCTTAGTAAACGAAGTCATTATGGATGTATGTGCTAATTACTTCAGCAATGAGTCATCCAACCAAACAAAGTGACCATTCCCAACCCCACTCCTAAGGAAATCTCACCTCCCATCCTGCTTTGCAAGGTTGTCATAAACCCATCAATTCATATCTCTCAACAATTAACACAATCAGTCAAATTTCAGTTTCCTTTGTTTACCCAGTGGGAAAACCATCTAGGCTTTGTCCTAACCTGAGTACCACTTCAGGAGATGAAGCAGGGTATAAAGATTAGTCCCCCAACAAAAGAAAGGGATGCCATGGTGGACAAATCTGGCTACTCTTTCTCGATGAGTCTCTGGATTGGAATTTCTTGTGCCACCTTCAGATTTCTGTCTGAGTATCTTCACTACACGAAATTCTGCTCTTCAAGGCTCTGTCTTCCTGAACCTCTCCTTCTATTTAATCTTTCTGCCTTACTCCTTGGTACCCTTGTATGTTTCTTAGGGACGTGTGTTGCTTGTGTGAATGCAATTTGTGTTTTTCCAATAAAAATATTTTATTTCACTATAAACTGGAGTTTTCTGCAGTTAGTACTGGTATACATAGGTGAAAAGATCATTTCAGTTACCCTTCTCCCACAGGCATACTGCTTGAGCTAATAATTCTCCCAGCTAATAATATCACAGGTGGGTCTCTAAAGCACCCCCCAGCTCTCAGGATAACACCATAGTCTTGTGACACCTTTAAGACTTATCAGTTTATAAGCCTCTGAAGAACTCAGCTATAGCACATGAAAGCTTCTCTTGAAATACAGGTACCACAAAACTACCTTTCCTTTCCATTTTATGCTAAAATAGACAAATACAGCTATATCATTGAGATTTATTTATTTATTTATTTATTTTTCACTGTTCAACTTGCATTCCTAAAAGGTGAATATACTCCCATACCGAATTGCTCTTCTTGCCAAATATAAGAAGAGTCCTATATCGGCTCTTCTAAGATTATGGAATTTTCCTTTGTAAAAATTACTTGTCAGTGCTATTTATTGCCCTAATGTTGGCTTGTTTTTACATAAAGTATAACATGATCTGTTACTTATCTATTTTTAACCATTATTTTTAAATTGACAAATGACCCAGAATCATCACTATAAAATGCTCCTCAAAGTAAGCTTTAGTGCCTCCCCAAACAACAAACCCCAGGATTCCATAGTTTGCAGCCATGGCACTTCAAGTGGAATCACAGTATTATATTTATGTAGTATAAAACGGCCCCTGTTCCCTGCATTTGATATTAATCTGTTTATCATCTGCCAATTACCTTTCTGCATGTCTTCCTCACTGGAGGTAAAACAGATATAAACTCAGAAAAGGAATTCTCGAGTGGTGGTACTCCAGTTAGGGACCATCTTTTTGTTTATGCTACAGTCCTAAACACAGTTACTATGCAGTAAGTCCATTGAATACAGTAGGATTTACTCACACATGCAGTAGAAATGGGATTGTGCTCACAGGCCATACTTTGTTGGAGTGCTGGTGGTTATGCCACCAACCTCTTTACACCCTGTTAAAGTCTCTATATGCATATAGTTGTAAATACAGATGCCCTTCCAAGCAATCTAAAGCCCTGTGCATTTAGGATTGCAGAA
This sequence comes from Gambelia wislizenii, assembly GCA_030847615.1. Classification (NCBI taxonomy): domain Eukaryota; kingdom Metazoa; phylum Chordata; class Lepidosauria; order Squamata; family Crotaphytidae; genus Gambelia; species Gambelia wislizenii. The sequence goes on along the minus strand of JAUMIR010000005.1, from coordinate 58,804,684 downwards.
GGCATTTGAAGTCCCTTTTCTAATCCTACTTTGGGGGCCCTGCCCAATAAAAGGCATGTTGGTGGTGTGACTGGCTGAGTATTATGTTAGGAGTGTAGCCAGTAGGGGTGCCAAAATATCCCTGCTCTCCTATTTCACTGAATGTGTGGAGGGCTTCATTACAGGTCTGTTGCTTTCACACCTTTCAGATACAGAAATATCTCAGGTATGTATTTGTAAATGCCTTTGAGTTGCCTGTCAACTAATGGTGACTCCATGAATTTCATAGGGTTTTCTTAGGCAAGGAATACTCAGAGGTGGTTTTGCCATTTCCTTCCCCTGAAATATTGCCTACAGTGCCTAGTATTCATTGATGGTCTCTCATCCAAGTACTAACCAGGGCTGACCCTGCTTAGCTTCCAAGATCAGATGGATCTGGTGCCTTTAGGGTACCACCTAGGAAAAAAACCTCCAGATTAAAGAAACCATGTTATAAAGCTCAAGTCTGCAAGCATTTAAGGATTTTCTCTTTTGTATATATCCTGATCATGTAGACAACATGCCATCTCTAATTTAATATTTATTTAGTTCCAGCAATAAGCCCAGTGCATATGAGGGAAGCTGTACAATAGTCACTGATCTTCCTGGTATGAGGTCATACTCAGTGACCCAATGAAGTGTCAGTATTTCACAGGGAAAGCTCACTTTGGATCAGGTTAAGTGCTTCTTTGCAAATGGCCATTGTGACAGTCTGCTCACAGACCCTGCTTTATAGAGCTGATTGCTTCCTAACAGTCAGAGACAATTAGTTGAAAAATTTCCCAAACAGGAGCTAATGGTTACAGAATGATTTTCTGAAAAGACAATCCATTTGCATTGGTTGGCGTAGAGACCCCCCAATGATGTTGCGCTAGGTGTAAAGGAAAAGAAAGCAATTGGTAGTTTGCACTGCAGAAGTCCCCAACTTTTCTGAGCCCATTGGAACATTTAGGAACTTGAAAAATTGTAATGGGCATCACTACAATATTGCTGTTAGGGAATGCTTAGTCATAAAATGCCTACTACCAAGTAGAAGGTAACTTCCATCACCAAACTGAGTACAAGCTCTAAATGCTAATCCTCACATTTGACCCCACACTGCACAACAAAATATTCATTTCACAGAAAGTAAGCTAATGAGCTTCATAGACAAGTAATTCACAATGTGACTGACAATCAGAAAGAAGCTGGATTTGGGCCTCAAATACCAAGCCATCTGTTTTTTGTTTTTGTTGTTTTCTGCCTTGTGGTTTCCAATTTATGGTGACCATAAGCCAAAGCTATCACGGGGCTCTCTTGGCAAGATTTATTCAGAGCAGGTTTGCCTTTACATTTCTCTGAGGCTGAGAGAGTGTGACTTGCCAAGGCCACCTAATGGATTTCCTATATATATAGGTATTTATCTCCTATATCTATATTTATCTCCAAGCGGGGATTTGAACCCTGGTCTCCAGAGTTGTCATCTAATACTCAAACCACTACACCATGTTGACTGCCATCTATTTTACCCAGCAACAAACACTAAATTTCCCCTTTTTAGGTCACCCCCACAAATTCACACACACACACACACACACACACACACATCAAATTATTATATGTTTAGTACCATTTTTGTAAACATGCATCTCCAGAGAGTGAAAGATGTATTTCAAAGATGTTATTTTCCTCACCTGCATTTAGCATACTTTTTTGCGGTTGGTCATAAGGAGATAAATACCAAGGCCTATATCATCTATCAGTATATGTTAGGGACTACCACATGCAACTTCAAGACACACACACACACCTTCCATATGGGAAAGGAGGGGAGAGAAAGATGGTGCAATCTAAAGAACAACTACACAGCACTTTAGAAACAATTCAAATGCAAAATTCTCATAGCTTTACTAAAGCTATTACCCTCCTTAAAGGTTTGTTGTATTTAGTAAAACAGCTTGAACTTTAATGGATAATTTAGTTTCAAATGATCTAGCAGAAAGGAAAAATATACAGACAAAACTAAAAAAAAAAAGACATTTGTGTAAGCACTCATGTGTTACCTAATTTTATTCTAACTGACTTTTGGAAGAATACTATCTGTATCATGGCTTTGTTCAGAAAGACATGCTGTAGCAGTAGCATTATGAAAGTTATTGTGTGCAAACTAGCAATCATGGTTCACACAAATCTCATTCTCAAAAGAACAGAGAAAAGAAAAAAGAAAGGATGAAATTATATGAATAGGGGCTTCAGCAAAATCAATTTGGATCATTTGTTGCTCTTCATTAACAGCTATGGTGGGCTGGATTCTGTTTTGTTTTATTCATTAACTCATTTGAAATGTAATGCTGGAGGAAACTTTTGCAGACTCCATAGACTGCCAGAAAAGGAAAATAGATGGATGCAAGAGCAAATCAAGCTAGAACTCTCTCTAGAAGCCAAGATGAATAAACTGAAACTCTACTTTGGACATACCATAAAAAGAAATGACTCATTAGAAACTAATTGGTTAGGCAGAAAGAAGGCAGTTGGAAAAGAGGAAGATTGGGTTGGGGTGGATAGACTCAGTTAAGGAAGCTATGGCCTTGAGCCTGCAAAATCTGAGAAGGACTGCTGATAATGGGTTGCATTCATAGGGTTGCCATAAGTCAAAGTTGACGTGATAGTAAATTAACAACAACAAATAGATAGTGGCACGTGCAATGGTTAAATGCCAGTACTGCAAGTCACCATGTTGCAAGTTTAATTCCAGAGGGCTCCAAGGTCACTCAGCCTTCCATCCTTTCATAGGTTGGTAAAATGAGTACCCAGCTTGTGGGGGCAATTAGCGAACACACATTGGAAGCTGCTTAATGCAGTGTAGATATGTAAACTGCTATTGCTTAAAACAATTTGTAAGCCGCTCTGATAGACTTGTAGCTGGAGAGCGGGGTATAAATAACTAAATAAAATAAAATAAAAATAAAAATGATCACTAACACTTCACAAACTATGAAACGAGGAGAGTTCCTTGCCCCTAAAAATTAGAAACAAGGAAATAGAGGAAAGGGAAAGATGAAGGCAGATTTTAAAAGGAGAAGAATATACAAGTATTTAACTTACATAGGCTTAGTTTCAGTAGAGTTTTTCCGGTCTACCAGGTTAATCTAATGAGTTTGTAGGAAAGATCTGTCCTGAGGAAACAGTTGCTACCCGAATTGTGTGGGATTGGGGAGGAACCCAATCATGTCTAGATATTAATATGGGGAATTTTAATTAGCTCACTATGGCAGCAAGAGGCTGGGTAACTAAGGGACCTTTTGACCTACGTACTAACTGATGAGACTAACAGCCAGGAAATAAAATAAAATGGATATTAATTGAAAAATAATCTCGGAAGCATACACACCAAAATCAGGCTTCAGGCAATCACACAAGGCTATTGAAGAAAGTAAGAAGTATTGAGATGGAGGGATAGAGTTTGGGTTGATAGGCTGTACTATACCTGCCTGAAGAGTCAGAGACTCATGTAGAAGATACTCAGATGGAGCTCTGAGGGTCACACAGCAGACAGACAGAGTGATGGGATGCAGGAAGCAATGAATACTTAGACTGTGTTTTAGGGTGATATTTATACCCAATAGTTACCCTTAGAATGTAATGAGTGGAATAAAATGTTAGATGGCGCTTCCCACAGTTAGACAATGGAAGGTTCAGCTATGTTAAAAATCGTTAATGGCTGAGACATTAAGACTGATTGGCATCAGGCAACCTTCAATTGTCAAGGAGAGGGGTGTGAAGGAAAACTAGTTTGCAGAGTAATGAGTGTTCTGGCCACTTGATTGAATTAGTGAATGACTCACTTCCAGATGAATCCAGGATAATTAGAACATTCCACCCCAACTACCCATCCAAGGCAGGGGGTGGCATAATTACCATCCAGGCGTGTCTTTTGGGGAATTTGGAAAGACCTCTTCTTCAGGTTTTGAGCAAACCTTAGCTCAGTCCCTATTTTTGGTGAAGTCCGGGTCTACTGCTAACCTCATGAAGCATCAATAAATAAGCCAATATATGAAATATAGCCAATTGATGAATTATTAGAAGGGTGGGGGTGTCAGGGCAGGTAACACAGTTGAGAGAAATAAGGGGGATAGATGGTCTTACACATGGGTCCTTGGACACAGTTCCAATGTAAAGGGCAGCAAGAAAGATCTTTTTATGAGCTGCAGATTTTCAGGCAACTTTGGTTCGTGCCCACCACTGCATAAACTCTTTCTTTCTAAAATGTAGAGTTATATAATGTGAATTATCATTGGTGTGATTGGTGGCTCCTATATGCAAATCATTACTTAATGTCACAGCTATCAAGTGATGAATATCCTTGTGATTTATGTCTGTATATTCTTCCCATTTTTTGGCAGAAGAAACAGAAGGGAAGGGAAGGTAGGAGAGAAAGAAACAAAGAAACTACTGTTATGAAATACCCCTGTTTCTGAGTAATCTAGTTTAGGACAGGTGATCATTTACTTTTCTTTTAACTTTTAAACTAGTATATTTATTATATAAACATAAATAAATCAAAATGTCTAAGTGTAAGAAGGAAGTGCAAATGCCAAGGAAGTATTGTGTCAACAAGAATGTGCTTGTTAAATCAAGCAACTGTAACAGTAAAAACAGTCGTAACTGAGTTTTCTTTTTTCCTCTTTATATCTATCCACATTACGGGGTTTCTTGTTAAGATTTGTTCAGAGAGAGGTTGCCATTGCCCCTCCTCTGAGGCTGAGAGAGTGTGACTTGCCCAAGGTCACCCAGTGGGTTTCCATGTTCAAGTGGGGATTCAAACCCTGGTCTCCAGAGTCATAGTCCAATGCTCAGACCACTACACCAAATGTTCAGTTGGCCATAAATCAAGCTTCTGAAGTAGATATTAATGTTTAGTCTCTTCTATCACACAGTGCTCAAAGCAAGCACCAAAAACCAAACCAAACTGAAGTTAAAATCCCATTAAAGTATTGTCACTTGTATTACCCCATACTGGCATAACAATGGCTACTAAATGCCTTACCAGAACAGATGGGTGGGCATTCCTCAAGGGACATTCACACTCCTCTAAGCCAGCAAACAAAGTGAATCCTGTAACGGTAGTCTAGTCACTATTAACACCCTCAGTCAATTCAGGAAGTCACAACAGAATATGAAGATGAGAAAAAAGTCTCCTGTTCACCTATTTCATTAATGCATTCTCAAGGAAAATACCTTCTGTTTAATCAAGTATAAGAATAATAGTGAAAGTTGTGTGTGCTGAAATTCTGTCAACCAGAAGTGTTGATAACATACTGAAGCTTGGAGCCATTTAATATGTTGTCTTTTCAGGTTAATCAATATTGACATGTCAATAAAGACAATCAAATGCTTGCCTTTAATACTTCAAAGTCTATTGCCATTTGCCTTTATTGACTGTGCACCTGTCATACTCAGACAACAAGAAAAACAATCCAAGACTCTGAGATTATTTGAAGTCGCATTATTGTGAGCAGCTGGAACAATTTGTTTGGTGTTCCTCCATTGTTATATGCTTTATCAGTTTTATGTTTCATAGTAACTTTTGAGCAATATAAAAGGTTAGTAAATTGAATCTGAACATGTATCTTAATACCAAGGTTCTCATTAAACAATCTGGCTGCCTTCCAAATACTGCCTAATATAAAACTACTCCTTTTAAGAAGCCAGATATATATTCCCTAGGTAATTGTCTTTTTCCCAGGACAAGCAAACAGGAATAGGGACTTCTTATTAAAAGAGAACAATTGTAATGGTTCAGAATTCTGAATATACAGTTGTCCCTCCACATTCGCGAACTCGACATTTGCAGTTTTGATTATTCGCAGTTTTGGGAGGGCCCCCTGGGGGCCCCCAAAACCGTGACATGGGGCCTCCAGAGGGCCCATGAAAACCCTGGGAGGGAGCGGGGAGGGCCGGGGAGGCCACCGCGGGGCCTTGGGATGGAGGGGGGATGGCCAGGGAGGCCTCCGTGGGGCCTTGGGAGGGAGGGGGGAGGACCGGAGAGGCCACCGTGGGGCCTTGGGAGGGAGGGGGGATGGCCAGGGAGGCTTCCGCGGGGCCTTGGGTGGGAGGGGGGAGGACCGGAGAGGCCTCCGCGGGGTCTTACAAGGCCTCGCAAAGGCCTTGGGAGGGAGGGGGAGGGTCAGGGAGGCCTCCGCGGGACCTTGCAAGGCCCCGCGAAGGCCTTGGGTGGGAGGGGGGAGGCCCACGGAGGCCTCCACGGAACCCCCGGAGACACTCCGGAGGCCCCATGAAGGCCTGGGGAGGGAGGGGCGAGGCAGGGAAAAGCGACCATGGGGCCTCTGGAGGCCCTGTGTTCGGTTTTGCGGGGGAGGGGGACAATCAGTATTCGAAGATTTTTCACATTTGCAGGGGTCCGTGGAACCTAACCCCCGCGAATGTGAAGGGATGACTGTATACACCAGCATGTATTTTGTGCAGGGAAATTCCAATGTAAAAGAAATATACAGAATGTATGGAAACATTCCAACTGCAATATGTATCTAATTGTGGAAAAGACAACTCATACTCTAGTTCTCTGAATTGTGGTCTGTGTGACCCATGAGCTGTACACAATCTGTAGTGGCCTTTGTGGTGGGCTTAGAGCCCTCCCCATCACACACATACATTTTTTTTATTTTTTTAAAAAATGAAGGTCTTGCCTCCAGAGGCTTCCGGAGGGTACAACTGTTGGTTAAAACAAGAGGCCCCCTAATCTAGTTTTACCCTGAAAACCTCTAGTTGCAAATCTGGAAGTGACTTCCTGGTCATTTCTGGTTCTTTTGGAAACCAGAAGTGTGGCCTGTAAGGTCTGGAGTACTGTATATGGTGATGATGATAACATAATAAAAATATTTATTTCTTACCTGCCTCTCCCTATGGATTGAGGTGGGGAACAACACATTAACACATCAGCATAATATTGGTTAAAAACACGTATCATTTAAAATCATATCAGTTTAAAAGAACAAGTACAGTAAAACCAAGACATTTTAAAACATTCAACACACAATTTAAAATTTGTGTGTGTGTTGTATATGATGAAACCCAAAGTACAACCCTGAGTGAATAAAGCAGATGTTAGCAATCTAGTGCCCTTGGATGGTGATGGACTACAACTCCCATCATCTCAGGCCAGGCTAGCCACATGGATTGCAATGGTCTTTAGCAATCAGCTTTTTCCAAGCCACCACCAAATCCTACATCCTTCCAGGTCCCACAGACTACAAATCTTCATGCTCAAGAAACGGCTAATCAAGTTTCCTGCTGTAATAACAAGTTAAAAAAAAGTTACGGTATTTGATATAATTAAAATAATTTTAAACCAAACCCATTTTAGTAGCCAGCTTCCAAATGTCTGTAAACAGCAACAGGATTTATTACTGCTCAGCATGATCAGGCTGGCACAAGATTGGCAGGCAGTTTGAAGGTTTACGACTGCCTGCTGAATTGGCAATGTCTTGCTGTAATGCTGGCATGGCATCTGCCCACATTAGTTTGGATTTCAAGCAATGCTGTCAAGCTTCCATTTTCATATGCAGGACAACATTCTCAAACCTTGCCCCAACTCACTCAACATTAAATATATGGTAGCCTGCAAGTAGACACACATATGCAGGACAACATTCTCAACCCTTGCCCCAACTCACTCAACATTAAATATATGGTAGCCTGCGAGTAGACACACAAGCTATGAAGGTCAAAATTCAAGTGATGTTTACCTGATGGAATCTCTAATGTGAATAAACCCCCCAAACTAGTGTGTGCATGTCAAGTGACATCAAGATTTAAAAAACACTGTAGATATTAAGTATGTGTAGCTATAAATATTGCAAACTGTTGATGTATATGGCATAAGAAAACGAAAAGGGCTGGTACAGCCAGTGTGCTGTAGTTGTTTGAGCACTGGACTGTGACTCTGGGGACCAGGAACAAGTCACACGCTCAGTTTGGCAAAGCCAAACCTTCTTTGAACAAATCTTGCCAAAAACCAACCCCATAATAGGTTTGTCTTAGGGTTGCCATAAGTTGGAAGCAACTTGAAGGCACGCAACAACAAAGTTGCAATCGTCATGCAAACTAGGAGCATACTGGAAGAACCAAAGCCAAGGGTCCTTTCACATGAAACAATTACACCACTATAGTTTTACTTTAGCTGCCATGGCAACATCCTAAGGAATCCTGGGGTTTGGAGTTTGATGAGGCACTAGAGCTTTCTGGTTAAGAATTCTAAATATCCTTCCCTAAACTGTAAGTCCCAGGATTCCATAGGATGTTGCTATGGCAGTTAAAGTGGAATCATAGCTCTCATAATTGTGTTGCATAAAAGGACCCAAAATCTCAGTCACATATGAATGGCACTTTCTGCATTTCTCCTATGCTTTGTAAGGAATTCAGCCATAGTGTTTCACCTAACTTTGCGACTTAAAGCAGGGATAGGGAATGAGTGGCTTTCGAGATGCTGATGGACTGAAACTCCCATCATCCTCCATCATTGACGATGCCAGCTGAAGTGGCACTCCAGCCACATCTGGTGGGGCCACATGTTCTTCACTCCTGACTTAAAAATCAACATTTGAATTGCTTAACACAGGAACATATAGGTGCATGATGCCACCTTCCCCACTGGGAATCCCCTAAGAACATGGGATGAACATGATACGATAGGTGGATAAAGCTTTAGTGGTTAAAAAGTGGGGCTTGGGATAGAACATGAAGCAGGCAAGCTTTGTGGAAGGTAGCAGCCATCCCTCAGTCTCACTGAGATGTATGGGGTATTCTCTAAGTTATACATGGACCCAAGAATGTGGTGAGGGGCTCAAGTCACCCCAAGACAAGACTAGGAAGGCTAAGCCACACATCCCCATGATCACACAAAATTGGTCCACCAAGACTGCTACATAGTTGGGACCCCTCAGGTGTTAGTATGCCCTACAACGCCCTCCCTATATCTCATAATTGGAAATACTGGACACTTTGAAGGGGTTAAGTTGACCAGGGTGGTCCAAAAACAGGTCAAATGGTGGTCACGAGGACCTGGGAAGGTATCTTAGAAATATTTTAGCAAGCAAGTTCATGTTAGGATTGTGCGGAAGCCCCCGGTAAACAAAGCCATTAAGGAGGTATGTGCTAATTCCTTCTTGGGCACCTCAACAATGAGTCATCCAACCAAACAATTAAGTGACCTTTCTCAATTCCAATCCTAAGGAAATCTCAACTTGGAACACCCCCGCCGTCCTGCATTGCAAGGTTGTTGTAAACCCATAAATTTCTACCTCCCAGTCATTAATGCAATCAGTTAAGTTTCCTTTGTTTACCCAGTGGGAAAACCACCCAGGCTTTGTCCTAACTAGAGTACCCTTTCAGGATATGAAATAGGGTATAAATATTAGTCCCCCAACAATAGCAAAGTGTGGCACAGATGGACACCGATACTCTGCCAGATTCTCTGTGCCACCCTCAAACGCGAGCCTGAGGCTCTTTACTGCACAGAACTCTACTGTTCAAGACTGATAACTATCTTCCCAAACATCTCTCCATCCACCCTCCCCACCTTTCTTTACAATAGCATTGCATGGTTCTTAGGAACGTGTGTTGCATGTGCGAGTTCACTTTCTGTTATTTCCAATAAAAATACTTTATTTCACTTTAAAGCTGAAGTATTCTCTGCAGTTAGTACTGGTATACACAGGTGAAAAGATCCCAAAGTTACCCACTTTTTGCAGGCACCCGTTTGAGCTAATAATTCCCCCAAATAATAACAGATTTTGACACCACGGGTTGGGCTCTAAAGCACCACACACACACACACACACCTCTTAGGGTAACACTGGAATTATCAATCAGAAGTGTACTAAATGTTCACTGTCACAGTGCTCAGACTATTATCAACTTTGGGTGTGTGTGATGATGATTGTTTTGATGCAAAATATTGTGTTTTTTTTGTTTTGTAAATATATACCTGCAAAATTAATAATGACCAGCCTCCCAATGTTGCCCCCCCTCACCTTAGAAACAGTCTGGGGTCCCTGAAGTCATTTCTTTGGAACGTAAGTTAATTATAATTATACCCCACCTTCTTTCCAGGGACCTTAATGTACATCACTCCCACCCCACCCACAGCATTTAATTCTCACAAAACCTGTCACACAGGTAAGGTTGCCTAATGCCAAAGTTCATCCAGTAGTATAATTTAAGTAAATATCTAAAGATTTACAAACATTCTGGCAGGGAACCAGATCTATTTCAGTCATTTTATAGGAGAATACTGGATTTCTTACCTACCTAAATATTGATTTTTATCCCAAAAACATTTTGGCTACCATCCAACAAAAAAAAAGCAAACGAAATCAAAATGGGCTTAAAGAGCGCTTAACTGTGTTGGACTGTGGCCTTCAGAGGTTTTGCAAATTCATTGGCATTACTTATGGATGTCACAAAGGGAACAATGTCACCCTGTTGCTCATCTTGCTCTACTTCTGACACTTCCTCAGGCATTGGTGGCAGGTCAGGATTAATTAGCTCACTGATATATTGATGTTGTAGATCCGCAGGCTATCCCTGCTTCCAATTGCTGTGCTACAGAGCATAAAGTGCCAGCTATTGGAATTAAATGAGATGTCATTTTTATCTTCTTTCCTGCCTGAACAATTTTGGTATGAGGGAGGGGAAGAAAAAGGAGAGAAATGCTGAATCATAAATATGTACATTTAACACTTGCTTTGCCATTTATTAAAATGAAAGTCAACATTACTGGTCTCTAGTTATCTCAGCATAATCTAACAACATAAGTAAGGTGTTGGGTGTTGTCCATTGCCTTTTGAAATGTGTTCCATCACACATCCTCTTTCTCCTTTCACTCTTACTGACATCAGCTCCTTTACTGAGATCTACCAAGAGCAAGTAATTGTATCCTACCTTTCATACTTCACGTCCAAGACAGGTAAAAACTAATACAAAGCCAAATAAAAGACACAATAGCTAAACTATTAAAAGTTAAACTTTTTTTAAAAAAAAAAAATCAGCACCAAACACAAGAAAAGAGCAGTTTAAACAGTAGTAAGAGGATATGATGAGTACTCTTTCAAGCCAAAGGCCTGTCTGAAAAGGTTTTATGCAGTGGCAAAAAGCCATCAAGGAGTAGTGAAGTGAGCATCTGTCTGAGCCAGCCATGGAAAAAGTCTTATTTCTCATTCCCATCAACTGCAGCTCTCTAGCAACATGACTCACAAGTATTGCTGGCTAGGGGAAGGGTGGGAATTGCAGTCCAACAACAATTGGCTAGCTGTACTTTCCCCATCCCTGATAGAGAAAGAATGCCTGGGTTGCCACTAGTTCAACATTTCTGGAGGCACCAGGTTGGGAGAATGTTGAAGTAAATATTGCTTTAGAAAAGTGAAATTAAATACAAAGATGTTCTTCTCCTTTTCGAGATTCTTGCACAAGCAGAAGGATGGGAATGGTTGCACAACCTCATCACATTCGCACAACAGAATTAGTACCTCCCCCTTCCTGCTTTAGTTCTTTGAAACCACTCCTTGTCATTGGAATCTTGATCTCGTATATCAGCATGGAGAACATGTGGCCTTTCAGATATGACTAGACTACAATTCCAAGCCATCCTAGTCAGCACAGTCAATAGTGAAACATGATGGGAGCTGGAGTCCACATCCTCCCTATCTGCAATAGATCATTGGTCTGACCAACAGCAGTGATCCCTTTACTGTTTTGATTATTGCAATTTTTAGAAATGCCAAACTCTTATCAGTGATACCATTTAGAAGAGTACCTCTGATCAGTACTAGCAAGTCTTTGCTAGTAATGCCCGCATTTCCATGGTTGCTGCCTTCAGTAAATAAATAAATAAATAAATATTTCATATTCAAAGAGAAAAAGCAAGCAAGTTGTTTATTTCTCACTGGAGACTTCAGCAGCCCTTCTAAATTGTGCTCTCACTTCCTGGTATAGTCTATAAATAGGATGTTTTGAACTACATGGTCAGCTTATGTTATTTACACATTGTTATGCAACAGCAATGACAGAACACTAACAAAGAAAGATTTACATTCTACGGAAACATTAACACAAAAAAAATCTAGGAACAATGCAATGATCTTTCACATAGATTAAGATGATTAATTCTACATCAGCCACTTTGGCACAGTCAATGACAAAAACATATTTCATAACTGAAAAAACTGAGCCCAGGATATTAACTGCAAATTTAATTCTACTGATACAAGAATAAAATATAGACAATGCAATAATTAGCACTTTAAAGATGGATTAATAATTGGATGTGAATGAAACCACGTTCATGCATCTGAAATAAACTAATTGTTACAGTAACTTCCTGGTAAACCAGAAAAACATTTTTAAATAAAATGGTTTCCCTTAATTATAGACAAGATACACATTAGTCACCCCATACTATGAACGGAAGCCGATCTGTACTTTAAATCAATGAGACCTCATTTACCTATGACATTTCCTTGATTCCCTCATTCTAGAATGTTTAGCATGTTCTACTTTTGTTTTTCTTTGGGATCTTAAATGTTTTAATCTAAATATAAAAGCTAAATAAATGGTGAAGGACACCCAAGGAAACATACTGAAGGACATACAAGAAATATGGGTAGGTAACCAATGGCTGCAGTCCATTATTGCTAACCATTGGCTACGATGGCTAGGAATGATGTGAGTTTGAATCTAACATCTGGAAGACCAGCTCCCTAATCCTTGAGGTACAGTCACTCCTCTATAAGTAGGAAATTGGACTGCTTAATCTCACTGCAATACTGTATACCAGAACTCAAATTTCCCCATCAGCCACAGCCAAATGGTGATGAACGATGGAGTATAAGTTCATCAACACCTAGAGGGCCAGTTTCCTCACCCAAGAAGTCTCAAGAGCACCAGGTGGAGAAAGTGACCTAAACCAACACAAAGAAGTCCTTGATATTCCTGTCAGACCATGAATGTTTCTTTTCTAATGCATCAGGCTTAAACCAAATGACACACTTTCTAAGATGCCATGCACACTAATGATGCCACGTTCTTCTGAAGAACATTCTGATCTCATTGTCACAGCCCTGACAGCACAGATGTGAAAAATGCCTGCATGTGCCAAAAACAAAAATGCAAGGCATTGAACTTGTGAGTTAAAATATTTAGCAGGCCCTGCATTCTCTTGTCACTTTCTTAATGAATAAATAAAATAGCTACTATTCCAACTTACCTATATGACCATTTAAAAAAAAAAAAGGAAGACGGGTTTTGTAGTAAAAACTTCTCATAGGTCTGTTCAGACTGGTAGAGAGCCATGATGAAGTATGAAATTATGCAGAGTGTGGGGAAAATAGGCAGGGAGAAACTTTTTTCCTTCTCTCATAATGCTAGAACCCAGAGTCATCCACTGAAGTGAATTACTGGGATGTTCTAGACCCCATAAAAGTACTTCTTTAAAGCAGCACATAGCTAAACTGTGCAATTCACTGATGGAAGATTTAATAATGGCTGCCAACCTAGATGGCCTTAAAAGGGGGATTAAATGAATTCATGGTGGATGAAACAAGCCCAAAACAAATTTGGAAGTAACATCACAAAACTACTAGTTTTGTATGGCAGTACAGCCATCCAAGTGTGCTGATGGGGGGCACCACCCGGGTGCAGTCACCCACCCCTGATTTATGGCATAATATTAGTTATACTGGAGACACAAATACCTAATGTGTTCTTCATTTATGAGGCATGTCCCATTCCACTCTCTAGAGATGCTTCCATATGGACAGCTATTAGTTGCTATCCACTGAAAGCCATTCTGCAGCTATTATGCATTTCACTCCTAAGCCTTCATAAAATTCCTTGTTTCACAGAGGGCATTTGCACAGTAAAAGCCTTCCCTGGACACTCAATCTCAGTCATTTCAGGAAGGCTTTTGGGGAAGACATTTTGTCAGCTTTTTCCTTGGACCAAACATTCACTGATGCCACCCTGTCCCATTGCAACAAAACAGAAGGATACAGAATGAAAGAGTGTGGTGGACTTTATTTAGTGAAGGAGGATACAGTGACATTTTTATGGAGATAAATATAAGCTCAAAAGTTTATTTAGGTCATATAGCAAGTTACAATTAATGTATGGTGTTTCATGAACTGATAGTGCTCCAGAAGAGCAATGCAAGAGAAAATATTGATCAGCTTTGCTTACACAAAATGTCAAAGTAACTTTAATTATGCTTTATATTTTGAGTACAATAGCTTGTAGCAAGCATTTCCCAAGTGCTCAAGCAGGATCAATATTTATGGGGAAAATACCTAGTTCAACAGGAGACAGCTTGCTATAGATATATATGTATGTATGTGTACACACCCACACACAGATATAAATGAAATAGTAGCTGTTCATCACCACAAATACTTATGATTTATAACATCATAATGATAGACCACCCCATCAAAATTACTCAAGAAGAATAATGTTTTCAATGAATTGCTGGAAACAAAGATGCCTTAGCTTCCTCATACTTATGATTTATGCTGTGGTGAGAACCAGGGCTTGGAAAAGTTATTTTTAGACTACAACTTTCAGAATTCCTCAGCCAGCATGGCCAGTGGCCATGCAGGCTTGTGGATTCTGGGACTTGTAGTATAAAAACTAAATTTTCCCAGCTTTAGGAAGAGCATTACGATTTCTGCAATGATACTCATTTTACTCTCCAAACCTACTAAAATATATTAGCTGTAGAAATGTTTTCTTGATCTCCTGCAACTGCTTCATTCCCTTTGATTCCTAATAAGCTTTGTTATTTGAAAGCCTAATGGGAATTATTCTAGTTCCATACATACACAATTCACTAAGCACACACAAGAGTTCCTCTCAAATGTTATCCCACCATAAGCATGGCTGGCAGCCAGACCCTGATCATGTTATCCAGAAGCTGTGCCACTACATTCTGGGGACTTATTTCCTGTTCAGGATGCTTAAGAGTGTAGCTTTAGTCATCAGGCTCCTCGTAGTGTGCATAGCCACTAGCATAGGTCCTTCCCAAATTCAAGTTACTGAACACATCAGCCACTTCTGTTTCTGAATCCTTCCCTCCTTCTTCGTTATCATCTTCTTCTTCATCATCTTCTGCTTCACATTCATCATATTCCTCATCATGATCTTTGCTAGCTGAAAGATTCTTCCAATAGGCTTCATAGCCAGAAGCCCCATCAGTCTCGTCACCTCCAGTTTGACGGCCAAACCTGAGTGAGCGTGCTAGAAAAAGACAGAGAAACAGGCAAGAGTCCTCATTGTTACAGTTTATCTTTTAAAACTACACATCAAGGAAGGCAGGTGTCAGATAATCTATATAAATCCACAGAGAGCTTATCATGTAACTGTTTCTATGTAGTGAATTGCCTTGGACATGAATAAATATTCTAGAAGTAGATTATAATTTATAGCTGTAATATGAAGTTGTGAATGTAAATTCAAACCAACAGATTAGTTCACATTCATTCAATTAAGGAGATGCCAGAAAAATCAAGATTCATTCTTTTCACCTTCCTTCTCTCCCTTTTTTTAAAGGACCAGTCCTGAATTTGGAAGTACAGTTGTCCCTTCATTTTTGCAGGGGTTACAGGCGCAAGACCCCCACCAAAATGAAAAAAGAAATGAATAAAAATAGGCCTCCCAGGCCACTGCCACTGTCACCATCCCCACCGTCGCTCACCCCGTCATCACCACCATGCCCCTGCACCATGCGCCACGTCACCACCACCATACGGCTCGGGCCGAGAGCGGCTTGGCTGGGGGGGTGGCAACCTGTCTCCCCTCATCCAAGCCCCGTGGGAAGCCTGCAGGTTCAGACTGAGACTGGCTTAGCTGGGGAGATGGCAAACCGTCTCCCCCCATCCAAGTCCCATGAGGAGCCTGCAACTCACCTTCCCCCATCCAAGCCCCGCGGTGAGCCTGCAGGCTTGGGCCAAGAGCAGCTTGGCTGCGGGGTGGCAACTCATCCAAGCAGCGTGACAAACTTACTTGACATGCTTAGGTCCTTGGTCTGCTGTGTTTCATGTCCACACTTTGGGCAAGGAGGCTCCTTTCCTTTTTCTTGTTTGAAAACCTTGCTCCGTGCGTGGTCATCACAGAAACAAGCCTTCATTGCATACAAAGAGATAGGAATGAAAAATACTTTCAGCAGAAGAAAATACACTGCAGCCAGGAAAACATCTCAGTGACAAATGATGATCTGAGAGGAGTGACAACAGGATACGTATGCAATCCTTTTAGCAAACATAAGAGGAGCTGTGCATGATCAGAGCCAAGGCCCACCTAAGGCAGCATTCAGCAGACCAACCTGATGAGAAACCCACAAGCAGAGCACTGAATTCCATAGCCCTCTTTCACTGTTATTCCACATCAATTCATCCTATCTTCAGTTAGCATATACCTATGGCAACTAGTTCCCAATGGAAGCCTCATCCTCCATGAATTTGTCTAACTCCCTCTTCAACGTGCTTAAGCTGGAGATCATCATTATACTTTGACAAGCCCAGTTTCACTACGATTTGTGAGAAGGAGCACTTCCCTTTGCCCATTCTGAATCTCACTATTAAGCTTCACTGGATACAGGGTTCTAATAACAACAGAGCTAATCAACCAGGTTCTACAGAGACAAGAAGAAAAGCATTCCCCTTTCATCTTCTCTGCACTGTGGGTGATTTTATATACTTCTATTGTTTCCCATTCTTTGCCTTTTTTCTAAACCAAATGTGTTTTCCTTGTTAAAAAAAACTTGTTCCAGCCCTTACATCATTCAAAAAAAAAAAAAATTCTGATTATAGTAGTTAGCCCCAACTAGAGCCACTGAATGAACAAGCCTTCTTAAATCTATGGAAGTATCATTGATTCCATGGGTCTTGCTTTAGTTGGGACTAACAATTGGATCTGGACTTAATGCAACCAGCCATGAAAATATCTGCAATAGATCAGTATCAACTGGGAGTGGGCATGCATGTGTGTACACATACAGAGTTTGGATGCTCTTGTACCAGGGTCCAACTACAGCTGAGGGACAATCAATGTAAGGTATGGGTTTTTGAACTTGGTCGATGTAGAACGTTCTTTTTTAATAGAGGGTGCTAAACACTTTCTTCACTTGTTATACTCTGACTGCTTTAAAACTTAGTGTTGTTTTCAGTATCATAGCCTTTTTTAAAAAGACACTGTTTTATTATTATTATTGATTTAAACTGTATTTTATTTTGATCTATATGTTAGGAGTTGTCTTGGATCCTGCCTTGGAAGAAGGGTGTGATATAAATGAAATAAATAATTAACTATGAGTAATTAACTATGAGTACTACAGCAGAGTAAGAAACTGCAGCGGGGGCCATTTTTTTGCCCTCAGTGTGGGCCATACCTCCTAATTTTGAGCTGAAAATTGGCAAATATCAGTCCAGGAAGTTTGCTAGAGAACTACATCCAGTTTTCACTTCTGGATTTGGGGCTGATATTCAGGGTTTTAAGAGTGATTTGCATGCAAGGAAGTGTTTTAGATTTAGCTTTGCCTAAAAAAGGCATTTTTTTTTAAATAGGGGATATGGGGCTATATGTGTATACAATTGTCCTTTCATATTCACTGGGGTTTGGTTCCAGGATCCCCTATGAATACCAACATCCGTGAATACTCAAGTCCCTTTATATGCAATGGCATAGCAAAATGATGTCCCTTATATAAGATGGCAAAATCAAGGTTTGCTTTTTGGATTATTATTTTTTAAGAATATGTTCAAGCCGTGAATATTTAAATCCGTGGATACCAAATCTGTGGATAGGGAAGTACAACTGTACACACAAGGAAACACAAACACAGAGACAGAATCATTACCACCATCATTCCCTTCTCACAGTAGAATCCTGAGAAGCAAGCTTAATTACAATCAGGTATGTTTCAGTTCAGCAACAAAAGTAGAACAGAACTGAAAGAGATTGGAAAATACATAGAACAAAGATGTGACAATCTTCCTTAGAAACACTTAATCCTACCTAAAGTGGCCTTGTTCTTTTACATCAGGAATGAGGAAAGTGTTGCCCTCCAGATACTGTTGGCCTACTACTCCCATCCATCCTCACTACTGCTTACACGAGCTAGGATTGATGAGAGGGGCAGTCTAACATGGGGAAGGCCTCATGTTTTCCTCTCTTGTACAGAAACCTGTCCCCAAAACATAGGATTTCATGGCAATGCTTGCTATGCTGGCCTATACATATTTGCTCTGTACAAACGCACAGCAGTTTCTGTGGCCTCCATAGAGTTTTTTGTTGTGTGCCTACAAGTACTTCTCAATTTATGGCAACCCTAAGGCGAATCTATCACAGCGTTTACTTGGAAAGATTTGTTCAGAGGGTTTTGCCTTCACCCTCCTTCGAGAGAGTGTGACTTGCTCAAGGTCACCCAGTGGGTTTCCATGGCCAAGTGAGAATTCAAACTCTGGTCTCCAGAGTCGTAGTCCAATGCTCAAGCCACCATACTATGCTGGGAGACCATGTTAAATACACAGAACATTACAATGGTCTAAGTATACTTCAATACTCCTGCTGCTTGCTTATTTCAAGCAGACAAAGACACTACTTGCACTTTGCACAGAGTTTTACTGACCACCTAAGGACTCTCCAGGCCAGTAAGAATATACAGAGCTAGAGTTTGCTGAGTGCTAAGTGAGGGCTGAAATTGCCAAGAAAGAAAGAAAGCACCTACAGGGTTACAGCCACCAAAATGGTAAGCAGCTCCAGGATCAAAGCTATTGGAAAGGCAAACAAACGCAGCACTATAGTTGCAGGGATAATAAGTATATACCAGACTGGAACTCAGGGATGGTGAACATATACAGAGTTACTGCTGTCACACAAACAAATGGTCACAAGATCTGTACCAGTTGGCTGCCTGCTTAATTTCCCATCTCTATCTGGAACTGCCTAAGTTCTTGTTCGGGTAGCCCAAGCTGCCCACCAGTTTCTTGGCTCTCTTCTGGGACTAGTCCCTGTCTGTTCACATACCTCTTTTCATCTCTTGCAGCAGAGGAGTCTTGATATGACTGTTTGGAGCTTCTGGATCAAGTCAGCCCCCAGATGCTTCTGATGGAAGTGGTACAGCACCCAGCGCTTCCCACAAATATCTGGTGCCAGTATATTATCACATCCAAAAGAGAAAGCATTGCTCCTCTTTTCAGACTCCTTTCTCTGCAGGAGATGTCTAGCAGATGTGTCAGCAGAATCTCTACCGTTCTCCTGTGGCTTTCCTCCACCTTTAGAAGCATGTCTCATCCTGCTTCCCACCAGATTTTTCCCTGGCTGTCCTCCCTGCCTGGATGCTTTCAAGGCCTCTTCAAAGTTCCCACTCATCCCTGCCCCTAGGTTATCCTGGGCAACCAACTTGCATGCATGTTGTCCACATATGATGTCACCTAATGGTGCCCCAGCTTAGAGGAATGGAACACTGGTACTTACCATGAAGCTTCCTTTTCAGCAGCTGTGGGGAGGAGTCCTTTAGACTGGGTTTGGCTCCTCCTCCAGCTCCAGACAGGCAGGGCAATAACCAATAGAATAGTAGTACTAGCATCCAGGGAGGAGAGCTAAGCCAGCCTTTCCCGGAGATGACATACCAAGCTCCAGCCTCCAAAAGAGAAATTATCAACAAGAAGACAAAACAACAACAACAACGGAGGGAAGGACTCCCTCCCCACAGCTGCTGAAAAGGAACCTTCATGATAAGTACCAATGTTCTGTTTTCCAGCAGCATGGGGAGGTAGTCCATTATAATGGTACCTACCAAAGTGGTCCCTCCTAGGGTGGGGAACTCCTGAACGAAGTCCACTATACCACTTGCTGCAGGACCCAGCAACCAAGACCGCATCTGCCAAAGCAAACTTTTAAATATGGTAATGTCTAATGAAAGATAAGGGGGAAGACCACGTAGCGGCCTTACAGATCTCACCCAAAGATACTGATGTAGAAAGTGCAGTGCATGAAGCTGCACTCTATAGAATGAGACTGAATCCCTCCAGGGACAGTCAAAGAACTATGCACGTACGCCACTTCAATACAGAGGCACAGCCACGTGCAATGGAAGAGAGAGAAACCTTTTTGCCCCTTAGACGACTCAGCAAAGAAACAAAAAGAGAATCAGATTTCCTCAACTCCTTCATCCTATCCAACTAAAACGTCAGTGCACATCCAACTGATGCCAATTTTTAAAAAAACATCTGAGGGTTTAGGACAAAAAGAAGGTAGGATCAGCTCCTGGGCCCTATGAAAAACTGAATTAACTTTCAGAATAAAGGAAGGATCTAAACAAAGAACCACCACTGAGTCTTTATGAAAAATACATATTTCCTTCCTGACAGACAGAGCTCCCAACTGGGAGACACGACATGCAGTGGTAATGGCCACCAAAAAGACCACCTTATAAATCAGAAATTTCAGATCTACACATTGTACCAGCTCAAAAGAAGCCTTGACAAGAACTTGCGAACTACATTTTAAGTCCACGAAGAAAGTGATGCACAGTAGATGGCTTCAAAAAAAGCAACTCCATTCAAAAAACTATGAACGTGAGGATGACATGCTAAGACTTATTTCGGAATAAGCTCCAAGGCAGACACGTCTCTAAGCCCTGATTGTAAGAAAGCTAAGACTGTACAGCTCAAAACCCCTTGAGGGCGGAGTCTCTTGGATCGACATCAACAACAAAATGCCCTACAAGTTGACTCTTACAAATAAATGGTAGATGGTCACCTGGCCACTAAAATGGTTTTAATCAAATCCTCATCAAAACCAGTTAAACTCTGTCTATTTCTCCCAACCTCCAAGCATGGAGTTGTAACCAGCCTGGATCGGGATGATAAAGCCCAGTCTGGAGAAGAAGATCTAGTCACAGAGGAAAAGCCAGCTGTCCTGAATCTAAAGGTCTATCAGATTGAGAAACCAGGGGGGCCATGGCCACCTTGGAGCAAAGAAACTCACCTCTGCCCTCTCCATCCTGATTTCCCTGAGTACCCTCGATATCAGATTTATCAGAAGAAAGGGATAGCACAAAACACAACCATGAGTGCACTGAAAGCTAATACCCCTCTATCCAGAATCTGGATACAAAGTGGGGAAACATGTTATTGTTGTGCAAGGCAAACAGATCCACCCATGGTATGCTGAATCTGTGCACAATCATCTGAAACACTAATGAATTTAGGGGTCCATCCCAAAGTTGAGCAAGGCTAAGTAAACTGTCCAAAGTTCGAGAAAATACCATGAAACAGCAACTAGTAAGGTTAGAGTTAGCCTAGCTATCTGCATTCCAATTTTTAAGCCTTAATCGGTGATATGCAGCAACGTTCGCTACCAAGGATCTAGAAGAGAATTTTAGAGCACCCAAGCTACCATCTGCCACGAAGGCAGATGCTTTAGAGAGTTGATAAACACCCTGCTTGAATTTGGTCTCCCTCTCAGGGATGCCAACCAGAATGTCCTTGGTCCACCTAATGGCCTTCATAATAGTTAGTGCTGAGGTTTCATGTGCCCTGCACAGAAAAACTTACACTGTCTTATCCTCAGGGCTTTTAACATTGTTGTCACCATTGGAAGGAAAGAAGGGAGCCTGAGACCAATCCTGTAACAGGAGCATCAATGGGGGGCAATTTAAACTTATTCATAACCTCTGTAGGTGATGTAAAAAATGACTTGGCCATCGTAGGGGAGGGACGAACAGTCTGAGAGTGCAGCCATTCGCCTTCCAACACTTCAGAAAACATTCCAGGAAAAGGAATAACGTGATGATCTAATTTACCCTTGGATCTCAATTCAGGTAGCCCTTTAGTCTGAGATTCAGACTCAGGGGCAGTCACAGATAGACCCAAAGTTTTTTTCAACCTTGTGTGCCAATATCTGAAAAGCACCGGCATCACACAGCCTGAGTGAGACCTGAACAGCCAGCAAGTCACATTCTTCTGATGACAACTCTCCCCCTCCTTATCAGAAGCCTCAACAGAGACCTCTGACTCCTGATCCTCCCATGAAGTAACGACAGAAAAGCACTGCTTCATTTTTCACCTTTTTACATGGAGGTTCTACTCTATCCTTGGGAACGGGAGTATCTCTAACTCCCTGCCCCTGTGCTGTGTGAGAGGCCAAAGCAGTTCTCTTTCTCTCCTTCCCTTCACGAGTCTGGGCAGCAGGCACAGGCAATGAGGGAAATGGTGTGGCTCCACCCCCTCAATGTTGCTTTTGGTGGGAAGCTTCAGCAGCCTCTAAATAGAGGCCCAACAAGCCTGTCCCTTCCTCCTCGACCTGTTGGCCTGCTGTTACAGCGTGCTGGCTACTAAGGTTATCCAGATGGCTAGGGAGTTCTTTCTCATCCAAAATAAGCAGGATTCACCTGTGTGCCAGCTGTAATTGCTGCCATGCCTGAGTCTCATCAATCACACCAGCGTGGCCTGCATCAGAAAATGAGGCCCTATCACACTCTGGCACTGTTTGTGCAATCTCCAGGGAGAGGCGGGGTAAGCAGGACTCATCCATGCGCCAGCCATAATGGCTGCCACTCCTGAAGCCTCGTTGGTTGCGGCAATGTGGTTGCCCTCAGAAACTGAGACTCATCACACTCCGCCACCGCCAGTGCTGTTTCCAGGGAAAAGCTGGGGAAGCAGGACTCAGCCGTGCACCAGCCGTAATGGCTACCGCTCCTGAAGCCTCATTGGTTGCGGCAATGTGGTTGCCCTCAGAAACTGAGACCCCATCACACTCCGCCACCGCCAGTGCTGTTTCCAGGTAAAAGCAGGGGAAGCAGGACTCACCCGTGCACCAGCTGTAATGGCTGCCACACCTGAAGTCTAGTAGATCACACCAGCATGGTCCGCCTCAGGAAATGAGGATCCATCATGCTCCGCTGCCAATTGTGCAGTCTCCAGGAAGCCTGCCAGGGACTTTCGGAGAGAGCTGGCAGCTCTCTTCCATCCAACTGCCCTGAAAGCAGCAGAGTCTCCGTGACCGCTGAATCCTCCTCAGAGGACAGATCGGAGCAATACAGGCTACGATTAGCCATCCTCTTGAAATTTTATCCAGAGCACTATATCAAGGCCCAAGCCTGTCCTTCGCCTTTCGAGGCAAGAAAGAACTGGGAAAGGCTGGGTGGCTCTCCTCCCTGGATGCTAGTGCTACTATTCTATTAGTTATTGCTCTGCCTGTCTGGAGCTGGAGAAGTAGCCAAACCCAGTCTAACTACCTCCCCACGCTGCTGGAAGAAAAAGCAGGACATAAATACAGAAATAGAAAAGAGAATCCAGGTGCCCTACTAGGTCTTCCTTGCTGATGAAACACGAGTGAACCCTCCCATGTTAAAACACACCCCAAAACTTTCAGAGCTACCACAATAATGCAACATGCTATAGAATGAGCTGCATGACACCAACACAGCCATGACAAAGAGTCCATGGGGTAGCAAACCACTTTCTAATTGGATTTCTAAGTCTTTGGCTGGTCAAGATTATCTGGGACAATAAATTTTGTGGTTGACAGCCAAAACAGGTATGCAATAAACCTACTGATTAGAATCCAAGTAATTCAAGCCTGAAAAATTACCTCTTTTTTTTTTGGACTATACATTCCAAAATCCCCCATCCACCTGGGGGATTTTGGGAGCCGCAGTCCTTGAAAGTAATTTTCCAACCTCTCTGGGTTACCAAGCAATAGTGCAATAAG
The DNA here is from genome assembly GCA_030847615.1 of Gambelia wislizenii. Classification (NCBI taxonomy): domain Eukaryota; kingdom Metazoa; phylum Chordata; class Lepidosauria; order Squamata; family Crotaphytidae; genus Gambelia; species Gambelia wislizenii. The sequence continues at coordinate 58,780,903 of JAUMIR010000005.1, read as the reverse complement.
CAATTATCTCAGCAATACAGACAGAAACAGACTGGCACCATAAATATCCAGGGAAAGATGAGACCATTTAGCATTTTGAATAAATGGAGAAAAGTAAAGGGGAAAAGTAGCAGAAGGACTGGGACCGGAACAATGAGCAAGGTAGGTAATTTTAGCAATTACAGCTTGGAAAGACCAGAGTGAAGGAATGTAAATGGAGGCTATACTAATCAAAGTATGTTAGGAACAGGACACACATAGCTTTTTTGGGGAGGGAATATCAGAAGATATAATTTTAATGCATTGTGGAATAGGACATGACAAGAACTGTCAGCAACTTTAAAGTACAAGAATAGTGCATCTATTTGAAACATCTCCTTTAAAATGTTTTTGGTTTTACCTTACACCGGAGGCATGAATGCTGCCCAAGTCGATTACAGGAAACACCTATTAGACGAGATAAAAGGCATGGTTGAGTAATGAGATTTTGTGGCTTTACTCTTCTACCTTCTAACCAAGGTCAGCTATTCAGTTCAATGGATGGCCTGAGGCTTTCCACACTTGGGCATCTTTTGAATGCAAGGAAAATGAACGCTTAGCCTCAGCCTACAAAACACAGCAGACATTCTTAATGATGTCCCTACAGAGTGTGGGGTCTACCACAACACTCTCCTTCCCCTTCTAAAAGCAGGAGAAGTTCTCTTGGTTGTAATCATTCATTTGTACAACAAGCACACGCAGTGCATCTGGACTACATAAAAAACACAGGAGACACACTGAATGTATGCTGATCATAAGCCTGGTACTAGAGCAAAGTGTCCCTGCTCATACAGCTGATTGCAAGCCTTGCAATTCAAGAGTGAGCAACTTGTGGTTTTCCAATTGTGGTGGTTGTACTGCAACTCTTAGCATCTTTCACCCCTTGGCTATGTTGGCTAGGGCTAATGGTAGTTGCTGTCCAACAATACATTTCCTACCCCTGAATTAATGGCCACAAACTTAAAGATTGAATCTTTAAAGATCCAGGGATATATCCTAGCTATGCACTTCTAGACATTTTTCTGCATCCCAATGACATCATAAGCAGAGCTAAGAAGAGTGACATTTTTTACAAATCCCATAATCCCCCTGTCAGTATGGTCACTGTTTAATGGGAATGCTCTACAATCAGCAGAGTAACACAATAGGCAACCGAGATGAAATGAAAAGAAAATGAAACAATACACAGAAGAGCTATATAAAAGAGATGACAAGATGTTTGACACATGGGAAGAAGAAACCTGTGAATGTGAACCCCACATTTTGGAAAGCAAACTGAAAACTGTACTCAAAGCAATTGGTAAGAATAAATCATCAGGAAAAGATTACACGCCAAATAGAACTGCAACAGTCTTCAGAGACAATCAACAAATATGGAAAACAAAACAATGGCCCATAGATTGGAAACAATCAATACACATCCACATCCCCAAAAAAGGAGGCACAAAACAATGCAGAAACTACAGAACCATTGCATTAATTTCCCATGCAAGCAAAGTCCCGCACAAAATTTTACAGCAAACACTCCTTATACGGAGCAAGAAATTCCAGAGGTGCAAGCCGGGTTCAGGAAAGGAAGAGGCATTAGGGATCAAATTGTAATCATATGCTGGATAATGGAGTGCACCAGGAAATTCCAGAAGAAAATAAGCATGTGCCTTATAGAGTACAGCAAAGCCTTTGACTGCACAGATCATGAAAAGCTATGGATTGCTCTTAAAGAAATGGGTGAACCATTACATTTTATTGTCCTCATGCGTAACCTCTACTCAGGACAGGAAGCTACCATTAAAACAGAATACAGAGAAACAGAATGGCTCTCAATCGGAAAGGGGATCAGGTAAGGCTGCATTCTATCACCCTATCTGTTCAACCTGTATGCAGAAAATGTCATACACAGAGCATGTTTAGACTCAGAGGAAGGAGGAGTGAAGACTGGAGGAAGGAATATCAATAATCTAAATATGCAGACTATACCATACTATTAGCATAAAACAATAAAGATTTAAAACAATTATGAAAGAAATTTTAAAAAGAAAGTGCTAAGGCAGGTTTACTGTTGAACATTAAGAAAACAAAAATAACAACCTCAGGGGATTTACATAAATTCAATCTAGATGGCAAGGAAATTGAAATAAAAATTTCCCATACCTTGGACCAATCATTGATCAGAACAGAGAATGAAATCAGAAGCAGACTAGGACTGGGAAAGACAGCTATGAAAGAACTAGAGAAGATCCTAAAGTGCAAAGATATAAAACTAAACACTAAAGTTAGGATTGTCCAAGCCACTGTATTTCCTATCACTACGTACAGGTGTGAGAACTGGACAGTGAGAAAAGAAAATCAACTCATTTGAGATGTGGTGCTGGAGAAGAGTTCTGCGGATACCGTGGATGGCCAAAAATACAAATAAATGGGTCCTACAACAGATCAAGCCTGAACTCTCCCTGGAAGCCAAGGTGACTAAATTGAGACTGTCATAATTCAGCCACAGCCATCCATTCAGCTTGCTCCATCCTCAATGTGACACCCCTTCAAATACTTAAACAGGGCTATTATATCGCCTCTTAACCGTCTTTTTTCCAGGCTAAACATACCCAGCTCCCTAAGTCTTTCCTCATAAGGCATGGTTTCCAGACCTTTCACCATTTTAGTCGCCCTCCTCTGGACACGCTCCAATTTGTCAATATCCTTTTTGAATTGTGGTGCCCAGAACTGGACACAGTATCACACATAGGTGACCAAAGCAGAATAGAGTGGCACTATTGCTTCCCTTGATCTAGACACTATACTTCTATTGATGCAGCCCAAAATCACATTGGCCTTTTTAGCTGCTGCATCACACTGTTGACTCATGTTCTACTAGGACTCCTAGATCCCTTTTGTACGTAGTCTCGTTCAGCCAGGTTTCCCCCATCCTGTATCAATGCATTTCGTTTTTCCACCCTAAGTGCAGTACCTTACCTTTCTCCGTATTGAATTTCATTTTGTTAGCTTTGGCCCAGCTCTCCAGTCTATCCAGGTCATTTTGAATTTTGACCCTGTCCTCTAGGATATTAGCTACTCCTCCTAATTTGGTGTCATCTGCAAATTTGATAAGTATGCCCCTAACTCCATCATCCAAGTCATTGATAAAGATGTTGAATAGCACTGGGCCCAGGACAGAACCCTGTGGCACCCCACTGGTCACATCTTTCCAAGATGAAGAGGAGCCACTGCTGAGCACCCTTTGAGTTCAGCCGGTCAACCAATTACAAATCCATTTAACAGTTAACTTGTCTAGCCCACATTTTACAAGCTTGTTTGCAAGAATGTCATGGGGAACCCTGTCAAGAAGGTAACAAGAAGCGTATCAGCATCACCTCTCTAGGAAGAGTGTTCCAGAGTCTGGAAGCAGCCATCAAAAAGGCACTCTCCCATCTTCCCACCTGTGAGAGATAAGGCTGCGAGACAGGCCTCCTCAGAAGAGGCCAAAATACAGGCAGGTTCTTATGTGGAAACAGTGTGGTCTAGTCATTATGGGGCTACTCTATTTAACAGGAGACCTGGATACTACTAAATGCTGTTTACTAATTGGTTCCCCCCCCCCGCCCACAAGCTTTAGAATAAATACATTCAAAGAATGATAGCCACAGATGTCAGATAAACAGTTGTGAAAATACAAATAGGGAAGAGCTAAGAAAAAAAGTACAAATGCTACAAATGCAAATTTCAAATTTCCACCCTGCAGTCTGCCCACCTGAACACCCAATCTATTTCTTTAGTTGGATGGCCTGCTTCGAACTCTTAGTATTTCTATAAATGACCACCTGTTTTGTATTTTATCCCCCTCACAAAACAGATATTAAAGAAACCTATTCTAGCAATACAGATGATACACTGAAAAAGTTAGATTTTATTATATTTGTATTCTGCATTTCTCATAAAAAGGAAGAAAAAAACTGTAAGGATTATGGAATGTGTAATTGCTGTGAATGTTATATTGTAAAGAGCTGTTGCCAGCAGGGGCCAATAGTGAGGGCCAGTGAGACACAGCTGGTGTTGACAATGAACTGATGTTGACAAAATCCTGTGTGAGAAGAGAAGCATGGACTGATGCGCACTAATGCCAATTCAAAGCCACTTCCATTTGTCTTAATGGGTTTTTGGCAAAATTGCAGGCTCACAAAGCTATCCACTTTTGCTCTCAAATCCTGTCTCAACAGGATTGGGGAAGGGAGAATGGCTCTCTCCTCCTCTTTCCCCTCCCCGCAGCTGCCCTCTGTGCTGCCACCAGGATTGGGGAAGGGAGGATGGCTCTCTCCTCCTGCTTCTGGATGGGGACTCTGGGAGCTGGAGTCAAAAAAAAAAATCACTTTTCCAAACTGTGCTTCAAAGTGTCCAGAGGCAGAAGTTGGCCAGTCCCAATTTCTCAGCTCCAGCTACACTCCTTAAACTAGTCATCTCCTTGAACCACTTGTTTAAAATTCACCCCTGAAGCACACACTGGATTTGAGCTATATTTCAGAAACAGTTAAAGTGGGTTAACCTTTCATAAGAGGGGCTTTAGGGAAATAGCTTACATTTAAAGGTCTCGGCTTCCAAAACCTGGCAGCTGGCCTGATGTTCAAACTGATCGTCTTCACAGAGGAAATTATGGCAAAAAGAGCAGCTGAATATTCTCCCTCCTGAAAAATTGAAAGAGAGAGAGAGAGAGAACAAACATCAAAATCAGTCTGCACATCCCCTACCACCAGCAAGTGATCAGCTCCTGATAACTTGAGAAAGGAGGAAATCTGACCTTGCTCATAATATGCATGTAATTAAGGTTCAGTGTGATCAACAGAGTATATTTAAATGTATAAGATTTAAACTTTCCTCCTTTTTTTAAAAAAAATACTCTCACTGAATATAAATATAACCAGTCAAGCACATACAACAATGTATTGACAAAGAAACACATTAATAGGTGATTTTTAAAAAGGCAGCAATAGAATCAACAGTTTAACAAACCAAAGCTTGGGATATTTAAAAAAGGTATTTGCCTGTGAAAGTAGATCAACCCCTCTTCCAACCAGGTAGTTATGCAGAGTAGAGGTTTTATGATGCTTCAGCATCAGGCCAAATATTGCAACCCAATATTCTCACTATACAAATTACATAGTTCACTAATGGTGATTATTTCCAGTGAGTATAGGATAGAAACTTAAGATGGTACACAGTTAAGGGCCAGTATGATAAATAATGGAGTCAATAAAAGATCATTTCCTGAAACATGAGACGAAACAGAGAAACAATCACATGAATCAAGTAGTACTTGCATTTTGTAAAATAATACTGTAATTTTGCCTTGAACATTAGAATAGACTATGTGCTTATAAATTCTGCAATAATGAAAGCAAATAGTCTAACACCATACAATAGCTTGGCAGCTTGAAACTTGCTGCATCTTGCATAATCCACTGAACTACAGACCCCTACTGTCATACACAGAAAATATGACAACAGGACAATCAATGGGAGGGAAGTTCATGTGATCAATTGCTTCATGTGCTAATCTATTTAAAGCGGCTTGTACAAATACTCTATCAAAGATGGATACATTCAGTGTGTGGCACAATCCCCTTGTATGTGCTCTTTGTGAGATTATGCAGCACAACTTTGCGACTAGAAATGTGTAGGTTCGAAGTGGGTGAAATCCAACGTCCAGCTCTCATCAGTCCCATAGTATGGCCAATGCTAAGGGATCTTGGGACTTATGGTCCAACAACCTATAGATAGCTACCACACACATTATCCAGCCTCAGTGTAGGGACTCACCTGTGGAAAAAAATGTTGTGTGCCTGCCCCATGGTTGGGAATTACTCAACATTCTCTATTACTGCTAGAATTCTCTGTCTGTTTTTCTGTTTATAAAAAGAAAAGCAGCTGGGGAAACACATGGCAAAGATAACTGGATATTGCGATGAATGCAACTGCCAATTAACATCAATGCAAAGAAAACAGGGAAGAAAACTAGCCAGAGAATAACTCACCATGGTCCCACACCCCTCTTTCACACTCAATGCATTCTGCATCAGCAAGAGGACAGGTACAAGCATGAGTACTGAGACATTTCCTGCCATGGCAAACCCAAGCTTCACAGAAATCACATATTGCCCCCTGTTGAGGAAAAAAGAATAGACATATTTTTTTTATTTAATGAATTTATATGCTGCCTTTGTCCCTGAGTGAGACCCAAGGCAGCTCACAAAAAACATAATTCTAAGCCTTGGCAGTCACATATCCCAAGGAGCAGCTAGGTACATTCCAAGCAGCAATCATTCTGGAGCAGTGAAACACTTTACTGCTAAATTCCAAATGCTTGGCAATATATTGCAGGTTCTCGGGTGTTCATTTTTGCAAGACTGCTAAATTCCCAATCCTTAAGTATTACACAAGATTGAAGCCCACTCTTGTCATGTTGCCCACCACCAAGAAATGCTCAGAAGGGACATCACCAGAGAAAAACAATCCAATGGGATGACATACCACACAGGCCCAGACTCCATTTGTCTCCCTCTGAGAATGGGTCAGTTCCTGCTACACTGTCCCCTTAATCTGAATGGCCACAAGCATAGCTGAGAACTGGCTATATATAGGCCAACTTTCCTGCTTTTTTCTGGTTCATATTCTAGTTTTTGCCCACTGCCATCAGCCTTGCTGTATGAGACCTGTTCTTTCATCCACTACCTGAAATAATTTTTCTCCCTTTGCATTCTGGCCATGATCTCACCAAATACAGGTCTTGAGTTACTTACACAACAATATTTTTATTCAAACTACAGTGTGTTTTGTATTGGCCACATCCACTGCCTAAATCATTGCTTCTAAATGTGCTCATTCCACAACCCTCCCATTTCACAAATTTTAACTTAAATCAAATCAAATTCAGTGTTCTCTGCCTAAGAAAGGGGTGTAGCCTCACACAGGACAGAAACAACCTGGAAAGGAAGTTGCTTTTTCTGTTGCTAATGGAGTTTAAATTTTATTTCCTAGACTTTATGATTCCTTGTCTCCCAGAGCTGAAACGGCCAAACAGATGGCCTCAACCTACCTACATGGATATCGCTCCAGACCATCTTAAATCACAACAAAAACAACACCTTGCCAGAATGTAGGCCTGTGACTCTAATAGTCATTTTTTCTTCTTCTCCTGTATGATTTTAACACCTTTGCCTGATGAAGAAGCCAGTGGAGCTTTGAAAGCTTGCATCATGAATTTATTTACAGTTGTCCCTCCATATCCACAGATCTGGTATCCATGGATTTAAGTATTTACAGCTTGAAAATATTCTTTAAAAAATAATAATCCAAAAAGCAAAGCTTGATTTTGCCATCTTATATAAGGGACACCATTTTGCTATGTCATTGCATATAATGGGACTTGAGTATTCATGGATTTTAGTATCCACGGGGGTCCTGGAACCAAACCCCAGTGAATATGAAGGGACAACTGTACAGTATTTGCATTCTTGATTGGCCCAACAAAGATACCGCTGTTTTGTGGATTTGGGATGCTTTTGTATTCTGCTGCATGGCCCACATGGCTACCCCTGGATATGTTTAATCAAATCAACTTTTTTGAGATAAGCCACACTTTCCTCATTCCCTTGTACTATCAGATTCAGCTGAATCCAGGTTCATGGAAGTAACATGGTGCCTGTCTTGAAATCTAAAGTCCAGTATCTCAGCCTTTACAATCGACTGAAATCTACTATACACTTAGCTATGGCTCTGTTTCAACTAATTTGAACAGAACTTCAGCACACACAATAATCTGTGCAAGCATTGTGGTTTCTGTACAGTATTTTGTTATAGGAGAAATATCTATAGTACAGACAATAACAAGACAAGAACCATGGAAGCAGTCAAACAAGTCATCCTTGTAACAGTTAGTTTATCTACCATGTATCTGAGAACAGAAGTTCAGATGTTTTCAACCACCTCTCCCATAAGGCCTTGCTAGCTAAGGCAGAAGGGAGTTGTAGCCAAGACATCTGGAAAGCCAAAATTTCCCAAAGATTCCCTGTTCTCAAAGTTTTTTGTTTTTAGATACATACCACCATTGCAAGTCCAGTGCTGTATACACCAGCATGTTTTATGACACAGTCTGAAGATTTCATCATACATTTTGTCTTCCCTAATACAGAGGAAAAATGTTTTTAAAAGGTAAACATTAAGATTTCATCTAATTAAGAAAACCCCATAAACTGTATGAATTTTAACTGATTAAATCTACATATATCTGATTATAGCAATTTTGAAGAAATATCACTCCTTTTTAAATGGCATAAATATGGTATTCTTCAACCTCTTACTAAAGAAAATGCTTCTTCTAAGACAGAGCCTGCCACCTACCTTTTAAAAAAGCGCTTATGTTAAAAAGCAAATCAACAACATATGTTTCATGATTATTCAGGAGCACTAATATTTAATTGCACCAATTAAAACAACTAACTGCTGCAGCCCTCACAAGAATCAGAACAAGGTAAGAGAACTGCCATACTGGCAAATCAGGGAGATTTCAGAGACAGAAATGGGATTTGGATGCTGACAATTCCTTACCAACTGTCAAATCATACATTATATATTCTTAATGATGTTATAAAGGGAGAGAAGCCTCCTTGAGTTGGAAACGGCGAGAGAACTTCTTCACGGTCTTCCACTTTATTGTTTCAGCTGCTACAGCATTTCTTTCTACACTTTCTCTATGCTCTTAGCGAGAAGAGAATAGCATCCAAAACTCTTTCATAACTGACTACTTGTCCTAAATCCTGGTCCCTTTGCTGTTCGCTTCACAATCCCCCTTCACCTTGCCAGTGAGCAAGAATCAGGTTGTGACAGCACCAGTTGTTTCTACAAAAGGGCTGATCTTTCCACAAAGAAATAAAGACGGTGACTCCTAAGGAAAAAAATGGAGAATACCACTGGGAAGCAAATGTGCATACTGGAGCCTGGTTTACAGATCTATGCTAAAGGGAGAGAGAAACCTCTTCATTTGAATGAGACCTTACTTACATAGGATAAATTAATTACACAATGTCCCAATCAGCATCATTATTTTTAATTTTTTAAAAGCAAGAACTGATTTCAGAATAAGAAAGACCTTTGGAGCTGAAAAGCAGGGGGTCTGGCAAGAAGATGATGCACACCCTTTTCTCCCCTTCCAGACATCCCCACTCAGGCAAGGTAAATGTGATCACTTCCATGCTGACAATCTAAATTCCTAGCTATAGCACCTGTATTTTTTAAAAAAATGCTGCAGTATTATTCATTTCTAACCCACCCTTTTCACAATAATGGGGCTTAAAGGGTTTACAACCCATGTAAAAAGTACTGATTAAAATTATTCAAAAACATCAATTAAAAAGTATAAATATAAGTTATTTTAAAACAATCTGTTAAAACCAATGAAATTCATTGGGGGGGGATATATAACCCAACAAAACAGCACACCATAGCCCTGAAAGCCTATCGCAATCAGTTTCTAAAAGACTGATAGAATAAGAATCTTTTTACTTGTCAGCAAGAGCAAGAAGGCAGCCATTCTAGCCCCCCAAAGGGAAAGAGGTTTAGATTCTGGGAGCAGCCATTGTGAAGGCCATCTTCCTTGTTCCCACCAAACAAGACTGTTAAGACTGTGGGACAGAGAGAAGTGCCTCTCCTGAAGATCTCAGAGGTCTAATGGGTTTGTGTAGGGAGATATGGTCCTTCAAATCACCTGGACCAAAGCTTCAGTACATTTCATAAGACACGTAAATATGTCCTAATTCAGGGGCATGGAACCTTTGGCTCTCCAAATCATTTTGAACTATAAATCAGTGGTTCTTAACCTGGGGTCCAGGGATGTCCTCACAGGGGGTCCACGAAGGCTTGAAAGTTGCCTGGCCCACCTCCTCCCTGCAGTGGAGCAGCCATGTGACAGGAGCAAAGGCAAAGGCTGGCTGGCTGTTGGACCTGTGCATTGCCATTAAATCCATTCCAGTCACAAACTTGCAGGAAGAAGCAGGAGAAAAGTCTTCCCTCCTCCTCCTCCTTCAGTGCCTCTGAGGGAAGGCTTAATGGATGGTACAATTGTATTAGTATTATTATTATCAGGTATTATTGTTGTTGTTGTTTTAAACCTTAAGCCTTGGGAGACCACGGCAACAAAAGATATTTAAAGGGGGTCTCTGGTAAAGCAAAGGTTAAGAGCCACTGCTATAAATCTTATCTCTCACCATTGGCAAAGTGCTAGGGCTAAAGGAAACTGGAGTTCACCATTATCTGGAGGGCCACAGGGTCCCTTGTCTGGTCCCACCCCAAGCAAGTGATCTCATAATGCCTAAGGAATCTGCAGGATGGAAATATGAAGTTAATTATAGGCATTAACAATTACTGTAGTAATTCTACAGTAGTAACAAGTCCATGAACATTAACAGAAATACATCTTAAGCTGGGCACACTTACCACACTGCGCACAGAGGGGCAACTTTTGAACAGAACTACAAAAGTAACAAAAAGCTCTATTCTTCTGTCGTCTGTAAGAAAAAAAAAGGGGTGAAACAAATAACTGAACAAAGCATGTTTTGAACAGTGCCAAAAAAGTTTCATTTAAGGAAAAAAACTGAAAATGTGTATCTACCTTTGGCATTTGTCACATTCCTGTAAGAGAAAAAGTAATTAGTTTTTCCGAATTTCCAGTTAAAGTTGACAAATCTGTGAATTGAAGTAGCATTTTACAGCATTGTATGTGTTCATGCGTGTGCCTTCAAACCACCTGTTGACTTATGGCAACCCCATGAATTTCATAGGGTTTTCTTAGGCAAGGAATACTCAGAGGTGGTTTTGCCAGTTTCTTCCTCTGAAATATAGCCTGCAGCACATGGCATTTGTTGGCCTCTCCCATTCAAGAACTAACCAGGGCTGACCCTGCTTAGCTGCCAAAATCAGAAGGGATCTGGTGCCTTTAGGGTATTTAGGCCACACAGTATTATGTAATCCAAAATAAGATTATTTTCTTTCTGACAATAAGATTAACCATTGTCTGAAATCCTTCTGCACCATTCAGAACTGTGATAGGACTGGGGCTGTCTTTTCTGCAGTCTGTGTATAATATGCATTTCACAAACTTGTATTTAACAGAGAGATGGAAATCAGGCAGCCCTCCAGATGCTGTTGGACTACAACTCCCCAAACTCCTCACCATTGCCTGTTGATTATGACTCCTGGGAGCTTCACTCCAACATCTAGAGGGTTGCACAATTCCCATCTGTCTCAGCACAATTCAGTAGGCTTTCTGTACTGCCCCATGGAACTCAAACACATCAAGAAGGCACAAGAAAGAAGCAAGATACAAGTTTTCCACTTCTGATGTTAGTTAAATCAACAGTAGCAATGCTAGATATTGTTGTATTGCATAGCTACCGTGAGACCTCGATACTTGAGGGACTGCTTCTCTTTATACAAGTATATCCCTGCCGAAGAATTGAGGTCTATGGAGGGGGGGGCTCCTCTGTGGCCCAGAGGTAGGGGAAACACATTGTGGGAGGATATGGGAGAGATCATTCTCTGCAGTGGCACCCCAGTGGAATGCCCTCCCGTTGGAGGCCCAATTCGTGTCAATACTGATATCATTTCAACGTCAAGTTAAAACCTGGCTTTTTATTAAAGCTTTCTAGTCTGATTAATTTTACCCAGTTATACTATTTTAAATTGTTTCAAAAAGTTTTAAATTGCTTGGCTTTTAATTGATAAACTACTTACTATTTTAATCCCTTAAAATTGTTATTATTTATTGTTTTAAATTGATTTTACTGTAAGCCAACTGGAGAGCTTCAGATATAGAGCACGATATACAGTGGCTCCACCATATCCACAGACTGAACCAATCGTGGATTTAAAATATTAGAATTTTTAAAAAAATATATATAAAGATATGGCAATTTACGGTGGTGTTCCTGCTTGTTCATTCATGAACAAATGAGCAAGAGCAACTGCTGCTGCTCACCACATCCCTAAAGATGCTCATAGTCCTATGATTGGCAGCAACACGGTGCTTGCTCAATTTGTTCACAAACAAATGAGCAGGAACATCATTGCCAATCGCCATGTCCCTGCAGAGGCTTCATGCTGCTCTGTGATTGGTTGCAGCAGCGCTCCTGCTTGTTGTGACTGAATGAACGAGCATGAGCACCACCACCAATCACCATGACCCTGAGGAAGCTGCTCGAAGTTGAAATCAGCTAGCTGGCTTCTAAAGTGGGGGAGCCTGAAGAATACACGCCTGGAGCCTGGGCCTTGCCACCACCTCCACTGCTGCCCTACACCATTTTATAAAAAAGGTACTTCAGCATTCGTGTTTTTTGGTATTTTCAAGGGTCCTGGAACCAAACCCTAGTTGATACCGAGGGCCCACTGTAAACATTGTACAGTTGTCCCTTCATATTCACTGGGGTTAAGTCCCATTATATGCAATGGCACAGCAAAATGGTGTCCCTTATATAAGATGGCAAAATCAAGGTTTGCTTTTTGGATTATTATTTTTTTAAAGAATATTTTCAAGCCGTGAATACTTAAAACTGTGAATGCCAAATCCGTGAATGTGGAGGGACAACTGTAATAAATAAAGAAATTAACATTGTTGTTGTTTGGTGATATATTTTTTCATAAGTATTCATAACACCAAATATGCTTTGGAAGATCTCTCAACTACAGACTTAGGAGCTAGCTTACTGATGTTAAGTCTTTTTTTAAAAAACATCAGACTTGAAAATGTGTTATCTCCCTCCTATCCTTGGCACTGGAGGAGAAAAGAAAGACTTTTTCAACCAAGACACAATTTGTATCAGACATTATCATGGAAAGGTAAGAAATGCCTCCCAATTTACCATTGAAGCATTGCAGGGATGTTTAGCCAGATCAATATTGCCCCTTGAAGCTCTAATCTGTTTCTCACGTTCTTTACGATTCTCAGCCTTCTTGCGAGCGCCTGTCTTCTTTTTAGGCATCCTTCAGTTTCTGGAAGCCAGAATATTATTCATACACACACACAGGATTAATGGCTACTAAAAGCATCTACTCCCATTTAAAAAACTACAATATATGCCTTTCTGAACTTTTATTAATGAGAACATAAATGGGCTCGGGGGGGGGGATCTGGACCCTCAGGGACTGTTGGACTACAGTTCCCACCATTCTCACCCAGCACTGGCAATGCTTAGGTATGAGGGTGTTTGTACTGAAACAATATTCAAGGACCCAAGATGGAGAATTCCTGCCAAAACTAACGCTTCCAGAACACGGCCTCACAGCCCGGAAAAAAAAGGAAAATCTAACTCAATAGCCTGCAGGAAAAAGTGAAAGAATAAAATGAAACTAATGAAATGGGATGCATGAAGGGAAGCTGTTCAGCTCATTAGTATGATGGTAATTTAATGAGGGTATTCTCATATTTTAAAGTTAACATCAGATTCACAAAGTAGTCATACTGAGAAAGAACTAAAAATTCAGCATACACCAAAAGCTAAAGAATGAAAATAATGTTCCAAGAGGTAGAAATGTAGGAGATATGAAGTGCACACACATATTGAGCATCAAAGCATATTTATACCAGCACTTCTCTTTTTTTTTTACTTGATCCGCTTTCTCATTGCCCAAAATTCAGCAAGTTGCAGAGATCTGCATGTTTGCTGTGACATGCAAAGTTCTATAGACTAAGATACTATTCTACAGTTGGCATTAGAAGAACTAGATCTCTCACTGCCAGGCATACAGGACCAGTAGAATAAAGCAACAGCTCTTCTTCGCAAAAAAGGCTCATTGATAAATTTATTGTTCAAACTGGAGTTTTCCCTCCCCCCAAAATTATCAAAGCAGTGAGCACAGTAACAGTTCCAGTATTAACAGATATACATATAATACAATGATAAAATGATCATTCTTACTGATCAACAATATGCTCAGATTTTCTCTGAGCTGGGTCACACTTCATGGAAACCCTATATAAAGAGACAGGACTGAAAGAAACATCTAAAAGTCAAGACTATACAACACTAAGGCTCATCTCTATGAGACAATAAAATGTGGGTTGATGTGCAGTAACATCAATTCGCAGCAGCTATCATTTGTCTTTTTTTTTTAATTGCAGGCATGCGAAGCCATATACATTTGTTGTTCAAGTGGGCATGCCTGAGAATCAAGATGGCGGGCATGAGCAATTTACTCACATTTTTATTATCACCAGTTGCCGCTGCGAGAAAAAAAAAATCAAATCTAGGTATGGAAGTGCAATCTTCTTTAAAAAAAAAATGGGAGAAAAGGGGGGAAGCTTGTTTCGTTACCTCAGTGCACGATCGGTATGGCGAAAATCCAACATGGTGGTTCTGGGTGCTTGCCTTGCCAGCAAGCTCCACCCCTGCACATGTCTGACCGATCAGCTTTCCACTTCCACTCTTATTGGGAAAGTGCATCAAAATGAATTGGTTGTCCCAATGAACTGGAATGCACCTTTCATTCAGAGGTTTTTTTTTTTTTTTAAGTTGCCAAGGTATTTCCTGCAGAGTATTTGGAGTTTTTGCTCACCCTCCTTCTGAATATAGCAAAACGATGTTGGATCCCATTTAGACAAAATGTACTCTCCTCAAATTCTATGAGGACTATTTTCACTGTATAGACAAGCCCTATATGTGCCATTGCTGTGACTCCCAAAGTAGACCTCAGGGTGATGAAGAACCATCAAAAGTGTTCCCCTTTAAGAACAACATAAACAGGGGGTCCCCCCAACAAATGTATGTACAGTACTCTTTAACAGCTAACAGTAGCTATGGTGATTATTTAAAGGCTAAAATAAATACATTTATAGTTATGGACTCTAGAAACCTATAATTTCTACATAATCTTTAAAAGCACAAATGAAAAACCTAAGCACTCATTCCTGAGAATGACTGTGATCTAATAAGTGGTACTCGGAAGACCAGAAGGATCCAAACCAAATTATAAAGTCTTTAGTTTTGGAAATGATCATAAAGGAGCTGTTGTACCAGAGGAACATCACTGGCACACCCTTTGGTGTGCACAGTGTTCAGAGAATACCTACGGCCTGTAATTTGCCATCACATAATTCAAGGTTGCTTTCCCCATTCTGGAAAATGATGATATTGTACCTTATGTGCAAACTAGGATGAGGTCAACTTGCTATATCCTGCTGACCTCGTGTTTTCTAACTCTGATTTAAAGAGTTGCCATCGTAGGTCAAAATTAATGTGCAAACAAGATTATAATTAATATCCTCCCTCTCTTTTCCAAGTAAGAGGAGATGAACAACTAAATAGAAAAAGCTCAACTGTTAAACTGTTTTTAATTTTATTTTCCTACACAAGGATAAAGTGAAGCAGAAGCAAACAGTATTAATATATATTTAGTTATAATGAAAGAATTTTAGTTTAGTTTAAAAAGAGTTCCTCAAAAAAGAATCATATATACTCTGCTGAAGAATGTCATATATTTTTCTTATTACTAATATGGGTTTCTTTTCTTTTTTCTTTGGATAAGCCATATAAATTGGTTAGCCTGCTCCCTAGCTTCCCTCATTGGGTTTAAATTGCATTAAAAACTCATATTTTATATTCAAAGTTGCACACTGAGACACCTGCTGGCAACAATCATTATTCTGTTGAATGACATTTATACCCAAGAATATTGAAGTTATACTACTCCATACCTGATGTCACATTATAAACCAGCTTTTCTTCCTGTTTAATGTCAATTTAGCAATAAGAACTATAATCTTTAGTATTTATATGTATAATTCCAAGCATTTATTACATACCTTGAAGCAATGTCATGGCAATTTGTGAAAAAAAAAATGGACATTTCAAAAATGTCAAGAGGATACAGACAGTAAGCAACACTGCTGTCTAAAATTCTCTGTCACACTCAGTGATACAAATTATATCCAGTTGTTATTTATTTAATGATGGCTACTAGAGTCTTTTATATTGAAAAAACAACAACAAACATAACCAGTATATGAGCATGGATTACAATGGAAGGGAATATCACATAAGAGTACAGGGAAAACACAAAAAGACACAATAAGAGAAGACATAAGAAAGTGGGCTAAATTGGAATTATCATTACTGGGGAGAATAGCCACTATTAAAATGAATACGCTGCCCAAAATATTATATCTTTTCCAAAATATCCCGATAGTAAACAATGATAAGATATTTAACCAATGGAATAAAGACTTAGCTAAATTCATCTGGAATGGGGAAAAAACCTTGGATAAGAAGAACAATAATGACAGATATAAAGGAGAGAGGAGGATTGGGACTCCCAGACTTCCAGATATACTACCATACCAGCTGTATAGTATGGTTATTAGAATGTTACATTGGGTACTTACCGTGAAGGTACTTTCTGTAGGACAGATGGCAGGAACAATCCGTGAGTATTGGGAACCTAGGACCGCCCAGCTCGAGCAGGAAGTAGCGCATAGCCTCTTGGGAGATTTCAGTTCTTTGTTCCCAGTCCTCCTCTCCCACGAGGCCAGTTCTCTGACTAGCATAGCCCTGTAAGAAAGGTTGTAGAGACTCCTCCCTGTTGAGACAAATATACATGATACATTCATAGTTAGTGCCCCCTTGTGCCCTCTTCACAGACTCGTATGTCAGTCACGGGGCGGGCCGGATTGTTCCTGCCATCTGTCCTACAGAAAGTACCTTCACGGTAAGTACCCAATGTAACATTCTGTAGGTTCAGATGGCAGGAACAATCCGTGAGTATTGGGACGTACCCAAGCCCCTTATCTCCCGTGGGTGGGAGTGACTGATCTAGAGTTTCCCTGCTGGAGAGCCACCTCGTGGAGAACTCTTCTCCCGAAGATAGCATCTGATGACTTGAATTTGTCCACCTTGTAGTGTCGGATAAAGGTGGATGGAGTAGCCCATGTCGCGGCCCTGCAGATTTCGTCAATGGGCGCGTTCGTTGAAAAAACTGCCGATGTTGCTGCTGACCTGGTGGAGTGGGCCATCACCCCGGATGGTCGTGGTATGTTCGCGGTGTCGTAGGCCAGGAAGATGCACGCCTTGATCCATGTTGCCAGGGTCTGTCTAGACACCTTAGCACCCATTGATGCAGGTGTGAATGATACGAACAGTGAGTCGCAGCGTCTGAATTCCGCTGTGCGTTTAATATAGATCCTCAAGGCCCTCCTGACGTCCAGCTTGTGCCACAGTTTCTCTGTAGGGTGAGATGGCCTGGGGCAGAAGGAGGGCAAGATTATTTGCTGCGATACATGGAAGTCAGAGATCACCTTCGGTTTGAAGGATGGGTCGGGCCTGAGGTACACCGCGTCCTCTTCGAAGGAGCACAGGTGTTCTCTGATAGACAGTGCCGTGAGCTCCGATACTCTCCGGGCTGACGTGATTGCCACTAGGAAGGCCACCTTAATTGTCATTACTCTTAGAGGAACCCTTCTCAGGGGTTCGAAGGGGCTTTTGGTTAATTGACGGAGCACCAGTGGGAGGTTCCATGACGGGAATCTGTGGCGCACTGGTGGGGATATAAGGGTCGCCCCTCTCAGGAACCTCCTGATGTGTGGGTGTGCTGAGATTCTGTCTCCCTGTGGGCATTGTATGAATGCTGCTAGTGCGGCTACCTGTCTCTTCAGCGTGTTGGGTCGGAGGCCCTTTTCGAGGCCTCCTTGCAAGAATTCCAGGATGTGCTTCATCGAGGCTTTCAGGGGGTTTATCTGTGCGGCTGTGCACCATTGCGCGAACACTTTCCAGGTCGCTTGGTATATCCTCCTCGTTGACGGTCTGCGTGAGGCCAGGAGGGTCTGTATTACGTTGTCTTCGTATCCGCAGGCCCTCAGTGCTCTCCGCTCAATCTCCAGGCTGTCAGCTGGAGCCACGACACGTCGGGATGTGCCACCGGGCCCTGTAGGAGGAGGTCCTGGCGTGGGAAGAGCCTCACTGGTGTCTCTACCGACATCTGTGTCAGGTCGGAGAACCATGGTCGCCGTGGCCAGTGTGGAGCGATCATGACCACTTGTGCTCTCTCCGTCCGGATTTTCCTGCACGTTTTCCCTATGAGGGGAAATGGGGGAAACAGGTACAGGAGGCCTGTTGGCCACCGGGACCGAAGGGCGTCGGTTCCCTCCGCTCCCGGGTGGAAGAATCTGGTGAAGAATCGGTTTAGCTTGGCGTTGAGGTGAGACGCGAACATGTCCACTGACATTTCCCCGAACCTCGCTTGGATGTGATTGAAGGTCTCTTGATTCAGTTCCCACTCTCCCGGGAGAACCGTGTGTCTGCTCAGGAAGTCCGCTTGAGTGTTGACTTCCCCTTGTAGATGTTGGGCCGTCAGGGACAGTACTGTTCTTTCCGCCCAGAGTAGCAGTGTTACTGCCTCCGCGTGTAGTGACCTGGATCTGGATCCGCCTTGCCTTGCTATGTATGAGCGCGTCGTTGTGTTGTCTGTGAACAGCAGCACATGCTGTCCCCTCAGTGTGTCGGAGAAGTATTCCAGGGCCAGTCTGGCCGCCCTGAGCTCCAGCCAGTTGATGCTGTGTTCCTGTTCGGCTCTTGACCACAGGCCTTGCACTGCCCTGTCCTGACAGTGTGCCCCCCATCCTCGAAGGCTGGCATCTGATGTCACCACTATTTGTTGTGGTACTGACAGCGGGGATCCTTTGGATATGTTTTCTGTTCGTGTCCACCAAGTGAGGGAGTGTCTCACTGTGGGTGGGATGTCTATGGTGATCGTCTCTTTGTGGGATATGCTTTCCTGGTGGGGGAGTAGTAGAGCCTGGAGGGGTCTGGAGTGGAACCTCGCCCATGGGACCACCTGTATGGCTGATATCATGAGCCCGAAGAGTCGTGCTAGGGACGCGATCTGGGCCCTCCGCCTTCCTCTTGCTATTGTGGCTTCCTTCCTGATGGCCAACTGTCTTTCCGTGGACAGGGCGACGGAGTAGGTCACTGTATCTATCTGAACTCCTAAGTGGACTATGGATTGCGATGGCATTAAGGTGCTCTTTCTGAAGTTTATCAAGAACCCGTGATTCTGAAGGCACCTTATGGTTGTCTCCAGGTCTCTGAGAGCCCTGTCCCTCGATGGCGCTCTTAAGAGGATGTCGTCCAGGTAAGGGTACAGGTGTATCCCTTTGGTCCGCAGGTGGGCGATTATCACCACCATCACCTTGGTGAATACCCTTGGTGCTGTCGCGAGTCCGAAGGGGAGTGCCCGGAACTGGTAGTGTTCGTCTCCGAACGCGAACCTGAGGAATCGTCTGCTTTCTGGGTGCATCTGGATGTGTAGATATGCTTCCGATAAATCGAGGGAGGCCAGGAAGTCTCCTTCCTGTACCGCCTCCCGTATGGACGATAGCGTTTCCATCTTGAAACGCTCGTAGGTAATGAAGGAGTTTGTGAACTTGAGGTCTAGTACAGACCTTAGGCTTCCATCTTTTTTTGGTACTGTGAAGAAGTAAGAGTACACCCCTAAGAAACGTTGCGTGTCTGGTACTTCTTCTATGGCTTCTATCTCCAGTAGGTGGCTTATTGCTGTCCTCAAGTTCCGCGCCTTTTGTTGGTTTGAGGGGATGGGTGCAGGTAGGAACCTGTTCCTGGGTCTTGCGTTGAACTTCACTTTGTAACCGTGTGCGATCGTTTCCTGTACCCACTTGTCTGATGTTGTAGTCAGCCAGACATCCAGGAACCTTGACAGCCTGCCCCCCACTGGAGATTTTCCCGAGTCAGGATTGTTGTCGGGAGGAACCCCGCTGCTGCTGGGTTCCCCCTCCCCTACGACTGGGGGGGTTGCTGATGAAGGGTGTGTGGCGAATAACGTAGTTGGTTTTAGCCCATGCCGGTCTGCTGGACCTGTAGTCTGTTCTTCTTCCGTTTCCCCTGTAATGGCGAAATGGAGGGTTGAACGAGTGTGACCGTCGAAAGGGCTTCTTAGCTTGCTTTCGACCCGATGAGGGCATGGCTTGTTTCTTGTCCTTCGTTTCTACTAGGATGTCCTTGAGGGCCTCCTCGCCGAAGAGTTTTGTCCCTTTGAATGATGCTGTGGCCAAGGCATTCCTAGACTTGCCATCCGCATCCCATTGCTTCACCCAGAGTGATCGCCTTGCTAAGTTGGCTGCCCCTGAGGCCCTGGCCGCATATGTTAGTGAGTCCTGAGATGCGTCGGCGATGAAGTGGAGTGCGAGGCGAATTCTGCTGAAGGCCTTGTCCAGGGCCCCTGTGTCTAGTTCTTCTGCTTCCATCACCTCTTGAAGCCATATTATGGCGGCCCGGGAAATCAGGGCCGTTGCCAGTGCGGACCTAATTCCTAGGGCGGATGCATCGAATGACCTCTTCAGAGCGATGTCGGCCCTCTTCTCGTCTGAGTCCTTGAGGGCGCCGTCTCCTTCCCTGGGCGCCAGGGAGTTGGAGACCATGGATACAACTGGCCGGTCGACCACCGGGGTTCTTAGTTTGTCGAGTATCTCTTTGGGGAAATTGTAGAACTTCTGGGCAGCTGACATGCCCCGCCTTCCCAAGGCTGGCTTGTCCCACTCCTCTGCCACCAAGTTCCAGAAGGATCTCGGGAAGGGGAAGAGGGGCCTCTTTGACTTGTTCGACGGCATCAGAGCTGCCGCCTTCTCGCTCTTGGGAGCGTGTGGGTCTTCGATTGTGTCTTCTGTGGCAGTGGGGGGGCAGATCCCCAGTGCTGACAGAGCCCTGCTAAGTAGGTATGAGAACTTATCCCCTTGGAAAATTCTGTCCGCTGCCTCGTTGTCCGAATTGTCAGACTCTGACAATTCCCCCTCCTCCCTGTCGGGGGTCCTTGCCCCATCATTGTCCCCTGTGTAGTCTAGGTCTGGGGTGGCATGTGTGAGTAAGTCCTCTCCTTCTGAGGCTCCATCCGACTCCTCAGATGAGTGCCTCGAAGGTGGTTCCTTTCTCTTTTTGCCTGTGGGGGGGACTGCTGGGGTTTCCCGCTGCTTCCCCTTGCCCTTCCCGGTTGGCCTGCTGGGTGGGGGGGGGCCTTGCTTTTTCTTGGAATGGGTGTCTTTCCCCTTTCCTTACGCTTTTTCAGCAATTCTGCTAGGCTTGGGAGTGGCTCCTGCTCCTCCTCCTGGTCAGACCGGAGTGCTTCGGACAACATTGCCAGGGCCAGTTTGATGGACTGTTTCTTAGCCTTGGCTTCATTCTCCTTATTCTTCCCCCACTGTGACTCTCCCTCCTCCCCCTCCTGAATGACTGGCTCATTGAGATTCCCATTGGAGCCTCGTTCATCTGCCTGGACGGGCCCTTCCACTTCATTTGGAATGCCCCCGCACTCATCCTCCTCATCCTCCCCGTCACTAGAGAAAACCAAAGTGTCCAGGATGAGCTTGGACCTTGAAATCGTCGTTCCTCCTACCTTATCCTGCGTCTTCTCCTGGATCTCATCTTGTAGGTCGTTGTAGTTGTGGGAGTTCCGGGGGGGCAGGGAAGAGACCTCGGCCCCCGCGGTCCCCTGGCCCTCGTGGCGCATTCCTTCCCTTTGTCGCCACTGTATTATGGCTCTGGGCGCGCACGAAGGGCGGCCACTAGCCAGGGCCTTCTCCGCCGCCTGTGCGGCCCGTCGCTGAGGCACCAGGGCCGGCATGAGGCCCGCGGCGGCGGTGCTTGTGGAAGGGAGCTCGCGGTCGCCGCTGTGGGTGCCGGAGCGTCCCTCCGCCCCTTTCCTCTGCTGCCTCTGCGCGGCTGCTGCGGGGCCTCTAATGCCTCCCATTTCTTCTTGGTCCACGTGGCGTGTATCCGGGGGGGTGCTAGTGGCCGCTGGGGGTGGCAGGCCTGAGCCGCAACCGCGGCGCGGTTGGCGGGTCTGGGGCCGGAGAGAGAGGCGCCCGAGGAGAAGGGCGCGCGCGGAGCCGCTACCGCCCTGCTGGGGCCGGAGAGGAGCGCGTGGGGAAAGGCTGCGCGCGGAGCCGCTGCCGCTGGGCTGTTGGAGGAGCGCAGCACAATCGCGGCTGGGGGGGGAGGGTAGTCGCTGGGAGCCGCGCGTGCCGGTGGGGGCTGGCTGGGGGCTCCGCGGGGCTCCGTTGGCGAGGGGAGAAAGCCCGAAGGTGAGAGAGCACAGTCGGGGGTGGAGAGCGGTCGCCGGGTGGGTAAGGGTCGGTTGGAGCCGGGAGGGAAACGGAGGGGGAGAGCGTTGAAGAAAGGGTTTTTTTTTTTTTTTTTTTTAAGGGTAAAGGCGCAGGAGGGGTAGAGGCCGCAGTATAGAGAGAAGGGTTGAGGGGGGGTGAGTAAAAGGGAGAGGTAATAGGTAAAAAATGGAGATGGCAAACCGGAGGAGTTGGAAGAACCTGCTTCGCTGGGCTGAGCAGGAAGTAGAACTGGCCTCGTGGGAGAGGAGGACTGGGAACAAAGAACTGAAATCTCCCAAGAGGCTATGCGCTACTTCCTGCTCGAGCTGGGCGGTCCTAGGTTCCCAATACTCACGGATTGTTCCTGCCATCTGAACCTACAGAATGGATAACCTTAGAAAACTCTAGGCTAGTATATCTGGAGGGGTTTAATTTAAGATTCGGTTGGCATGTGTATATGTGGTTTAATAAAACAACAGTTCATAACGAGTTTAGTCATCACTACATAAGAAAAGCATTAATAAAGGTGTGGCTAAGATATAAGAATAAATTGTATATGAAGATCCCTTTATGGATTTCCAATCAAGAAGCATTTCACAAGAGAGAAGACATCTATAAATATAAATGGTTAACATACCAAGAGATGTTGAAAAAACAAGGAAATAATTATAGGATGAAAACACAGGAGGAACTGAATGAAGGTTGGGGATGGCTCTGGTTATTATATAGACAACTGTGGGAAAAGTTCAAACAAGATACTAAACTAGAGGGTATAGAAATGGAACAAAGAGAATTAGATGCATTAATATATGGAGGAAGGGAAAAATACTCTCAAAAATTTATAAGACTCTATTGACACTTAACTTGGAACGAGAACAAATTAAACCTAATATGATAAAATGGGCCCAGGATATTGGCCATAATATTCAACTAGAACACTGACTGGGAAAGATTATGGAAACAAAAAATTAAAATTTACAAAAAGTAACAATGTAAAACACCTATAAAATGATTTTGAGATGGCATCTCACACCAGCAAGAATAGCCAGGATATATAAGAACTCTTCAGAAAATTGTTGGAAATGTGGGGAAAATATCGGGACATATTATTATATGTGGTGGGGATGTGAAAAAGTCAAGAAATACTGGAAAAAGATACACCAATCAACTATAAATATATTAAAAGTGGACATACCGTTTGAACCTGAGGTCTTTTTACTAAATATGATACATAATGTAGAAAAAGACACACAAAGAAATATTGGAGGATTTTATTGTATATGTCAATAGCTAGTTAACATATAGTATTGTATAGTATAAAGGATAGTTATTGGCAAAGAATTGGAAATGTCAAAATGTACCATCGACCGATGATTGGACTATGAAATTGTATGATATGTACGTTATGGGTAAGATGACAATTTTGTTAGATGAGAATAACAAATATGGAGGAGTGGCAGATACTAATACCTCTTTGGAAAGACAAAGATGGGGGAGAAGCCTACAATGGGCATAGAAGACTAAGAGATCAAAAGAGTATAGAAAAACAGGAAATGTAAAACGAGAGAGGATGTAGAAATGGGGAGGAGAAGCATGATATGAAAATCAATTTGGGGAAAAAAAAGAAAAAGGAAATACTGTAATTTTTTCTTTTTTTGAATAAGAGAGATGTGAATGGAAAAAGATGTTTTGTTTGATGATGGACTGGAATGTTTTTGATGAGCTGGATTTTATATTGTAAATAATAATAAAAATATGAAAAAAGAAACACAAAAATGCAATAATTGTATTAATAATTGGGCACCATTTGCCCAGCTTTGTACAAATGATGCTTTATTATACCCTAGGCTGCAATTCTGTTGTGACTGGAGGTTCTTCTTTATTTTCTATTTTAAAAATGATTAATCAGAATATTACATTTAAGTACTTATGTTGCTATTCATAAAATAGTTACCTATTGATTTTAATACATACATATAAATACAAATGGTCCAGATCAAATACAGGGCTTGCATCAATTCTACTACTTTGATATATGTCCCCTCTATCCTAAAAATTTGGCTTGGACAGGCTGGGAACCCCCACACCATCCCATTTTCAGGCAAAACAGGGGGCTAAATTGTGGGGGGGACATCACATTAGTATTCAGGTGTGGTGTGGTGTTAGAGCTGGACCATTAAGAAAAAGTGTTCAAGAAAGTTACCCTCAACAGACTGTGAAACTAACAACCATGTGTATCATGATATACCTGTCAAGTCATGTTACCTCCTAAATGTAACCCACTATCTTCAGAGGGAGAGAAGAGACAGGCACAGCCTCATCATGCCTAGGCCAAGAAGCAGATGAAAGCTTCCCCCCACCCTCTACATCTCTACTGCCACTACCGTGGCTTTGGAGAGAGAGATATGAGGCAGTATCTGCTGGACTTAATCCCTTCCTACACTGCCCTCCTCTTTTCTTTTTGTGTCATGTCTTAATTAGATTGTAAGCCTGAGGGCTGGGAACTGTTTTGTTGTTCTTTTACTTATAAATCACCATGTACAGTGATGGAGCTACAGTAGGACCCCCGTATCCACTGATTCATTATCCACAGGACACAAAACAGCACACCTACCATAGAGTCTTCCTAAAAAATATGTCCTCTCTGGCCATTTTCTAGGTCATCCAAGCAACTCTATGGTATTTTAAACCAGGAAGTCCCATTATTTTCAATAGCATTCACTATTATTCATGGTTTTCGGTATCCATGCCCCACCCAGAACAAATCCCCAGCAGATATAGGGGTCCTACTATATATAAATAAATGAAAATAAGTACAGTTGTCCCTTCACATTTGCTGGGGTTTGGTTCCAGGACTTCCCATGGATACCCAAATCCGTGAATACTCAAGTCCCATTATATGCAATGACATAGCAAAATGGTGTCCCTTTAGATATTTAGAATATTTAGATCTGTGGATACCAAATCTGTGGATACAGAGGGACAACTGTATAACAAACATTTGTAGCAAGCATTCTAAGTATCTGGAAAGAACTACCAAGATTATTATCTTATTTTGTAAACCATTACTGGATGAAGCTTCTTTTCTGTTTCATCTGGGATTTATTTCGGGTGGGGGGTTGAGTTAGTGGTTTGAATTGCTTCACTATATCCATAGCATTCCCTCCTTTAGTCAGATGTATATTACTCTAAGTCAAAGGCACAACTGATTAAATTGTATGTGACTGCTTGCACTGTACATTTTGCAAAGGCCTTTGGCTAAAACGTATAAATATGACAAAATACGTGCAGCAAAACCAACATCTCAGGCTTAGTGAGTGGATAGTTAACATTCCTTTCAGACAGTTTTTCTTTTTCTGAATTAATTTAGGAACTATGAGCATACATTTTTGGTTGGTTTGCTTCCATTCATAATAACTACATTTCGTTTATATTTCTACAACAGCTGATCTTTAACATGCACTCTTTGTCCAGAATGCCTGGATGACAATGATCTAGTTCATTTACACTGGTATAATCTTGGCTGTGTATTAAGAAGTTAGCGATAATAATCAATGGTAACATATTCCAACTGAAAGGCCCATTTAGTACACTTGCATTTGATCGCCTAGCAATATGCAAGCCTCCTGAACACCTACTAACACTGCATTCTAGAGCAGTGGCTCTTAACCTTTTCTTTACCAGGGAACCCCTTTAAATATCTTTTGTTGCTGTGGACACCCAAGACTTAACTCAAGATTTAAAACCCTAATAATCATAATAAAACCTAATAATAATAATAATAATAATAATAAATACAATTACACCATCCATTAAACCTCCTGTGAAAGGCACTGGAGGGGGAGGGAAGACTTTTCTTCTCCTTCCTGCATGTTTGTGACTGGAGTGGATTGAATGGCAATGTGCAGGCCAAGCCAGCCTTTGCCTTGACTCCTATCAGATGGCTATTCCAATGTGGGGAGGAGGTGAGCTAGAAGCCTTCAAGCCTTTGCAGATCCCCCTGTGAGGACACTGCAGCCCCCTGGGGTCCACAGACCATAGGTTCAGAACACTGTGTGTCATCCCCACCCCCATGTGACACATTTGTGCTCATTAACTATAATTCTTTCTTCCTTTCCTGCAAATTTTAAAAAGCTCTTAAGATGGATCTCTTCCGGCAAGCCTTTCCTGAATAGATACCGGGCCATCTTAATTAGTCCGATCCCATCCAGCTTTTTATCATGTTGTTTTTAGTATTTTTAGTATGTATTGTGTTTTAAATGTTTAATTTTTTAATTGTATTTTAAGGGGTGGGTGGGATGGAGGGATTGTATGTAGATTTTAATGCTGTAAGCTGCCCCGATTGCATTTTGTAGAGGGGTGGGATATAAATAATAATAATAATAATAATAATAATAGTTGTTGTTGTTGTTGTTAATTTGCTACAGCCAATAGCCAATAGATCAGCACTGGTCTATGGGCCACCACTTTGAGTAGCACTCTCCTCAAGCACATGCTGCAAAAATCATTTCTGAAACCAATTACTGTATGTATTATTATAAAATCACAAACAGGAGCACACACACGAAAGGGATTTTAACTTCCAACAAACCAAGCTAAACTTCATTTTTTTCTGAATGGAGAGGAAATGTTCAGAGAATTTTAATCAGACTGCATTTCACAATAAACAGCACACACCAAGGTGTACTGCTGTAGGGCCAAACTAACCACGAATAAACTATGCAAAGGACATAGCTCACATGATGTGCATGCACACAAGTCCCAGATTTAAACCCTCCTTTTTCCAGGTAGGGCTGAAATCTTTGAAGAACCACTGCCAGCAAGTGTACAGAGGAACCATACTGGACCAATGGTTGGACAGTCGCTTCTCATATGACAGTTTCTCACCTCTCTAATCTTGACTTCCAGGCAGCTTTCAGTGATGCGTACAAGTCAGATCAGTAAGCAGACAACTCAGACCTACTATATAAGTTGTGAACCCCAGGTCTGTTGGGATTTCCGGAAAATAAAACAGGATCAATGTCTGGGAGGGGGAACCCACTTTTTGGGCTACAATTCTAAGAATGCCCCAGCTAACATGGTGGTCACTGGAAGTTATAGTCCAATAAAGGAAATTTTCTATGTTCTGCCTCCACCATGTGCCCCCGCCCCCTGTATTTTGTTGCCCTTCATAAGTACAGGAAGAGACACAGGCTTTTAGTTCTGCCAAATAATGCATCCTATTTTATCCATGTTATCAATACTTTAGATGTTTTATTCATTTATGATATGCATTTGTTTAGATAATGTTGTTTCTTGTTATCCTTAATAAAAAAAGGTTTTTTTAAAAAAAAAAAGTTCTGCTAATGTCAAAGAATGAAAAGACATGGACAGTTCTGGGCACCACAATTCAGGAAGGATACTAAGAAGGTGGAAAGTGTCCAGAGGAGGGCAACCAGGATGGTGGGAGGTCTGGAAGTCATGCCCTATGAGGAGCAGCTTAGAGAGCTGGGCATGTTGTCTGGAGAAGAGAAGGTTGAGAGGTGACATGGTAGCCATGTTTAAATATTTGAAGGGATGTCATACTGAGGATGGGAAAAGCTTCCTTTCTGCTGCTCCAGAGACTCGGACATGGAGCAATGGGTTCAAACTACAGGAGAAGAGATTCCACCTAAATATTAGGAAGAACTTCCTGAAATTAAGAGCTGTTAGGAAATGGAATGCACTGCCTTGTAGTGTGGTGGAGTCTCCTTCTTTGGAGGTTTTTAAACAGAGGTTGGATGGCCATCTATCGGGAATGATTTGATTGTGTATTCCTGTATAGCAGGGGGTTGGACTGGATAGCCCTTGAGGTCTCTTCTAACTCTATGATTCTATGACAGGTGTGCATTTAACTGCCGACCCACAAGGGAAAGGCTTTGGCTCCTTCCTTTTAAGGCCTAGCCAGTTGACACAACCCATCCACACCATGCACAAGACAGAAAGGAGAGCCTCATTCAAGCTCTGGAAACTCTTGGGGGAAAGAAGAGAAGCAGGGAAAGAGCTACAAGGAGTGTGAAGTCGAAGGCTTTCACGGCCAGCATCCATAGATTTTCCTTGGGGTTTTTCCGGGCTGTGAGGCCGTGTTCTGGAATCGTTTATTTCTGACGTTTCGCCTGCATCTGTGGCTAGCATCCTCAGAGAATGGTTGTGTAGGTGTGTGTGTGGAGTTCATATGCTGTGAACCCCTGTTGCGGAGGATATGTAAATTTGTGTAATTGAATGGTTAGTTTCTGGGTATAGTTTCTGACATGTAAATGCTATTTGAAAACACAGAAATTCTAGACCAGACCAACAACTATCATGTCAGAATGCACAGAGAAGCTATTGAAATCCACAAACACCTGGACAACTTCAACAGCAAAGAAGAAACCCCAAAAGTATACAAAATCTGGCTCCCAGTTTTGAAGAACAATAGAATCAAAACTCAACATTTACAAAAGAATTCCACCCAGGGACAGGGGGATTCCCAGCAGATAATGGGCCATCAACCAACCATTAGCCAAACAGACGAGCCTTGCATTTCTATACCCAGAAACTAACCATTCAGTTACACAAATTGCATATATTCCCCAACAGGGGGTCACAGCATATAAACCCCCCATACACTCCTACCCAAGCATTCTCTGAGGATGCCGGCCACAGATGCAGGTGTGACGTCAGAAAGAAACTACAGTTGTCCCCCCATATTCACGGATTTGGCATTCATGGATTTAAGTATTCATGGCTTGAAAATATTCTTTAAAAAAATAATAATCCAAAAAGGAAACCATGATTTTGCCATCTTATATAAGGGATACCATTTTGCTATGCCATTGCATATAATGGGACTTGAGTATTCACGGATTTAAATATTCACGGCTTGAAAATATTCTTTAAAAAATAATAATCCAAAAAACAAACCTTGATTGCCATCTTATATAAGGGACACTATTTTGCTATGCCATTGCATATAATGGGACTTGAGTATTCACGGAATTAAATATTCACGACTTGAAAATATTCTTTAAAAAATAATAATCCAAAAAGCAAACCTTGATTGTGCCATCTTATATAAGGGACACCATTTTGCTATGCCACTGCATATAATGGGACTTGAGTATTCACGGATTTAAATATTCACGGCTTGAAAATATTCTTTAAAAAATAATAATCCAAAAAACAAACCTTGATTGCCATCTTATATAAGGGACACTATTTTGCTATGCCATTGCATATAATGGGACTTGAGTATTCACGGAATTAAATATTCACGACTTGAAAATATTCTTTAAAAAATAATAATCCAAAAAGCAAACCTTGATTGTGCCATCTTATATAAGGGACAGCATTTTGCTATGCCACTGCATATAATGGGACTTGAGTATTCACGGATTTGGGTATCCACGGGGCGTCCTGGAACCAAACCCCAGCGAATGTGAAGGGACAACTGTATTCCAGAACACGGCCTCACAGCCAGGAAAAAACCCAAGGGAAAAAAGCGACAAGGAGTGTCCAGAAGCAACAAACAACCTCCCCCTGCCCACCTCCGCCCCAAGGCTGGAATAGCTGCGGGGGTCTTTGCAATGCAACTTCCAGCAACATGGAGCAAAAGAGGCATTTGCAGCTGCTACTGACCTCCCCCCTCACCACCAGAGATAAAACTGGGGAGAATCCCCTTGCGCCTCCCTTCCTCTGCTCCCCGCCTCAATCCCTGAGTCTCCCCACCGGGGCTCCCCGCACACCCCACTCCACTGGAGGCGTGACAACCGGTGGGTTCTCCTCCCCGCCTCGAGAGACGCTGCCCACCGGGGCTCTCCACCTCCGGCTCACCTTCTGTCGCTTCGCCCGGCCGCCCGCGCCAAAGAGGGACCCGCGTGCCGACTCCAACCCCGGGCAATTCCAGGAACACCCTTCCCACTCGCGCCGAGTGCGCATGCTCAGCGGAGCTGCGCAGGCTCAGTCATGGCACCTGGAGCAGCTTCCTGCCTTCATTTTGCCCTCACTTGGTGGGAGGGGGGAGGAAAGCTTGCCTTTTAGGATGTCCTTCCCAAAGAAACAGTGAGGCTGGTTCTTATTCCTCCTGTGCAACAGGCTTCCTGAACAAAGTAGCAAGCAAAGTCCAATGGATGTAGACTAGAAAATGGTGCATCCTGTTTGATCCATGTTGCCAATACTTTTGATGTTTTCTTCATTTATGGTAGACATTTGCTTAAATAATTTGGCTGAATCTACACTACACAAATAATCCAGTTTGAAACTGGATTCTTTGCCATGGCCCCACCCTATCCAATCCTGGGGTTTGTAGTCTTTAGCCCTCTGTGCCAAAGAGTGCTGTTGCTTCACCAAACTACAAATGCCAGGATTTCATAGGAAGGAGCCATGACAAATAATCAATAGTAATAATAATAATAATATCCCATAATTACATTAATACCCTAACCCACCCACCCCTTAAAACAATATTAAAAAGATTAAAAACATACAATACGTTGAAATCCAGTTTCAAACGGGATTATTTGTGTAGTGTGGATGCATCCAAATAATATTATTGCTCATTCTTCTCAATAAAAAGTTTTTTTAAAAAAACAAGATTTCTGTTTAAATAGTATTCCTCGGTGAGGCTGTACAAAAGGGTTTGTTCTCTGGGAAAATGTGGTTTGTGTGTGTTTAATTCAAGACCAGACTGTAAGAACTATAGAGATTGGAAGTACGGTACTAAGCATGCCCAATGAGTTTGTTAGTTTCTTCCTAAATTAGATTTAGGTGCCAATATGAGAACTCTTGAGTAACAGGATGGAAAATAATAATAGGATTGGTCTTTCTGTTTCAAAGACAGGGAAACCCACAAGAAAACACCGTCTTGGCCTGGATTTCAGAAAGGAGGGCGAGCAATCTGCTCCTAGGCATGTTTACTCGAAAGTAAGTCCCACTGTATTCAATGGGGCTTACCTCCAGGTAAGTGGACAAGAGGAATTTTGTAGTCTTGTTGTAAACAAAAATATATGTCCTGCACAGTGCAGTGTTTTGTTTCAAAACAGCATTTTAAATTGCACATTGGGAGTGTGGCCTGACTGGCTAAGTGAAAACTTTGTGGACCCTTCCTTTTAAACCATTTGAAGACAATGTGCAGCTTGTGTAACTGTAATTGCATATATGCCTGAGAAAGAAGTGTGTGTGTGTGTGTTGAGTTGGTCTAATAAAGGTGTGAGTATCTGTTCAAGTTCTCCTCTCCTTTCCCAGCCTCTTCTACAGGGCAAGTGAGGGGAAGGAGAGATCTGCTTGCCTCTTCTCACCAGCACAAAAGCTGTTGAGCTGCTGCCATTCCTAAAGAAAGATCCAAAGAGTGCATCTACACTGTAGACATAATGCAGTTTTGATGCCACTTTAAGTGTTGTAGCTCCATCTTGGGATTTTTAGTTTTACAAGGTCTGTACCCGTCTCTGCCATAGAGTGCTGGTGACAAACAAAACTACAAATCCCAGGATTCCATGGGATGGAACCATGGCAGTTAAAGTGGTATCAAGCTGTGTTATTTCTACAGTGTAAATACATCCTTAGCTAATGCCACCTACCTACATAAGCTAGGAATTTGTATGTTTTGCAGGACACTTTCACTCACTTCATGGCAGGAAGGATTAAGGGTCACCAACAGAAGTGACATGAACAGTGATGCAGGGGTGGAACTGTAGTTATGATCCAAACTTTTTTTAAAAAAATTATATCCTACCTTTTTCCCAAATGGGACTCAAAAGGGCTTACAATATACTGTATCTTCAAAAAGAGCAGCTAAAACAATATGGAGTACAAATGTTTAAAAAGCATTAAACCATCATTCTAATGAAAACACTACCATACTTTTAAATACATTAATTTAACAATTAAAACACAGGAAATACATATTAAGAAAAGCACACCAAATTGCTTGTCCTTCTACCCTGGTCAGTTAAAACCCAAGTCCTGATTAATCAGAATGATCTTTGCTTGCCAACAAAAAGACAGTGGGGGACAAATCAAACCTCCTCTGGAGGAAGTTTCATACCGTAGGAGCAGACACCAAGAAGGCTCTCTCCAATGTCCTTATCAACTAAGCCTGAGAAGCTGGTGGGATGGAGAGAAGGCCCTCCCCTGAAGATTGTAAGACTCGGCTGGGCTCATATCGGGAGATATGGACTTTCAGATAGTATGTAGAATAGAGCCAGAAATGCCTAGGAAGATGCAGGAAATATTTACAGACTTCTAGTACCTAACTAGTGTATCTTCAAAAATCATCCCTGTGAATGTATGCAATTAAGAACCCATTCATGGAACCCATTTTTTCCATCACCACGCCTATTCTCACCAGCAACTTTTTTATTTTGTGTGCACTTTAGGGTTATGGCGACCCCAAGGTGAACCTTTCACAGGGTTTTCTTAGCAAGATTTGTTCAGACATACTTTACTAGTGCCTTCCTTTGAGGCTGAGAGAGTGTGACTTACCCAAGATCACCTAGTGGGTGTCCATGACTAAGTGGAGGTCTGAACCCTAGTCTCTAGAGCTGCAGTCCAATACTCAAACCACTATACCATGCTGGCTCTCTTACTTTTATATATACCCTCATTAGAAAGGCAGCAGTAGTAACCTGCAGCTGATGCTTGCTTCAAACTGGCACAATCTGGAATTCAGAAAAAAAAAAAAAGACTCGGAAATAGCATGAAAAGTTTCCTATTAAGATTTCTGTGAATAGTAGGGCTATCAGGGAATTGACTCTGAGACAATACTTGCCCAGAGCTGCAGCCTTGACAAATGAAAAGAATGGTTGTTGATAGCCTTACATTGTTCTCTCAAGTGGAATCCTTTTTATCTCTTTTTCTCTGTTCCTTTATTTGGTGGAGTTTTGCTATTCTCCTGGGGTCACATGGCTATCTGTCTAGACAAGCTTATTTATTTGGCATGCAGCAAATTGGCACATAGCATTCTAGGAGATCACACAATCCTTGTTGAGAAAATGGTCATGGTGCTATATCCCCATTTCTGCCACTGTGTGCTTGCTGCACAACAGTGCTGGTAACCACAAGAAAAGGATTCTCATGGATATGTCTAACTGAAGATATATTCACAGACCACTGGAATCTCTACTTGTGTTCCCTCTACTTTGAGCTTTCTCTGGCTTGTGGATCAGCAACTTGTCTCACTGTAGAGGTTATTGGTGAAGGATTGTGGGAGTTGCAATCCAGTGACATTTAGAACACTACACCTTCTCTGCCCTGGTTCCATCCATTACCCACATTTTATTCACATCGAACATATAACACATGGCATAAAAACATGACACCATTTTAATACCAAGACCAGAATCAATTATGGTTGTCAAAGCTGAACAGCAAAGAAAGCTCACTGGGAAAACATCAACTGATTTGAAATGTGGTGCTGGAAAAGAGTTCTATGATTACTATGGACTACCAAAAAAGATAAATCAGTGGATTTGAGAGCAAGTCATAGAATCATAGATTTGGAAGACACCACAAGGGCCATCCCAACTGAGGTTGTCATATTTCAGACATATCATAAAACAAATGAATCTTTGGAGAAGACCATGATAGACATTAGTAAAAGTGGAAGACCACAGAACTAATAAAAAAAGTCATGCCCTTGAATTTGCAAGATGTGAGCAAGGCTGGGTTCTTGGAGGTCTCTTATAAGGTAATCATAAGTCCAAAGGATTGTCTAAATGGTCAAAAAACTTCATGGAATTGGCAGGGAATCCTACCTGTCTAAATGGGCTCCTGCACCAACCCATACTATTTGGAAGGAGAGGGGACCCAAAATGGCAAAAACAACACAGAAAAAGCCTTCGTGGCTTTTCCCGTACATTTTTTAAAACTATAACGGGGTGCTCATTCCTGCTTGTTAGAACAATCAAACAATAAGCAATTTGAAGGGAAGCACAAAGCTGTTTGGCTGGGCAACAGCGGGGGCAGGGCTTGCTAACAGGCCAAGCACCTGCTGCCACCATGTTGCTAAGACGATAAAATGGGATGGTTAATTTTTGTTTTGCTTTCTTGTAAAATCAGAAAATCATTATATCATTAAAGCACACCTTGAACAACTTTTTAAAAAATCTCGTAAATCACTCACAGACACCATCTGGAATGCAAAGCTTATGGGGGCTTCTAAGGAAAAAACACACCCCATGTTATGACATATCGCTGCTGCTGCGAGGTGCCATTTCTATAAGGTACTCTGTTTCCCCCCCCCTCCTGTAGATAGGCCCCAAGTCTATTTGAGTGCAAATAACAAAAGGAACATGCTTGTCAAAAGAAGCAAAAGCCAAGACTCTTTAGATACACCCGAATGATGTAGCGGGCACATAACATGTACACAACCAGGCTGATATCAGTGCAAAGTTAGATGTAAATGCCTTTTATATGCAGTTGAAAGACAGATTACTTCACTTTTACATCAGTGCAATCCAACATATTTTCCCCCTTGGATTTCTCATTTTCTTGCCAACAAATCAAACCTCCTTTATGTGCATGTAAATCCACATTTCAACAGATTCACCTTAACATAATTGGAAGATAAGAAGACACCATTAATGCTTCTAACCTAAATTCTCTCGAACATTAAAAGTTGTAAGCTGTGGTAAAACTTGGTTTTTGAAGAAGTCAGGAAAAACTGTTGACTTCCATTGTAACTTTGTTGTAATTAACCTTTTTTTCCTGAACAAGGCATGTTCCCATCTGAATGAAAACTATAACTAACATAATTATGGCAGTGCTTCTTTCCACTTTCAGTAAGCTTGAGTCTAAGAAACTATTTTATAGAATAGGTGCTGAGTGTACCATGCTAACTGACCTTTAAGACAGCATCCATCAAATGTAATTTGCTTTTCAGCAAAGACCTTAAAAGCTAGCGCCACTATTTATTTGATGACAAACATTCTTTGGCCAAGATGTTTATCTCTCCATGTCTGGCTATTACAACACAAAAGCAAATTGTGTAGAAAAGCTTAGGCTACACATTTCCAAACAGTTGATAAAGGCAACATGCTCATAACATGTTCTGCTGTCCAACAACATCGGAATCGGAGGCACTGCGCTCCAGTGGTTCCGGTCCTTCCTCTCGGGCAGGTCCCAGAGGGTGTTGCTCGGGGACAGTTGCTCCAGCAGAAAGGAGCTTACTTGTGGTGTTCCGCAGGGCGCCATCCTGTCCCCGATGCTGTTTAACATCTATATGAAGCCGCTGGGTGAGATTATTCGGAGTTATGGGGCTGGGTGTTATCAGTACGCTGATGACACCCAGATCTATTTCTCCTTGTCCCGATCGTCGGCCTCGAATTCCAATGGTGTCTCTCCTCTTAATGACTGTCTTAAAGCAGTAATGGGCTGGATGAGGAAAAACAGATTGAGATTAAATCCAGACAAAACGGAGGTGCTCACGGTAGCGGCCCCGAAACCAGGAGTTGGGTTGCAACCTCCAGTCCTGGATGGGGTCACGCTCTCCGTTAAGGACTGTGTTCGCAGTCTGGGGGTGCTCCTTGATTCATCGCTTCAGATGACTAGTCAGGTGAATGCGACAGTCAGGAGCGCCTGTTATCAGCTTCGGCTGATACGCCAGCTGTGCCATTTCCTGGAAGTAAAGGACCTCGAGACTGTGGTGCACGCGCTGGTAACCTCTCATCTAGATTTCTGCAATGCGCTCTACATGGGGCTGCCCTCATGCTTGGTCCGGAAACTTCAGTTGGTACAAAATATGGCAGACAGAGTGGTCTCGGGAACATCTCGGAGAGACCATATAACTCCAGTGTTAAGATCTCTCCACTGGCTGCCTATCAGTTTCCGGGCCCAGTATAAGGTGTTGGTTATTACCTTTAAAGCCCTAAATGGCTTGGGTCCAACTTATCTCCGGAACCGCCTCCTCCCATACAATCCTCCCCGCACACTCCGGTCCTCTGGGAGGAATTTGCTTCAGCCACAAAAATCTAGGCTGTCTGCAACCTCCCAGAGGGCCTTTTCGGTAATCGCCCCCAAATTGTGGAATGACCTGCCGAACGAGATCCGTCAGATAACAACCCTGAGTAGCTTTAAAAAAGCACTAAAGATGGATCTCTTTCGGCAGGCCTTTCCTAATTAGATCCCGGCCTCAGGGGATCCTGGCTTCTTTTAGTATGCTGGCCATTTATAGTATTTTATAGTATTTATTGTTTTTAATTGTGATTTTATATCAGTTGGTTTTAATTTACAATTGTTTAATATTTTTTTATGGGGGAGGGTGGGGTGGGGGGTGTTTGGGGATTTTATCTGTATTGTATTTTAATTTTTGTAAGCCGCCCCAATTGTTTTAACAGAGGGGCGGGGTATAAATAAATATTATTATTATTATTATTATTATTATTACATGTATCAATAACTGCAGACAGCAATATGGAAACAGGCTTCAGCATGTTGTGAATTGTTTTAAGAACTGCCCCTGAAATGCAATATAGTGCTGTATGGAGTAAAGTCAGGAATCCAAGTCTCATTTTTAAGAGCTTCAATCATTTTAGGAAACAATGTAGGAGGAGCCATAGTTCAGTTGGAGAGCATCTTTAAAGCTTTGCTCAGGACAGTTTCCTTGCAGTAATCCAACGTGCAACTCAATCCCCTGGAACTTCCCAGGCTGCAAACCAGAGCTCACTTCCATATACAGTTGTCCCTTCGTATTCATTTGGGTTTTGTTCTAGGACCCCCACCCCCCATAGATACCAAAATCCGTGAATACTCAAGTCCCATTATATGCAATGGCATAGCAAAATGGTGTCCCTTATATAAGATGGCAAAATCAAAGTTTGCTTTTTGGATTATTATTTTTTAAAGAATATTTTCAAGCCATGAATACTTAAATCCGTGGATACCAATCCATGGATACAGAGGGACAATTGTAATAGCCTCCTTACTTTAAATACAAGTTGACCCCCGTATCCACGGTTTCAGTATCCACAGATTCACTTATCCACATCTGAAAAAATATGTTCCCGCTAGGTATTTCTAGGTCCTCCAATGTGACTCTATGGCATTTGTCTCATTGAAAATAATAGGGTTCCCTCTTATCTATGGTTTCCAGTATCCCTGGGGGAGGTGTCTTAGAACGTATCCCCTGTTTATATAGGGGTCGACCTATACTCTCTGATAGATCACAATAGAAGAAGATTGTAGGTTTTGGGGAATCCCTGCAGGCTGCATCAAGCCTGGGAGCTAGAGGTTTCCTATTCCTGCTGCATATGCAAAAAGTCCCACATGCAGTTGAATTTCTCACACTGCAGAGCTGAAAGTGTTCCTGCCACTAGTAGTTAGAGGAAACAGTGTCAGGAGTCTATGTGTAACTCAATGACTTAATGTGTTCAAAGCAGATGTGACTATTTTTTCCCAACATTACACTCACAAACATTTAGGGCCCTTTCACATTACACAGTTATAACACTATGATTCCTCTGTAACTGCCATGGTGTCATCCTATGGATTCCTGGGATTTGCAGTTTAGGGAGCATTTAGAATTCTCAGCCAGAGAGCTCTAGTGCCTCACCAAAGTACCAACCCTAGGATTCCATGGGATGTATCCATGGCAGTTAACGTGGAGTCATAGTACTATAATTGTGCAGTGTGAAAGGGACCTTGTTTGAAAACTAAGGGCATGATGCACCATAATTTTATACAGTAGCACCTCCATATATGCAGGGGATTGGTTCCAGGGCGCCCTGCAGATAATTGATTCCATGGATAATAGCAAACACTTCCGTCGCCATTGCCACCACAGAAGCCATCCGGGAGGTCAAGGGAGAGCTTCCCAAAACTTAAACCACTCTGCCACAAATGTAGGATTTAGTTGTCTTCTGGCTCATAATTTTGTCTATTTGGTTATTTTTAATAACAAAGCAAACAGCTGTATTTTATTTATCCACTCCTAGCATGTAGTAATCATAGTACTTCTCCCACATTAAATAACCATTTATTTATTTCATTGGGTGATACATTTTGAATACATCTGAATTAAATACCGTATATTCCGGCGTATAAGACGACCCGGCGTATAAGACGACCCCCCAATTTTTAAGGGGAAATGCAGAGTTTGCGATATATTCGCCCTATAAGACGACCCCCTCTTCCAACGCATAGCCCCCGCATGCCCCTCCTGCGCTCTCTTCCAGGAGGGAGTGCAGGAGGAGGATGCGGAGGCTGTGCGCCCAAAAGGGGCACGTTCGCCCCTTCTCCCCACCTTCCAGGAAGGTGGGGAGAAGGGGCGAATCGCGGTTTGGCCGCGCAGCCTCTCCATGCCCCTCCTGTGCTCCCTCCTGGAAGGGAGCACAGGAGGGGGATCGGGAGGCTGCCCGGCCAAACCGGGCACGTTCGCCCCTTCTCCCCACCTTCCAGGAAGGTGGGGAGAAGGGACGAATCGCAGTTTGGCCGCGCAGCCTCTCCATGCCCCTCCTGCGCTCCCTTCCAGGAGCGAGCGCAGGAGGGGGATCGGGAGGCTGCCCGGCCAAACCGGGCACGTTCGCCCCTTCTCCCCACCTTCCAGGAAGGTGGGGAGAAGGGGCGAATCGCGGTTTGGCCGCGCAGCCTCTCCATGCCCCTCCTGCGCTCCCTTCCAGGAGCGAGCGCAGGAGGGGGATCCGGAGGCTGCCCGGCCAAACCGGGCACGTTCGCCCCTTCTCCCCACCTTCCAGGAAGGTGGGGAGAAGGGGCGAATCGCGGTTTGGCCGCACAGCCTCTCCATGCCCCTCCTGCGTTCCCTTCCAGGAGCGAGCGCAGGAGGGGGATCGGGAGGCTGCCCGGCCAAACCGGGCACGTTCGCCCCTTCTCCCCACCTTCCAGGAAGGTGGGGAGAAGGGGCGAATCGCGGTTTGGCCGCGCAGCCTCTCCATGCCCCTCCTGCGCTCCCTTCCAGGAGCGAGCGCAGGAGGGGGATCGGGAGGCTGCCCGGCCAAACCGGGCACGTTCGCCCCTTCTCCCCACCTTCCAGGAAGGTGGGGAGAAGGGGCGAATCGCGGTTTGGCCGCGCAGCCTCTCCATGCCCCTCCTGCGCTCCCTTCAAGGAGGGAGCGCAGGAGGGGGATCGGGAGGCTGCCCGGCCAAACCGGGCACGTTCGCCCCTTCTCCCCACCTTCCAGGAAGGTGGGGAGAAGGGGCAAATCGCGGTTTGGCCGCGCAGCCTCTCCATGCCCCTCCTGCGCTCCCTTCCAGGAGCGAGCGCAGGAGGGGGATCCGGACGCTGCCCGGCCAAACCGGGCACGTTCGCCCCTTCTCCCCACCTTCCAGGAAGGTGGGGAGAAGGGGCGAATCGCGGTTTGGCCGCGCAGCCTCTCCATGCCCCTCCTGCGCTCCCTTCAAGGAGGGAGCGCAGGAGGGGGATCGGGAGGCTGCCCGGCCAAACCGGGCACATTCGCCCCTTCTCCCCACCTTCCAGGAAGGTGGGGAGAAGGGGCGAATCGCGGTTTGGCCGCGCAGCCTCTCCATGCCCCTCCTGCGCTCCCTTCAAGGAGCGAGCGCAGGAGGGGGATCGGGAGGCTGCCCGGCCAAACCGGGCACATTCGCCCCTTCTCCCCACCTTCCAGGAAGGTGGGGAGAAGGGGCGAATCGCGGTTTGGCCGCGCAGCCTCTCCATGCCCCTCCTGCGCTCCCTTCAAGGAGCGAGCGCAGGAGGGGGATCGGGAGGCTGCCCGGCCAAACCGGGCACGTTCGCCCCTTCTCCCCACCTTCCAGGAAGGTGGGGAGAAGGGGCGAATCGCGGTTTGGCCGCGCAGCCTCTCCATGCCCCTCCTGCGCTCCCTTCAAGGAGGGAGCGCAGGAGGGGGATCGGGAGGCTGCCCGGCCAAACCGGGCACGTTCGCCCCTTCTCCCCACCTTCCAGGAAGGTGGGGAGAAGGGGCGAATCGCGGTTTGGCCGCGCAGCCTCTCCATGCCCCTCCTGCGCTCCCTTCCAGGAGCGAGCGCAGGAGGGGGATCCGGAGGCTGCCCGGCCAAACCGGGCACGTTCGCCCCTTCTCCCCACCTTCCAGGAAGGTGGGGAGAAGGGGCGAATCGCGGTTTGGCCGCGCAGCCTCTCCATGCCCCTCCTGCGTTCCCTTCCAGGAGCGAGCGCAGGAGGGGGATCGGGAGGCTGCCCGGCCAAACCGGGCACGTTCGCCCCTTCTCCCCACCTTCCAGGAAGGTGGGGAGAAGGGGCGAATCGCGGTTTGGCCGCGCAGCCTCTCCATGCCCCTCCTGCGCTCCCTTCCAGGAGCGAGCGCAGGAGGGGGATCCGGAGGCTGCCCGGCCAAACCGGGCAAGTTCGCCCCTTCTCCCCACCTTCCTGGAAGGTGGGGAGAGGGGGCGAATCGCGGGTTTGCCTCCGCCGCTGCAGAAGCGCTCGAGCAGCGGCTGCGGCAAACCGCAATGTTCGCCCCCCTCCTCTTTCTTCCGTTGCTCCCCAAAGGGGGAGAAGGCAGAGGAGGGGGGCGAATGATCTTCAAAACACTTTGCTTCACCCCCCCTGCCCCATCTCCTGCCTCTTCGCTCCGTTTGCGAAGAGGCAGGAGATAGGCAGGTGGGTGAAGCAAAGTGTATCCGGCGTATAGGACGACTGTCAATTTTGGAGGGCACTTTTGAGTGCTCAAAAGTCGTCTTATACGCCGGAATATACGGTAATTCCAATTACAGTACATTGGTTTTTGGATCAGATGTTGAAACATATCTAGTTATTGCCTTAATATCTCTGTTCATTTCTTTCCAAAATATTTGAATACAATGACATGTCCATCATGTGTGTGTGTAGCTTGCTGGTAGCAAACCATGTTCCAACAAGCATATGTGTTGCTATGATTATAACTGTTCTAATTTTCTCTTTTGTTAGATAGCATCAGTGCTACAACTTAAGACTAATTCTTAAATTAACACAGATTGAATTTATTTCTCCTGAAAAAATAGCATCCATGCTGCTATACTGATCTTGAAGATAACACTTTGGAGCACCTAATAGTTATCTACCACCACCACCCAACTTAAATGGTGAAAAGCTGATTTCTAAAACTAGCATTCCTAATTTTCTTAGTAATATTGTTTCTTACCTGCATCAACTGAAACTGAGTGTTTATTTGACGCTCAAAACGTTTTGTTTAATTTCTACTGTGTATTCTCCTTTATGGGTCTGAAACATGGGTCACCTATCGCCACCACTTACGACTCCTCGAACGCTTCCATCAGCGCTGTTTACGCACAATCCTAAATATACACTAGACTGACTATGTGACGAATGTTGCTGCCCTTGAGCAAGCAGGGATCACCAGCATTGAGGCCATGATAGTGAGAACACAGCTGCACTGGGCAGGGCACGTTTCTAGGATGGAGGACCATCGCCTCCCAAAATAGTACTCTATGGTGAACTCGCCATGGGTCAGCGTAAGAGGGGCGCTCCAAAAAAGCGATACAAAGACTCCCTGAAACAACATCTCAGGCTCGGCCAAATTGATCACCAACAATGGTCCGCCCTGGCCTCACATCGGGAGGCATGGAGACACACCATCCACAATGCTGCAGCCTTTTTTGAGAACTCACGCCGAACAAGTCTTGAAGAGAAATGACAACGCAGAAAAAATCACAACCCGGAAAATCACTCAAGGAAACCTTCTGCTGTGCTTTCTGCAACGGGACTTGTCTATCTCGGATTGGCCTTTTTAGTCATCAGCGCGCTTGCAGAAAGCGCGGGATGAGTCCTTCCTGAATCTTCGTTTGAGAAGAGAAGCCAGAGAGAGAGAGAGAGAGAGAGAGAGAGAGAGATATTTTTGCTCAGAGTGTGAAAATAGTCTTCACTGCTAGCTGCAGTTTCATATATCCACAGGAAGACCTAGAACATATCCCCCTGTAGATATGGGGTTTCCTGTAACATATTTCATTTTCTTATTTTTATTAAAATCTCCTCTACATTCCCACAATAAATCAAAAACTGGTAATTTACCACTATTTTATCTCAAAATATTTGGAAAACACCCACTTTAAAATCTCTGTCAGCTTTGTGACTTGGACATATTTCAGTCGATTTGGACAAAGATTGATCGCTGGGATACAGTGGGGCTTATTTTTGCACGTAGGTTTGAACTGACAACCATGAAGAAACATTACCACATTCTTGATGAGCTGCAGGGAGAAGAGACTATTGTTGTAGAACTCAAAATCAGTTGACTTAATCTAAGGAAGGTTATTGCTTCCAGAGGGTGATGAAATGACACAGCAATCTGTCACTTACGAGTATGAAACAATATTTGCTTGTTGACAAATATCATCTGCTTGACAAATAATACATCTGAAAGTGGGCACAGGAGTATGCAGTTAAACACTTAAAGAAAGGGAATGATAAACCTAGGAACAATTTTTAAAGGATTTCCACAATTACTAATCATTAATTTCTATTTTCTTCCAGTTCATTTTCAGAATCTGTTTTCTAGTGCCTGGATACAGTTTAGGTTTAATGCATTTCCACTGTGATTTGGGCTGATTCCAGGCAGAGTTTGCAGTAATTAAAGTCCTTCATATTCACTGGGGTTTGGTTCCAGAACCCCCATGGGTACCAAAATCTGTGAGTACTCAAGTCCCATTATATGTAATGGCATAGCAAAATGGTGTCCCTTATACAAGATGGCAAAATCAAGGTTTTCTTTTTGGATTATTTTTTAAAGCATATTTTCAAGTAATGAATACTTAAATCCGTGGATACCAAATCCGTGAAAATGGAGGGACAACTGTATAGTAGAATCCTAAGTATACTTACTTAGAAGTAAGGTCCTTATCTTTCATTGGGCTTACATTCCTAGGAAGAGTATTCACACTCAGATACACACTTTAATCTGGGGAGTGCTTTGAGTGTGTCAGAGAGGCTGGGATTAATACCATCAGGAGATTATTTATTATCCTATGCATTTCATAAATAGGAAAATAAAATATTTATTATTTTATTTATGTTATTTATTTTATCATCTTTCAACCCACCAGGGCTCCTGAGATGATGTACAGTGAATTAAAAACATTTAAAGCATTAAAGATGAAAAACAATTAAAAACAAACTGAAACTCCTTTTTAAAAATAGTTTTAGAACCTTAAGCAATTAAAAATATTTTTAAATGGCCAGAGCAGCCACCCCCTTATTTTAAGAACCAAAAGTCTAGTGAAACAGCAGTGTCTTCATTGTCTACCAGAAACTCAGAAGGGATGGAGACAGCTTACCCCCACCCACCTACCCACTTTGGGAGGGAGTTCCACAGCATACAAGGTCATCCGCCAAGGCGGTTTCTGCCCCATAACCAGACCTGAACCCTGATTGGAATGGAGCCAGGTAATCCATTTCATTCAAGACTAAACTATATCATGAGTCTAGATTCCTAGAAATGTCATCCAAGATAGAAAGCTCAAAGATAAGACATCAGAAATTCACATTACACAAACAATCCAGTTTTAACCGGATTTTTTGCTATGGTTCCTTCCTATTGAATCCTGGGTATTATAGCGTTAAAAGCTCTGTAGCCTTCTCTGCTAATCTGTGCTGATGCCTCACCAAACTACAAATCCTGGGATTCCATAGAAAGGAACCATGGCAAATAATCAAGTTTCAAACTGTATTTGTGTTGTGTGGATTTGGCCTAAGATGTATCCATCTTCTTCTGGGAATTTTGGGGGGTTAGGAATTTTTTATTGGAATAAGACCATTCTACTGAAAAATGCAAAAGGCCATAACAATAACACAAAAATAATATTGTTTTCCTCTTTTCTTACTAATACAAAAATAAAACGATCTATCCTAACACTAATACATTTTTCCTCTTAATCTAAACGCACTATAATCACATTATATTTAGGGTAATGGCTATAGAGAACTGATAGTTTCAGTGGTGAATAAGCTCCAGGAGGGATGCCACTAAGAAGCAGTAATATAAATAACATCCCTGAGGAATTTAATCCAAAGAATTTGAAGGACCACATCTTCCTATAGGAGCCTGTTAGAACTCTAAGATCTGTGCAAAAGGCCCTTCTCTGTGTCCCACTACCATGGTGCC
Organism: Gambelia wislizenii; assembly: GCA_030847615.1. Taxonomy (NCBI): domain Eukaryota; kingdom Metazoa; phylum Chordata; class Lepidosauria; order Squamata; family Crotaphytidae; genus Gambelia; species Gambelia wislizenii. The sequence continues at coordinate 58,736,716 of JAUMIR010000005.1, read as the reverse complement.
GTTTACACAATGAAAATGTCCCGGGAAGAATTTGTGTCGATCCCTGGCAGTTTACATGTACATCGGGTCGGACACGTGGTTTTCGGAAGGGGGGCCACCATTTGTCTCTCTACCCGTGGGACTTTCAATCCCGTGGGTTGTGCCAGTTTTTAAAAAAGTCACTGGAGGATTCGGAAAATCAGAAATGTAAACAGCCTGTGACAAGATATCCCGGGCACAGGATATGCCCAGAAATTGCCCTGACCATGGGCGGGCTTTGGCCAATAAGTGGGAGGTGTACCTGCCCCCTTTCTGGCCATCCCAAAATTTGAAGAAGATACATCTCCATTGTTCTTCTGGCCGTCTACCTGTGCAGTTTAAGCAATGGATGCTGAAACCGCACCTTGTCCCAGGAAAGGCGGCCGGGGGATCTCCTGGTCCTACAACGAGACCATAGACCTTTTGGCCATATGGGGTGAGGAAAAGGTGCAGGAATAACTGAGGGAATCCCACAGAAATATTGATCTGTTTGAAAAGATTGCTGCTGAAATGAAAAACAAAGGGCATGATCGCACCGCAGAAGAGTGCTGTACAAAGACGAAACTGATGCGCAAGAATTACCGCCAGCTAAATGACCACAACTCTAAAAGTGGCAACAATGCGGCCACCATGCCCTTTTATAAAGAACTGCATGCCATTCTGGGCGGCGATGCCAACTACCACCCGAAGCAGCTGGGGAGCACCACCGACATTGTGCGTGTTCCACGTGGGTCAGCGATTCCCCATCACGCTCCCCTCACCGATGAAGATGTGGAATTCCCTCCCTCATCCCAAGAGATGCTGCAGGGGTTCTCTGAGGAATTGTTCTCACAGCCCCTAGGTAAGTTTTCCGTTTATTTTTTTTTAAAGGAAGTAGTAGTATGTGAAAACTCAATTAAGCACATTCTCGGATTTCATGCTTTACCCAATAGATGGTGTTTTATAAATGTTCATGGCTATCCCATGGCTTATATGCATGCTGTGTGTTCTTACTGTGCAGGCTGCTACAATTACAGCTTCTGTTGTTTGCTGACATTACACGACATTTCATGTATCAAAGTGAAAACCCGGATGTTAAAAATTCCGTTTTCACAACATCCAAACGATATCTGTAACTTTGTATTCTGTACTGAATAAAAAAATGTTCCATGAGTCCATGGAGTCCTACCTATAAAGAACCATTTCGCCATATTTACTTACATGCCCTCAAATGGTGCTGCTGTGGTCTGCGGGTTCTCCTTTATTTTGCAAATTAAGGCTGTTAAAGCCAAATGGCCTGCTTTTGTTTGTGTGCCCTGGGCATGTAAACTACTGCGTGCATCTTGGCACGTTTGCTATGGCATCTCCTGCAGCAGCCATAAACAAAGAAGACTATTACTTGTTTACTTCTACAACAAGCAGTGCGGAAGTCCTGTGGACTAATTAAAGTGCTTTGAATTCTTCTATTACCCGACTCTCTTATTTCCCTTCACTTTTCTTTTGCATCCAGATGTTTCTGGTACCCAGGGATCTGATGAATCTACTGTTACTTTAACCTTAACTGGGGAGAATTCTGAAACCTTGGCAGTCAATGAAACTGAGGGAAACAACACGGCCGTGGTAGCAGAGATTGATACGGTGTGGTCAACTACCCCATCACGTAATGGTATGTATCACATTGTTACTGAACAGGGTGATTGCTGTACCTTGGTCAGTACTGTAATAAACTTTGAAAATGCTTAATTTTTTCCCACTTTTCTCAGTTGCAGATTTGAGTAATCCTACAGCCACATTGTCCCCCGCTGAAAGGTTGGCCTTATTTCGGAGGAAGAAACGTTCTTCTGGTGTGAATGATCTGATGGCGAATTCGAGATCAATAGCAGAACTTTTTGTGTCTAAAATGGAAAAAATATCAGATAAGCAGACCATGTCTTTGCAAGGCTACCTTGAAAAATTCTATGAGTATTCAGTGGATGAATCTGAGCAAATGCTCAAAGAAATACAAAGACAAAATGATCTGCTTGGGGACTTGCTAACTCACATTAAGTCCATGGATAATTCTAAGAAACGTGTTGTGGTGAAGAGAAAGTGTAACTCAAAAAGTGTAGGTGAGGAAAATAAGGAGAATTCACAAGAAAACAATCATACTACACCCACAAAAAGTTTGCCTGGAAGTGCTTCAACTTCCAGTAGACCTGCGAGGGCAATTAAAAAAAAATGCCCCTGTCATTGTAGTTTTCTATTATCAGTATCAATTGCTGTACCCTTACTTGTGGGGAATACATAATGTACAGTTTTTACATATTTTATTTCTGTTTCTGTTACACTACTCTATCTCATATATGTACCATTTTAAAAAAGTATTCATTTATGGTGATCTTTACAGATTTTTGAAGGGAGGTAGTGAATTTATGGAAAATAAACAGGCTTTTTATTTCAAAACATTAACAGTTTATTTTTTTAAAAGTACTTTAAAATAAATATTTACAATTTTTTTAGACAGAATAATATATTTACAGATATACATTTCTACATATATACATATTTACAAGACAAACAATATTTACAGTATTTACATTATTTACAACATACAGGGACAAACACAAGAAAAGATAACAATACAAGTCAAATTGGGAACATAACACAAACAGTATTATTAGGGGTATTATGCAGCAAATAAATAAAAGAGTACCAAACAGAAATAAATATAAACATAGGAAAACATTTCTGTACAAATGTATATTAAAAAGAAATACAGTCTCTGTTGCTGCAGAAAACAAGCTTGCTCCATCCTGAATATTACATCCCTTCAAATATTTAAACTTGGTTATCAAGTCCCTGTTAACCTTCACGTTGCAAGGCTAAACATACCCAGCTCCCTAAGCCGCTCCTCATACAGTATGGCTTCCAGACCTCCCACCATCCTGGTTGCCCTCCTCTAGACATGTTTATCTGGACAATTATCCTCTCCGTACCCTGATGTTATAAATGGATTCCATGCTTAAGCAGCTATCATCACATATAACCCCATAATATATTTTAATGGCTGTTCCTTGGATTTAGGACTATGTTGTGCTTTTGCTTTCAAAGTTTGAAAAAGTTACTTTTTGGGGTCTCATCTTTCAGAATCCCCTAGCCAGCATATCATAGTACTGTGGAATTCTGAGAGTTATAATCCTGCTGCAACCCCTAGGTATTCCAAATTCTGGCTTTCCCCTTTCCTAGCCCAGGGGGGAAGGAGGGAAGTTGCTGTCTTAATTATCCCCTTCGTTACTGTTATGTAATACTTCCAGCCAGAAATTCTCCTTTCTACAATCTTAAAAACAAAGAGGTCTCTGTGGCAGTATCACCTGTACAGATTTTCTTTGAAGCTAAGCACTGTACCATCATACTGCTTCTAAAGTATAGGTCACACACACACCCATTTACAAGGGGATTTACTTTCCCAGATTTCTGCAGAGGTGTGAAACCACGTATAATAGTGAACCACCATATTATACCACAGAATCATGCCAGAGGACCAAGAAAATGCCTAGAGAGGAGCCCTCTCTAGGCATCTGGCATGACTCTATGGTCAGCTTCTGGCAGAAATTACCCTGAGTTGCACTGGAGGATCTCCCAATGCCTAGAAAGACTACCTCTGACACAACTCCATAGTTCTCCAGATGCCTAGACAGACCTTTTTCCTCTGAAGTGAAACCGTGGGTACTGATCTCATGTAAATGGGCGGCAAACTGTACAATACTTTCTTTCATATATAAGGGTGTCTGGATTTCATTGCTCTGTGAAAAAGCAAACTGCTGTATTGATTTATTTTATTTGTTACACTTATAGCCTGCTTTTCCACTGGTGAGGAAAAGCAGGCTATCTTTTCTCTATTTATTAAAAAAAAAAAATTGAAATATTTATTTCCTGCCTTAAAACCAAGGGCTCATCTATACGAGCCCCCCAAAATCATAGTGCCCTGCAGAAAAAGCAAGTCACAGCAGTTGCGATTTGTCTTAACGGTGGTTTTATCCCCAGCAGCCCCCATAAGGTTTGCATCCTAGATGACAGCTGAGGAAGGGAGAAGAGGGTGAGAGAGCCCTCTTCCCCCTTCCTCAGCCCTGAGGGAGCAAGCAGGCAGATGGCAGAAAAGCCAAGGGAGGGTGAAGAGGGCTCTTTTGCCCTCTTCCCCCTCCCTCAACCCACGGATGGGCGGGTGGCAGCAGGGTGGAGGGAAGCGGGGGAGGAAGAAGAGGAAGAGAGAGCCCTCCTCCTTTCCCTGCCCACAGCAGTGGTGGCAACGGCAGCAGGGGGTGAATGACAGCCGAGCAACCCCCTTCTCCATCCCCGATTGCTGGGGGGGAATGGTGGCTGTGGGCTGCTTGCCTTGCTAGCAAGCCCTGCCCCCTGCGCTTGTCTGGACAATCAGGGGTGCATTTCCTCTTGTTTGGGCAAGCAAATCAAACAATTCACTTGTCCTAATGAGCAGGAATGTGGCCCACCTTGGTTGTTTGTTTTTTTTAAAGACGAGAAAAGCCATGAAGGCTTTTCTGATGAGTTTTTGGCCTTTTGTGCTCCCTCCTTCACAATAGGGTGGAATCACACGGGATGCCCTTAGGATAGGTAGGATTCTCCTCGCATTCCGTGAGGAGTTTTTCACCGTTTGGACAACCCCCAACAATCTCAGGGCAGTGTACAATAAAATCTATTTAGGACAATAAATAACAAAAATTTTAAAAGACCAAATATATTAAACCGTATTTTGCTTAAAACTTGACAATTCAGAACCAGTTAAAACCATTAAAATAATGCCCACCATAGCAAATGTGCAACTTGTATAAAATCAATTAATACCCCACAGCTTCAATAAAAGCCTTCCCTACTTCATCCTGATAAGAACACTATGAGAGAGGTCAGGCTGAGAGAGACTGGCCAGCCTAAGGTATGTTCCATGGCTCAGTGGGGACTCCAAAAACTTGACCCTCTGAAATCCCAGGATAACTGAAGCATACTGGAGTGAATGGCAAAATGTTTCCCCTGTGCCATAATAAAATTGAGGGGTCAGCCTTCAGCAGCAGGTGTCTGTTGCACAGACCATTACATTCATCCAGGGCCCTCTGGAAATACAAGTGCTTCCCTGTAAACTGCAAAAGCAATTTGTGGTGTATGTGGATCTCAGAAGGAAGCACAACAAGAAATAAAGGAACATCTTTTTACAAAAGTGATTTAAGTGCAGGCCCCTAGTTAACAAGTACCTTTCTAAAACAAATATGCTTTAAACAAACAAGGTTTATTGGGAATCAATTAGAACTAACTAGAGGCAGGCAAGTGACCTCTGTGTGTCCAGCAAATTCAAAGTATTTTGAAGCATGGCAAAAGGAGGTGGGGGGGGGGAGATTATAATGTTTTTGTCATGGAACAACACTGCCATCTGGTGGCTTTCTTTAATTAGCATTCAGATATAGTATTTATTTATTTTTTTAAAATATATTCAGGTAGCCCTGTAGTAAAATACAACAAAATACAAAATCCACAAAACAGTGATACCTTTATTGGGCCAACTAAAATGCATAAAATATATCATGAAAGCTTTTGAAGCTTCTCTGGCTTCTTCAAAGAACTTCATTCTACACAGGCCTAAAACATTTTGGCTGCCTAAAACAGAGGAAGCTAGTGCCACCCACATCTCTTGTCCCTCTGCAAGCATCAAGGTGCAGAGTAACCCATGCGGTCAATTTATTTTGATGCCTAAGGCAAAAAATCCCAAACTTGTTTTTCCTCTTGGCAGTAGATATACAACAATAACATGTGATAACTCTCTCTCTCTCTCTGGCTTTTCTTCGCAAACGAAGATTCAGGAAGGACTCATCCCGCGCTTTCCGCAAGCGCGCTGATGACTAAAAAGGCCAATCCAAGATAAACAAGTCCAGTTGCAGAAAGCACAGCAGAAGGTCTCCTTGGGTGATATTTTTGGGTTGTGGTTCTTTTTGCGTTGTCGTTTCTCTTCAAGACTTGTTCGGCGTGAGTTCTCAATAAGGCTGCAGCACTGTGGATAGTGCGTCTCCATGCCTCTCGATGTGAGGCTAGGGCGGACCATTGTTGGTGATCAATCTGGCCGAGCCTGAGATGTTGTTTCAGGGAGTCCTTGTATTGCTTTTTTGGAGCGCCCCTCTTACGCTGACCTGTGGAGAGTTCACCGTAGAGTAGTATTTTTGTGAGGTGATGGTCCTCCATCCTAGAAACGTGCCCTGCCCAGCGCAGCTGTGTTCTCAATATCATGGCCTCAATGCTGGTGATCCCTGCTTGCTCAAGGACAGCAACATTCGTCACATAGTCAATCCAGTGTATATTTAGGATTGTGCGTAGACAGCGCTGATGAAAGCGTTCGAGGAGTCGTAGGTGGTGGCGATAGGTGACCCATGTTTCAGATCCATAAAGGAGGATAGATAGTACAATATACAACAATAACATGTGATAACTAACAGTTTGACAATCAGTATCTGCTGTCTGAAGCAGCTGCTTTACTCAGGCTAATTGATGGTATGGCACTACAAGCACCTCTCTGGCAGTCAAAACACACAAGTAACAAATCAAAAAAAATTTTTTTCCTATGTATGATATCTGAGATCTGCTCCCTGAGGCAGCCAGCTCATTCTGTCTAATGCAGGGCTATCAGTGGTTCAGTTGGTACAATTGAACCAGTACCTCCACTGCCTGGCTCTCAAACTTTGCTTCTCCAGGCATTTGGAACTTCAGTTTCCAGAAGTTTCCAGCGTGGCAATAGCCAGAGATTCTGGAAGATGAAGCCCAAAAAGAAGATAAGGTTTGGGAAACAAAATGTTGAGAACCACAGGTTTAGAGGAAAAGAAGTTGTTTAGTTCTTTCACAGTCATTTCCTGATGCTTTTGTTATCATTATTTTGTGTCTTACATAAATAATTAGGTAAAAATACATGAAAAGGAGTTCACACATAAAGATTTTTCTGCTGCTATGTATTGCACTTTGAATGTATTTATTTAATCTCTATGCTATCACTTGGGCTGTAGCTGGGAGGAGGGGGTGAAGGCATTGCCTCCTCAAATATGAATTCTGCTCCCCATTAAAGTATCCTTCAACCCCCAAATTTCTAGTATAGGAAAGAATGAAATACTGAAAATTGTTCGCAACTAGAACTCATAGTTCCTGTGTTTGCATATTCCCTTAGTATCTTTGCCTGTCCTTTTCCTTTGGATGGCTGAACTATGTTTTTAAATGCTCAGTGGACGTTTTAAGTTACTGCAGTGCTAGAAATTTCAAGAGTGGAAAAAATAGCAATGGGGTGGCTGAATAGTTATGGGGGGATAATGTCCCCTTTTCCCGCACCTCAAAGGTGCAGGAAAACACATGCAGAACAAACACATGAACGTTATAATGTGAATATATATCTCTGCCTTAAACAATGGTAGGAAGAGAAAACAACATTTTAAAGACCAAAAGCAAAGGGAAGCATGTGTATTCTGAAATATATCCCACTGAGATCAGTGAGGCTGACTTCCTTATAAGTACAGGTCAACTCCTTGGGTATATGTTCCAAGACCACCACCCCCATGGATACCTGAAACAGTGGATAATAGGGAACCCTATCATTTTCAATGAGACAAACACCAAAAGTTGACCATAGAATCACATTGGAGGACCTAGAAATTCCTAGAGAGAGAACATATTTTTCAGACGTGGATATGTGACACCGTGAATACTGAATCCATGGACATGGGAGTTGACCTGTATATAGAAAACATGAAGCAAGAGGAGCTAGCTTAATGGCAGGAAGTTGTAATTAGATTCCTTTGAAACCAGTGGAACATGTTAGCCATGGTTTCAGATTTATTGGTGTTAATGGAAATTAAATGTAGCTAACAATCTCTGCCTCCAATGCTAATAGCTAATTTTCTTGCTATTTGGCAAGAATATTTACAATTATTCCTAAGTACAATACCAATGTAGTCCCTGAAGCTGAAACATCAAACCAGAAGCAGGACTACAAGTGATGCTAAGTTAATCTTTTTAAAGTTCTATTAATCTTTTCAGCAATGCAAATACCAGCAACCAGTATGATCAGGTTGGGAGAGGGTAGTGTTTAACCCTTTCTCACCTACCATAGGTCCAATGAAAATCACTCTACACCCTCAATTTGCAACTTTTATTTGAAGCCTCCAAATGGTGCCAATGAGAACTTTCCTCTTAGGACTTTTTCGGACAAAGAAAAAACAACGCTAGCAGCCTCGCCACGTTGCGAGGCTGCAGCACTGCAAGGCGTCTGTTTCGCATGACGCCCGTCCCTAGCGGTACTGTTGCAGTACCGCTGGGACATTTGAGCGTTATATTTCGGCGATTTTTACTCACGGTCGTTGATCATGAGTAAAAATCTGCTAAATATAACGCTCAAATGTACCAGCGGTACTGCAACAGTACTGCTAGGGACGGGCGTCATGCAAAATGGACGCCCTGCAGCACTGCAGCCTCGCAACGTGGCGAGGCTGCTAGCGTTGTTTTTTCTTTGTCCGAAAAAGTCCTTAGTGTAAATAGCAGTACTGAGTACTGGGATTTTTGTCCAAACCGCAACAAGGGAGAAAGATTTAATTTTTTTCCTTCCCTACCTCTTGCATTCTGAAGCCTATTCACCTCCCTGCTCACAGGTGAATGCTTTTTGCATTTCTAAAAATATTGCTGCCACATAAAGAGATGTATTTAATATTACCTATGGCTTGGCTCTAAAGCTTATTCTGAAACTTCAAACTGTTCCTTAATCAGAATAATTATTGATGTCATGTGCCTGCAAGCAATTTCTTACTTATTGGTGACCCTAAGGTGTACCTATCACAGGGTTTTCTTGGCGAGACTTATTCAAAGGGGGTTTCCCTTTCACCTCCCTCTGAGGCTGAGAGAGTATGATTTGCCCAATGTCACCCAGTGGGTTTCCATGGTGAAGCAGGGATATTATTATACTACACTGGCTCTTTTTCAGAATAATAACTGATGTACTGTATATTTAATTAACGTCTAAGGAGATTATCAGACGCAGCAAAAAGTACCTTACCAGAATGCCAGGACAATGTTTCTGTCCTGCTAACAGGACCCGGTTTCACATTACGTCGTTCTTGTTGCATTCTGCTCCTGTGCTTCAGCAGTTAGTAAGGTAGCACTTTTCATTAACAGGAGCTGCCCATCAATGAAAAGTGCCGCCTTACTAACTGCTGAAGCACAGGAGCAGAACTCAACAAGCATGAGGATATGTGAAACTGGGTCCCATTCGTGGGACAGTAATGTTGTCCTGACATTCTCCTGAGGTACTTTTTGGACGCATCTGATAAAGTCCTTAAGAAGTTGAATTCATAACCTGTAGGTAAGTATGGAGCTACATATTATATTGGGAAATGTATATTCCAAATGGCTTTTGTAAAGATAACATGTGGGGAAAGATCAGAGGAAGAGTGGAAGAATACTTAACCCTTCCATGCCTGCTGATTTTCTCCTGCAACAACACATCAGAACTAACAACATTTTTACCACCATCAGGTTTAGTTCCAGTTTGAGAACCGAGAAAATGATTAAAATGTTCTAGGATAACTGGGAGGGGGTTGCAAGCTAAGTATCCCCTCCATGCCACCCAATTTCCCTCTGAAAGTGACACTCCTGGCCCCATTCCCCTTCATCTTCTAAAAAAATTACTGACTGAATTGGGAACCTTATAGTACTGCACCTAATTCTCACATTATTCAATATTTCACTGAAAATTTGCTAGGGATGGGGAGGAAAAATGTTAAAGGAGGAAGCCTGACTGATCATCTTCTTCAACAGTAAGACCACACTCCATTATCTTGTCTTTGGGCTTGTCTAAACGGGATGCAAACAGAAGGCGATCTGTTCATACCTGTTCATACGGACATGTGCATCAACATGTGTCATTCAGAAGGGGGGCAGCCAAATCCACTGCAAACTCTGTGTGCATAGCATTTGGGGCTTCTCCCGGATTTTTAAAAAAGTTCTGTATGACATGTAAATGTGCGATTGTTTGAACACTCACATTCACATAGATACAAACAGGCAGCATAATCTGATTGGCTGGATGAGCATGGGGGCAGGGCTAGCAAAGAGGAAAAGCATCTGCTGCCACCATGTTGGATTTTTGGCTCAGTGAGGGTCTGGTAAGTCGATAAAATGGTGATCTTACTCTCCCTCTCTCTCTTTTTCTTTTTTTTTGGGGGGGGGGTAAATATGAAATATCACATGTGTGCACCATGGTGAACTTTTTTTTTTTTAATGGTGCTGGCAGATTTAAAAGTGTGAGTAAATCACGATCTTGGCTAGGGGTCATGCAAATTTTAGGGGGGTCTTTTGACCATTAAGACAAGTCGCATTGTTGCAAATGGCTGCTTTTTAGGATGTGTTGGTATTTTTCCTCCTTGTATAGACAAGATCTTAATTTCCACTAACTCACAGTGGGTTTTTTTTAAATCCAATCCCAGGTTTCTTTGGTACCAATAAAAAGATAAAACAAAAACCTGAATGGGCTTATTTTGTATGTGATGCCAACCAATCAAGGATCACAGAGTGCCCATAATAACACCCCAGTGGAATACAGCCACTTAGACTGGGTGGAATGATTATATCACTAATGAAAAATTAATCTCTCCAATTGCTTATCTTCAGCAATTGTATTCAGACAATGTATGAACGATTGAATCATGCTTGTTTCAAAATAAATGTTTTGTCTATGGATACATTTATGTGGTTTTCTCTTCCTTCACAGTCATGTAGCCTATGTTGTCCATTGATCTGTAGCAGGGATTCCTCCCCCCCACCTCCCATTTCCATCTGGTAACAATACTGAAGAGTTTTCCATGTGTATGTCTTTATTTTAAAAGCAATAACTAAATGAAGGCAATATTAATAATGTCTGCATAAACTGGAAGAAATTCCTTTCGATACTGAAAGAAATTCATGATGTGCTAATTGGTAAAAGGAAGCTTTCCATGATATTTCTTTAAACATTCTTTAAATGTTTCTTTATGTAACATAAATGGGAATTTTTATGCACCACATTTCATATTGCTCCATTTTCGTAACTGTAACACTTCCCATTGTCCCATACTAGTCAACAGAATTGTGAAATTAAGTAAAGGAAATCAGGGTCATTTCATGGTCTAAGTAAAGTTTTAGACCAAGCTTTGCTGCAGGGAGAGTGGGGGAAGTATGAGTAAGAAACCTTGATTGTCTGCTAGGAAAGGGAATTATTCACTGTCCAAAATGGGGGCGGGGGGAAGCATTTTGAAAATATTGAGTTGGATTCAGACTGAGTTTTACTTAGAGTAGACCTACTGAAGTATAGTGGATCTATTCTAAAGCCACCTTGAATCCCGTCTTGGGAGAAAGGCAGGATATAAATCCAATAAATAAATAAACCCAAATTCCAATTACTAGTCTCAAACAGAATAGGTCCTCTCAAGGAATTGCTGAACAGTAAAGTGTAAGTCCCATTGCTTCAATGGGTCTGCTTTAGCTGGAACTAATAACTGGATTTAGCCCACTGCGTCTATACTAAGGTTGCTGCCACACTGCAGAAATAATGCAGTTTGACACTGATTTAACTGTCATGGCTCCATTCTAGAATCCTGGGATTTGTAGTTTGTTGTGGCACCAGAGCTCTCCAACAGAAGCTACATTTCTCACAAAACTACAAATCCCAGAATTCCATAACATTGAGCCATGGCAGTTAAAGTAGTGTCAAACTGATTTTTTTTCTGCAGTGTGGCAGCAGTCTAAGGCCCCGTCTATATGAGGGAGGAAAAATACAATCTGAAGAAAAAATACAATCTATTCTGAAGAAATAGCAATTTGTAGCACTGGGACCTGTCTTAATGGTTAATAGAGCCCCCATAAACTTCACATGCCAATATGGCAGTCATCAATGAATTACTTGCACTTTTAAATCTGCTGCCACTGAAGTTTAAAAAAAAAAAACAAAACATTTACCATGGTGTGCACAAGCGATACTTCATATTTACAAAAGAAAAAAAAAAGAATAAATAGAGGAAAAGATTGCCTTAGCAATCTCTTGCTTAGCTGAAAATCCAACATGGCAGCTTTCCCTGTTTGCAAGCCCTGCCCTCCATGCTTGTCTGGCCAATCAGCTTGTGCTGCCTCAGCACAGTGTGAATGCAACTGTCTTAATGATCGGACATTTGCATCCCCTACGGAGCTTTTTAAAAACTCGGGGGAAAGCTCTGAAGGCTTCTCCTTGGAGCTTTATGGTGGATTTGGCTCCCCCGCTTCCAAATAAGATGTGTTGATGTGAATGTCTGTCTAGACAGATCGCCTTCCTTGAAATTTCTATGAAGTTTATTTTCACTGTTTAAACAGGACATAAGTATCACTAAGTTTGAAACCAACTGATTGCTACTAACCTGGATATATGAAAAACTATGCATTATTTCACATAGCCAACCCGAAAAATACTAAGGGGGCTGTCTAAATGGTGAAAATACCTTCCATGGAATTCGCTGGGAATCCTACCTGTCTAAACAGGATCCAGCACCAATCCACACTATTCAGAAGGAGGGGGGGCCCAAAACAGCAAAATCACCAGCAAAAACAATGGGGTAAAAACCTTGGCAGATTTCCCCATACTTTTTTACAAACCATGAGGCAGGTGCATATATTTGCTTGTTTGGACTATAGAGCAATAAAAAACCTCAAAGGGAAGCACAAAGCTGACTGGCCGGGCAAAAGCAGGGGCGGGGCTTGTTAGCAGGGCATGACCTGATGCCACCGTGTTGGATTTTCGCCTTAGCAATTGCTCGCTAAGGAGATAAAAAGGATCAATATTTTCTGTTTTGCTTTCTTATAAAATTAGAGAACCACTTTATCACACCAGCGCTCCTTGGCATGACTTAAAACAAAACAAAAAACAAAAAATGGCAGCGGTGAAGAACTAACACACGTAAATCACTTTCACATCCAGCTTTCACATCTGCACATAGAAATTCAAAATGCTGTGGCATGGATAATTCTGACTTTGGTTTTCAATTATATATCTTTACACTTGAGGATCTTTTCTAGTTCCTTCCTAGCTGCCCTCACAAGCCTTATGATTTCTTGTTTAAGTCTCCATTTTGATTAGTGAATGAACTAAAGATATATTTTTAAAACAATTTTGTTCTATACCTCTCCCACATTAAAGCTATGTAAATATTCTGTGTCATTATTTTTATCTTTTTAATATTCAGCTTTAACCTTGCTTTTGCACTTCCTTCCTTAACTTTCATCCCTAGCCGTTCCAAGTCTTTGCTATTTTCTGCTAGTAGTATGGTGTCATCTGCATATCTTAAATTATTGATCTTATTACCATTTTTACACCTCCTTCCTTCTGTTTTATGTATGATATGGGCGTCATATACAGGTGTCCCTTCATATTTGCTGGGGTTTGGTTCCAGGACACGCCGTGAATACCAAAATCCATGAATACTCAAGTCCCATTATATGCAATGGCTTAGCAAATGTCAGGAAATGACATGGATGTGACCACAAGATGGAGCTGTAAGCTTAGTAATGAAAGTAGATAAGCTCCAGTGACAGGTGTGTGTGAGTCAGCACTTGAGAGTATGCACACTTGAGATGCCTGATGTAACAGGCATTGTTTAACTGCCTATAAAAAGGAGATGGGAATTATCTCCAGTGTGGGTTTGTTGTGGATGGTGGTTGGTGAAGCAGTTTGTTGGTTTGAGAGAGATTTATGAGTATTAGGGATGGCTGTCCTATACTCTGTATACATATATTGTAAATATACTGCAAACAAGGATTAAAGCCCTCAAGTTGAGTGAAGGCTGGCCTTGTTGCTGTCTTTATTTGGTAAGCCAGAACTCAAGGCAGTGTGCTGGGGTGAAGGAATTTTTCCTTCTCAGCCTGAGGTCTTTTGCAGAAGTCTCTCCAGAAACCTTCTCCTTGGTGTCCTGTCGACATGGAACAACTCTGCAGGTGGTCGTGGTGGACACAGCGTGTCTTTCTATGCCCCAACAGCAAAATGGTGTCCCTTATATAAGATGGCAAAATCAAGATTTGCTTTTTGGATTATTATTTTTTTAAGAATATTTTCAAGCTGTGAATACTTAAATCCATGGATACCAAATCCATCGATACGGAGGGACAACTGTATAGTAAATGAAATGAATTACAATGATAAAATGCATCCTTGTTTGACCACTTTACAAATTGGAAACCATTTTGTTTCTCCATATTTTGTCCTGATAGTGGCCTCTTGTCCTTAGTATAAGTTATGCACCAGGACAATCAAGTGTTGTGGCACACTCATTTCTTTTAGAACAATCCATAGTTTTTCATGATCTACACAGTCTAAGGCTTTGCTATAATCTATGAAGTACAGGCTGGTTTCCTTCTGAAATTCTTTGGTATGCTCCATTAGCCAATGTATGTGTGCAATATGATCTCTAGTGTGTTAGTCATAATGTAATATAAGCCCACATAGTATATACTGGAAAGGTAGCACACAGCACTGCTATCTATATATATAATTCTCTTTGAGTATGTTGCCATTCCCAGTGTGCTGACTGGCCACTTAGGAAACATACCCAACCAATCGTAGTGCTCTGTTGGTTGGCCAATTAGCAGCTTGAGGGTGCTTTTCAGCGCCACCCCCTTGGCCTACAGCCATATCTTTGCCTGCTGGGCTGCAGTAACTAAATACTCAACCAGCTCCCCTTGCTGTCTTAATATGCATGCATGGGGGGAAATAATGTTGCTTTCTATGTGTCCCCCACCCTCTTCTTTCTTCTTTTTCCTCCTGTCTTACCTTGCAGTGTAGGTTCTCCCCCTTCCTCCACTCCTCACCTCTTCTACACTCAAAAACTTGAGTCCTTCCCCCTCCTTCTGTCAGGGAAATATTGCTTTAAGTGCAAAAATGTTGGAGCAACAGACCATAGACTAGCACAGCTGATGTGTTTTTGTTCACATCTGTGGCTAGGCAAAGGGATGACTAGCAAACACTCCTATATAGCCAAAGCACACAATGCATTGTATGTGGATTGGTGTTGTGGAGAAAGAGGAGTGTTGCTGCTGAGTTTGTTAATGAGGTTTGCTGTGTATATGCTGTGTTTGTTTATACTGAAACTGAAGATAAAGACTTCCAGATATTTTTGGATGAACCTTGTTGTCTGAAAGTCTCTTTATGTGTGAAAGTGGGTCAGAGCTATGGAACAGCTGCTAGCTGAAGCCTTTGTTTTTGTGTCCTTTCTGCTGAGCAGTTCTGCTGTTTTGGCTATTCCTGGGTCAGTTTGTCCCCAGGCTGTGCCAGGTGCCTCTCAGTGAGCCTATACTGAGTGGACACCTTCTGCCCCGAGGAACTTACAGGCTGCAAAAAAAAAAACCTGGAAAGGGGGGTGGGAAGGAGGTGGGAGGCTGCCCTGGGGTTCCAGGCCCTTGTTTTCCTTCTTGGGGGACCCCTTGGGGTCCTCTGGCCACCCCTGGCTCTTCTTCCTGTGGGGAGAAAGGCTTTCTTTACAAATGCTGCACCGGACAGGCTGCCACCTGCTAAAAAAAAGCCAAAGGCTGAGGCTCCACAGTCTGTGGGAGGGGTAAAGGTGAACCCAAAGACAAAAAAGTTAGAGGCGACCACTCCACCCCTTTCTGGAGAGACTCCTTCACTCCCTTTTCTATTCACTTCTATTTTAACAAACGGTAGACAAGGGTCCCTGGACCTCCTCTTTGCTAAATGAGGCAGAGCTTTTGCATGCTACTTTCACCAAGTATCTAGACCAGTGGTTCTTAATCTGGGGCCCAGGGACCCTCAGGGGTCCACAGTGACCTCACAGGGGGCCCGTGAAGGCTTAAAAGCTGCTCAGACCACCTCCTGCCTGCCGTGTAATAGGACTCAAGGTGCTGGCGGCTGACTCATTGCCATTCAATCATTGCCATTCAATCCACTCCAGCCACTAACTTGCAGGAAGAAGCAGGAAAAAAGTCTTCCCTCCCACTCCAGTGCCTCTGAGGGAAGATTTCATGGATGGTGTCATTGTATTATTATTGTTGTTGTTGTTATTCAGTATTATTCAGTATTATTATGATTATTAGGGTTTTAAATCTAAAGTCTTGGGGGTCCATGGCAACAAAAGATATTTAAAGGGGCCACTGGTAAAGAAAAGGTTAAGAGCCACTGGTGTAATTGCATTGTTGTTGTTGTTGTTGTTATTGTTGTTGTTGTTATGGTTTTAAATCTTGAGTTAAGTCTTGGGGGACCATGGCAACAAAAGATATTTAAAGGGAGTCCCTGGCAAAAAAAGAGTTAAGAGCCACTGGCATAGTATTAGTATTAGTATTAGTATTAGTATTAGTATTAGTATTAGTATTGGTGTGCCCGGCATAACAGACACAGTTATGTGCCCTGCTGGGGTTTCAAGCTGTAGTTGCAGTGTGGAGCTTGGAGTGGCAGTGTTCCTTTCATGCAGTTCAGCTACATGGTATTATTTTAGGGAGGAAATTGCATTTTTTTTACATGTGGGTGGTGAGTGAGAAGAGGGAGGGGCCCTTGTGAAGCTGGGGGTGTAGATGCAGATTGAGTGGCAGGAGTGGATTGTCAGGTGGACAGGGGTGGTGACTGGCTGAGGAAGTGAGAGGAGTGAGGGGATTGGATGGGTATGTTTCCTAATCCACCAGTCAGCACACTGGAAAAGGAAACATACACAAGCCACCACCACCCCCCACACACATATATATACACACATATATGGCTTATTTTGTAAGAATTGAGTCAGTGAAGATGGACCTCCCAACTAATTAATTGGATTTTTGGAATAGCAGACATTATTTACTCTGTTATAGAACTAGACCAACTTTTGATATGGGTTTTAATATCGCCCACCACCCCGGGGGGTCTCATAATCATCCTGCTGCCCCTGCTGCTGCTGTGATGGGACCTAGGCAGTCAACTGGTGGTTGTGGCAGCAGTGGGGGCAGGGCAAGAGAGCAACTCACCCTTAACGCACCACCAGCGTATGTTATGCCGGCTCTGGCTAGTCTTAATAATAGTCTTGGGTATATTCCCATTTCCAGTGTGCTGATTGGCCGCTTAGGAAACTGACCAACCAATCAAAGCTCTGTTGGGCAGCCAATCAGCACACTGGGGGCAGGACCATGTGGAAGTTTAAGTCCTTTATAAAGAGGTTGTGGCAGAGGTTGTGTGAGCAGCATGGGGGGATGTGGCATGTGTGTGTAGCATGGTGTGTGCCTGAGCACAGGGGGGAGGTGCGGGGGGTGCATGTCTGGTGGGGGCATGAGTTTGGCAGCATGAGTTTGGCAGGGGCATGTTTGGCGGTGAGGGGACGCACCTGGTGGAGGGCAAGTTTGGTGGCGGGAGGCAAGTTTGGCAGCGGAGGCCACGTGCCTGGTGAGGGCAAATTTGGCAGTGGGGGTGCCTTGTGGCAAGTTTGACAGTGGGGGGCGTGCACCTGGCAGGGGGCACACGCCTGGCGGCAGGGGTGCATGCACGTCTGCCATTGTGTATGTATAGATAATGGTGTACGTTACACTGGGCATAGCTAGTATCTAGAAATATGCCAAAGTGTTTGAATAATACAACATGTTCCCAAACAAGCACTGGTTTTGTTCAATTTTCCAGCTTCATTTATGGAATTTTAGAGATCATGGTTGGGAAATGTATAGCGCACAGGCCACATGTGCCTCTGGGCCACACTTCTTCCATCTTTTTTATTTCCACAAAAGAAATCCATTGAGAAGGAAATTATGAAATTGCTGAACAATGCCATTGAGTGCTAGTGATCAGAGCCCTTCATGGGGGTGGGGGAAACCCTATAAATAATTTCATTAAATGGATGGGTGCCTGGTCTGTTTTCATTTTTCAGTACCAACAGCATAAACCATAGAAGGGCAATCTTATGTGCTCACAATAGAGCATTAGAGAATTTGGGGCATTCATTTTCCAGTTCTCTAACCATTCCTGTTTCTGTGAAATCCTTCCTCCCCCACCCTGCTCAGCCTAGACTGCTGGAAACCTCAAATTGCGACTTCCATTTCCTGCATAGCCTGATGGATACAACTGATTGTAAAACTGTCATCGTTTTGATGTTCGCATTGTGGTGGATAATGATCTCATTTCTTAACAAGATTCCTTTCTCAAGGGGTATTTTCACAGTTGCTTTATTCCATAATGGGGTATTCTGCAGACCATGGAACAATTTGGCTTTCAGATTCAAATTTTTGAAATAAAAATGGGCATAACATAATTAAGACCAGTCACCTGGAACAGCAGGAAATTACCTTTGCTAAAACTCGGTTGTGTTCCAGAGAGATTGATCAGTTATGGTTAGCTTGCTTCTCCTGTGAGTAGAGAATGAGTGCTTTTTAAATAATATTTGGGGCCTTTCCAGGTGATTGGTTTATAATATGACAAATGTACTTCTCTTTTGGGAATGTCACAATATTGCCATACTTACACTACACTGGAGAAGATTGTTCTCTCCCTGCCTAGTCAGGACTCTTAGGATTTAGAGCAGTGCTTCTCAGACTATCTGAGCTGGCCATTTTCCCTGCAAAGTGTAAGGGGTGGGAAAGGGACTGGCACCATTATGTGCACATTGGTTACAACTGTTTGTTTTTTCCCTGGAAACTCACCAGGAACTGGCAGACAATGGCTCAAGGATCGGCACTGGTCTGGGGAATCACCCTTCTGAGTAGTACTGATTTAGAGCATTGTCCGTAGCAGCAGTGGCAGCTGGCCTCCATGTCAATGGGACAATGAATCTGCTCTGGACTTTAGTCTGAATATTTAAAGGAGCTATACAAGTTATTCAACCCACTTTGGAGGTATTGCTCAGCACCATGGATAGTGCCTTTAAAGTTCAGGCTAAAACTCAAAGCAGATCTATCGCACATGGAATTTACCAACTGCCACTGGTCTATCATGTGACTACTAGACAACCAAAGGTACCTTTCTAGGTAGTGTCTGTGCCATGCCTTATGCTGTCACTCTAATAATGAGGTCTGGCCTACAAGAGCTGAAACTGATTAGTCTCAAATAAAGGATGTGCTTTGCACTGAAACTACAACTGAGATTGGGAGTGCATTCATACCATCCAATTGTAGTGTATGATTCCACTTTAACTGCCATGGTTCAGTAAACAATCAGATATTTAGCAGTAGAACAAGTGGACAGGAGGGCAAAAGATACATTTTGCCTCAGCCAGGCCAGAGGTGGGCCACAGCTCCTGGAAAAAAATAAAATTATGTTTTATCCCAGATACCTCCCAAGAGGTAGGGGACAATTTCACCATGTTTTTGGCCCTTGATGGGAGTTTTTAGGCCCAGGAGGGGGCTTTTTTCCCAATGAAAGAAAGTGACTGGGAAGTTGACACTTCCTTTTGGAAGAAAGACCTCTCTGGCAAGGAGCAAAAATATGCTAAAATTGCTTCCCACACCCCCATTTTTGCCTCCCACACCCCCCAGTTTTTGGAGCAAAAAAATTTGGGGAGGCCCCATGGTCCACAAAAAAGCTCTGGGGGTTGCATGCACCTCATGGTTTGCACTTTTTCCACCCCTGTTCTGGGGAAAGGTCTAGAAGAAAAACAGTGCATGGACACTTTGGACTTTGTCAGATACCCTTTACCATGCAAGGAGCCTCCAAAACAGTTACGACACTGTCGCGCAGCAGGGGGTCCGTTTCGGACGATACCATCCCTCTCTCGGCATCGTCCATGACTTTTCCGGGTATTATTGGAGGCAGCCACGAAGTTGTCTGTGAGTAAAAAATGGCGCAGCTGCCTCCAATCATAACCGGAACAGTCACGGACGATGCCAAGAGAGGGACGGCGCCATCTGAAACGGACCCCCTGTTGTGCGACAGTGTCGTAACTGTTCCGGAGGCTTCTTGTGCAGTAAGGGGTAGCTGAAAAAGTCCTTTGTGGCAGTGAGCATACCTTTACTATACAGTTGTCCCTCCACATTTGCGGGGGTTAGGGGTTCAAGATCCCTGCGAATGTGAAAAAAAACGTGAATAAAAAAGGCCTCCCCCCTCGCCCGCACCCCCTTGCCCTTCCAAAGTGGCGATGGGGCTTTTCGAATCCCATCGCTGCTTGGGGAAGCGCAAGGGGTGGCTAAAAAGCCTCCCAACCACCTGGCCACCGCCCCCACTGCCGCCTGCCACACTTCCCGAAGTGGCTATGGGGCTTTCGAGCCCCATACCCACTTCGGGAATGTTGGGGTGGCGGTGGCCGGGAGGTTGGCCCGCCACCCCCAGCCTTCCCAAAGGGGCTCTGAGGCTTTGAAGCCCTGCAGCCGCTTCAGGAAGGCTGGGGTGGTTGGCCAGCCTCCCCCCGGCCTTCCCGAAGGGGCTCTGAAGCCCCAGAGCTGTTTTGGGAAGGTTGGGAGGGGTGGAGGGAACACAGCGGAGTGGCTTTTCAGCCATCCCCACTTTCCCAAAGCCACGACAAGGCTTGGAAAGCTCCATCGTGGCTTTGGGAAGGATGTGGGGTGGCTGAAAAGTGCCTTTGCCCGAACTCCCCACTCTCTGGGGCTTGGCTCTCCACCCCAAATGGAGCCAAACCTCAGGAGAATGGGGAGTTGGGCATGCAGTTTGCTCAGCAACCACTCCATTTAAATTGGCTCCTCTCCCTTGTGTGCAAGGGATAGAAGCTGATTTAAATGTGATGCTTTCTGAGGAAACCACAAATAATCAAAACCATGAAAGTGAAAGCCGCGAATGTGGAGGAGCAACTGTACTCTAGAATAGACAGACTTCGTACTATGGAATCATGGGATTTGGAGTTGAGGGAAGGGTATTTAGAATTCTTAGCCAGGAAGCTCTAGTGCCTCCCCAAACTACAAACCCTAGGATTCTACAGGATGTTGCCATGACAATTACAGTGGATTATAGCACTGTAATTGTTTAGTGTGAATGGGCCGCAAGTTGGCAAGGACTTCTCTGCATGTTGTTTTGAGAGTGCTAAGGTCCACTTCTCATACAGTCTGTGGGCCAGTGTGGGAACTGTATGCCCCATAGGTCACATGTAGTCTTGGGGCTTTTTTGTTTCCCCCAGCACCCATCCCCCTGATTGCAGAAACATTTAGGGGTTGTCAACATGGTGGAAATACCTCTCACAGAATTTGCTCAGAAAATGAGCTGTCTTAATGGGATCTTGCATTGTCTCATCATATTGTGAAGGAGGAGGGCTAAAAAGAGGAAAAACTGAGAGAAAAGCCTTTGCAGATTTTCCCAACTTTTTAAGTTCCAGTGATATGCGTATTTTTGTTCATTAAGACAAGCAATTCAACATGAATTGCTTCCCCATGCAGGTCAAAGTGCAAACCTGATTGGCTGGATGAGCACAGGGGGAGGGGCAGAGTTACAGGGCAAGCGCCCACTGCCACCATGTTGGATTTTTGCAGCCTTATTTGAGAACTCACGCTGAACTCACGCTTGAAGAGAAACGACAACGCAGAAAGAATCACAACCCAAAAACATCACCCAAGGAGACCTTCTGCTGTGCTTTCTGCAACCGGACTTGTTTATCTCGTATTGGCCTTTTTAGTCATCAGCGTGCTTGCAGAAAGCGCGGGATGAGTCCTTCCGGAATCTTCGTTTGCGAAGAAAAGCCAGAGAGGGCTAAGGTGATAAAACGGAGGTTTATGCTCTCTCTCTCTCTCTCTCTCTCTCTCTCTTTGGAAAGGTGGAATATCGCGCACCATAAAAATAGGGTTTGTTTAAAAAAAAAGTTTGGGGGCAGCAGATTTAAATACACATGTAATCCACTCACAACCATTGTCTCAGTTACAGGCATGCAAAGTTTATGGGGGCTGTAAAACCCTTAGGACAGGTCACAGCTGCTGCGACTTGCTATTACTGTGGAGTAGTCCAGTTTCTTCCTTCATGTAGACAAGCCCTTAGTGGTTAAGTTGTGTCTCTAGAGGCCTCTGAGAGGTGTGCCTTTCTGTTTGAACAACGTTTGTCCATCCAACCTACCCAAACCTGCCAAGGACCCAAAATAGCAACATTCGAAAACTAGAAGTGACCAGATCACTTCTAATTTCAGAAAAATGACAGGGTGCGACAGCCGAAAATTGGGCTGCTGTAGGCTATGGAAGATGTGGGAGAGAATTTGCTGCAGTTATTTCTGATCACTCTGAACTTTTGTGTCCAGTCACATGAGAAGACATGTATTGGATCGGAAAAGCACAATAGCAGCATTGGGGCAGGGCAGGGCATTTCGGGGAGGGGGTTGTCACAGTTTTCAAGAAGAGCTACCCCTTTCCTCTCCAGTAATAACTTGTCCCCAAAATTACCGAAAGAAGCCGTGTATGTGTTTTAAAGCCTTTATCGACACCAATGGAGGTGTTTTAAAAGCCTTATTGGGACAAAGAGGCAGCTGGCAGGCTGGTGGGGAATCCACAAGCCATATCCAGTCTATGGGCTGGAGGTTTCCCATGCCTGCTATGCACACTTACCTGGGAGCAAATCCCACTGAATTCAATGGGATGTTCTTCTGGGAATATATATATATATATATATATATATACACATATATAATAGGTACCCACTGTCAATATGGAATTATAAGGGTATTTTTCTTTGTGTTCTCCCATATTCATTGTTTGTTTCTCCTATGTTATAAATCACCTTATAAGGGTTCTTTCAGAAAGATAGGATATTTATTAAATGAAGAACTTTTAAAAACTTTAATAAGAATAAAGTCTTTCTAGTATCAAATAATTACCGGCAGGGACTCAAGTACTGAAAATAATCAGGAGCTTTGCTTTCTGCCATTCCTCCTACATGTGTGCCTCAGCTTCCCCAAGAAGTCAGAGGACCATGACTCAGCTGCTTCCTACTGCTGGTACTCCTTCACCCCACCCACTTTCCAGAAGCAGCATATGAAAAGAGAACCTATTTCTTTCCACCCACTCCTCCCCCACTCACCCACCAGCTGTTCCAGCTTTCTCTTTGTGGGCCATTGCTTAAGCAGTGTTCTTTCAGTCTCCTTTATACTTTGATTTCAGTACAGGCATATCCAAAATCAGCACTGAAACATGAATGCAGGTTCATGGTTATGTTAACAGTGCAAGGGTGGGCAACTTGTGTCCCTTCCAGATGTGGTTACACTGCACCTCCCGTCAGCCCTAGTCAGTATAGCTGTTAGTGTGGTATGATGGAAGTTGCCATCCAAATGCAACTGGAAGTAAGGTGGCCAGGTTTTTAAAAGTCATATGAGACAGCTGAAATTCATGATGCAATGCAAAGGTGAGGAGGGGAGTGAGAAGGTCATTCTTTCCACTCAGGACTTTATCAGACTCACTAAATGCGGTGACATAACGATGCCACATAAATGCAAAAGGGTGCGCATATCAGACAACATCGCCCTTCCACATTTATGTCCTGCCCCAAACCCATACCTTTTTTTGATGGCTGAAGCCATCAATTGATCCCTGTGGCACTTTAGTGCTGTCATTCCCAACATGTGAAACCTCACTCCATTTAACTCACATGAATGCAGCATCAATGGCCCGCCCAATGCAAACACTTCTGGGTAAGATCGTGACATCCAGGTAAGTGATACACTTTTTAATGACCCTCCCTGGGTTACTTGTAAGTTTTAAAGTGTGGTCCTGTGCTTTTTAAAACTTTCCCTGGGTTTATTTTGTTTTGTTTGTTAAATTTCCCGCGTGATGAAGTCTCGCAGGATTTCAAAGGATGAAGTGAATGGAACTCCATTTACTTCCTTTTAATTGCCGAAGAAGCCTTTGCCAGGATTAGAGGTTTGCTGGCATAAAAATGGAAATTTGTTATGCCAGCAAAAGAATGTTTTAAGGAGCACATCTAATAAAATCCTATGTTGCCAGATCAAGACTGTGGCTGGGGACACCATGAGGCATGGTGTCATGAAATCTGTGGATCCCATATCTTGTGGGAACCCCAACACAGGGAAAAATTGTGATAGGAGAAGAGCAGCCATGTGACATTAAGAATTTATGGAGCATGACGCAAGCCTGCTGTGAGCACAGTTTGTTTGTTTTATTCATTTATATCCCACCTTTTTCCTGCATGTGAGACCCAAGGCTTAGAGTTGCTAAGAGTTAGTGTCAAGAGGAGGAGGGGTGGGAATCAGTCATGCTCACAACAGATGGACACCATTTTTGCTACATACCAAATGTTGGGGGGTATCTCTTTTGTGCATGACTGGTACCCCATCTTACCACTCACACAGATCAATATACAGGATTTTCAGCCTTAAATAAGGGACAACCTGTGCAAACCAAGGCACATGGTAATCCTATCTAGAAGGCAAGAAATTCCATTAATGTCAGGGGAACCACATCAGCTCTGTGCCTTCTGTGGTAACATAAAATAGGCCTAGACCATGTAGGAGGAATCTTGACAGTGGCTGTTCCCCTCACAAGCCATGCCCCTTGGAAAACAAGGAGTGCTGTTGCAGCCAAAGAGAACCCAGCTTAAAATCCATTACAAACCAGTTTCATCTAGCTAAAAAGATGGATTAGATCCTAACTTTTCAGTAAATGAATGTAATCTCCTTTCATTTGTGAAAAGAGAACTGCACTCACAGAATGGGTGTCTTTCCATTCACAGTTAACCCATACCACAGTTACAGTTACAGTAAGAAAAAAAGAACCTGGGAAATTCCATTTTTTGCATCATAACTTGCAGAATTTCCCAACCAGCATGTCCACTGGTAATGGCATGAAGATGAACAGCAGAGCTCTTTGTTTCCAGCAATAATGATCCCTTGTACAAGGGTGGGGAAAGTGTGGATCACATGTAGCCCAACCCTTTTTTTTTTTTTTTTTTTTTGCACACACATCCAGAACCCTCTGCTCCCCAATCCCGGGCTGCTTCCAATTTTTACCCTCAAATTTGGGCAAAAAGTGTCTAAACACTTTTAAAAATGTGTCAGTTTGCCTTTTAACAACCTCTTAACCTCCTCATATTACAAAAAGAATTCACACTTAGAACTGTAGAAAGGTCTTGTAGCAAAGGTAATAAATCTTTTATACCTCCAAAAGTGAAATTAACATTCTGCTTGTTGAAATTCAAACAAAATCACAATGGGAAACCACATCATTTTGAGTCTATCATAAAAACACTCTGCCCTTTGTTCTTTACATGTTCTTTGTCTGTGCATTTGCCATTTGCAAAGATTCAAATGCTCAATGATCCCCATTGCTAGTTTTTTGTTCTGTTTCTGACCACCTGTATCCCACTAAGAGCTAAATAGGATGTTATGGGAATTTTTTAATGTGGCAAGGAAAGGCCATATGTCTATTCATGTGAAGCTTTTCTCCTGCCTCAGATTTCAAAAAGTCTTTGCCGCAGGTGCAAAGGGTATACTTTCAATACTGTTGTAAGACTTCCACAAATGAAAATACCAGGTACACTTAATACAAAGGTCACTATCAATTTCTTTTATAAACAAGTAGTGAAACCAGTTTTGGAGGAGAATGCGAAAACACCGAGGGCAAAGAAAAACAACTGGATCCTAAGCGGTCTACTGATAAATCCAACTGACCACAACAGCAAAAATTCTAATTCATTTAAACCATTTCCTTACTGAGGGCCATACCCCTTTAGGAACAATCTGTCGAAGTCCATATATCAATGGTGGGTGGAAGGGCTCAGACCAAGCAATGGGAAGCACCACAGTAAAAAGTCAGTGGGGATTAGAGGATTAGGAGCATTGGAAAACTCAATAGCTCTGTTTCTCTCTCTAGCCCCATCTTTTATCTTTCCCCCCATCTCTATAGGGTTGCATGTGGTCCTTCTTCTGCAGGTTTCCCATCCCTACTTTAAAATGGGGTTTGTCTATATCAGAACCTGGAAATGTTCCTGTCCATTTTGGACTGCAGCTCCAAGAGAAGTTGAGCAGAAGCATGAAATTCTAGGAAGTGCAGTCCAGAAAAAGTAACATTGAACCAAACAAGAGAAGATCAAACTGATCTGGCTTCTGAGGTGACTTGCTTTAATCAACCATAGTTTACTATGCTTCAGACAACTGCTTCAGACAAAATAGCAACAGTGGTTAGTTTTTTTAAAAAAAAGGAGGCCTCCAATTGCTTCCTTACAGCCATGCCAGTGAAGAAGAAGGCAGGTGGGAATAAGCTTTTCCACCTGATGTTAAGCTGTAGTTTAACAGTATGTTTAAACCAGGTCAATGTTTCATATGGGGGGGGGGACAACTGAATAGGGCTTGTCTACACAAGGGGCAAAACCCATACCCCCCCAATCTGGGGCAATAAGGCCACACAACATGTGGCCTTATTTACGAATCTGGTGCGGTAAAGCCACACAACATATGGCCCTAGCCACATCGAAGGCAGGGTATACCACCTTAACCTGGGTTTTAAAAACCTCTCAGTTTTCTCCGGAGTTTGCTGGAAACTCTGGCATTTCCTATAGTGTAAACAATGGATCACCCTGCATTCAGTGCGGTTGGGAGGTGGGACAGATAACTGCCTGGCAGGCACTGCCATTTACCTCAGCGTCTAGGCCAGTTCCCAGCTGGGAACAGTTACAGAAAGGTTTCCCCCTCCTTGGTGGTGCAGATGGCACATAGTTGCATGCTCTGAGGTCAGAAATTAGGCACACAGATCACATGGTCGGGCACCTCGTTTGCCTCAGAGCAAGTGAGTATGCGCCAGCGGTGCTCAGGAGGGAAAAAACTTTCTGTAATTGTTTCGAGCCCAGAACTGGCCTGGACAATGATGTAAATGGCAGCACTTGTTAGGCAGCAATCTGTCCTGGCTCTGCCAGGGAGCTGATAAAGGAAAGACAGTGGCGGCGGCAGCAGGGGATCAAAGGCAACATCTGGATGCAGGGACATGTGTAGACATCTACGTGATGTCCCTGTGAAGAAACAAGTAGCAGGGTGGGTCCAGGGCAGAACAGTCGTGGAGTCCATTTGGACTTTTGCCCTTAGTGTAAACAACTTGTAGTAGACACTGCTTTATGTGGGTTGTATCTTGTGTAATTTACTACAGAGAGCTTTCTATAATTAATCACATGGAACATGATCCTGCCACATGTTTAAATGCCATTGAGGTCACTTTGAATGCTTAAGGCATATGCTTAACTCTTCTACTAAACTCAACAGAACTTTAAAGCATTTAACTGTAGCTGGACTGTCCCTGTAGGGTGAAATAATTTATTTACCTTTCGGGCTCCTCTTGTTTTAATCTAGAGTGGGGAATCTGTCAGGGATGCTTTGATCGTGATTTCCTGCGTGGCAGGGGGCTGGACTGGATGGCCCTCGTGGTCTCTTCCAACTCTGCAATTCTATGATTCTATGATTCTATGAAAGTGCAGCACTCCAAACTCTTTGTTGTACCTAGACTTCTAATTAAAAATAAAAAAATGAAAAATTCCCTGAGGATTACCCCAAATGCCACCCAAATGGGACAATTTACCATTTTCAGCACTACATGACTTCCAACGATTCCCCCAAGTTTTTTTAAAAAGCAGCCGAAAATACAGGAAGTTAAAAATGAGAATGACATGCAGTCACTTCTGGGTAACATCTTCAGCCAAAAATGCAACAGTGCAGCCCACCTGGGAATCAAAATGTTGTGGGGGGGGGCAGTGCAGTTACCCACTTTTCTAATCTCATCACAGCCTCTCTTCCTTTCATTTTAAAGTCTCAATAGCCTCCCAAACGTGGGCAAAAATATCTAAATAGCAAGCAACCTTGCAAGATAATGATTTCCCAGAAATAAAGACTTCAAACCTAATCATATTCACTAGACAATAAATTCTGGTGGACATCTAGGTACTCATTTGAGATCAAGGGGTCTCTCCCTCCCTCTTCCTTTTGCATACATTGTCTGAAGAAGAGTGTTATATGTGAAATTGGATCATGGATGTTTTTATGTCTGTGGCTGCAAGTATTCAGCATAAAGATGGTTGAATCTGAATCCCAAGACAAAAGAAACAGACTTGACAGCCAGCAATAATTTAAATCTCTGAGCGATTGCTGTCAATGGTGAGGTCATGACCAGGACTGGAAAAGGGAGCAGGGGTTTTGGAATCAGGCCAAAGCTTCTCTCAGAGTTTCTCTGCAGCTGCTTATAATAAGAATTTGGCAGCTGATTGAGTTCCTCACAGCCAGTCCGTCATGCCGGGACTCTCTGTGATTTGACTTGTTCATATAAGAGCCAGCATGGTGTAGTGGTTTGAGCATTGGACTATAACTCTGGAGAACAGAGTTCAAAGCCCAGCTAGGACATGAAAACCCACTTTTGGTGAGGCATACTCTCTCAGCCTCAGAGGAAAGCAATGACAACCCCCTCTGAACAAATCTTGCCAAGAAAACCCTGCCTTAGGGTCACCATAAGTCAGAAACCACTTGATGGCACAACAACAGCAACAACAACAACAACAGCTGAGAGTACTACTTTGCATATGCTCAGAGTTATTGTCTTTAGCATTTCTTCTTCTGTTTTAAATTATAGCATTAGAAGCAGATCCCAAGGGCTGAAATGACACACTGGCAGGAACCCTACTGCTACTGGAACAGAGGGAAAGATAAAGGTGAATGAGGCATAAAGGTGAATAAGAGCATAGCTCTTAATGGTTACAAGATGATACAGACCATGCAAGTACTGAGACAGTTGACAATATTTTTTTTTCTTGCAACATAAAAAAGGTTTGAAGGTGTTGTGGTGGCAATTCATCAACAAAATGAAATACTTTATATCAATAAACTGGAATACCTTTTGTTGATCACACTGTTCTGTTCTGGAACTGGGTATAGTTCCAGGCCCTCCCAAAACTTCAATCAGGGCAAAACTTTGACACAAGTTACTGCTATAAGCTAGGTTTATTGGAGGTAAATGATTTCACAGATAATATAGGTCACGGCCCATTTACACGGGATCAGTACCCATGGTTTCACTTAATTCTCTATGCATCTGGAGGATCATAGAGTTGCGCTGGAGGTGGTCTCTCTAGGCATCACCAGGTTCTCCTGCTGGAAGTTGACCATAGAGTTGTGCGAGATGCATAGAGTTGTGTGAGATGCCTCCTCTCTAGGTATTTTCTAGGTCTTCTAGAGTGATTCTATGGCTTCTATGGAGGTTCGCTATTATACACAGTTCTGTGTATCTGCAGAAAGTCTGGGAACATATCCTCTGCGTAAATGGGGGGTTGGCAGCTTGTATATACCAGAGAAACATTCCAGCCCTTTCACTCTTGGGGTCCAGCATCTTCACAGCCAATGGCAGAACTGGGGCCTACACAACTAATTCTAGCCAGAGTATTCCCAGCCGGCTGTTAAATTCTCTGTGGCGGTTGAAATGGGGCCCTGGGTTGGGATACACTCCTCCCTGGCAAGGCCAACAGAAGATGGACTCAAAAGGGTGCAGAAATGAACAAAGAAAACCAATCTTTCACCTGCAATGTGTTCTTATATAAGTATACTTCAGTTAGTGAAGTAGACGCGTTCCTGAGCATTATGTCTTAAACAGAAAATTTGGTACCAGAGGTAGAAATAGAAAAGAAGAGAAGTTCAGCATGTTTCAGCAATCATTTATTCAAAACTGACAATATGCACAAATGAAATCAAACAACCAGGTCAGGCAAGCCTTGCATAATAAACAAAAACATTTTGAACCATCCAGAGATCACTTGAAAACTTCTTCCAAAATGCACCCAGGGATGATTTTAATTTCACCGGCATCCACTTTTCCTATGATTTCATTTGGTGGCCAAACTTATAGGTCTATACATTTTTAACATGCTGGGAGTAGCTGGTGAGGCAGGTTTTTCTCCTTTTCCCTTTTCACTCTGTTTTGCTGTTCACACATGCTCAATAAAGAATTCTGGAGGCAGCTGCTGTTTACCTTGCCTGTTGTAGGCAGGCCTACCTGCAGCTACAGTAAAGTGGGCTGGAGTAGAGTCCAGTTCCTTCCCAGCTCAAACTTTATTGCAATGTTTACTGCAGACACACTGCTCCAATTTGTCAACAAAAGCCTGCATTCTCCAGCCCTTCTAATGCTGATGCTGCTAAAAAAAACCTCCCAACTAGTCAGAGGAAAAGGAGGACTGAGCAGACATTAATAAACTTTGTAAAGAGGAGCTATGTAAAAAGGAGGCATTGTTAAATGAGGCATGCCTGTATATATCTATTCAAAAGTTTGCTCCATCCAGTTATGTCCTCCTGAGTGTATAGATAGTGGACCCGGGTTTGGTTTGAGGACCCCCCCCCATGAACACCAAAATCCATGGGCGCTCAAGTCCCATTATATACAATGGCATAGTAAAATGGTGCCCCTTTTATAAAATAGCAAAATCAGAGTTTAGTTTTTGGAATCCTTTTGGAATATTTTCAAGTTGAGGATGGTGGAATCCATGGATGCAGAATCCATGGATACGGAGGGCTGACAGTACTTGTAACTATGAAGATCAGTTCTGAGAGTGCCTCCGCCTATGAGGAGTTTTAAGCAGTTGGGTGCAGGATCCAATTGTCTTAACAAAAATTTAAAAAATCTTCTCCCTTTCTCCATAATGGTGTAAACTAGTCCTACACCTAATACTGTATATTCTTGTGAGTACTTTATACAGTAATTCAAAAAGATGCACGCATGTGCCCAACCTCATTGTATTGGACAGGACGGGAAAAGAATGCAATTTGTCAGTTTTCACTTTGAAGGTGGATTAGCTTATGTCAAGGTTATGTAGCCATCTAAAGTGAACTAGACTTTATGTATTCCTTGACTAACTGCAGAAACTAAATGCTGTGCTACATTTGGCAGATTGAAACCATCCATGCTACTCCCAAAGGGCTGATTCACACATGTATCACTGGATGACTCACCATTTCATGATTCATATTTGAATGTGTGAAGTGTCTTCATTGAAGATAACTGCACTCACTGAAGGTGAAGGCAGGTAACAAGAAAGCTCTATTGCTTGGTAATATTTGATGTAGAATGACTGTTCCAGACCTGGAACTCATTACCTGAGATGTGTTCATACCAGTTGTTTTGAACTGTGTTCTTCTCACTTTTTCAAACAAGCACAGGGGGTGTTACCCCATTAAAATATGGTGAACTAGACTTTATGAAGCTTCTGCTTTTCTACCTTCTTGTGTCAGATCATTATATAGTAACCTCTACAACTTTCTTGTAAATGTGGGAGGAAATCCATTCATAATGTTTCTTGACAACCCCGTCTTATTTACTTTGCTGTTGTTATGCAAGTCTACTCTTACACCGGCTGTAACCTAGGATTTTCTTGCAAGATTTGTTCAAGAGAGGTTTGCCATTCTCTTCCTCTTAGGCTGAGAGAGTGTGACTTACCAGTGGGTTTCCATAGCCAAGTAGAGATTTGAATCCTATTCTCCCAGTGTCCTAGTCCAAAACACAAATGCTATACTATGCTGGCTCATTCTAACTTACCCCCATCTTTAAAAAACAACAACACAAGAGTATTTTAATGCAAAAGCAATGCTACACCACTAGTAAATATCTGAATGATAATAGTTGAAAGAGCAACTCCTTTTACCAAATGTTGAACAG
Source organism: Gambelia wislizenii (assembly GCA_030847615.1). Taxonomy (NCBI): domain Eukaryota; kingdom Metazoa; phylum Chordata; class Lepidosauria; order Squamata; family Crotaphytidae; genus Gambelia; species Gambelia wislizenii. The sequence goes on along the minus strand of JAUMIR010000005.1, from coordinate 58,705,156 downwards.
AAATCATGGGACAATTCTTAAATATTAGAAAAGTGACTGTGTGAGTCTGCAGCAGCAAAAACTTAACTCTGTAAGACCAATGCATTTATTATGGCACAAACTTTCATGGCCATTCATCAGATGCACAGAGTGTTCTCTCAAGTTAGCAGATTTACAAACACATGCTTAGGTATATAGCAGGGTCAGAGGCAAGTGATTTACAGAAAATACAGACAGCCGATGATTACCTTAGTTAATAAAAGAGCAGCCGGATAATTTAGTACATGGGGTATGATGAAAATACCTGGAAACATTACTCTTTGGATTATAACTGCCAGAACCCCCCCCCTTTCCTTGCTTGGCCAATAAAACCTCCAATCAAAAGTATTTTTCTCTGTTACACCAGATGAGATTAACTGTCTTTTCTGCATTCTGGTTCCCTTTGACCTTGCTGTTTACAATCCCTCCCCCATCATGTGTATATAAATCTGCCAAATTGAAATAATAACTTCAGGCCTCAGATGAAGTGGACAATGCCCATGAAAGTTGATGCCATTCTAAGTGCCTTAAATCTTTCCTGTGCTCCAAGATTCTTTGGGGTTTGTACTCAATCAAAACTTGTAGGAATAGTGACTAAAGCGGAGGATGCAATCTTGGACAGTCCAATGCCTATTGGTCTAAACCAGTGTTTCTCCACCAGGATTTCCCAAGAGGTTGCTAGGGGTTCCTCAAGAGATTGTGATAGTGGTGGTGGTGGGGAAGCAATAGCAGTATATAGAATAATGTTTATGTAGGATTTCCCTGATATCTGAAAATTATTTCAAAGGGGATTCCTCCAGGATTAAAAAAAAAAAAAGTTGAGAAAGGCTGGTCTGATGTAACAACTGGTAGCAAAAGGAGGTAGGATGAACATGGACCACACTTCAAATGGTGGGTTGTTTCTATTTATTTATTTTAAAATGCTCCTACATACAAGCCAAGAACAAATCTGAGCTAGAATAACCGGGTTCAAAAGTGCTTAGTAAAGCCCTCTGTCTTTATATGAGGTTGTCTTATGAGAGATGGGTTCAGCCTGCGAAGGAGCATTCCAAGGGGGTCCCCTCCGTTCAAAGTGGTACAGCCCGCCGTTCCCCACGGCAGTGGGGAACGGCGGGCTGTACCACTTTGAACGGAGGGGACCCCCTTGGAATGCTCCTTCGCAGGCTGAACCCATCTCCGTTCCTCCGCATTCCCTGATGCAGGAACAGACCGGAGCGGAGTCGTCGGGAAGGCAAACGCGTGTCCCGGGCTAGAACAACCCAAGACAGGCTTGCTCGTGGTGGCCGTTGTCCCTTCGGCTCTCCATCCTCCTTGTCCCCACCAACTTGCCATTGCTGCCCTCTGCGGCCCCTCGCTGTCTACCAGCAGAGGTCGTCGCTGGCTTTCCAAGGGCCAGCAAGCAAGCAGCCTCGTCTAAAAATAAAAGCATGCAATGCAAGCGGAGCAGCGGGAGCCCTTGACATCACGGCCAAGCTCCTCCCGCACACGACGACCCCCCCCCCTTCCTTCCCTCCTTAAAACTCCCCCTTTTCTTTCTCTCCTCCTCCTCCTCCAAAAACCAAACATTTCCGCTGCTGGCGCTGGAAGTGGAGGGGTGGGTGAGTGGGGGGTGAGAATGGGAGGCGAGGTCCAGAAGAGCCGGAGAAGAGCCCGAGGCCAGTTTAACCCCGGTACTGGGGGGCTCCCTCGCCAGTGGGGCATTTCCTCCCGTGGCTGGGTTGGCGGAGCTTTGCAGAAATCTTGCGGCTGGGAGTGAGCGAGGCAGCGAAGCCAAGGGGGGAAAGCAAAGCAAAGCGAAAAGCAAAGCAGGGAAGGGCAAAAGGACCGAGGCAAGCGGATTAAAAAGAGCCAGAGAGAGGGAGAGAGATTTTTATTTTTATTTTATTTATTTAAAACCACAGCAGGAGAAGAAGAAGAAGAAGCCAGCACAGCAAGAGAGAGAGAGAAAGGAGCATTTTTGCAATGCCGGCTGGGTTGCAAAGGTGAGGCGCAATCCGAGCGCAGGAGGCGGCTGCTTGGTTTCCTGGGCTCGGTGTGGGGTGGGCCGCGTGTCCCCCCCCCACGCGCGTCCCGGTCCCTCCACGCGCTCGCACCCACGCGGACGGGCGCGCGCTCTTCCCCCTCCCGCCTCGTTCCCCGCCACATGCAGACCCGCGCGCGGCAGGAGGCGGCGGCGGCGGCGCAGGCGAGGATGGCCATGTCTGTGATCCAAGCGTGCCGCAGCCTGGCTCTCTCAACATGGCTGCTTTCCTTTTGTTTCGTCCACCTCCTGTGCCTGGATTTCACGGTGGCCGAGAAAGAGGAGTGGTACACGGCCTTCGTCAATCTCACCTACCCGGATCCCGGCGGCGCTGGCGGCGGCGTTGGCGAGCTGCGCAGCGAGAAGAGCGAGTGCGGCCGCTACGGGGAACACTCGCCCAAGCACGACGTCTGGGGGCAGGTGGTGATGACCTCGGCGGCCGCCGACCGGCAAGCCTGCGACCCCAACGCCAGGTTCGCCCAGCCGGGGCCCGGCAAGCTCTGGATCGCCCTCATCCCCAAAGGGAATTGCACTTACAAGGAGAAGATCCGCCACGCCGCTGCCCAAAACGCCTCGGCCGTGGTCATCTACAACGTGGGCGCCAGCAACGCCAACGAGACCATCACCATGCCCCCCGCAGGTGAGTCGGGGCGGGAGCGGTGGAAGGGATTTGGGGTCCCCCCTGCAGTGCTTTATTTGGGGGGGGGCCGTATGGTTCTCACATATGTAACCAACTTAACCTGGATAGCCATCTGTCAAGGATGCTTTGATGGCATGTTCCTGCATGGCAGGGGGTTGGACTGGATGGCCCTGGTGGTCCCTTCCAGCTCTACAGTTTTATGATTCTACAATTAGCTTAAGTCATTCACAGTACAGGATATTCAGATTATTACTAATAATGTTTTTGCAGGAGGAGGGTTACTACGGGTGGGGGGCACAATAATGGGGCCCCTGCGGATGCAGATGCCAATAGTGCCTTAAACCTGCCCTGAGTCGGGGGCACCCACCCAGCCACGCACCCACCCTTGGGATTGGAGGGCCTCCCTTCCTCGTTCAGGATGCCTCCCAACCTCCCTGGAGGTTATTTGAGCAGGCGTGCCCAGGCCACTGGCTTCATAGCTTGAGATTAGGGTTGTTGGTGTGAAAGGAAGGACTGCATTGTTGTGGGAATCCCCTTCTCCCCCCCCACCCAAGTGAGTTTGGATGTTCTTCTCTCACCCTCCTTCCTCTGGCTTGAGTACTTGTGATCATGGGAAAGAGGGAACATCTTGGAAAATGGGGAGAAGTGTGTGGGGTGGAAGTGATGGAGGGGAGCTGAACACTGTACAAGCCAGATGGCTAGGTGAAGGCAAGGGCGTTTTGAATGCTAGAAAGTCAGGCAAGGCAGGGAGGGGGGCAGGTGGGACACAGGTGGAGAGGGAGATGGTAGAAGGGGTTACAAGAGCCTTTCTGGCTGACCCTGGGAAGAGGGCATCTACAGCTGACAGAAGGAAGGCCCGGTGCACCAGGTCTGAGGAAAGCACTGAGTTGCAATGACATGGAGAGAGGAATCCAGCATGAGAGTTTTGTACAGAGTGACTTGTGGAATGGCAGCGCTGGGTGATTATTCACAAATCCTGACATTTTGGTTTCACCTTTCAGCTTTTTTCCAGTGGTCATACCAGGTGTGCCCATTCTTTTCAGTGGTCCATCAGATTCAATGAAGCTGCAATGTTGGCTTTGTCCCTTAGTAATGATTGATTCAGGAACATTCTGGTGATTTAATTTCCCTCCAGATAGCCTTGGACTGCAACTCCTGTCATCCTTTGTCATTGGCTGGGGCTGATGAGAGGTGCACTCCAACAACATCATTCCTGTTCTGCACTGACAGACCTCTTCACTATAATTAAAGGTTCCCTCATGGTCTACATCCCTCTCTGTTAACACATAGGGCAACCTTTCCCTTCTGGTTCAGCTGCAAAGGGAAGCAAGCTGCACAATAAGTTAGTAAGTGCTTGATAGAAGAAGCCCCTTTTCATTTGTGCAGAAAAGTTTGAAAGTTCTGGGGTTTGGGACTACCTCCTGTGTCCCAGAGGGGTTTCCAGGCAGAATATTGAGGGTGTAAAGCTTTTGATGTCTCCTTTGGCTTCACTTTCTCCAGTGCTGGAGCAACTGTGTTGAGAGTGAGCTTGTTAGGATGCCAAGAATGCAATTAGGTTAATTACTGCTGCAAGATTTTACTTGGGAATTGCATTCTTAGTACTGTATCTGAGAATCAGTGTGGGATGAATTGCTGTCCACTTCATGTAATTTACAAATGCAGCATTTATTTATTTATTTATTTTGTGCACTGTTAAGGCTTCTTTGCATTCTGTATCCTCTAACAGTAATCTTATGTGGTCTTGGAGGTAATCCAGTTGTTCTGAGTGAGGAAGAACCTTACAAGATAACACAGGGGGCAAAAGCAGGCTCCCGATAGAAAATGTTTTGTTTCTTATTCATTATCAGTCTTTGCAAATAATAGACTTTGCAAATAATAAGTGTTTCAAATACACTCAGTAGACTTAATTTGGATGGTATGTATCTCTTTGAATCCAGCTGTTGCATGCCAAGATGTTTATTTTGAATTAAGTGCAGAGCAGTTAACATCAGTGGGCTGTAGTTGGCTTCCCCATCAGGGTAAAACTCAGATGTCTAACAAAGCATTAAACCCATTTTATTGACCACACTCTTACACACAGTTACAAAGCAACACATTCTACCAAACTTGCTGGAACTTATTTCCATATGAATCTTCATGAGTGTGGATTATTAAAAGCATGCAGTAAGGCAGCCTTGCCTTACCAGGTTCTTACCAGATATATTGGACAACAATTCATGCATGGCATTTGTAGCCTTATACATTTCAGGGAATTAGACTGGAATAGAGTGCAGTAAGGAAATCAAGGCTTCCTTCATGATGTAACAGGTGCTGTACTGGACTTAGACTCTTGGTAATTAGATCTTCTAGATTTTACTCTTTGTTCTGAAGAATGATTCTGTATATTTTTCGCTGAGAGTCTGGGAAAGCACAGTTTATTTCAAAACAAGGCATTGCTAAGCTGTGCTTTGGTGGTTTTCACGGATCTTTTGATCTTCTTAAAATTTCTCTGTGCATGTCATACTGATTTCTCTTTAGACTATTGCTTCCAGTTTGTTGTGGTAATGAATGGTGGAGTTAATAGCATCACTGATTTCCTGTGTGTATTGTTAGCAGGAACCTCTGGTTGTTTTAATAAGGCATGGAATGAACTTTTCATGAAATTGAAATATTGGTTCAATTGACATTTGGTATTTTGTAAACTGTATATATGTCCCAAACAAATGCAGTTTTATTAAAAACTCTTGATACTGACAATAATAACAGCATGTATGTTTAAAAATCCAAAATTAAGAAAATATTTTCTGTTTCCTCGTAAGGGCTGTGCTTGTAAAAAGGATGTTTTTACTATATTTGTTAGTATTGAGCAGCCTCATTAATGCTGCTCAGATGCTCACAGCTTCTTCGGATGCTTGCTTTTGAATGCTGAACTTATTTCCGTTTGACTTTGTATGGGCATATATGTAGCGATTTGTTCTGGAATGATGCTTTGCACTAAAAGGCCAAAGAAGTGCATAACATTATTTCAGTGGTCCTTAGAGCATTCTGTTAAAGCAGACTGGTGTTTTCCTCCCTATGTTTCAGCAGACAAGTCAGTGTTATTGAATCTTTAGGGTCATTGCCAGCACAATGGGGCTTTGGGGATATCCTTAACCACTGTCACCTTTTGCCTGTCCCCAGCTGTTCCTAAAGGTGAGAATTTCTTTAGAGTGGGATTCAATGTTTTTGGAGGGCTGCTGTTGGAAAGGAAAAGTGGCACACATATCTGGTGCCCACTCGACCCCTTCTTTCTCTGTTCTTTCTCTCACACACACCATTTTTGATCTCAGGAATCCTTGTGGGGTTGGAAAAACTTTGTGTTTTAGAACAGAAATCTAAGTTTGGCTCTAAGCTGGTTATGTTGGCTTAGGGGTTTCTGTGAATTGTAGTCCAAAAAAGTAACTTTCATATTCTCTGTATTATCCTTGCATTTTGGAGTCTCAGCGTGAAAATTAATGGATTCCCCTAGACCAGCCTTTCTCAGACTTTTTACCCTGGAGGAACCCACAAAATAATTTTCAGGACTTTGGGAACCCCTTGCATAAAAATTATTGTATTTACAGCTCAAAAAATGTTTGCAGTCACAATCGCTTGTGGAACGCCTAGCACAACCTCTCACGGAGCTCTAACGTTCCAGGGCACCCTGGTTAAGAAACCCTATCCTAAACCAAGGATCAGCAAAGTACAGCCCTGCAGGTGATATTCAGCCCTACAACTCCCATCAACCCAAGCAAACTTTGACACCACTTTAACTGTCATGGCTCCATCCTATAGAATCCTGGGATTTGTAGTTTGTTGTGGCAGCAGAGCTGTCTGACAAAGGCTCAATATTGCACAAAACTACAAATCCCAGAATTCCATAGCATTGAGTCATTAAAGTAGTGTCAACCTGTGTTATTTCTGCAGTGTGTCAGCAGCCTATGGCTGAAAGCCTGTCGGTTTGCCCTGATTAAAGTAGACCCACTGGATCAATTATTGAATGGTGAGTCACAATGTAAATAAATCCAGCTGATTCAATGGGTTCACTCTAGTTAGAAGTAACAGTAGGATTGTGACCAGTAACTCTGGCCCTTTTACGGAAGCTGAAACTAACCATATCCTCTAAACAAAGTATGGCAAAGTTTCTTGCCATGTTCCCCTTGGTACTGGGTTCAGCTAAACCAGGCATCAGGATCTAATAGTTCTGCAGATATCATTGGGTAGCAATTCCAGCATCTCTAACATTTACTATACAGTACTGATTGGAGTCACACTCCAAGTAACATATGGAGGGCTTTTCCAAACCTAAGCTAAAGTCTCAAGGCAAAATGGCCCACTGATTGCCAGAGAAGAATTGAAATCTGGTTGCCATTACACCCAATTTATTGCAGTTGCTGTTCCAATTTTTATAAAAGTAGCTCACATCTATATTTGTCATATGACTACCGTGCCAGCATTTTGTACCATTTCTAGTATTTGCCTCATTTTGACTCTTGCTGTTATAATTCCATGTCTGTTTCCCATGTGGCAAGCTTTGCAGTGGCATGCTTTTCCATGTTTCCATGAACAACCATCCAGACAAAAGCTGTGATGGAAAATCTCTTCTGAATTTGGATATTAGAGGGTTTGGACCAGAGAGCTGCTCTACTGGAGAATAGAAATAAGGGGTTCTATTGTATGTTCTCTCTGTGTGTGAAGGTGTTTGGTGCTTGAAGGAGGAGAAAACATCATGTTCATAAAGTGTGGTGCCTTGGACACTGAATTTCAAGTGATGGAGCAGGCCATTATGAATAAATAGAGACAGAGCATTAATAAAAGGTTGTACTATGCATTCAAGTTGTTTCCGACTTATGACGACCCTCAGACAAACCTATCATAGGGTTTTCTTGGCAAGATTTATTCAGAGGGGGGTGCCTTTGCTTTCCTCTGAGGCTGACAGAGTGTGACGTGCCCATGGTCACCCAGTGGGTTTTCATGGCCAATTGGGGATTCAAACCAGAGTCCTAGTGCAACACTTAAATCACTGTACCATGCTGGCCCTCTAATAAAAGTTAGTTCTGTTGAAAGGCTCAGTCCCAAGCCAGATTTTCTTTTAATTTTTACATTTCAAAAGTATAGTTTTGGATACTTTACATCTTTGTATATTGCTTAACAGTTCATTTTCTGTATATCCCTTTAGAGTTAGCTTTCTGTGTCTAATGAGATGAGCTGTCAGCTATTAAAAATGTAACAGGAATGATTCAGATTCCAGATTTTGTACCTGTTGTTGGTATGCACTGTCTTATTCAATATCTAATTTTTCATTTCTTAAAAGGTTTCATCACTGTAGAACATATCCTGAAAGTATGGATCCTTCTGATACAGAAGGCTAAAAGGAGACAGAAGTCAGAAGGCTAGGCCTCTGACATATCTCTTTCCAACAGAACAACAACAACAAATTCCCAACTTAACCCAGCCACAACAAAGCCCACTGCCACCCAGTAACTAAATTAAATAATGACAAACTTTTGAAATGTTCATTAGTTCAGGTAATTAGCCACTACCTCTAGAGCTTGAAGGCTTCCATCCAACCTGAACAAAGCAACTGATGATCTCTCAAGTCTCACAAGATGGCAAGAGCACAGTCTCAATGGATGAACTTGGATTTTCAGGTATTACTTGTACATCTGGTGATAGTACCCTCTGAAGGCATGGAAGGTATCATTAATTTCTGTTAAGTATTCCACATTTGATCTCAGTAGAACATGATCTGGGCCTTCCAGCTTTCCTTTTTACAGTAGCTGTAGGCTACCATTGTTGTTTCTTCATGATTCTTTAATATAAATTGTCTTTGTTCTAAAAGGACTGCTCACACTGATTGTGCCAACCATAGAAATGTCCCTAACCATTTCCCCCCCTACACTAGGAAGGAGTGTCCTTGTTTGTCTTCCTATTAAGAATTCTGCTTGTCTATATGCATTAATTATGAGTGGTGTTGACCTGTAGCTTCAAAGAGCAATATGCGGATTATTCTGTCTAAAGGATTTACTTTACAGTCTGCCATGTGCTTTCAGCCTTATTGTTCACTTGAAGGTAATGGAAAGCTAATTGTAATATGGGAAAATTTATAAGATTTATGAAATGACTAGAATCCTTCTGCTATAAACTGGGTTGCATTGTCAGTCACAAATTCATTTACAGCAAACAAAGGTATGCTTCATCTGTTCAGCAGCAGCAGAACAGGTAACATTAGGGAAGGGAAATACGGTACCTCAAATCCCTTGAAGTCCATGAGAGCCAAATAGTGTTGACCTCTCAATTTACACATCTGAGTTGTGAGGTTTTTTCCAAGGTATATCAGGTAAAGGTGTAGTGATTAAAGATCATTTCCATTGTACTGATCTGCTTCTCTTCTAGTACTCCCAGGATAAGATTTTGCTCTTTATGTCCGTTCCAGTATCAGTCCAGCATACCATATGCTTTGCTTGCTTGCAGTGTTTGTTTAGACTTAGATGACCTTAGCAAGTGAGGTCTAGGATTTCTTTTCTCATAGACTGGGAAACAGTAATAGGGTGTCTCTTTCTTTTTAGCACTATCAATTAATTTAGTTGTCTGCAGTCAACAAAGTAATTTCTGGTCACTTTAGGCCATTCTGATTAGATATGGCATAAGACTTTTTGGAATCCTAGCTCTCCATGGGTAGCATTTTGGATCTAACAAGGTTTATTTTAAGAAGCTGGCAGAGAAGCACAACACAGCATGAATATACACGTGAACTTCCTCTTCTTGCTTGTAAGAATCTAATTATATTGTGGAGCTTTACAATAAAGTACAGAATCTGCTGTAACCAGCTCTTTTCCAGGAACTTGGCTTGAAGTATAGATTCATTACAGGGCTGAATCTGCCACTATAATAGAACATCCTCCAGATCTTTTTGATTTATCAGGGTCACCAAGAGTTTATGGTAATGTTGGAGGAGGTGTGGGCTGCATGAGGCCCCAGTGCATTTTTGTGGCCTCCAAGTCCTGCCTGGGCTTTCAATTTTTAACTGTCTTTTGTAGGTAAAAGATTACCCATAAAATGCCCCCAAACACTACTTGGCAGAGTGCTAGGTATTAAAATAATTCCCAACCCTTCCAGACCCCCCTCACCTTATTTGTAATTTAGTAGTGTCCAAAAATGACATCCTTTCCCTCCCCAAAAATCAAACTGAGGTGACTTCTGGACTTGTCAAGGTCACATTTTCTACCAAAAGTACAAAATTGTACAGCAAGTGCAAAAAGTGGCACTATGAGGGTACTCCTTTGTTTTTGCAGTGTTTTCCATTTTGATAAGAATTCTGGCACAGAATGTAACTGGCATCCATTCTGAACCATATACAGTATAAATAGTTTCAGTAGCACTCCACATAGTCTTTAGCTGCTTACATCAGCAGTAACAATTGTGAACTTGTTTACATTATTAAAGCATGAGGTCTAGTTATTGGGTACCAGTCATTTATGTTTGTAAAAGCACCCTTCTGATTTGCCAGTTGCCTTATACCACCCGTCCCTGTTTTTGTAATTTCATTAACAAGCTCAGTAGCCACATCTCTGTTGAGTTGGCGTGCCAGTGTTCAGTTAAATAGTTTTCCAGTACTTATAACAATATTACAGTTGCCCCTCCACATTCGCGGCTTTGACTTTAGTGGTTCCGTTTATTCGCGTAATTTCCTCTTCTCCTCCTGGGAACATGCAGCCTTTGTTCCCTGGGAGAGGGGGAGCCAAAGCCCACGAAAGCCACCACTATCACTGCCAATAAGCCTCATTTTAAAGGCATGGGGGGGGGGCGAAGAGATTTTGCCTGTCCACCCCTTTCCCCCTCACTCAAGACCTGATAGGCGCCGTGGTGGATCGGGCCTTGAGCGAAGGGGAAACCGGGTGGAGAGTCTCTGCCTGTCCTCTAATTGCCTGTAGTTAATGGTCTCAACTTTCCAACAACATTTTGTCTCTGGTTGTCCCAGGTTGTATAACTATTTGTCCCAAGAACTCTGTTCCACTTTGGTGAAAAATGTGTTTTCCTGGTTCAGCTTTAGTCCAGACATATGGATCCAGTTCAAGATTATTTTATTAGGATCTTCCATTGAAATTTCATACATTAGGATCATCTTCATCCTAACTGGATCACCTTCATCCTGATATAAAAATAATGTGATTTCAGGAGTATTTGTGATTCCAGATAGTGAATGCTGAGAATAGAATGACAGAAACTGCTTGAGACAGCCAATTTGAAAAAATACTTTGGCACATATCATTTTCAGAGAGGGTCTTGTAGTGTTAAAACTACACATTTTTATCTTAGAGATACATTGGGCATTTAAAATCTATGCAAATGCATATTTCCCCATTTTTCTTTACACCTTGGACTAACGGGGCACACAGTGATGTTGGCTTGGCAATTTCCTTCAATATGCTATGTTCCCTTATCCTTTCCAGCTCCATTTCTGCAGAATGGAGTAAGGGAAATGGGACTCTGTAAGGAGTTTGTACACTGAGTGGTTTGGTATCATTTATTAATTTGCAAGTACACAGGATGATTACCTTTTAAATAGTTCAATGACTTTAAATACTACCTCTGTTTCTCCCATGTTTTTCAGTACTTCTGTTTTGGCAGCTACACTGCATTTGAAGAAATTGTTCACTTGTGACCTTATAACACATACACATTGAACACAGACATCTCTTTGTAGCTTGTTGGTGTGATGAAACGTCTAATACAGCATTAAAGTGACCTTTGGGCTATTTAATATGGCCTCTTCCAAATCCAGGTCTGCAGCGCTCTAGAATCTTTGTAGATCTTCTCTGAAATAGCAATGATGTCAGATCCTAAATCCATTTTAAAATTAACGTATAATAAGTTTATTCTTCTATGGAGGCTCTTTGCCTTCACAGGATACAGAGCTTGAGCAGAATTGACCATTAATGATGTTGCCACTTCTTGTACAGTCTATTTACCAGATGGTTAGCGTGACTGGATTCCGCATACACTTGTAGCAAATAGAATCATACTTAAAGGTTGAAAAGGCAAACCTTCCCCATCCATCTGTTCTGGCATCAGTATACATTGTATTTGTTGTGTACCTTCAAGTCATTTCTGACTTAGGGTGACCTTAAAGTGAACCCGTCATAAGGTTTTCTTGGCAAGGTTTGTTCGGGGGGGGGGGGGGCATTGCCTTCCTCTAAGGCTCAGAGAGTGTGACTTGCCTGAAGTCGGCCAGTGGGTTTCCATGTCCAAGTGGGAATTCAAAACCATGGTCTCCAGAGTCCTAGTCCAACACCCAAACCATGCTGGCTCTCTATTGCTGTATGTTTATCCAGACAGTCAACTCACATCCAACCACTGAGGTAAAGGAAAAGTGAAATTTATTGTGGAGTTAAATAATAGTTACTAAAAAAAAGGAACTCAAGAATGGAAAGGTGAGTGTTAGGATGAGGTAAAAAAAAGAGATGTGTGGGCAAGGCCCTTCATACAGCAGAAAGACTAAACTGAGGAGAACAAAACCAAAGTGAGAAGATCTGTAAGGAACAACCAATCAGACACACAATGACTTAGGCCTGATCAGATTATAGTCGATCCATATAGAACACACTTATAATTACACTTGGGGCAACAGACCTTAATGAAGTGTCATATTGAAGTGGAACACCATCTTTCAGTGGTCTGAAGATCTTGATGCATTATGCACACTTGAATGTGTACCTTCAAGTACCAGCTTTGATTAGATTTTTTTTATGGGTGAGGGGGATATATAGGAGATTATCAGACAGCTCAAATATCCCAGGACAGGGATGACCAGAGATCGCTAAAAGGCTTTCCTTTTAGACGACGTCATCCCTGTCGTGTAATGATCCAATTCTGCTCCTGTTCCCCCACCACTTCCTCTTATTAACGATTTTATTCGTTAATAAGGCGCCTGTACTGCCTCTGTGACAGAATCACGGGCATATGGAAAGGTACCCCATTATGCTGGTGTGATGCCAGCCACGGTGGGAGGTCCCTCCTGAACACTTCTGGGTGCGATCAGGACAAGGAGGTAAGTGACAGCCTCCCCCGTGCTCATTCTCTCGCGAGGATTTCAAATAAGGAAGTGAATACAGCTCTGCGCGAGCTGTATTCAATTCCTTGATTTCCAGAGGGAGGGGGAGCGGTTTCTGTCACGGCTCCGAGGTATATCTGAATTAAAAAAAAAAGTGGTACAGGGACAGGAATGGGACATGATTGGCATACTGGGACAGGGTTGGGGTTTAGGACCCATTGTGATAATCTCCATAGTCAGCTTATACACAGTCTATGCTCAACCTCTGATTACTTAGAATCATAGAATCATAGAATTGTAGAGCTGGAAGAGACCACGAGGGCCATCCAGTCCAACCCCCTGCCACGCAGGAAATCACGATCAAAGCATCCCCAACAGATGGCCTTGCCCCTTTCGTTTTTGTTTCACCCTCTTCTTTTCGAGGACTTGGAATAAAAACTTTCTAAAAATAAACCTTGCACAATCTGGGTATGACGTACTCTTAACAAAATGCTCTATTTTTGAAGACTTCATGTACTGTACTTCTCCTCTAGGAGGGTTAGTCCTTCTAATGTTTTGAATCTTTCCACTTATTGCACATACATATAGTCAGGGAGGGAGGGCCTTTTGCTGCAGAGTGCTTTAAAAATGGCTGGACTTGACTGTTTCTCTCCCCTCTATTTTCATTTGTGCAGCTTTTTCAGAAGCAGGAAAAGTGAATTTTCCTTTTCAAAATGACTACTGCTTCTAGAGTCTTCTATGCTACAGGTTACGTCCTCCAAATTATTCCTGAGTTTTGTTTTGTTTTCTTACCAGTCTGGGTATTTGATCACATGGACTGCTCCGCTTTCTCTGTGGTTCTGTGAAAGGTTAGGTCCTATATTAGCTGTACTGTATTTTTCCCCTCAGAAAGAAACCCCTTTGTCTAGAAATCCAAGCAGCAATTAGTCTCTCTAACGTGCTGCTCTGTCTCTCTTTTTTAAAACTAGCAAACTTACAGTGTTCAGTCTGTTCATATAGGGCCCTAACAAAATGACTCAACAGTTTCTCCAGGCTTCTGAGCTCTTTGATAGGTGCAGGCCCTCTCATAAACCAGATTCCTCTTGGGGAAGAAATGGGTAGCTAACTTGGCCAGAACAATCTCATAGTTGTGCTGAAGGCCCTCTGCAGCAAAGGCAAAGGATTTATGAAACTTGTTGGCATCTTTCCCTGCAGCATAAAGGAGGGGACCTATTTGCACTATTCTTACATCCTTGTGAAGCTGTGTAGCTAGGCTAAAGCAAGCACATCTTTCCATTTAGGTCTTTCTGCAGCCTTATTAAAGGCATCTGATGCAGAAAACTCTGCCATTATGTTTGTCATAATAAGAATCTATGGGTTTAAAACATGGCATCTGAAATTACTGTCATGGAAGGCCTAAGACAGGGGTGAAACATGTTGGTCCTCCAGATGGTTTGGACTTCGTGTTCCAGAGGCTCCAACTAATATGGCCAGCGGCAAGTAATTGTTGAGGTTTTAGCTCAGTGGTTCTCAAATTAATGGGCTTTCAGGTGTTTTGGACTCAAGTTCCCATTAGCCATGAGAGGCTTATGGGAGCTGAAGTCCAAAACATCCGGAGGACCAATATTTGAAAACCAGTATTTTAGTTGGAAACATTTAAGTCAAAGATTCCCCACCTCTGACCTAGAAAATACACCAGTCAGGAAATTATAGAGAAACGTCATCATGTCTCTTGGGCAAGACAAGCGACAGGAAACTCTGGACTTCATCCAGACACATGAAAGTCTAGTGCCACCTATTGATTAAGTTATGTATCACTTTAGACACACCTTCTGTCCCCTCTAGATGGATCCATAATTGGTTGGAAGACCATGCTCAGAGAGTCATCATCAATAGCTGTGCTTCAAACTGGAAGGAGGTCTTGAGTGGAGTGCCTCAAGGTTCTCTCCTAAGACTATTACTCTTCACCATTTTTATCAGAGACTTAGGGGCCAGTTACATGGCAGAATAAAGTGCGCGAAATTCTGGATTTCCATCCTTTTGCACCAGCGTTGCATAGTTCACACGATTTATTGCTAAATTGGAAGATCCGGTGAGGTTCGCCTTTCAAGTTTACTCAGAAAAAGATGGGGGGGGCATGGCCTCCAGATCACTATCATTAAAAGCCAGGCAGGAGACGGGGAGGAAGCAAGGAGGGGGGGCAGTGCAAGGGGGAAAGAGACCATAAGTTCGTAGCTTTGTCTGTATATAAAGCAACAAATAAGGAGGGAAACCATGGAGGAGGAGAGAAATAATGACAAAGGAGGGAAGGAAAGCAGCCGAGATCCCTGCCAGCTGAGCAGACTGCTTCTCTCTCTCTTTCTTGCACGTGCACACACACATACACATATACAAAAGAATGACGCAGCTGAGATTCTGTTCACTCTGCAATCCCTAACAGCTGAGTAGATTGCTTCTCTCTCTCTCTCCTTTTTTCATGCCGCGCGCGCACACACACACACACACGAACGATCCAGTGATCACTCTCTCTCTCTCATACACAGAGAGAGAGAGAGGGAGAGAGGAACAGTAATTATGTTAGAAGGCAAGCCAGCTGGCTGGATCTTTTCAAGCCTCATCTCTTGCAAGTTCACCCCTCCCTCCTTTTTGGTCAATTCAACCAATCATAGATAAACTCTGCTATGCCAATTTTGAAAAGACTGCTGACAGTTCCCACTGCCATAA
This sequence comes from Gambelia wislizenii, assembly GCA_030847615.1. Classification (NCBI taxonomy): domain Eukaryota; kingdom Metazoa; phylum Chordata; class Lepidosauria; order Squamata; family Crotaphytidae; genus Gambelia; species Gambelia wislizenii. The sequence goes on along the minus strand of JAUMIR010000005.1, from coordinate 58,689,724 downwards.
GCGAAATGGTCGTTCACACAATCGATAGTGCGTTAACTTGCGCTACTTTTCAAAAAAGACGGAAAATACCGAAAGCTGATACTGCGTGACTTATGGTTCCCCCCCCTTCTGAATATGGCGACTTTGATTCGAAAGATGTGGGAACTATTAGGACTCTGCGAATTCTTAGATGATTTGTTTTGCTGTGTAAACGGCCCCTTAGATGACAGGGTGGAGGGAATCCTTATCAAGTTTGCAGATGATACAAAACAGGGATGGGTGGCTAACACATTGGAAAATAGGAGCAGTGTTCAAAAGAACCGTGATAAACTAGAAAATGAGGCAGAAATTTTTAAAATGAAAATCAATAGTGATAAATGCAAAATTCTTGATTTAGGCCACAAAAGCCAAATGCACATGCAGAGGATGAGGGATACCTGGCTCAGCAGCACTACATGTGAAAAGGACCTTGGGATTATTGTTGATCATAAATTGAATACAAGACAGCAGTGTGATTGATACTGCAGCAAAGAAGCAAATGCTATTATACTCCATTCAGGATAAACACACATATACACGCACACACACTCAGAGATGCTATCTCCTATAAGCTTCCAAAGATTCTAGCAAAATAATAATAATAATATTGCATTAATAAAAGCTTTGGTCCTGTCTATATGGGGGGGGGGATATAATCTCCTCCGAAGAAGCAGCCATTTGCATCACTACGACCTGTCTTAAGAGCCCCTCTAAACTTCGCATGACCCCTAACCAAGATGGTGGCTGTGAGTGATTTACTTGCACTTTTAAAACCTTAATCCATAGGGAGAGGCGGGTAAGAAATAAAGATGATGATGATGTGACAAAGGTGTGCTACCAGTATGTCTGTGGAGATTTTCAGACAACACTGTTATAGTGTTACTATTCCACTTTTATTTTCTATGGCTGCCTCCTGTTGGATCCTGGGATTTGCAGTTTAGGGAGGAGCATTTACAACTCTCAGAGAGATATTAGGCCTCACTAAACTACAAATCCCAGAATTCCACAGGAGGAAGCCAGAGCAGTTAAAGTGGAATAGTAACACTATAACAGTGTAGTCTGAAAATCTCCTAAGTCTCTAAATAGGTCTAATTGTCTGCATTTTACCCTGTCTGTCGAATCTTGCATAACTGCAATGTGTGGCATCTTTTCTTGTAAAGAATTAGTACTTTTGGGGTGCTGTTATGTATAATCACTTGATTAATGGGGATAACTATTGAGTTAATGGGTAATGGTGATGTAAGGGCATAGGAAACTGTCTTACACTGGATCAGAATTGGTCCAACTAGGCTAATATAGTAAACAGTGACAAGCAGCAACACTGCATGGTTTCAGGAGGGATTATTTCCTGTCTCCAGCTCCAGATACCATAGATCAAATTTGGCACCTTCTATGTGCAAAGTGTGTATGTTTACTGAACTATAGGCCTTCCTCAAAGGGTTGCTTTTATATATATATATATATAATTTTTTACTAAAAAACATTTGCACAAATACATACTACACATTTCATACATCATATTCATCAAACATCTCTTATATCATATCTGCAATCTTGTTGTATGTATACATACTATCATAGCAATATACTAACTGACATTATGTATCATACTAACAAATAATATATCATAATAACATACATCCCCTTCACAATCTATCATCTCTTTCATTCTTTTGACTTCCTATCCGACCTATCCATACATTTTCAATCTTGTAATAATGCATCTTCTATTAGCAATGTTACTGATAGTTTCATTTATTTAATTATCTATCTTATCCCTTAAATTTAAATGTTTCTGTTCTCTGTTCTATTCCATTCTTTTTCTTGTAATATGTTTTCGTAATATTTCATATCTATTTGTTTACATCTCCTGTTTCTTATTTCTGGCTTCATTTTGTTGCAAAAATAGATCATTTTTTCTTTTTTTAAATTACACACACACACACTCCTAAGCACTAATTACCACAAATTTGCCCCATTTGGTTTCCAAATATTCAGATAATATAGACCAGTCCTCTTAAGTATTTTTCTATATTTTCCCCCTTTATAACAGCATTGTCAATTTATCCATCTGCACCATCTCAAATAGTTTCTCTAACCATTGATCCATTGTCGAGCTCTCCTTGTGTTTCCACATCTTGCCATATAGTATTCTGGCAGCTGCTAGCATATAAAAAATAATCTTTCCACTTTTTTTCCCAGTTCTTCATCTATGATCTATGATGAAGAACTCAAAGGGTTGCTTTTGTTGTGTTTGAGAAGAGCCTATTTTTATGTGTTGACATTCTTTCACTTTGTGAATAGTTTTTTGAAGCAACACCCCTTCTGTCTTGTGAGCTCTTCCTCAAGGAGTTAGTACAGATTTCTTGCACTACAGTACTTTAAAATATAGTTTAATACACATGAAATATATAAGGGGTTCCCAACTCCACATTTGCATTGCTCTGGTATTTGAAGGTTTGTTTCTGCAGAAATGAACACGGGAGCTTATACATAAGGAACCAACTATAGTTTAATTACATTAAACTAACAATTACCAATAGTATTAGAATATTAAGAGGCAAGACATGCTTTGTTTTTTCAGATTATGAGAATTCCAGCATGTGCGTGGATCTTTATTAATCAGATTTTTATAGTTAAATGTTACCCTAAGAAACTTTTTATTTTTCAATTTTATATCTTTCCTTTCCTCCAAGAAACTCAGGAAAGTATAATTCTTGCTGTATTTTATCCTCATAACAACAACGCTGTGTAGTAGCAAAGGCTGAGATGTATACCGATTGGCCCAAAGTTATCCAGTGAGCTATATGACTGAGTAGGGATTTGAATCTTTGTGATTCAAGACTTTGTGATCACCACATCATATTGGTAGACTTTACTGTTGTCTCAAAAAGGCAGTGCAGTGTACCAGTCACGGGGAATGCTATGCTAATATCTAGGGAAAGAATTTCAGATAGCTGCATCCTGATATCTTCTACGTTGAGGAGTATTTTTAAAACATGTCTTGTAGGAAAAAAATGTTTAAAGTAACTTTCAGTCTTCTAGAATATATATGCATATTTAGTGGGAATATTGAATAGCAGAGTTATAGCAATGAGTAAAATATCCAGAAGGAGCCAGCATGGTATAGTGGTTTGAGTGCTGGATTACGACTCTGGAGATCAGGGTTCAAATCCACATTCAGCCATGGAAACCCACTTAGTGATTTGGGCAAGTCACACTTTCTCAATTTCAGAGGAAGGTTCAAATGTAAACCTGTGAACAATTCTTGCCAAGAAAACCCCATGATAGGTTGTCCTTAGAGTTGTCATAAGTCAGAAATGACTTGAAGGCACACAACAACAAAGAAGATACCCGGAAGCTTAAAGAACAAACTCACTTTATGACAGGACACACTAAACTGAAGCCCTCCTTTGCCAGATGTTCATGCAAGCTATCTTTAAAAAAGGTGAAAAAAGTCACTAGAATGTTCCACTCTTCTGGGCAAATCTTCCAAAAAATTATATTGTGGGAGTGGGGGAAGCAAATGAAATTCAATAAAAGCCCACAAAAAGGCTAAGCAAAGTTAAAAATACTCGGAGCCTGGATTTTAATTCTAGCTTAACTCATTTTGTGGTAGCACTTGCAACCCACATAATGTATGGTGCCACAACTGCAGGCAGCACTAGCCACAGTCTGCGATTTTGCTGTAAACAAATTTATATGAAATTGGGTATTCCTGCAGCTTACTAAACTAAGTATTCTTTGAAAGAATCATTATCATAGATATTTGCCTATATCCACCAATCCAGCTGAGGCATTTATACACTGGCATTGTTGTTAATACAAATATGTGTGTACAGGTCGACCCCTGTATCCATGGATTTAGTATCCACAGATTTGGTATCCACAGTTTCACTTATTCAGGTCTGAAAAAAACATGTTCTTTCTAGGCATTTCTAGGTCCTCCAGTGTGATTCTGTGGCCAACTTCTGGCTTTTGTCTCATTGAAAATAATAGGGTTCTCTATTATCCATGGTTTCAGGTATCCAGGGGGCGGGGTCTTGGAACATATCTCTCACAGATATGGGGGTTGACCTGTACTTACAAAACAAGGCTGTCACATAAGATGATGTGAAGCTGCCTTACGCTATATAAACATATTTGTCTCACTGACCAAGTGTTGTCTCCTTTGCCTAGTAGTGACTCCACGATCTTGAGCATCACCTGTGGCTTAATTGAAGGTGCCATGGATTGAACCTGGGATCTTCTACATGCAGAGCATGTGCTGTTCCTACTGAATATGATCCCTCACATGCAAATGGATACTTGCAATACTATGGCCAAATCCTGATGCTGTACTATACTGGTATCATCATCATTGTTTATATATATATATATATATATATACATACACACACATATATACATATATATATATATATATATAAATAAATAATAGTGTCATCTATGTGCATGGTGCTTTACAGTAAAACAAACAAACTTGAGTCCTTTCAAAGGCATGCAATCTAAAATAAGTGTATACAGAAACACACACAGAGGGAAGGAAGGAATAATAAACATAAAACTATTAAATAAAATTGCAAAACAATTATCCAGATAACTACCAAAAAACCCCAGTATAGTATGAAACAGCAAGAAAATATAAAATAAAACAAATTGACTAATACATGTAATCAAATATAAAACAGATATATAGATATAGATATATAAAAGAAACTGAACAATATATGTATTCAAATATACATAATAGACACACAAACTGACCAATACATGTAATCAAAAAATACTAGATTATGAAATAGTATCAAACTAAAATTCCAAAACCTCTGGAAAACAGAAGAGTTTTCAATTGAGATTAAAAACACCGAGAAAAGGAGCAGTCTGCAAATATTCAAGGAAGGAATTCCAAGAATAAGGGCTAGCAAGTGGGAAAGGACAAAGCTGAAACATGGAAGAAGAAACCCTTGGTTGTGTGAGAAGCCTAGAGTTCTTGGAATGCAGATCTCGAGCAGGCCAATAAAAAGAAATGAGGGTTGAAAGATAAGGGGGGCTAGGTTGTATAGGGCTTTGAAAGCTAAAACAAGAAGCTTATACTGAATCCTAGAAGGAATGGGTAACCAGTGAAGAGATATCAAAAGTGGGGTAACATGATCAAAAAGATGGGCCAGAAAGATCATCTTAAGAGCAGAATGTTGAATGGAAACCAGAGAACTAAGATGAGATAATTGAAGACCAGTCAGTGTGGGTGTAGGGGTCCATGGAAGGAGGAACAAAAAGGCCTTGGGCACAGCAGTGATGACAGTGAAAATTATTGCTGCCCCTGTTGAAAGCCTGCCATGCAGCCTGTTTCTATAATACCTGGTTTCTGGGTGAGTTCTTGAAGCCAGGGTGTTCTGGGAAAGCTGGCTTGGAAAATCACCATGGGACAGGTTCTTTGCTGCTGTGCAACCCTACAAAAAGTACTCTATGAAAGGGCAATGAATGTTTATGTTAGCATAATGTTCCATGAGGACTTCGCCCTATATTTTTTCTTTGCTTTACAATTTGTCCTAGATGTTATCCCAGAACAATCACAAATATGTGAGTGCCACGTGCATGGTCAGCAGGTTCTTCTTCACTCCCTAGATAGCCAGAGGTCACAAATAGCAGAGGAATCTGCAGGAAAGTTGTTGGGTTTTTGGTTTTTTTTTTGGTGTGGGGAAGTATAGCAGAAAACATTCCTTAAGGTATCTAGGTCCCAAACTGTTTATGGCTTTGCAGTTAAAACCAGCACCTTGAACTGTGCGCAGAAACATGCTAGCAAACCAATGTCACTCAAACAAAATACAGTTGTCCATCCATATCCAGGGATTTGGTATCCACGGATTTAAGTATTCACGGCTTGAAAACATTCTTAAAAAAATAATAATCCAAAAAGCAAACCTTGATCCCTTCAAGCAGGGATCACCAGCATTGACGCCATGATATTGAAAACACAACTGCGCTGGGCAGGGCACGTTTCTAGGATGGAGGACCATCACCCCCCAAAATACTACTCTACGGTGAACTCGCCATGGGTCAGTGTAAGAGTGGCTCTCCAAAAAAGCGATACAAGGACTCCCTGAAACAACATCTCAGGCTTGGCCAAATTGATCACCAACAATGGTCCACCCTGGCCTCACATCGGGAGGCATGGAGATGCACTATCCACAATGCTGCAGCCTTATTTGAGAACTCACGCCGAAAAAGTCTTGAAGAGAAACAACAACGCAGAAAGAATCACAACCCGGAAACATCACCCAAGGAAACCTTCTGCTGTGTTTTCTGCAAGCGGACTTGTTTATCTCGGATTGGCCGTTTAGTCATCAGCGCACTTGCAGAAAGTGTGGGATGAGTCCTTCCTGAATCTTTGTTTGTAAAGAAAAGCCAGAGAGAGAGAGAGAGAGAGAGAGAGAGAGAGAGAGAGAGGCATCTAATGGGACTTGAGTATTCACGGATTTTGGTATCCACGGCAGGGCTTGGAACAAAATCCCAGCAAATATGAAGGGACAACTGTATGTTAATATTTGCAAAGCCCTTAAATTCAATTGATTTCAGTAGTCCCATTGAAAGTACAGTTGCCCCTCCACATTCGCAAACTTAGCATTCACGGTTTTGATTATTCGCGGTTTTGGGAGGGCCCCCCCGCCCTCCCAAAACCGCAACTAGGGACCTCCTGGAGGCCCCATGAAGGCCCGGGGTGGGAGGGGGGAGGCCCGGGGAGGGAGGGGGAGGGCTGGGGAGGCCTTGGGGCCTTGGAAGGCTCTGTGAAGGCCCAGGGAGGGAGGGGGAGGGCCAGGGAGGCCTGCACGGGGCCTTAGAAGGCTCCGTGAAGGCCTTGGGAGGGAAGGGGAGGGCTGGGGAGGCACCCACGGGGCCTCGGGAGTATCTCCGGAGGCCCCCTGAAGGCCTTGGAAGGGAGGGGGAGGCGGGGGAAAGTGACTATGGGGCCTCCGGAGGCCCCATGGTCGCTTTGGCAGGGGAGGGGGAGGGCAGTCATTATTCGCGGAATTTTCACATTCGCGGGCGTCTGGGGAACCTAACCCCCGCGAATGTGAAGGGACAACTGTATAACCAGGTCTGGATCAAGCCATTGTGTAGGCAGAGATTAGATCTTAGGAACAGAGAATGTGCTTTACGCACACAACAGTACTGGCTAAATCTCTGGTAATTGTAGTTTAAAGGACCAGCTAGCAAGTATACTGAAAGATCACTGCCCAGGACACTGGATAGGCACTGGTGGTCAGAGTTATAACTGCTCCCACAGAGCTTTATCAGGGTGTTTTTATATTTTTATTTGTTTCTTTTTTTTACTTTGTATGCTTTTAATTAATTTTAATTGGTTTTAACTGTGATTTTAATTGTTTTGTAAGCCGTCTTGGGTCCTACTGTGGGAGAAAGGCAGAATAAGACTTGCATAAATAAATAAAAACACTGTGTACAACTCTTTGGCAAGGTAAAGCCCATTCTGATAGACAATCCAGATAGCCAGTGGAGCATACTTGTTGCATGAAAACATTGGTTTCTTTGCTGTAGGAAAGGGGACTAGGGATTAGTTAAATGGTAGGCAACATTTTAAAAAATCTAAAATTTTATTTTTATTTTAAAAATATGCTGTTGAAATATCTAAATAGCTGGCATTTAAATTATTTCTGTAGTGTACATTTTAACAATATTTTTGATCCTTTTTTTATTGCTGCCTGCCAAACAAACACATGATTGCTGGGTATTTATTATAAAGGTACTTAATCCCCCTTGTTCTACTATTTATGCAATCTGTCTTGGGTTTTTTTTTTCTTCAAAATTATCACCACCAATATAAAACTCAGATCACAAATTATCTTGAACCAGCTCTTAGTTTTAACATTACCTCAGAAACTGAGTATCTTGGTAAAAGATCATCTGTGTAATTAGTTTCTAAATCTTCGCAAAATGCTTCACATTATTACAGATTCAGACACTTTCAGGATACCAGCCATAGATGCAGGCGAAACATCAGGAATAAACTCTTCCAGAACACGGCCTCACAGCCCAGAAAAAACAATGAAAAACCTATGTGTGTCGGCTGTGAAAGTATTCTACCTTTGTCCAACAACCATGCTGTTAAATAATGTGACATCATGAAGTGGGAAAAGCATGGGTTTAAAAATGTATCTACAGTAGGTCCCTCTTATCTGCTGGGGATTGGTTCTGGGGGGCCCTGTGGATACCGAAAACCATGGATAATAGCGAACACCATTGAAAATAATGGGACTTCCCGTTTAAAATACCATAGAGTTGCCTTGGAGAACCTAGAAAATGGCTAGAGAGGACACATTCTTTAGGAAGACTCTGTGGTCGGTGTGCTGTTTTGTGTCCCGTGGATAACTGAATCAGTGGATAATGAATAAGTGGATACGGGGGTACTACTGTATTTCAGCTGAAAGCTGGCGAGAGCTATATTTCATGTATTTGTTTGTTTATTGCCACCAACCCACCAGGGCCCTGAGGGAGGGCACGATGGATTTAAAAAATTAAAATATTAAATACGTAAGTTTAAAAAAAACGTTTAAAATATTCCACAACTCCTATTTAAAAATAGTTCTAAAATCAGATAATTAAAAACTGTTTTAAAAATAGCCAGAACAGATACCCGTAATTTTAATAATCAATGGCAAAGTGAAATAGTATAGTCTTGACTGCTCTTTGGCAATGCAGATGTTACCTGAAGTGGTGGGGTGTTTTAGAGCCCCACTCATGATGCCAAAACTATATTACTATTTGAGGGAATTATATTATAAGCTTAAATAGAAGGCTGCAAGAGGCAGGTAACTTTGGGACCTTTTCACCTATGTATACCAATAATAACTACAGAGAACTCCAGGTTAAACTGAAATAAATGGTTTTTATTGGAAATAGCACAAAAAGCATTCATTCATGTAACATACAATCACAAGAACCACATAAGGCTATGAAAGAGTTAAGGCAGAAAGGTTGGATAGAGGAATAGATTTGTGAAATAGGGTGATATTTACCAGTCTAGAAGAATAGCAAAGTACTCAGACTAAAAACTGCAGGTGGCACTGGAGGTTCTGATCTGGAGTGCATTGACAGAGAGAGTAACCGGGTCTCATCCACCGAGGCACACCTTGTTATTGTTTAGGCTGGGATACTTATAGCCCATTTCATGCCTCGATGGCGCATTTTGGGTACTACAATGGATAAATGACTCTTCCACAGGATGAACAAAGGAGAACACAACTCCACTGATTGTCTTAGATGGCTGGGAGATAGGAATTGATGGGTTTGTGACAACCTCACATTGTAGGACAGAAAGGGGTTCCGAGGCATCATGGGAATTTGGGTTGTGTAGGTCACTTGATTGTTTTGGATGTGTGATTCACCACCAAGGACCCAAGAGGGAATTAGTACATACCTCCCTAATAGTTTTGTTTACTAAGGGTTTCAGCTTAATTCTAGCTTGGGTGTGTTTGCTAAAATATTTCTAAGACACCTTTCCAGGTCCTTGTGACCTCCATATTACTTCACTTTGGATCACCCTGGTCTACTTGACCCCTTCAAAGTGTCTGATATTGCCAGTTCTCAGATATTATAAGGAGGGGTAGTTGGGCATGGTAACAGAGAAGGGATGGAGCCAGCCTGACCTTCCTCAGGAGGGAGTTCTGCTGTCAGGATGCTGTTACAGAGAAAATTGTCACACGTACCCACTAGTCTAGCCTCTGGGAGTGGAGTGACATGCAACAGGGCCTTCCCTGATAATCTTAGCTGTTGGGCAACCACATATGAAAGGAGGCGGTCTTTCAGATATCCTGGGCTCAAGTAGAGATGTAAAATTTCTGGAAATTTTGATGCCATGAAAAAACCATGTTTTTTCAGAAAAAAATGAAATTTTCAGAAAAATTGAAAAAATGCAACATTAGCACTTTTTACAGGTTGAAAATCACTCTGTTATTTTAGGAACATAAAATATGACTATGTACAATTTGATTTGGCATGAAATTATCACAACTGGTATGTTAAAAATACAGTGTATTATTATTGTATTCAAACAATTATATATGAACACCTTGAATTAAAGATTTTATTCATCATGCTAAAATAAAACACTCCATAATCAATTTTCCTTCTTTTTTCAATTTTTCAGAAAAAACAAACAAAAAAAGGCTTCAGGAAAAAAAACCCAGAAAAAATGTTTTTTTCTGAATTTTTCCAGGTTTTTTTCTGGGCCTTCACATCTCTAGGCTCAAGTTGGGCTTGTAGGTCAAGACGAGCAGCTTGAATTGAGGTCTGAAGCACACTGGAAGCCAATTGCTATTCTGTATACAGTCAGAACCCTCTATCTACAGGGGTTTGGTTTCTGGACTTATCACAAATACCAGAAACTACAGATAACAGTAAACCCTATTAAAACAGTGGACTTCCGCTAAAAATATACCATAGAGTTGTGTTGGAAGACCTCAGTGATTTCTAGAGAGGACATTTTCTAGGATGACTCTAAGGCATTTTCTAGGATGACTCTAAAGTATGTTTCCCTGTTTTGTGTCCTATGGATAACTGAAACTGTAGATATTGGTTCTGTGGATAGGGGGTCCAACAATACTATAATGTTGCAGTGTATGTTTCCATTTTCTCAACCTGCAAGTGCAGTCAAGTTAATCTTTTGATACGGGGTTGACAGCAACATAGTGGCAGCCATGTCAAGCATATACTAAGCTGGGGTGAGTCTACGCCCTCCAGATGTTGTACCCCAGATCCCAGCATTTCTCACCATTGGCTGTGCTGGCTAGGGCTAATGAGACTTGCAGTCCAGCAACAGCTTCCTACTCGTGCACTAAACTATCATAGTCTCTTAATGTAAGTGCAAAAAAAAATCAGAAGTAGAATAATTCTCAGTAGTGATAGCACCAAATCTTGATCCTAAAGCATACCTTTTAATGAACACACACACAAACTTATTTCTTCCATAGTTTGTTGTGCACTTCTGTCTTGCATACTTCATCTTTTTGCAATAAACTAGGTGATTCTTCCTCATTTTGCTTTGGATAATGATTCGAAAATGGTACTGTCAAGCCTACTCAAGCATCAGCCATTGATTGATACTTGAAGTGCCACTTCAAGTAATAGTTTCAAAATCTCTCCCCCATTACAGTATAGTGCCTGCATTCAAGTAGTAATTTCAGAAATTTTATTTCTAACTTTACATACATGGATCATTTGTACACTAAAACATTTTTTGATCTCATAGAAAAATCAGTTGCTGTGAGAATAGATTAACAAATGTTCTGGTCATATTATTAATCCTAAACTCCATTTTGGACCACATAGAGATCTGATGGTGACGTATACTTACATTAGTAGTTCCCCTAGTATTTATTCAAGGTCAGCTGTATTGATATTTAAGCGTCAGAATGATACTTAATGATTAAGTCTACAACCACATAATGCTTGTACATTCTGTATGTCAGTACAGTTGCTGCTGGTTGATTTTTGCCTGTAGAGTTCCATGACAGCTCTTGTGATGCTTAGTTTACTTGGCAACTGGAATATTTTCACAAAAGACAGGGGATTGCTTAGAGGCGGTTAAAGAAACTCCATCTCAAGGAAAAAGGGACTTTTGTTTCTAAAAGTAAGGAAAGGGCTGAGTAATCCAATTATTTGGAGCAGGTGCTGATCAGGTGTTTGTACGATCCCCCCACCCCACACACAGTACTGGCGCCAGACTGAGGAATACTCTCATCATTACGAAGTCATAGCTCAAATGTCTTCTCCACATTCCGTTACCTTCTCCATGGTCTTACTGCACAAAGACTGTATTCAGTCTTGATAAGGTGCTTTTCTGTCCTTTTCATCTACATCAATTTGCAGGTTGTTTGGCTATTGGAGGGCACAATTCACTCATTGAATTATTGAAATTGATACTGTATGTAAAAGATCCATTAATTGTGTAATCCTATCTCTGTGTTAATGTAGTATTGTTCATTGGTTTTGAACAACTTCAAAGATACCTGTCACTTCTTTATGAGAAGAATGGCTAGTTAGCGTGAAGAAATGCTACACAGGTGACGGAGAGAGCAAAGATGGAAGACTTTTAGATGTGCAGCGTTGTAGGATGTGTGCTCTGATGGCTTTTGTTTTACTTATTTCTAGATTGAATGATCTAGGGACTTTATCAGATCACCCTGTGTTACTGTTCTTTTGCCGGCATAAATTGTGGCAGTTTTATGCTGGCAAAAGAACCCCACCACCATCACATTTACCTCAGTATCCATGAGGTTCCCTAGGCAGTAATGGAGCACAAATGGAGCTCCATTTACTTCCGGGGTTGAAATCTCCCAGATTCTCACAAGAGGACATTTGCATGGGAAACTTAAAAATTAAATTAAATTTAATTTTTTTAAAATACAAAAAGTACAGCAAAGCACAAAAACACACTTATAAAATTCCAATATATGGGGGGGGGGGCGGTCATAAAAAGAGCATCCCCTACTTGCCTGTCCTGATTTCACCTGTAAGTGTTTGCCCATTGACACAACATTTATGTGAGTACAATGGCACACAGATTCAAACATCGGCAATGCCAACAACAAATTGCTATAGGAGATCATTGCTTGGTCCACCAATAAAATAGGATGGCTTATTGATGTGACATGGTCACGAAAAGTGCGTAGACAGCGCTGATGAAAGCGTTCGAGGAGTTGTGAGCTGCTCTTCGCTGATGATGATGCCCTTGTTGCCCACACAGAAGCAGCTCTGCAGCGCCTAACATCCTGCTTTGCAACAGCTGCAGAGCTGTTTGGGCTTTAAGTCAACCTGAAGAAAACAGAAGTTCTTTACCAGCCTGCACCACAGGACGAACACCATCATCCCCATATTGCCATTGGCAAATCTGTGCTCAAGTCCATTCAGCAGTTCACCTACCTGGGAAGCATCATCTCCTCAGATGCCAAGATTGACAAAGAGATCGATCACAGATTAGCAAAGGCATATAGTGCATTTGGAAGACTTCACAAAAGAGTCTGGAGCAAGAAACACCTGCGGCAAAGCACAAAAATCAGTGTGTATAGAGCCATTGTACTGTCTATCCTCCTTTATGGATCTGAAACATGGGTCACCTATCGCCTAATAATAATACTGTAATAATAATAATAATAATAATAATAATAATAATACAATTATGCCATCCATTAAACCTTTCCTCAGAGGCACTGGAGGGGGAGGGAAGAGTTTTCCTGCTTCTTCCTGCAAGTTTGTGGCTAGAGTGGATTGAACAGCAATGCACCGGCCAAGCCAGACAGGCAGCCTTTGCTTTGGTTCATGTCACAAGGCTACTCCACTGTGAGGAAGAGGTGGACATGGAATCCTTCAATCCTTCGCGGACTCCCTGTGAGGACATTGCGGACCACAGGTTAAGAACCGCTGATCTTGTACAAAGTTGGGCACACATGAGGCTTAGACTTTGTTATTTTGATACTAGAATCCTGTGATCCACCACCTAAAGGTAGGTGCAAAATAGTGGCTCAGGAAGTGGGCATATGATAAGATTTAAGGAACAGGGCTCCTCTGATTACATGCTTACCCTAAGAAATTGTGGCTACTAACAGAACCAAGTTTATAATCCCTTCACATAAAAGCCTACTCCATTTTTTTTCAGCATTCTAATTTGAGGGCTTTACCAAACACTCTAAAAAAACCCCCGCGGAGGTCAGGAGGAGGATGCCACTGTCCCGCTTCTGGTGGTCGCTTCTGCACGCCCCGTCCTCCTCCTGTCCTTCATTCGTTCTCCCTCCATGCTGGAGGGACGCAAAAGGCACCACTTTTTATTGATGGAAGTTTCCCTCAATAAAAATCAGCACCTTTCCGTTGCTCCAGTATGGAGGGACAAGAAATGAAGGACGGAAGGAGGACGGGGCATGCAGAAGCGACCGCCAGAAGCGGGACAGCGGCATCCTCCTCACGACCTCTGTGGAGGGGGGTGGTTTAGAGCATCTGAAAAAGTTCTTAGAAGGTAAAGCTTACAGATTGCATATATTGTTAGTCAACTGGGAGTAAGGAAAACTTGTCAAATAATTGTATAATATCCCCTAGATCTAGGGATGAAGTGAAATAGTGTGCAAAGGAAGTCTGAATCTTAGTTGTCAAATCTACCTTTTCTCCAAGCCTGTTTTTGATAGAACTGTGTTAGTTCTGAAACAAAACCTCAGTCTGTTCAGTTTTTAGACCCATTGCTAGACCACTTCTTAAATTATATTTTAAAGGTCTCACCATCATAAAACAATAAGCCAGTGCTGGCCTGTTCAAAGAAAAATAAATGAACTGTATCACTCTCTTAAATTAGACTCCCAGAAAAGCCATTCAGTCCTGAGATTTTTAAAGAATATTTTCAAAATAAGTGCAGCATAGTTTTAGATCATTTCATTGTGGCTGTTCTTCCACAGTGCTGATCCTTGTAAATTACCAGATAAATTCATGCTTGATCATAAATTATTTGTTTAGCCCGAACAAATTTCAGACATGATTGTTTTTATGAAGAAAAGACTTCCTTTTCTTCCTAAGAAGAAAAACATCATAATGAAAAGAGATTATACAACACTGATATTTGTAGAATTCTAGATGAACATATTGTCTTCCTCTTTTTTCCTCCCTGTTATAATCTAATATAATTGTGACAGTGAAGCAAGTGACCAGTGTCCAAAGTTTTAGGGAACCACTTACTCAAGAGGAATTCTACTATAAATGTCCTCAGTGAGGACCTCACTACTCTCATTAGCTTAAAAATCTCAGTCATAGCATATTTTGTTCTGTAATGCCCTCATAAGTGTTAGTGAGACAATAGCTAGTACTGTGGCTCTTAACCTTTAAATTTAAGATCCCCTTTAAATATCTTTTGTTGCTGTGGACCCCTAAGACTTAACTCAAGATTTAAAACTATCATCATTGTCATTGTCATCGTCACCATCCAATTACACCATCCATTAAACTTTCCCTCAGAGGTACTGGGCGGGGAGGGGAGACTTTTCTCCTGCTTCTTCCTACAAGTTTGTGGCTGGAGCAGATTGGATGGCAATGCGCAGGCCAAGCCAGCCAGCCTTTGCCTTGGATCCTGTCACATGGTCATTCTACTGCAGGGGGGGAGGTGGGCCAAGCAGCCATCAAGCCTTCACAGACCCCCTTTGAGGACAGTGCAGCCCTCTGAGGATCCACAGACCACAGGTTAAGAACCACTGAGCTAGTACATGGCAATGATTTAACAGCATTTTGTAGTTCTGAAAATTACAAATAACCGGCTCTTGGAGACCTAGCTGCGATACAGTTTTGAACTGTCCTGAGGTTAATCAGAAATAAATGTGTTTGGTAGCAACACACTTGGATATTCCTGTAAGGTTAATAAGTACTTGATCCACTGTTGTTTTTTAAATGCTGCATATGACCACAGGTGTGTTTTAACATTTCAGTCTCTAATGAGTAGTACAATTGCCCTCAAATTCTGTAATGCATATTGCCTCTATAATCACCTAATGCTCTGTGCTTGGCTGCTTTTAAAAATGAGTGATAAGGCACTTTTTTGTTTTGTTCTGTTTAGTTAAATTGAAATCAATTGAGGGTTTCATTAGAGGGAGAAGAGAGATAGATCCTAAAATTCTGTGTCTTATCTTATTCAATTCAATAGCTAAGTAATTAAATCTCTTCTGATCTAAGTGCTTGCTGTTGTACAGGCTTCACTTATCTAAACAATGTTTCCCTAATCCTGTGTTGTGGCTTTCTAAGGGGAAAAGTTCTGTTGGTCTATTAACTAAGCTAACCTGTAGTTACAACTGCACACACAGTTTTGGACAAGCATTTTGGGGTTTATGAAACACTCAAAAGAAATTCTAGGCTGCTTCAACAGGAGTATAGTATAGTATTTAATTGGAGGGAAGTGCTAGTTCCACCCTATTCTGCTTTGGTCATACCTCTCTTGGAATACAGGTCACCCCGCATACCCGTGCGGGATATGTTTCTGGACTTAGCGTGTATCAGTGAAACCACAGATAATAGCAAACCCCATTAAAATAAACTACCTCCTGTACAAACATACAATAGAGTTCCATTGGAAGACCTAGGGGCCGGTTCCACGACAGGAAAAAGTTCACCAGATTCAGGATTACCGTTCTTTCGCATCAGGAGCGCATAAATCACACGGCGCCTGGCATTTTTGGATGATGAAGCCAGATCCAGCAACTTTCTGTTTTGCTTAATTCACACAGGCAAAGGTGTGTGTGGGGGGAATCTCCTCCAGATGATTAAAGCCAGGCAGGAGGCGGGGAGGGAGCAAGGAGGGGGTTATGGAGACCATAAATAATGAGAGGAAAGAAAAAGGACAAACAAACAAGGGATCGAAAGAGCGATCTGTCAAACTTCCCCCCCCCGTCTTCCCCAGCCCTGAAAGGCTTCTATAAAGAAAGGAGTCAATAAAAGCACGAACAAGCAAAAGCATGGTGGAGCGATCTTCGATTCCCTTTATACATGCACACACAAACACACACCACAGAACTAGGGTTTGCCTCATTTGTTTTCCCTCCCTTCCGAAGCCTTGAATAAAGGCAAGTGAACGGAAGGACAAACAAACAAAAGAACGAACATGCGATTGGCTGTTTCCCAGCACACACACACACACACACACACACACCAGCGAAGCATCTTCCCACCCACCCACCCGCTGAAAGACAGACAGGAAGGGCTCTGTTTTCCAAAGTGGGTTGCAAGCAGAAGGAGGGTGAATTTTTTCTCTCCAACCCCTCAGTCTTTTCGGATAAAGCAGAATGGTCACTCCAACCAATCAGGATTCAGCTCTGCTCACAGTAATTCGAAAAGGCAGATGCCAGTTTACACGATCGTTAGTTCCCACGATAAGTTATGCGCATTTTCACGAACTTAATCAAAAAACTGCGGAAAACTAGCGAAAGCTAATACTGCACAACTTATGGGGTTTTTGCACCCCCTCCTTCTGAAAAGGGCGCTGTTGCTTTGAAATGCGTGGGGACTATCAGGCTTCTTGTCGCATTCTTTGAGGATTTATTTTGCCGTGTAAACGACCCCCTAGTGATTTCTAGAGAAGATACCCCTATAGGCATTTCCAGTGCAACTCTATGGTATGTGTTCCCTATTTGTGTCTCTTGGATAACTTTAACCACAGATATTGGTTCCATGGATATTGGTTCCATGGATACAGGGGGCAACCTGTATTGTGTCCCATTCTGGGTGCTACAGTTCAGAAAAGATATTGACAAGCAGGAACGTATAGAAAGGAAGGCAACAAAGATGGTTAAAGGTCTGCAAATAGCCCTATGAGGAATGGCTTAGGGAACTGGGGATGTTTAGTTTGGAGAAAAGAAGATTGAGAGGTGATATGATTATCCTTAAAATATCTGAAGGGTTGTTTTGTAGAAGATGGGGAGAGCTTGTTTTCTGGTGCTCCAGAAATTAGAACACAAGCCAGTGCGTTCAAATTACAAGAAAAGAGATCCCATGTAAACATCAGGAAGAAGTTTTTGACAGTAAAAGCTGTTTGACAGTTGAATAGGCAGGTTCAGAGAGTGGTGGACTTTTTCTTTGGAGGCCATTAAACAGAGAGTGGATGGGCATCTCTTGGGAGTGCTTTAGTATGGTAGGGGGTTGGATTAAGCAGCACTTGCAGTCCTTTCTAACTCTGGGCTGTCTAAAACTGAAACCATAAATGAGCATGGGGTGGAATACTCCTCTTATTGTGTCTCCCATCATGCCCTCACTACTCCATGAAGATCTGAGCTAGTATTAAGTCATAGACCATATTTGGACATCACAGTTAGCTATAGTTCAAGAGACTTGCTAAATGCTATGGTCCATGGCTTGTTTATTGTGATATATGAACCGGTTTTCTGGCATGTTTCTGATGAACCAGACAAGCATAGAACAAACTATGGATTCATTATCTGGTTTATCAGGATTTGCAAGCCAGAGAGCTGGCTTCCTACTGAGTTCATAGGACACATTTAAAACAACAAAATGGACCAACACAATCTGTTTGTTATTCATTTAGCTGAATACTGTAAGCAGGAGTGATAGGAAGTATGCAGATCCATACTGCTCATCCTTGATAAACCAGGGTTCCTGTGGAGCCCTGGCTTATTATAATACTGGAACATGGATGTAACAGAGCTTGGAAGAGGTATGTGTTTGGATCACAGTTCCCAGAATTCCCAGTCAGCTTTACCACTGGCCATGCTGGCTAGGGGATTCTGGAAGTTGTAGTTCAAATAAGCAACATTTCCAAGCTTTGGGTCATGATTCTTTGATATATCTAATGTGATATGATGTGATTCTGGGTTATTTTCCTGGCTGATTAACTAGTGTTAAGTTAGAGTTCCTCAGTTTGGATGTAAAAGAAAAAAAAATTGCTTAATATAAGCCAGGATCTCTTCATAAGCCCCAGCATTCTATGAGAAAGGAGCCTGACCCTGCTCCTTGCTTTTGGCTTCATAGACCAGCATTTATGAAGCCTGAGCAATCAACTGAACTAAGCCAGCTATATATTTTTTGTAGATATGTACAGAATCTACGGAAAATCTGTTTCCCTCTTTGCATATTTCTTTAGTTTTATTTTTAACCTTTCAATAGTGTTTAATTGAAGTAGTATACTTAAAAAAAACACTCTGCCTCTGTCCATTGTTATTACTATTATTAGTAATAGTAGTAGTAACTAAAATGCATCCTTAGGTATATTAAAAAAAATGAATCACATACCTTCACTCTTGTGAAATGTGAACTGGCGTGGGATGTGGCTTTGTTGTGTAACAGCACTTTTTCCTTGATAATTACAGAATGGTTGTGTATCTGGCCCAAGGCAGTTTATCCCCTCCCCCCCCCCAATTGAGTAGGTTGCTGCCATTTGCTGGTCAATGAGCAATTGCTTTCTAACATCACAGCCTGTGTGCATATTATAGTATCAGTGCCACATCTGCTTTTCTGCGAAGGCTGTGGAAAGCTTTTTTTGCTGTTCTGTTCAATCAATGTTAGTGATAAGAGGGTATTTAAAAGCTGGGAACTTATCATATGGAACAGGCAAAGGAAGATGTTACATGGAGATGAGCTATGTTTTGCAATCTGAGAAGCTGTTGCTTAAAGCTGAGTTGTGTTTTGCACATAGTTTGCTTTGGCTTTTCTCAAAGCTTATATATTTATAGATTGACATGTATCTTGTCAGGGTCAAATGTGGGAAAAAGACATACTTCCTCTGTGATTTCATTCAAAAAGGCAGTAACTTCTGTTATGTCTCTTCACAGCTTGTTTATGGTATGAATCCTATTCTTTCCATATTGAGAGCACCATGGAAATTACAGTATATACTCGTGTATAAGTCAATCTCATCTATACGTCAAAGGCAGGTTTTTTGGGCCAAAATTATGGTTTTTGATATGACTTGTGATAAGTCAAAGGTAAAACTTAGGGGTATGTAACAAAGGATGTAGAGGACCCCTCGGATCCATTTTGCAGAGAGGTGAAAGTGTCATCCCACTTGAAGGGGGCAGCTGACCATAGCAGCCACCACCACCATTTTCCCACTCAGGCAATTGAAAAGGCCTTTCACTGCTCTACCCAGAAAAGGGGATGGCTCCATTTTTTGATAAGGGTTAAGGTACAGTATTCACATTGACCTGTCAATAAATTGACCCAGTTTTTTTGGGTTGATTTTTTGACTAAAATTTCTAGACTTATACACGAGTATACTGTATATTCAGTAGTGATCTGTGCAGAACATAGCTTCCCATCTACACAGAATTAAATAGTTAAAAATCTGACGTAAGATGACAACAGAACACAGGTGGCACTTCCTGATCTCCTTTAGCATCAGACCTTCAGCCACCGGTCTGAAGGCTAGAGGAAGATAAATAGACTTCATTGAAGATAAGTAAGAGCTGACCTCCTTATTCACTTAGGCTTGATACCTCAGCTAGCTTTGCAGTGCATCACTATGATCACAGTAGGAGCTAAGTGTGCTGTTCCCCAGCTCTGTCTTGTGAGAAGGCTGTAACTCTTTCTGATTTCTATCAGGTCATTGGCATAGGCTCCTTAGCTCTACAACAATTACAGATCCAGTTCTTTCTACCATTTTTTGTAGAAGCTGTAACTTCTTTTTTGGGGCTTGTGTGTGGCTGTTTTCATTCTCTTGGTCTTTTGTTGTTAATTGCTGTCAAGTTGACTTTGACTTATGGCAATCCATAAACTTAGAGAGTTCTAAGTCAACCTTATGAAGTTCATGGGGTCACCACAAGTCAACTTGAAGGCATGCACACACACACACACACACACACACACACACACAGAGACGTCACCCTGTTATCAACAGCCCTACTCAGATCTTACAAACTCAGGGCTTTGGCTTCCCTGAGTCTATCTACCTGCAGTGTGGTCTTCATATTTTTCTACTGCCTTCTACCTTAAAAAAAAAAAAAAAAAATCGCCCCCAGAACCACTCCAAATGGGTCAAAACTACTGCAATATGCAGTGGGTTAGTCCCCAAGTCCCCAACATACCCTAAAACTTTTTTTAAAATTGACCAACATTTGGACAAAAATGAAACCTGAAGCAATGTGATGTTGGCCCACTAAGAGCTATAGGGGCAAAAACTGCCCCCTGCCTCATTCACAGTTGGCCATCCTTGGCATGGGGCATTCAATCACTATATTCTCTTCCTTTTTAATAATGCTGAATGTGCTGCTAAAACAGTACCCTTTCATTTTGTCTCTGGCATGGAGAACATTGCTTTGATCGTGCTGGACACGACTCAGTGTCCTGGACTATATCCATAGGGAACAGTTGATGGCAGCAAAAGGAATTCCTATTACTGAGATTAAAAGTAAATTTAGGAAAAAATATAAATTGTTTTGTTGGGAGTTTTATAATCGATACTCTTAGAAATATTTTTCTTTTCCTTCTGTGACTTGTATATTTCAGCAACAGGCCTTCGCAATCTCTGTTAAAGTTCTGCTTTATCTTACCGGTAATTAAACATTAGTAGAAAAATGCTAGTTTGGATCCAAACTTAGTTTTCATTAATGTGGGCACCCCACTGATTTCAGTATGTTTACTCTAAGCATGTCTAGGGGCTTGTCTACACTAAGGATAAAATGCATACCCACACCAAATCTGGTGTCATTTGTACACACAATGCACATAGTGAATCTGTTCCTTTTAGCTGGTAATCTGGTTTAAAAGAAAATGCAGGTTGCTCTGGAGTTTCCAAGAAATTCCAGAGTGGCCCCAGTGTTTTGGACATGGGGACAACTGGATTGGGCTGGATCTGGAGTGACCCAGCTGTCCACACATCTACAAACCCACCGCATTGGGCCCATTGGCCCATCCCCCTTGGTGCCGCTGCTGCTGCTGCTGCTTCACTCACTAACCAAGCCGAGAGCCTGGCCATCAACATCCCTGCTGGTTAGGTCAGATTGGGGCACCACACCATGCAATCAACAAGGAGGGAGTTGTCAGGACTTGGTTACTGAACCCTGAGTTTTAAAATGGCCAAACAACTGCAGAAATCATGCTGAGTCATGATGACTGACTCCATGAACTGCCAGTCATGCTAATCATGCTACAGCTGCATGAGAAGGATTGCATCAGAAGAAGGATTGTGACATTACAAAGCCATGTAGATGGAAATCTGATGCAATGTAACTATGTGCTTGGGTAAGCCAATGGTGTGCTGAGTTGTATATAAGAGAGCCAGATCAGTGTTCATTCTCTCCCTATGTTCCTGGCATAGCACTTTGTCTCTGTACATACTGAAACTACTGAAGATTAAAAGCATTTCCTGTTTTCTGGACACCAAACACTCTGTGTGTGAGAGTATTCTTGGGAAAGGTTTGCTACCTAGTCTGCTGAGACAGTTTTTGGCTTCTGATGGGGATTGAATATCCTATCATCCCCTGACAGGGGTCACTCAACTGGACTATGGCATGGCTCCAGAACAGATCCACACTGGTACCTGTAGCTGGCATTGTGTCAATCCAGGGCAACTCCGGAGCATAATGCTCCGGACTGGCCCTAGATTATGGTGCCAGTGTAGATGATCTTTAAGTCTAGATGCAAACCCACTGTCTTTATAATATGTAGTGGAAAGTCAAATATTGTGATTATTCAAACACTTTCTATACACTTATCAAACATTTACTGGACTTGCTACAACTTGCCATTTCAATTTAATGTCCTTGTATTGAGGTTTTATTGACTAGTAGGCATGGTCTTCCATGCATTTTTATTGCAGAACATGTGGCAGCTTCTGTGAAGAAGATTACTGTTATCCATCTCCTCCAGAAAAGAAGAAATGAAAGAACTTGGCCATGGCAATGAGAAATTATCAGCCTATTTCCAGTACGCATTTTGGGGAGCAATACTTCAGAAGATGGTGTTGGTCATCTCTATTCTTAGCTTTACTCTTAGGCTGATTATCTGGATCCATTTTTCAGTCTGGCTTCTTTGGGAACAAAGTTTGTCTCCCCCGCCCCTGGCTCATGACCTTTTCCATAAGAGAGATGGAGTGAGTGACATGCTTTTAATTCTGCTGGACTTTTCAGTTACTTTTAATACCCTCAGCCATGGTATTGTCACAGATTACCTTCTGATATTAGGAACTGAATGTGCCTCTTTCCAGTAATTGCATTCATTCCTTGATGATAGGTTGCAGAAGGTGATACAGGGAGACTGTTTTTCAGTGTGGTTCCTGAAGGTTTGATACTGTTTTCTGATGGATGTCGTATTGCTGATGACACCTGCCTCTTTTTTTTTTTTATGAAGCCAAGGTGAGGCAGTCTAGTCCTTGAATAAAAACATCTGTAGCCAGTGATGAACTGAAGTGAAGGTGAATACAGACGTTCAGTCCGCATAAGGTAGCCTTGGTGGCAACTGGGGACTTGGTAGACTGATTAACTAGGTAAGAGAGATGCAGAACATGTTGTTGGCCTACAGCTCCTATTCTAGCTGGCATAGCTAGTGGTGAGGTTTTACAGTTCAGCAAAATAAGGAGGGCTGCACTTTTCTCACCTCTGGATTATATATAGCAATAGCATTTATATTTCTATACCGCTTATCATTGCAAAGCACTCCGTAAGCGGTTTACAATGTGTTAACTAATTGCCCTCAAAAAGCTGGGTACTCATTTTACCAACCTATGGAAGGATGGAAGGCTGAGTCAACCTGGAGCCTTGTAGGATCAAACTCACAACCTTGTGGCTGCAGTACCGGCATTTAACCACTGCGCCACCAGGGCTCCTATATCTATATATCTATGTGTGTGTGTGTGTGTGTGTGTGTATATATATATATATATATGCGCGTGCGCATGTGTGTGCATGCATGCCCATTACAGATGGGGTTACTCTCCATAATTTTCAGCCTGAAAGTACTGCTGGACCTAGTGATGTCCCTCGACTCCCAGCTGGCTAGTGTGGTCCAAAGTACCATTTATCTGTGATGGCTGATTTGCCCATGGTGCCTGCAGCCTGCTAGAAGACAGACTTGGATACTGTCAGTCCTGGTTTGTTGATCTCCAGATAAGAATGTTGTGATACCCTCCACATCAAGTTGTATTTGTTGTTGATCCAAAAACTCATCCGGTGCAGAATAAGGCAGGTTTCCTGTTAATGAGTGGTTCTTAACCTGTGGTCCAGGGACCCCCAGGGTCCACGGCGTCCTCACAGGGGGTCTGCGAAGGCTTGAAGGCTGCTTGGCCCACCTCCTCCCTGCAGTGGAGTGGCAGCGTGACAGGAGCCAAGGCAAAGGCTGGCTGACTGGCTGGTTCGGCGTGCACATTGCCACTCAATCCACTCCAGCCACAAACTTGCAGGAAGAAGCCGGAGAAAACTCTTCCCTCCCCTTCCAGTGCCTCTAACAGAAGGTTTAATAATGGTGTAATTGCATCATCACCACCACCACCATCATCATCATCATCATTTTAAATCTTTAGTTAAGTTGTGGGAGTCCACAGCAACAAAAGAAATTTAAAGGGGGTCCCTGGTAAAGAAAAAGAGCCACTGGTGTAGACCAATATTAATTTATTTTGCCTATCCTGAAGCATCTGCAGTGACTGCCAGTCAGAAGTGCTGGATCTTACCTTCATTTCAGTCCTGACTCTCTAGGGAAAGTCCTTACCTGCATGAACACACAGTCACAAGCAGCACTTAAGATTTTCTCATGAGATCCTGCTCTGAATTCCATTTTATTGGGACCTGTATGCCTTTAACAAGAGCAGTCCCTTTTCCTTGTATTTTAAAAATAAACACTGTTCATTCATTCCCCTTTCCGAGCTGGATAAATACATATACCTTGGTGCTGTGAAACTCTTCCAAGAGATGTATGTGCAATGTCCTCCTTTCCAGTAGTCCTTTGAAGGCAGGTAAAAGGCTTCTGTTTAGTTAGTCTTTGAAAATGTATTGCTTTTTTATCTCTCTTGTGTCCCCCCCCCCTCTCTTTTTTTTTTTTGCTTCATCCTTTCTTCTTTCTATCTTTTGATATGCTTTTGTCTGTCTTTCTAAAACGCTTTTTAAAAGACTGATATTTTTTGTATGTTTTTAATAATGTACAGTACTTGCTTCCTTTTAACCCTGTAAATCTTGTAGACCTTTTAACCTATATAGAAATAATCTGATATAAATAACATTTCAAATTTAAATTTAAATCAGATTTTCCCCCTAAAGCTTTAGTTATAATCATTATCCCTTAAAATTACAACAGTTTAGATGTTTCCTGATTGTAATGTAAACAAACACATTTAATCTATGTACATAATATTTCATAAGTGAATCCATGACCCTTGCTCAAATATATTGAGCAAAAATGTTACATGGGAAAAATGCCATATAATATAAACATGAGGTAAGAAGTCATGAACTGTAACAAAAATAGCTGTATGGTCAAAGATTTTGAATAATATACAGTTGTCCCTTCATATTCGCTGCAGTTTGGTTCCATGACCCCCGTGGATACCAAAATCCGTGAATACTCAAGTCCCATTTTACGCAATGGGCATAGCAAAATGGTGTCCCTTATATAAGATGGCAAAATCAAGGTTTGTTTTTTGGATTATTATTTTTTTAAGAATATTTTCAAGCCATGAATACTTAAATCCATGGATACCAAATCCGTGGATACAGAGGGACAACTGTACATGTTTTTATACTGACACTTCTAGATAGGATAGTGTCTCTAGTTGAAAACAAGTTAAGTTGTATTTCCTGTAGAAACCAATTAATATGTATACATACTCAGAACAAAATATTAAGATTATTCAAATTTAAGCTTTTCTTGGTTATTTTAAAGTAATTATTTAACAATGCAGTCCTATACATATCTATGCATAAATAAGTACCATTGTGTTCAGCAAGTCTTATTCCCAAGTTCAAATAAGATCACATTTTAAATTATCCTAAATTAAATTGTTTCATCTGGTTCAGAAACATTTAAAGACAAAAACCTTTATTACAAAGTTGTTTTGAATTTAATGTGGTTCGAGATATGAAGTACCCTAAAACAAAGCATTGGATATTGGAGTGTTTGAGAGCACATTAGATACAAAGTACTGTACATAATAATTTCGCTCTGTAGGTAGTAAAAAAAAAGGACAATGCCAACATCCAAAGTACAATGTTGCCATGTTCTTAAAATCATATTGAAGTCTGGTTGACATTATGAAAAGGAAAAAATTGAGGGGAAAGATAATGAAAACAAGCATTAAGGGCAAAAGTAAATAATGTATTGTAATCATGGCCCCTTTCAAAATCATAGTGTTATGAGTGTTTTGTGCAGCCCTATCAGTTCCCAGGCATTTAGGCACTCCATTCCAATCACTAATCTAATTTCATCTTGCTCTCTATGATAGAGAAGGATTTATAATGCTGATAACATATTTATACAGTGTAGTGTACTGTTAACTACACTGCAAGACTATCTCTATATTTGAACTGGCTAGTGTCAAATGGTACATTCCATATAATGATAAAATAGCCTCCTACTTTCCTATGATAAGAAAGTAACATGAAACATACGTGACTACAAACCTTGGATGTTAGTTTTTGAGCGGTGAATGGGTGCCAGCTAGAGTACCTGCACTGATTAATTTGCAGTTAATATAGAATTTTATTGATATCTCAAAGCCAATTAGCCTTTGGGCAGCCATTTCATGTTTCCAGTAGGACTGCTTCATACATTCAAATTCCCTCAGGAATTTGGTAAGATATCTCATGCTTATTGACTCTCAAAGGTTAATGAGACAGAGCTTATCTTGAGGAAGCCATGTGCACACTTCTTTAGTAAGACTTGTCCTTCTATGTGCTTGATCAGTTTACGTCTAATTACGTCTTACTGATTTATCTAGCATAAATATTAAGCTTACTGGCCTCTAATCTCATGGTTTAATCTCCAGTCTCTGGCATTTTGATTTCTGTTACAATGAACTATTTTTAAAAATTCACTTTTAATGCATGATAACTTTGTGAAGTCAAAGGCTTTCACCACCAGCATCCATAGATTTTCCTTGGGTTTTTTCCGGGCTGTGAGGCCGTGTAAACTCTTCCAGAACACGGCCTCACAGCCCGGAAAAAAACCAAGGAAAATCCATGATAACTTTTATACAAAATACCCACAGCTGATGTGTAAAAATACAGCCAGCCCTCCATATCCATGGATTCTGCACCATTGATTCAGCTATCCACAGCTTGAAAATATTCCCCCCAACCTAAATAAATAAATAAATCCAGAAACAAACCTTGATTTTGCCATTTTATATAAGGGACACCATTTTACTATGACATTATATATAATGGGACTTGAGCAGCCATGGATTTTGGTATCCACCCCAGCAGATGGAACCAAACACCAGCGGGTACCAAGCGCCCACTGTATAGCATATAGGATCATCATAGTGCCAGTTTCCTCACCCATAGTGCTGAAGGCTGAACATTGTTTTAAGTCCTGTTTAATTCAATTGTCAATATTCGTGAGCAAATATGTAGTAGTTTATGAATAAATGTGTAGTCATTTTTGTAACGAAGCAGAAAATTGTCTGACCACCATTTTATAACCTCTTAGTGGTTTTGATTTGAAACTAAGATGCCTGAGGTTGAAACTTCTTACAAAGCAAAAGTTTTGTGTTCTGTAGATGGCTGGAATTCGGCATGGGACTTGCATCTTCCTAAATGGACTTATGTGTGTGGGAAATAGAATGGAATAGTTTCGCCATGTCCATATTCACCTAGGGGCTGCTGTGACGTTACAACATATGGGCGTCCATTGCACTATGGTTTTTATAGAAACTTATGATTAATGTGGTTATTTCCCCTCCTTTTGTGTTTTTATTGTCCTGCTTTTATTATACTGGAACATTATTGTATGTAATTGAGAACCCTTTTGAATGTAAATTTTAAAAAGAATGCAAAATAGAATGATTTATTTTTGGCCTGGCCTTATAATTATTTTTACATTCTGATGCTGTAGATGTATCTGGTAGGACATCATGCTTCAGTTGTGGACCATTTGGCGTGAGCTGTGCTCTACAATAGTACTGTACTGGGTCTACATATTGGATTAGGTAGGCTGTGATCATTGTAGAAACCGAGTAAAGCAAGGCACAGTCTGAGGTGTTTACCACACAGAGGTCCGAAGGTGCAATGATTCCGTTATGTAAATGACGGATTCATGTCTGTTTTGCACCACATGTATCAGCCCATTCCGGAACAGAGGCAGAAGAACAAGCGAGTGTTACGCTTTTTGCGCACCACATTTGTGGGCAATGCCCCACCTTTCCATCATTTTCCCATTTATGCGTCAATCTCCTCCTTCTCACGTCACTTCCTTGTGTGATTGCGCACATGCGCAAGTTTGTAGATCTTGCTGTGTTCGTGTCTGTATTTCGCGCAATCTCGCAATAATTCAGCCTCTGCCTGGTATTTCTGTCAATTAGCGCATGCGTACTTAGCAGCATGTTTGGCGCTATTATATGACAAACACTTTCAGGGTGGGCTATTTCCACATTCAGTATGCCCGTCACTTGATTTCACTGATCAGCTTTGTTGATCTGTGCTTCTTTAACATGCTGGGGAGAGCTGGCAAGGCAAGCCTATCTGTTTTCCACTTTTCCCTGTTTTACTGTTCATGCATACACAGTAAGGGATTCTGCAGAGCTTCAAGGGAGTCTGCCCTCTGGGTCGTGAAGGCAGCAGCCCCAGCCACCCACCCACTCGAAGCAAGGGCTCCCTGAAGCCCGGGGCTTGCTTGGCTCCCTCCATTCCCTCCACTGTCCCTCGCCTTGGCACATACATTCACTCTCCCCACCCATCTTCCCTCCCTCCGCCTTGCAGCTGGTTCAGCTTTATGGTGGAGAGGGGTCTTCCTCTTCATCTCCCTGCTTCTCTTTGTGGGTGGGGGGGATGCTCCCAAGCCCACCCCAGCCTGTGGGGAGTGTCTGTGTCTGAGGACAGGTGGATATCTGCAAGTGAGCGAGTGTGCCTGAGCGAGATTGCGCACTCCCCCTTCCTCTCCCTCTCTCTTCCTACAGCCGCCTCAGCCTCCCTTTCAGCTCTGTCAGGCTTTGGGGCTCCAGGGGTTGGTGCAGAGCTTCTCCTGGGTCTCAACGAAATGGCCACCGGAAGCTGAATTGGGAAGACTGTAGGGACAGAGTGAATACTGATCAGCCTAGTCACGCCCTCGCGTGATCACGTGATGAAGAGTAGACGGAACAAGCACGCAATTTCACACCATATGTGTTTTTCTTGTGGGAGTTTTGCACGACCAATGGCTATTGACAGGGAAAGATCGTCAATTAGTTGTAGCGCACCAGAGATCAAATGGAGATGGAGGGAACACTGAATACATACAGTGTCGTGTGGGCAGCAGAAATACAACCAAATACTGTAGCGCTTTCACAACGGAAAAAAGCCTTGTGTGGTTAATGCCTGAGTAGGAGTCAAAGTCAATTTAGGACAGGAAAGGAAGGCAGATTTAACTTTTGCATAGGGGTTGTATCATTTCTGTATTCTACATAACGTTTAGAACCCTGCCGGCATTAACTCTGCAGTAAGTCTAATAATAGATCTCATATGAGGTAGAGGTTGTCCATGTGTGTGATCTACTAGGCTGCCACTTCCTAATTGACAGGGGTTTTGGAAAGACTCAGGCTTGTAAGAAAGGGGATCTTATTTGAATAACTGTGTTCCAGCTACAGCAGGGGAGAATTGAAGTATGAATCTTAGGGCCCTGTTATTACAAGCTTTGCTTAACACCAGTGAATTATTGGCACTGAGTGCAAACACCATGCCAGCATTGTTGTGCTAAGCCTGTCAACAATGCCAGTGCAACTGCCCATGGAATCAGGGTTTTAGATGTCCAAATTAGTTCACTAAGTATTCAAATCTGTTCTTGATGCTCAGTGTGTTGGAAATGGGGGGAAATGCAGTGCCTTGCCCAAAGAACCAACAAGCCTGCAAGAGTCAGTAGTGATAGAGTCAGATAGTTAGGGCCACCTCGGGGGGGTATCCCCTCTCTTTTCATCTATTCTGCCATCCCCCTAGAGCAGCCTTTCTCATCCTTTTTATCCTGGTGGAACCCTTGAAACTATTTTCAGGTCTCAGGGAACCCCTGCCTAAAAATTATTATATCTGTAGCTCAAAAAAAAAAAAGTTTCTTTTTTCCCCCAGTTTCAATATTTCACAGAACCCCTAGCAACCTTTTATGGAACCCTAGGGTTCCAGGGAACCCTGGATGAGAAACCCTGCCCTAGAGCAATATTCTTAAGGATGATTTCACTTCCTTCCCCAGTCAGTCCTTTTCCAAGTTCTACCAACAATACAGCAAGTGCAGTGTAGCATCCTAGGTATTTTTTTTCCTTCCTTCCTTCCTTCCTTCCTTTGTTTTTTACTTCCTTCTAAAGTGTTTTTTGCACCTCAGTCATACTTCATGCACTGCATCCACCATTTATTGTATTGTAGTAGGAGGTGAGCTGTTGACAGACTGAGGCTGCATCTGCACTGCAGAAATAATCCAGCCTGACACCGCCTTAACTGCCATGGCTCAATGCTATGGAATTCTGGGATCTGTAGTTTTTGTGAGATACTTAGCCTTCTCTGTCAGAAAGCTCTGCTGCCAAAACTACAAATCCCAGGATTTGATAGCAATGTGCCGTGGCAGTTAAAGTGGTGTCAGACTGGATTGTTTCTGCAGTGCAGATGCAGCGTGACTCAGAAACAGTATTGCTGAGACAGGACAAGGAACAACATCTACCCAAATACTTTTCTCCACCTTGAAATATTCTAAACTATTTTTAAATTTCATTGAGGCTTTGGGTAGAAAGGGAAACATATCAGTGTGTCAGAGCAATATCCTCGCTATGATTAGTAGGTCAAGCAAAAACAAAACAAGTTTAATAATTTCATTAGTGCCATGAGTGATGTTGGCCATAAATTAAAACTGATAGGCCAGAATAGCAGAATACTGATGGAAGCTGGAAACCATCACTGCCAAGTACTGTTTGATGGGCTGTCATTTTCTTTGGTTAGGAGGCATTGAGCTGCCTAAAAAAAATAGCTTGAACTAATAATTAACAGATATTTAAATAAGCCAATGGAGCACACACTTTATGGCCTTGGTTTCAACTGTTTCACTTGTCTGGAGCACTATTCATAAAGTAGCTGCTTGTTTAAAGATAACTATCTTTACAGCTTTTGTGCTCATTCCCCTTTGATTCCTTGTTCTTTGATATCAAGAAAAAGATGTTTCTGATATAATCCCAGCAGTAATTCATTATGGCAATGTGGTATAATCTTTTCCCTAATTTAATTCTGTTGAGATCCCTTTAAGGGTATCACAACAATCCTTTGTAATGTGTTTATTAATTAGCTGCCTCAACCTAAGAAGTAATTGGGATGATTTCGCAGTGCCTTGGCATTGTATTGGCAAAAGGTGGACTGGAGTCTCATATAGATATTTCTGGATACTCTTTAAGAGCTGTTTCATGTGTGAAATGAGGCTATTGTTATTTAGAAGAGCCCATCAATCTGAAGTGGATTATTGTTCTGAGGCTAATACAAAGCTTGAAGGAGTTACTTTCTGGACTGCCAGTCACAAAATCCCACAGAGGGTTGCAGTCTAAAAAGCAACTTCTCCAAACTCTCTCAGAATATTAATGGGGAAACCAGGAAGCAAGTATGCAGTTAGACTTTAGGTTAGTGTACATAGCTTGTTGTGCTGAGACTTCTCTGTGTAAACAAACAAAAATACTTTATTTGAAAGTTTCATTCAGGCACAACAGGTATCAGAGAAAGAAAGAAGTTACTGATAATACTGAGATCTGGTCATTTGTCTTTCCAACCACTACACTGCACCTATATAAATTCTCTTGGAAAATGTCTATTTTCAACAGACTAATACTAGTCATGTATTTTAACATATGATCTTTTTAGAACAGAGTGAGGTATGAATATGCTGTTTCATTATTTTGCCACACTCATTTGTAGAGAATGTTATCCATCACATTACAGATGCAGCTCTCTGGCACCAAGATAGGCAATTGGTGTTCCCAGTACCACCCAGCAATTCCATGAAAGAATGTTTCTTTCTGGAACATGATACTCACCCCTCCATCCTTAAAATGGTTATAGTATCATGAAAATAGAAAGAGTTTCAGGAAAAAATCTCTGGGTGCCCCTGTGAACACCTTTGCACAACTTATGGCCCATAAACTGATTGTAGCTCACCAGAAACTCAGCATCTGCCTTTGCTACATGGGGCTATAAATAACAGGGAAGTTATCACTCAGCTCTGGGACCAGAGTGCACACTTGGAGAGAATGGACAATGTGTGGGCTTGCAGGCTGAATCCATCACTCCAGCAGTGACAGGGTACCCCATCCACCCTTACTGTTTTAGGCCTAGAGGGGTTCAAAACCTGCATATGGTCACTTGAAAAATGGCCTCTTCTTGGGCCCACATCGCTCCCCCTAAACCACTATGAAATTGGTGCCTACACTCTAGAGGGTGCAGTTTTTAAAAAAATGGTGGGGAGGGGGGCTTGAGGGCCCCCTATGATCCAGTGGAGGGCCTGTGCTGTCCCCAGACTTCTGAAAGTTGCCTACCCCTAATCTAGTGGGCACAATTTGAGGGTGGGTCACAAATTGTGAAGGTTTGATCTATTCCAATCCATTGTCCTAAAACAGAACAGTCAGACAGATGATTTCCAGCTCTGTCACGTTAACATAAGTGCTCCCTGTTTGCAAAGTAGTGAATTTGGGGTTTTCTTATTTCATTTCTCCTAAATAGGTGCCAGAGAACAGCTATCTCCAATCATCAAACTACTGGTAATTGCAAATCAGAATATATATTAAAGTGGTGGTCCATTTAGTACCGTATTTTTATTTTTATTTTTATTTTTAAATCTGAAAACTTAATGTTCTGCACTAACTGTGTGTTTCTCCAAATGTATTGTATCTTTAGCACTAGTTTCAGGACATCTGGTAGTAATGGGATTCAAAACTGAAAATGTTTTAACACTTAATGTAAAATTGAAAATGTTTCAATCTGCATATTTGGAACCAACTGCTAAATGAATGTTCTTGGTTTAAGCACAGCTTTGAAATCTTAGTAGTCCAACAATTTATTAAAACAACAGACTTATTTGAAGAAATACACATTTGGATAAAGGTTTCTCTTAAATGTTAGTTTTCCATATATGTTCACAAACTGATTTGCAGTTAGGTTGACAATTGGAAATGGCTGCTCTCCAGGTGAAGCAATCTGAATTTTCCAGCAGTGTGGGGAGGCAATCCTCAGACTGGGTCTGGCTCCTCCCCTCATGCTTCACAAGCAGGACAAATAACCACTCACATAATTCCAACACCACCTTCAGGAGGAGAGACAACCCCAACCTCTCCAGTTTCATGCTGCTTCTGCACTGAACGGTTCAGGGCTTCTAGGCTCCAGCGAATCTCTACTTCCCCACTTTTAGGAGGGTGGCTAGCCAGGCTGGTTTAGCTAGCGTGCACAGCTCAGACCTCTCCTTGGATGAGGGCTTGAGGCCGGGCAATATTCTTCCTCTCTCCAGCTGGAGGAAGAATCGGGACCTCTTAGGAGGCACCAGTGTGGGGTCAGGAGTGACCACCATTGTGGCAGGGGAGCATGAGGGGGACCCGATGGCTGGGTTGGACCACACTATGGTGGCAGCGATGGAGGCTTCTGGCGTGGCTGTGGCTGCATGGGTGAGTTCTGGTGGGGTCTCTTCCACCCCACCTCATTATCAAAGGTAGTGAGCTCCTTCCACAACTGGCTGAATGGATCATGCTCATTGCCTACCAGGCCATTGCAGCTGAAAGCTCTGGGGGGAGGGGGAGGGGATGGGTCTCTTGGCCTCTCCTCAAGCCAAGGTGCTTTTGCACCAAAACCAAGTAGGCAAGGAGCTGGGCCGTCTTGTGGTACTTCAAGAGTGGCTCTGCGGGCAGGAAAATGCAAACAGCAGCCCACAAGCATGCAGACCTCCTCTTCTCAAGAAGATGGGGATCCATCCTTAGAAGGCCAGAGGCCACCATCCTGTAAGGCTAAGAGGAACTCAATTCATCAAATTCAGTCGTCCTGGGAGGACCTGGATTTTGAGGTCTCCATGTAACCCTCTGACATGGAAGAGGAGAAATTGTCTTCTGAGGAAGATGATACTGTTTCTGGTCAGTTGTCTCCTAGGGTATTTGAGGCTTCTTATTTTTGTACCTTGCTTCGGAAAGTTAAGAAGTCCTGGGTCTTACTTCTACCATTTAGACCCCTGAGGATCAATCCAAGGGGATGCCTGAAATTAGAACCCAATCAAAGCTAGATCATTCTGTGATACCATTTCCAGAGCTGTTTTCCGAGGCCTTGTATGGGGGATGGACTCATCCAGAGGCGTCTCGCACTGCCCCCATGGTGGCTAAGAATTTCTACACCCTGATATTATGGATAAATTGAAATTGCCTCCCATTGATGGCCCCAGTGGCAGGCCTGGTTTCAGGTTCACTCTTTTCCCGGGATGGCGATGGCTACTGCAAGACCCCTGAGGACAAGAGGGTGGATATTTTCCAAGTCCCACGAGGCGTCTGCCTTAGCCATTAGGGCAGTGGTGGTTGCTTCATTATTTGCTAGAGCTGCCATCACATGGTCTAGATGTTTACTTATGCAACTACCAAAACGGGACCCCAACTTTATACAAAGGCCCAACAAGTTGTCTGGTTGCAGCCTTTATGGCTGATGCCAGCCTTGATTCTATGCAATTTGCTTCTTGCTCTTTAGCAGCTAAGGTGGCAGCCAGATGCCAACTGTAGTTAAAAATTAGAATGCGGATACCAAATCCAAGTCCAACCATACAGGATGTCCTTTTAAAGGGGACATTTTATTTGGGGACTCCCTGGATGAAGTACTGGTTGAAACTAAGGACAAAAAGAGGCCTCTCCTTTCTTTGCCTAAGAAGGATAGAAAAACTCCTCACACTGGGTATCAGCCTTTCCATAGCTATAGATCTCAGTTTCAACAGAGGGATTACAGATCCTTTAGATCAAATTGGGGAAATTCCAAACAACAACCAAAACTTCAGACTTCTGAATTCATGAAGTCTGTAGAATGGAATCAAAGTGCTATAATTATGTAGTGTGAAGGGGCTCCTGATGGGTGTCATCGGCAGTAAATTAAATTTCATTATTTACCCAAGCTTTTGCAGCCCAGTGACCCTAGGCTATTTCTGCCCAGTTGGATTGTGGGTTTTGTCTTCTGTTTGTTTTATTCTGTTTAGTTATGTTGAATTGTTTTAAATTGTTCAGATAGTTTTAGAATTTATTTAAATTGTTTTTACTGTTTTCACTATGGTTTGCGATATCCAGATATAAGTTGGGATCTCTGGATAGAAGCTGGAACATAAACCTTTTAATACATTAATTTAAAAATAAATAATGAGAAGGGATATAAATCTCTCATCAGTAACTTAGAACAATGCTGCCATAGAATGTAAATGTAATAATGTATAGTAGAAGTTGTGTTAGTTGAGGAATGGAAAGCGACTGAACAAGAAATGGCATGGGAGAAGCTGAAAAGGTATGAAAGATGTAGTAAACATGTGAACTGATTCTCACTTTAGGTTACATTGATCTAAACATAGAGGTTGTTTAGAACCATTTTCATGTGATAATACTGTGGTCAAAACAGTGAGGAAAAGAGTTTTTAATAACTTGGTGTGGAAGGCTGCAATCTGAAAACAAGGTTGAGAAATCTCCATCGAGGGGAAAGCTATAATACTTGCATCTTCTCCGTGAATGAATTCGTGCCCAAACATATTATTGTCTGGTATCCATGCATGATTATACTTATTGCAACTGGCAGTGATTGTGGAATTAGGAACAGTTTCGCCCCTTAGAGGCATTCAATGTGAAGTTGAAGGCTTTCCATAGATTTTCTGGCATCCATAGATTTTCCTTGGGTTTTTTCCGGGCTGTGAGGCCTTGTTCTGGAAGAGTTTATTTCTGACGTTTCGCCTGCATCTGTGGCTGGCATCTTCAGAGATGCAAGCAAAATGTCAGAAATAAGCTCTTCCAAAACACAGCCTCACAGCCCGGGAAAAAAAAAAAACCAAGGAAAATCTATTGTGGAATTAATTATCTAATGTTTGTAATCACATTATTATATTATGAAATCTGTGCTTTTGTTTATGTTAACATTACTTGGTCATTTCTGCAATGTTTAAATAGTTGTTCTGATGATTATACTATTACATATTTAAGCATACTTTATAAATAGTAAATTTTTCACTACATATAGACTACTCTCCTTGATTCATTCTGGGGGATAGTGTGTTCAGTTGTTCATAAGTCTGTCAGAAAGCCTTATTCTGCCTTTGCTCCTTCACTGAAATATTTTCTCTTCTCAGACTCCACAGATGAAGACATGTAGAAGTCAACAAAAGTTATTATGAAATACAGTGGATGATATCCTTAGCTGTAGGGTAACCCGCAACACAAAATCCTGGGGCTCAGTCACATGGCAGTTTTTATTGCTATAGTTTGTGCATTAGCGCATTTTCGCACTGGTGCCACATAGTTTACGTGAGTTAGTGCGAAATTGGTTGATCCGGTGAGTTTTCGGCTTTGTAGTTCAAACAGACAAAGGTGGGGGGCGTGGCCTCCCAAGCTCATCTGGGGAGAGATAAGATGCTGGGAAGCTGAGAGGGAGGGAGGGAGAGAGAGAGAGAGAGAGTGCTCGCACCTTTCCTCCACTCTTCTTCCAAAGGCAAGAAGGGCAGAGAGGGAGGGAAGGAGGGAGGCTGGGTGGCTGTGCATGCTGTTACTGAGCCAGGGAGAGCAGCCGCTGCTGAGACAGCCATTCCACCCCATCCCCATCCCTCCGCCCTCCTCCTTTTGCCAGAGCAGAGTAAATCAAGCAAAGGAGGGGGAAGCTTTGCTAGGGTAGCGGCTGGGCTCAGAGGAGTCTCTGATGGAGTGCTGCAATTGGGTGAGTGGGTGAGTTGGGTCATTCAGTCAGTCATGCCCTTACCGCATGGCAACATTGCCTCATTCCTTTGCGAACTGCCTTGACACAAGACGTCTGAGCTTTCTTCTCCAGCCAGTGGAGGGGACTGCTGGCTGGATCTTTTCGTTTGAGTCTCCTCGCGTCTCTTGAAAGTCCGTCCCCCTCCACAGTCAGCCCAACCAATCACGGCTCAGCTCTGCTGTGGCTATTTTGGGAAGGTTGCTGGTAGTTCACTCAGCCTTTTGCGCATCGGTAGTTCACACAACCAATTGTGCGCATTTTTGTGAACTTTATAAAAAAAGTTGGGAAAAGTTCTGAAAGCCTTTATTACGCTACTTTTGGGGTTTTGTTCCCCCTCCTTCTGAATGAAGCGACTTTCTTGCGCAACGTGTGGGAACTATTAGGAGTCTTGGTGAATTCTTCCCGGATTTATTTTGCCGTATAATCAACCCTGGAATTGCTTCCACCTTCCATTTTAGGAAGCAAGACTCAGTGTGTTGCAACATAAAAAGTGTTTGGGGTTTTGGTTTTTTTTAAGATACACAAATGCTCACAGGCCTGTTTTAAGTCTAATTTGTATGTCAAAAAATACACCTACCGAACTTTCTTATGTGAGTCAAACACCTAAGAGACCTGTGCCACTCCCTGTAGATGAGGTATTTCCCCAACTAAGAATGCATATTGCACTGGTTGCATCCTAAAAATTAACAATTGTATTGGCTCTGAGTAATCCTGTCTTGCCACATTCAACAGCTGAATTCTTTAGGCTTAAACAAAACCAGCTTAAAAGAGAGAAGGGAATAATATGAAAATAATAGTTGGCTATGTGGAGTGAAATAATTAAGAAGGAACTAGATTTTAAGCTTTAGTGAGATTAATGTTGGGTGAATTGCTTCATTTTATTCTACATTTCTCTTTTATTGGCAAAAACAAAGCAAGAGGGATTGTGCAGCCACTGTGTTTGGCATCTGTACTGCATGAGCATACAATCTATTTTTGTCACTCTCTTGATCATCTGCATTGGAGAAATATGGAAATACTTAGATGGAATTTGGCTCGTGCTATATATCCTTGTTTGCAGGAGGAAAAAAGACTGACTTCTTTTCCTGTTGCAAAGCTGCTGTTATCTCCAAATAATGAATCCTTAAGAATATAAATAATAATTCATTGTATTAGATAAAATTCAGACCCATCTGTCACCTAACATACATCCCAGAACAAAGAGGATTTGTGTTGTACCTGCCTACCTGTTAGAGCTGAGGAGCCTATCAAAAAAGAGAAAAAGAGGTGGATTGTGAACCACCACAGGGATTCATGCCTAAACTCTTAGATGCTATTCTTTCAGAGCCTTCTGCCTGCCTGGATGGATGGCTCTATCAATTTTGCTTCCTTTGTTAATTTTTTCCGTTAACTCTTGAAATTATTCTTACGCGATAAGAGGGCTTCATGGGCTTCCCATCTCCCTCTGTATCCAACACACACTCCTTGACCTCACCCTTTAAAGTATTCATAGCATTACATCATTCTGTCTTCTTTGATTATACTCCTGCCCATGACCTGTGCCCCTTGATCTCTTTGACCACTAGCCAACAAGAGTAATGCTCTTAGTCATTACTCTACCTTCTCTTGGTCACCACACCTAAGCAGAAAACTCCCTTCT
The DNA here is from genome assembly GCA_030847615.1 of Gambelia wislizenii. Taxonomy (NCBI): domain Eukaryota; kingdom Metazoa; phylum Chordata; class Lepidosauria; order Squamata; family Crotaphytidae; genus Gambelia; species Gambelia wislizenii. The sequence continues at coordinate 58,651,492 of JAUMIR010000005.1, read as the reverse complement.
GAACATGTACAACTTTCCTTTTAATAGGTAAGCCATCTTGAGTCCTAATAAGTACAGGTCAATCTCCATATCCACGGGACTGGTATCCATGGTCTCACTTATCTACGCTCTTCTCTAGGCATTTTCTAGGTCCTCCAGCGTTATTCTATGGTATGCTTCTGCCAGAAATCAGGCCAGAAGTCATTCATTCTGGTAGGGCTCGCTATTATCCACAGTTTCATGCATCCACAGTATATTTGGGAATGTATCCCTTGTGGATACAGGGAGAGGGAGGGCAGTGACCTCTATAGATGATGATAATGACGACATTGATGATACTTTTCTGCCTTCCTTCCAATGCCTTGTGAAAACCCACCATTTCTTTTGGTTTCACCCAGAGCTAGAGAGACCTGTGATTCTGTAGATGTTATTGGACTCTATAGCATAGTCAGTATGCAGGGATGATGAGAGTTGTGATCCAAAAGCATTTGGTGGAACCACAAGTTCTTCACTGTGACTTAATTACTTAATCTGAATTCCCAGCTATAAGTAAGTTTTAAGTAGTAATTTGACTTTTGGATTAGGACTTTGGTAGATCAGGGTTCAGATCTTCACTCAGCCCATGGAAACCCACTGGGTGACTTTGAGCAAGTCACACTCTTTCAGCTTTAGAGGAAAGTGGTGGCAATCCTCTGAATAACCTTGCCAAGCAGGCACACAGTGTGTACATGTACACCTTTCTGTGCCTTAGCTATTGCTGTTTTTCACTTAGTCTACTTCAAATCCCAAGTTATTTCTTCACTGCAGGACTGTCTGTGCCTGTGAAATTGTGCAAGGTGCCATTTACATTAACAATGCAGTCTAAATAATAATACAGGTCCATACTGCCAAAAAGCAGCTTGTTTCTCTGTGGTAAAAGGTTTGCATTTGGCAAACTGTATGTTATTCTGCATAGTTTCCCTGACTTTTCAGAGGCTTTTTGGCAACTCTCTGCTTCATCTTTTCACTGCCAGGAAAGTAATCTAATGAAATGGTATGTAGTACAAATTGCAGGGCTGCTCTTCACTCCAAATAGGGTGTGCACAAACAATAAAGGGGGCAAAGTGGGGGGAAACTTGTGAGGAACACAACTAAAACCAAAGGTAGCTTTGAGAGACAGGAGGCTAAAATAGGAGCTGAGGTGGAGGTGGAGGTGGAGAGGAGCAGGAGTAGCATATAAAAGCAATCAACTGGAATCAATCATTAAAGTTTTTGCCCTTTAAAAGGAAAAGATGCAGGCAGCTGAAAACTGGGCTTTCCTATCTCTTTCTCTGTTGCTCTTCCATTACTGCAAAGACAGAGCTCTGATGCAGAAAGAAAAGGGGATGATGGGGTTACTGTTGCATGTAAAAAGTAATTTGTGGAGTGTGTTTTTTAAAGGTTGTCCATAAATGGTTATCTTTTACCAACTTTTATTAAAGAAGTAAGGATAAGGTTAGATCTCTGAGGGGCCTGGCAAAAGAAGGAACTGATACCAGAAGAAAATAAGCAGGAAATGCAAGCACCTAGGCACCCACATCTGGAAGTGCATTATGTGCTTCCTATAGAGCTCTCTTCTCATTGGCAATCAAGATATAGAACAGAGATTAGTAACCTGCTCCCAGGAGTAGAGGGAAGCTTGTGGACCATGCTTGATTGCTGCAGGGCTATGTCTGTGGAGCTGCCTTTAGGAAACCATTCAGTAAAAGACCTGGGAAAGGACCGTGACCTTTTCACCGCTTTTACATTTGTGAATTAGGCAATAAATAAATCTTTGCATCCTCAAAATGAAATCTGCTATTCTGGTGACTTCATTAAACAAGCCTCCTTTCATTGTGACTCGAAATACCTTTCCACTGATAACTCTCTCAAGTTCTTTTGCATTTGGAGATGGTCTGTGGATGAAGATTGAAGTTAAGTCCAAAGTAGGTTAACTATGCTGTGATACAGCTTTTCCTCAGTGTGGGCTCGCACACCTGCTTCTGAGGACTTGCTGCCTTATGAGATGCAATCTTGGGGTTCCTCTGCCTGGGAAGTCCCCTTAATTGTGCCTCCTTTGAGCTAGCTGCCACCACCCTTTGAGCTTTTGAACCCTTTACACACAGCACAAATGGAGACTGTGAGGTTTGGATAGTTGTGTCCCTGCTCTGCAGGGATGCCACTACCCCTCCTTCTGAGCCTAGAGGGAGGAACTGACCAGCAAATACACGTGTGAAGTATTAGCTGATAAAAAGATAAAAAAGACTTTATTCTAAGCAGAGTTCATATAGAAAAAGACTTTATTCTACACAGAGTTCATAACATACACATAATTCTCTTGGAAGGCTCTTCCTTTCCAGGTACATTCTTAGAAGTTATGAATTACAGAAATGTTCAGTCATTTCCAGCCAAGTTCGAAAAATAGACATAATTCCCTAACGCAATCTAACTAGTACAGTTCCCGAGCTACTCATTCACTGACATGAAGTTCAGTCTGTTGAGCTGAGGGTTGGCTGTGAGCCAAATGCCTGTTTTCAGACCAGTCTCAAACAGCCTTCCCCTAGCCAAGGTGAGGTCCTTGCCCCAGGATGCTCCTTTGTTGTCTGTGTTCTTCTCTCTGCCTCATGGCCCAGAGGCAGTATTTATTACCTTGTCTTGGAGGTTTCTGGAAGATCCCTACTCTGTAAGTCTTGATTGGTCATTTTTCTCTGCTGACCTGTGACATCTGATGATGCTGACCCGAAAGTGTGTTACCTTTCTCTAGACTCTAGCTAACCCTTTGTTATCTGATTGCTGAGTTGGAAGATAATGGGACATGGAGTCTTCTCATTATCACATATGCCATGAAAAGACAGAATCAGACTTTTTGAGAAAGAAAAAAAAATCAAATCACAAGCTATTGTGTTCCTTTTGAGAAAAAGCCAGTTGGGTGATGAAGCTTTTGTAGCAGAAAGTGCTGAGATGAGCAAGTCCGCACTTAGATGCTACCATTCCTAATGCCATATTTGCCACAACAGCACAATTTGGGGGGTGGGATGTACTGTATTTCTAGAGGAGTATCATCATGGGGAAGGGAGGGGATGATGCATTATTCTCCACCTACCCTGCAATTCCTCCCTTGTCTGAGCTCCCCCCCTCCCTGCTTTGCTCACAGGCTCCTATTTTGTAATCTGACTGTGGTGGGGGGGGGGGACTATTAAAATTTCTTCAGAGGCATTTTCAGAATAGAACTGATGATTGGGGAGAAGAGTAAGCAGTCTCCTCCTAGCTGCTTTTCCCCTGCCAAGAGCTCCCATCTTCATATTGGATTGGGAGCCTCAGTTTCCCTGGTAACGTACTTTTCTGCCCTTTTAGAGGCAGATCTAAAAACATTGTAATTTTGCTCCTTGATGTTTGTCTTCTTTGTCTGCATTTGAAGAAGCATTTGAAGAGAACAGTTTAGTGCCTTCTCCCTCCCCTTCTCCTGTTGCTCTAATATGCCATTGCAGCATGTGTGCCTCCCATATGTAGCTACATTGTGATGTATCAAAACTCAAAGAAAACATGGCCTTGCAATTAAAAACAACAACAACTTATAAATAAGTCCTGTTTATTCCTTGCCAGAGAATAAGCTCAAGATGTCCAATGAAAATAACACAATAACAAAAAGCTATAGCAACCAGTTAATATCACGCTTGGCAATGCCGCCCTAATGTGGTAGATTCAGTCTCCTTGACATATCACAGTGTCAGATTTTAATGCTGTGGAATAGGTTTTCACAAGAACTCCAATTACATTCTGTTTCCATTCCAATTACTTTAGTCAGGATGAGTGTGTGAGATGACAATTAAGTGTGCCCCATTAAAATCAGTCTGTTCCATATTGCCTGCCCATTACTGCATTAATTTTAATACAGCACTGCAGTTTAAAGATTTTGTGTGCAGCTTTCAAACTGCTGACCAGTTGAAGGAGGAGCATCTTTGTGACACAGACCTTACTCTTCTTTTATGAGCACTCATATATACGTAAAATAATCAGGTTATTAACTTTTATACTTTTCATTAGCTTCATTTCTGCACTGCATACGTTATTTACTTTTAATGTATAAATGACATGGTAAGCCTAAATATCCTAAAGGCAGCAGATCCCATCTGATTTTGGAAGCTAAGCAGGGTCAGTTCTGGATAGTACCTGGATGGGACACCACCAATGAATCATAGAATTGTAGAGTTAGAAGAGACCACAAGGGTCATCCAGTCCAACCCCCTGCCATGCAGGAAATCATGATTAAAGCATCCCTGACAGATGGCCATCCAGCCTCTGTTTAAAGACCTCCAAGGAAGGAAACCCACACTCCAAGGGAGTGTGTTCCACTGCCGAACAGCTCTTACTGTCAGAAAGTTCCTCCTAATGTTGAGGTGGAATGAATCTCTGTTCCCGGAGCTTGCATCCATTGTTCCATGTTCTAGTTTCTGGAGCAGCAGAAAACAAGCTTGCTCCATCCTCAATGTGACACCCCTTCAAATACTTAAACAGGGCTATCATATCGCCCTTTTCCAGGCTAAACATACCCAGCTCCCTAAGTCTTTCCTCATAAGGCATGGTTTCCAGACCTTTCACCATTTTAGTCGCCCTCCTCTGGACACGCTCCAATTTGTCCATATCCTTTTTGAATTGTGGTGCCCAGAACTGGACACAGTATTCTAGGTGAGGCCTGACCAAGGCAGAATAGAAGGCCAGGTGCTGTAGGCTATAATTGAGAGGAAGGAACTGGCATAACCACCTCTGAATATTCTTTGCCTAACAAAACCCTATGAAATTCATGGGGTCACCACAAGTTGACAGGAAACTTGAAGGCATGCACACATATGCGTGGGTGCACGCACGCACACACACACACTGAACTTTATTCAGATACATAGCCATGTTTGTCTGTTTCAGCTTTAAAAAAGATAGAAAGGAATGATATACTACATTTAAGACTAAGAAAAAGAAATTTCCAGCATAAGTTTTTGAGGACTCCAGTCCACTTGTAATCTGGTACATTGCATGAAGTGGACTGAAGTCCATGAAAGCTTATGGTATACATTTCTTTTTCTCAGCTACCACATTCCTTTATATCTTTTCCTCTAAACTTTAGTTCTGATTCCTAGCTTCACCACCACCACCCCATCCCTGCCAGTGCCTCCAAACTGCCTGATTGTAGCTTGGAAAGATGTGCATATCTTGTTTATACTGGAGTTCCTATTGCAATCCTAAGGCTGTTCTGTGGGCTCTTTGTTGTAATATTGCGGAGATGACCTTCTGCCCTCATAAGCTATGACTAGTGCTATTTTAGGAGTGTAAAGGTTTGACAAATGTTTGAATGCTCACTGCTCTTCGGAGGAACAACAACAACAGCATCAACAAATCTGGACTGAAACAGAACTGATGACTGTAATTTCATGATGGTAACAGATTTTGTGCAAAACTGTGGTCTCTTGGTTCAAGTGCAAAGCTTTAGAAGAGTAAAAGAGGAAGAGAGATGTTCAGGATTTAATTCCAGATTAAGCTTTTGCTGTCCGAATGCCAGAGCGCTCACTTCCTCACCATAAAAAGATCCTGCCTCCTCACTTTAGTTGATTGCTGGATTGCAGGAATGGAGGAGAGGGTTTGCCAGAGAGAGAGAGAGAGAGAGAGAGAGAGAGAGAGAGAGAGAGAGAGCAGGCAAAGTGCTACAGATTAGAGCAATTTGAGTTGATAGCAAATGAAGACGTGCATTTGCGTCAGATTAATTCCCATTCTTAAAAGATTAGCAAGTTCACATAGTACATAGGTTGTGGGGAGGGCTGTTTTTTGGCTAGTGGTTTTACCCACAATTATGCACCCACCTCTAAATTGAGAGTGTAATAATTCTTCCAGAACTTTAAAGTGCAGCTATCTCCTACTGCAGTGGATTCCTCTCCTGCAGTCATTGATTATTTTTCTGTATTGACACTGTAGTTTTCCTTCCAAGCAAACACAACCAAATGGAGGACCACAGGAGGGATGTATTTTTGGAAGCAGGGAATTAAAGGATTTGAAAGGTCCACTCCAACTAATTATGCTCTCTTGTTTTATGGACACCTTATCCTTTGTAACATCCCTCTAAACTGTTCAGTTTAATCCCTCACTGCCCAGGGAATAAATCAAGGAATACAGAGCATGCTGATGATGAGACCTAAAGCTGGATTTCATTTCCCCAAATACTGAATACACGACACTTCAAATATGGAGGTAACTAGGTTACTGAACTAAATGTTTTACTCTCAAGCACACTGTTGATAGTATGAGCTGGGCCAAAAAAAAAACAAAAACAAAAACAAAACAAAACACCCACCCCCCAAACCACTACTCTTGTTATAAACCCTGATGCAGCAAATCTTGGAAACTACAAACAAGCAAATGAATTGCCAGGTGAAGGAATTAGATGGTTAGGAAGACAGAGACTACATTAAAAATATATAATGAACATATATTAAAATATCATTTTATTAAAACCAACTTTAGCCATGCAACATACAGGAGAGTGGTTTGGAAACTCAGTGGTATATCACACAACTTACATCACAAGGCCCCAGATTTAATTTCTAGCATTAATAATCTCAAGTACAGTACCAACCTTTTGAGGTCTTGGAGAACTCAGAGCAGAAAGATCAGTACTCTGATTCTGTCTAAAGCAGTTGCCAGAATGCCCACAGCTCCATTATCCCCCAACTATCAGCTGTGTCCTTAATGAAACCACTAAGAGATTCACCATCTCATTTGAACTGAGGTTTAGTTTACTGTCACCCCTCTGGTTGATCACTGATTCCAAACATCAGTTCAGTATTTCTAATACCCAATAAACCTTATCTTTGCTAGTTCCCAGATCTTCAAAGCCTTCTGGCAATCTTTCCCCTTTTTCTTTTGCTGGCATTTTCTTCTTCTCTACTTCTTTGTTTGTGTTACTCTTGTTTTTAACTGCAGTAGGGTGGCTATATATTTAAAGTAAAGATATGAACTTCAAAGATAGCCATCCAGAGAGCCTCTCCACCAAGAGAGTAGGAACCTCAGATCTACCTCTTCTACTTTGCCAAGTTTTCAGTTCATGAGGCTGACACATTTTCCAAATATTCTCTGTTGAATCCATTGCCCCTTAGATTTCTGGTCAAAATGGGGGAATCTGATACATCTGGCTCACATAGGGCCTTTACCATAGGGCTGTAACTACAGGTATACCTCAGTTAATTAAGTGTTCCTGGGCAGTACGCTCGGCCCTCCACATTTGTGGGTTTCTCTTTCATGGATTTGGTTAGTCATGAGTTTGTAGCGGCTGCTGCTTAACTAGCTCAACCGCCTCATCCCAGTCCTTCTGTTCTCCCTCTTCCTCTCCGTCTTCTGTCCTGCCAACAGTGCCAACCCATCACGCCCTTTCCCAGCTTGCCACCACAATGTCTCAGCCAGATTTTCAAGCTCTTCCTGGCCAATCGACCTCCTCGACCCACTGCTTCAGCTCCTCCCCTCCTCTTCAACTCCTCTTCTGCCAACAGCACCAGCCCATCATTCCCTTGCCCACTTTGCCACCATAATGCCTCAATCAGATTTTCAAGCCTCTCCCAGCCAAGTGAGCTCCCCCTGCTCCTCTCTGTCCCCTGTCCTGCCAACTGCACCAGCCCATCACTTCCTTTCCCACCTTGCCACCCTGACACCTCAGCCAGATTTTCAAGCCTTTCCCAGCTGATCCACCACCTCACTCTACTCCTCCTGCTCCTCTGGAAAGGGCTTGAAAATCTGGCTAAGGCATTGTGGTGCCAAGATGGGAAGGAGAGGTACAGGCCGGAGCTGTTGGCAGGAAAGGAGTCTGTAGCATGCATGTTTGGGAAGGAGTTTATGATATTCACATTTTTTCCACTTTCACCAGGGTCATGTTCCCCTAACCCCTGCAAAAGTTGATGGCAGACTATAATCCTTTTAACAGAAAACTTGATACTAGAGGCAGAAATTACATGAAAAGAATAGGGATAGGTTTCTATATGCAGACAATAAAAAGAGCAGTTTAACATGTTTAAGCCACCTTTTTATTAAAAACTAACAATATGCACATGTGAAATGGAACAACTGTCAGGTAAGTCATTCATGAGTAAACAGATTTTTTGAACTTTTTAGGAGTCACTTGAAAGCTTCTTCCAAAATGCAGGCAGGAGTTATTATTTTTTCTTTCTTCACCATCCACTTCTCTTGATTTCCATGTTGGTGGCTAGATCTATGTTTTTTTAAAAGTCTGGGGGTACCTGGTGGGGCTTGTGTATCCTTTCTCTTTGTTTGACTGCTCACACATGCTCAGTAAAGAATTCTGCAGGCAACCCCTGTTTACCTTACCTGTTGTAGGCAGGCACACACCTACAGTACAATCAGCTAGAGCAGAATCCTGTTGTTTCTCAGCTCAAACTTTATTGCATTGTTTACTGCAGAGACAGTGCTTCAGTTTGACAGGGGAAGTTTCTGTTTCTTCTGTTTTTCTTCACCATCATCCTAGTTGCAATGCTGATAAAGTACTCTTGGAAGAAGACGAGGAAAAGATGGGCTGGACAGAGGTAAAAAGACCTTGTAAAAAGTAACTTCTTTGTAAGACACTTTGGCCAAATCCACACCATACAAATAATCCAGTTTGAAACTGGATTATTTGCCATGGCTCCTTCCCATGGAATCCTGGGATTTGTAGTTTGGTGAGGCACCAGCATTCTTTGGCAGAGAAGGCTTAAGACCTTGTAAAATTACAACTCTCATGATTCCATAGGAAGGAGCCATGGCAAATAGTTCAGTTTCAAATTGGATTTTTTTGTGTAGTGTGAATTAGGCCTTTGTTAACTGAGGGCTTGTCTACACTAGTCCACAGTATTATTCTTTCAATTCACCCTGGAATCATCCCATTGGTGCCATACATTCCTGTGCCCAAATGCAAACTGGTATAAAAGGGATGCCTTTTGCATACCACAAGCTATCATCCAATAGCCTTATTGCTTACCTGTCAATCTTGCCAGCTGGCACTCTCATTGGTTGCCTTATCCATATAAGGTCTCACTGGGTCTCATCCCAGTGAGTGATCATGAGTTAGGGTGGGGACTTTGCATGTCTTATGACGCACCAACGCACACACGCATGCGTGCACACACATACACACCCAATACTATGCACTGAACTTAAAGGAACGCCTTAAACCACCAGCTATTGTGCAGAGCCTACCCCCGAAGCTCCCTTTCCCTTCCCTCTCAGTTTGGGCTCTCCAGCTTGGAAGTTTCTGCCACATGAACTTTATCCTCTGCAAAACAACAACAACAACCAGAGCAGATAAACAGATCCTTCCCCCCCCCCCGCTTCCCCCTTCCTCTCATTCTTGCTGGCAAAATCAACCAAGCTCAACTCACCTGAGCCTCCACTTGGGAAAGGGGGTAAAACTGAGCAAGTAGACAGATCCTTCATCCGCTTCCCCTTTCCCTGGTGTTAGCTGTCCTCCCCTCCAGTTAGCCCAGCCCCATGATTCCACCCCAATCCTGACACACATAAAATCCGGTTTTGCCTAAAATTGTGAAACAAAAAGTGTCTTTTTAAAAAACATCTGAAAGAAGTGCTTTCACTGTTAAACAGGCCATACATCATGTGTTCTAATGGCACTGAAAAGGAGGTGAATACAGTTTTTTCCCCTGCATAGACATGGCCCGAGATACATCTTTGTATAGCTTTATAATTAACAGTGATAGCCAGTGATTTCAGTCTAATTTTGCTACTCTACATATGCTCGGTTTCTATTCTGATTTGGTTTACCAACTAGAAAAAACGTAAAAATATTTGTAAGCACATATTCCATTTTGTTTGTTATTAAGCTGTGCTCTATGTTTTCTGGTAGTTGCTGCTGTTGTTGTTCTGGCCGGATGTTCCTTCTTTAATTAAACATTTGAGAACAAACTTAATGCAAAGAAAAGAAAAAGAATCAAGTGCAGAGCAGTAAAGCAAACAAACAAAAAGGTCTGTTAACAAATGGTTGTACTCAAGAGATGTGTGTACAGAACTGTTTAAAAGAGCTGCAAGTAAATATTTTTATTTATTTATTTATTTATTTATTTATTTATACCCCGCTCTTCAGCCACAAGGCTATCAGAGCGGCTTACAAATTGTTTTAAGCAATAGCTAAGTAGCCTAATTAATGTGTATGTGTATGAGAGCAGCTTCTGCTACTACTCTTTAATCGACCTTGCTAATGAGAACTCCTGGGGAGATCTAAATCTTATGGGTATTGCCAAACCTCTGTTCTTTGTTTGCTTATACACTGGTAAGGTTGGAATGAGTGTAGCCATTTAAAGTTCAGAAACACTGTAGATGTTAGAATAGTGGGACTGAACGGAAGTGTTGGTCTTTTAGCTTTGAAAAAAATGCTGTAATTAAAAAAGAAATGGATAAAGAAATTAGGAAGTCCGAAAAAAAGCCCGTGCATTGAAAACAGGTGGGGCAGAGGGTAGATTGGGATCTATTGGTAAATCTCTGTCTGTAAATAAGCAAAACATTCTGACTTCCATTTACTTAGCAGTAACAACAAAATGATGTCCCATTAACTTCTGAAGCTGGGCAAAAGGGTAACCAGGAATACCTCTTTCTGTGGAAGGACCATGAATTCACTTCAGTTCTGGTATTCAAAACAAATGTCTGGGCTTCAGAAGTCTTCCATTCTCAGTGCATATCTTGTGCACTGAATTCCAATGGTGGATCTTGGGGTTGTAGCAAAAGGTAAAGTGGATCCCGCATCCTGAAATCTCTCTACCCTTATTTTAAATGATGTTTTAAAAAAACCCCACATTTATACACATTACTGCACATGGCTATCCTGGGGGGAGAGAATAATTTTTCCAACCTCAAGATAGAGAATCACCAGCAAGGGAAGCAGTTCTGAGGTACTATGTAGCTTCCTAAAAATGTATATTACTGGCTACAGCAGTTTCTTTGGAGGCACCATCTCTAATGTGGTACTACCAAAAAGTACCTCTCCTCAGTTCCATTGTCATATGAACTAGTGGGCTACTAGCAGGGATTGGTAAGTTTTTGGACTCTATTTTTACAGCATTTCCCAATGCTGAATTGTGTTTCAGATTCTTACCCTTGAAGTGAAGCTTTCAGCCCATTTTATGATCAGGCTGTTATTGCAGCAGGCTCTGTTGCTCCTAACAGTTATTTCATAATTCTGTCTCTGAGATTGTTAATTGACATTTAAGATTTAAAGAAACAACCAAGTAAAGAAGATGAAAATCTTCAATCCAATTTAACAATCCTTGCAGCATGAAGAAGAAGAAGAAGAATCTTTATTACGGTCATAGACCAGCACAGGTAAAAAGGGGATAAAAAATAAAGGTGAAATCACAGGATAAAAACAGGCTAAAAGCAGTATTTAAAATGTTAGCTCCAGTATGACAAGACTAGGTTGATACTATTCTACTGCTGAGGACATTGTCTGTCGAATTTTAACCGCAGCTGCGCAGAATCTGGCAACATTATAAGTTGTTCCTGGGTTGGTGTCTGAAAGCAACAAGTTTATGTAGAATTGTCCAGTGTGCCCTTGATATTTATGCAACAGGGGTGATATAAGTCTGAGACGTATTTCCCTGTAGTATGAGCACTGGAGTAATACATGCTCTGTTGTTTCTATTTGACCTGAGTTGCAGGGGCAAAGTCTGTCTGAGAAGGGGATCTTCTTGTATCGCCCTTCAAGGACAGCTGAAGGGAGGGCACGACACCGTGCAAGAGTAAAGGCCCTTCGATGTTTAGGTATTTCAAGTGTTGCTAAGTATGCCAAAGGTGAGGCCAGATATCTATTGGAGTCACTAGCAATGAAGGTTGGAGTACTGGCTAGATCCAGTTGTCGCTCTATATCTGCTACCCGTTGTTTGATAGTAGCTTTCGCCCTATCATATCCCAGGCTTAGCAGAAGATCTGGAGAAAGGCCCAGCATTGAGATTTTAGTCATCACTGTCTGTTTCCAGCTGGATTGGAAATCATCACTTAAGGTTAGTGGAGCAAGGCCAGTGGGAAAGAGGGATAGTCTGAGCCAGTAGTTGAGTATGGTCACCCACACTCTGGCCTCCATTTTCATAAATCCTGACTCCAGTCTCAGAGCTGCGTTAGAGACACATTTTGGAGTTTGGAAAGCTGATCTTAAGAATTTGGATTGGACAAGTTCTAATGGAGCAGGGTTGGGGAAGGGTCCCAATTGGGATCCATAAAGCAGTTGTGCTACTGGTTTGGCTTCAAAGAGTTTAAGCGCTGCAGGTAAATAGTGGTCTCCTCTTGTTTTAAGAAATTTGAGAATGGTTGTTGTACTCCTCTGCGCATTGCAATCAGCATACTTCCCATGCGCTTTCCTACTACCAGTGGCTTGAAAAATTACCCCCAGGTATTTGAAGCAAGAGACCTTGCAGCATGAAATCTTTTCTTCCTACTGCCCTGGGCTCCTGTCTATGAATTACAGTAGGCCCTCGATATCTGCTGGGGTTTGATTCCAGGACTCCCACATTATATACAGTAGCATAGTAAAATGGCTTCCCATATATAAAAGGGTGAACAACAAGCTTTACTTTTTGGATTTTTTTACTGAATATTTTTGAGCCGTTGTTGGTTAAATCCTTTATGGATACAGAACATATGAATATGGAGGGCTGACTGTACTTCTAAACAAGACCTTTTGCATCCCTTAGGAACCTGTGCCCAATTCCAACAGCTCCCATTATCATTGGCCATGGTGGCTTGGACTGATGGAAGTTTAGAGTCCAGCAATACTTGGTTCCTATTCCAAAGGTTTTCTTGATTTGGCTCTTTGCTACTGGATTTTGGGGTCTGGTTCCAAGAGAACGAATTTGAATCCCAGTCCTTCCACATCAGGAAGATGCAGAGTTAGCTTAAATATTTTTGATGTTGCTGTATTATTGTGAAACACTGTTATCCTGAGATTACATTTTGGAGTATACACACGGTTGTCTGAGCAAGATGTATCTTGAAAATGTCTTCTACCACTTCTTTTCCAGTGTTTTAGTGCTGGTGTCAGTAGATGTCTGAAATAAATCTTTTAAGCTGTGTTAAGTTAGGAGACAGCAGCGTCATAAAATACAAATTGTGGTAACAAAGAATATCATAAATACTGGATTAGCCACTCAATAAGTTTGCGTGTGGTGCAGATAGTGTTTATAATGCCTGTTTGAGAGATTCTAGATCAGGCATAATTAATTAATTTTCCTGCACCATCTTGTTATTCATCTTGGGGTGGAGCAGGTACTGCACACGATGCTGCTTCATAGACCAACAGGTGGGTGTGTCAAGCTTAGAAATTTAATTTAAATCTGTGTTCTTTTGAATTATAGCCTTGTCATATAATTGTGGCAGATCCAGTTGGTAATATTTCATTGTGCATCAAAGGTTTTCACATGAATTATGTGATGGTGGTGTTTTTATTTGTTTTCTACATAAGATAATGAGGTTGGTTTTTCTGATTCACTTATGACATGAAAGGGGCAGCAATTAGAATGTGATCAGCAGATGGGCATGTTTTATCACACAGGTACTGTGAAAATGTGTAGTTTAACATTTTCATGGTTTATTCAGCAAAGCCACTGTTTTAGTACTAATGTAAGAATACACACAAACACACACATATGTGCCAGACATAATGGTCTGAATCCATTAGCTAGTCCCAGCTAGAGAAAACCCACTGAATCCATTTCAAAATGGCAAATCAACACACATATACATTCCATTGATTCAATGGGTTTAACTCTCATTAGGACTAGCAATCAGATTTAGGCCAATGTGACTAAATATTAAGTAATAAATAATAAATCTTCATGGTTTCTGTGAATACAGACAGTGGGTGACTCCTGCGCCTGCGCAGAGCACTCAGAACACTCTAGAATCACTAGGCAGAACATGTTTCGCAACATTTTGGCAGTACCTCCGCCCATCCTAATGGTCCCTTTAAAGGGACATAGACCTTATTAGACCTTAGATCCTGTTGTAAGACACCGAGTTCTCCTGAGGAGATCCTGGAAAGGTATTCTGAGTGGATTGTAAGGGAGTTCTGAGAAGATTTGGTTGTATAAGTTCACAGGGGAGCTGATGATTTAGGTTTGATATAGGGGCAAAGTAACTGTTATGGTCCCATCTACACGGTAAAAAAAATACATATGCCGTTCGGAAGATCGTTCTTCCGTACACACAGCCATTCAGATTCATATGTGTCATTGAGAAGGGGAGCTAGCTAATTCCCCCTTAAACTACGTGGATTCGGCGTGCAGGAGGATTAGCAGATCTCGGCATAAAATACGTACAGCCGTTTGAATGCCTGATGGTCTGTACACCCCGTTTGCACACATACGAACAGGCAGTGTAATCTGATTGGCTGGCCGAGTAGAGGGGGCAGGGCTAACGAGGAGGGGAATTGGGAGCGGCCGCCATGTTGGATTCCTGGCTAAGCGAGAGTCCAGTAAGTCGGTGAATTTTATATATATTTATTTTTATTTTACTTTGTAAATAGGGAAAACTGAATGTCCACAAAGCAGGCACCTTTTTAAATTTAAAAAAAAAAAACGGCGGGAGATTTAAAACCGCCACTTGGCTTGCTCGCTCCAGCCAGCTGGGAAAGGGGGCTCATACGGAGTTTAGGGGGGTAAAAAAATCATGTAAGCGGATCGTATGCATACAAACGGCTGCCTATTCGAATTTTTTACCCCCAAATGATTTTTTTTAAAAAATCATATAGACGCATGCTATGTTACTTGTGTAGTATGCAGCTGCTGGTCCTCTTGTTATTGAGAGCCAGCTTGGTGTAGTACTGAACTAGAACTACAGCAGACCAGAGTTCAAAGCTCTGCTCAGCTATGTAAACCCACTGGATGACCTTGCACAAATCACACTCTTTTAGCCTCAGAGAAAGGCAATGGCAAACCCCCTCTGAACAAATCTTGCCAAGAAAACCCTGTATACCTTAGGGTCACCATAAATCAGAAATGACTTGAAGACACACAAGAATAACACACAGCTAAAAAGAAATGAGACATTCCAGAATAGGAAAAACACAGCTTTCATTCACCTGGTAGCTCCAGGGTCAGGTTGCTTACCTATCCCAGCCTGAAGCTGGCATGTTTCCTTTTCTGTTGAAATTACTGTGATGGAAAGAATAGAACTGCTACAATGAAAAATCTGCGAGAGGAAGAAGTGAGTCAACATACACACCCTGTTGTTTACCCTGCATGTGGTAGAAGAGGCTTCCTCAATCTGTTGCACTCAAGATATGTTGGAGTACAACTCCCAGAATCCCCCAGAACAACATGTTGGAGGAGGCTGTAGTAGGCAACCTAACACTGAACACCCCCGTCCTCACTTAGGATTGGTGTGGCTATGTGATATGTCGTTATTGTTATGTCATTTATTTCACAACCACAGCTTTAAAAAAAAAATCTTATACTTATATTTAAGGATTTTGAAACATCCACTTCTGACACATAGCTTATGTGCCCCTATTGGTCTCCTTCTATCCACATTACTGTAATGATAGTTTCAGGGGTGATTACACAGAGTTCAGAATAGTGTGTAATTCATTCTCCCTCCTGTCTTTTTCTTCCTTGTTATGCAATGCTCTCAGTACATTGTGTACAGAGCAGGATGCTGTTATCTAGGAACCCCAGATATCCGATAAATCAACCTTGCTGTGACTTCTTACAGTATTTTTACTGCCCTGTCTAACAACCCATCTCCTAAATACAGGATGATTGTATGCCTTTTAAAATGAGTATTGGGCGTGCAGACATTAAAGAAGAGGAAATTATTTCTCTCCAGTCATATCTCACTGTACATGCTAGTAAAATAAATTCCAGCCATGCTAGTCTATTGCATCAAAAACTGTGTAAAGTTTTGTAGCACCTGTAAAGATTAACAGATTGCGGCAGATGCAATAATAGCATCATAGCATTTCTAATGTCCATTCATTCCATCAGATTCATGAAGCATTATTGATAGTTGGTGAGGATAATGTAAACAGTGATACCAAAACTGTGAGACTGGCTACTTGCTATGTAAGCACCATTTACTTTTTCATGCCTTATGGGGTAAAAAATACTCCCAAGGTGCATGCATTCCTGTATCTGCTTGCATAGGAGTGAATTCCACCGAACTCCACCAGACATTTTTCTGAATACCGGTAGATTTATTTAGGTCAAAAAATCAGTGTTTCAGCCTAGCAACTGGATCTGGGATAGATGTAGATATCTTTGCAATGTTTAATATATGTAAAGTTCTGATACATTATAACTCCAGGAAGTCACATTTGGGATAAGTGATTTTACACACTGGGTGGCAGATCAGCATTGATAATCATGAACGTTTCATGTTTTTTAACTGAAATTTAAATGTTGCAAGGGTATTCGCATTGACCTAGAGCCATAGGAATACAGCCGGCTCTCCATATCCATGGATTCTGTATCTACAGATTCTACCACCAATGGCTTGAAAATATTCCCCCCCCCCAAAAAAAACAAATCTTAATTTTGCCATTTTATATAAGGGGCACCATTTTACTACACCATTGGATATACAAGGACTCCCTGAAACAACATCTAAGGCTCAGCCAAATTGATCACCAACAATGTTTTGTTTTGTTTTGTTTTGTTTTGTTTTATTAGTTATTTATACCCTGCTCTTGAGCCACAAGGCTATCAGAGCAGCTTACATGGAGACGCACTATCCACAATGCTGCAGCCTTATACGAGAACTCATGCCGAACAAGTCTTGAAGAGAAACAACAACGCAGAAAGAATCACAACCCAGAAGCATCACCCAAGGATACCTTCTGCTGTGCTTTCTGCAACCGGACTCGTTTATCTCGGATTGGCCTTTTCAGTCATCAGCGCGCTTGCAGAAAGTGCAGGATGAGCCCTTCCTGAATCTTTGTTTGCAAAGAAAAGCCAGAGAGAGAGTATATAATGGGACTTGAGTATCCATGGATTTTGGTATCCACAATGGGTCCTGGGACCAAACCCCAGTGAATACCAAGGGTCAACTGTAAATATACACCATAGTGCAGGGATGGGCAACTTTGCTGGAAGTGAGGGTGGGCCAGTTTACACCCCCGCAGACTGTACCAGCACAGTGCACCAGAAGTGACATCATGTCACGTCCAGTTCCCATTCTTAGCCAGTTTGGGGCCAAAAACAGTTGGGGAAGAAACCCAACTGCCATGTCTACAAGTGATTTTCATGCACTTGGGGCAGCTTTCAGGTAGAAGATTTTCTTAAAATCAGCCTCCCAAAATTGGTGGTTGGGAGACTTTGGGGGGCTTTGGAGTCAGCAGAGAATTCATGCATAAGTGCTTTTATGAAAACAGGTGTTTTAATTTGAGGTGGTTTTTTGGTCAAAAATCACCTCAAATCCACATGTCACACCTTCCCTGTTACTATTCAGCCTAATATATTACAAATAAAGCCGGTATCATATTTTTCCTACCATTATATTTTCATGTTAGGAAAAGTTTGACCTGCTAGATTCTGCAGTTGTGGGCAAAGAGGAAGGGACTAGTTGTGAAGTTGTGTGGGCTAGGATACCAAGACTCTGAATGTTTTAAAATAAGCAGTACAGAGGTGGCTTGATAAGTTTTGAGTAATGTGATAGCTAAGATGAGTGAGAATTGCAGCATGCTATTTCTGTACAGGAAGTGTGCTGTGTGTTAGGATACATGATGAGTGAAATAAGTACAATTTAGTGTTCCCACAGATGGCTAGATTTCTAAAACTGGCTGAGTGGTAGACACAGGTGCAACAAGTACAACTGCATTCCCACCTCTGTGAAAGGGGTCATAGCTACTTTCATATTATTTCTTCCTGCATATTTAGTCTACATTTAAACATAACATCTCATAGAATCTCGAATGTATATCTGTAAACATATACTGTATATCATGTATATCTATATAAAATATGTTTTAATTCAATTAACCTTTATTTTTGTATGCTTTATTGATATGTGGTGATACTTGTATTTTATTTTATCCTGTCACCTTGAATCCTAGACTGAGGAAGAAAGTAGGATATGATTAAACTGATTAGTTAATGTATATCTGCAAACTTGCAAGCTTATCCTTCATTGCTTCTAGTCAGTTGCTCCTGAGAGAATTAAAGGTTTGAGTAGATGGTTTCAATTTTAAGTTTTACCTCAGAAAATCCTCCTTCCATCCATTCAATTAATAAGCAGTAGAAGTATTTTTTTAAAATTATACTTCCACTCATCATTGAGGCTGTAACTAGGCATTCACTTATGTGTGGGCCATTCACACTACACAGTTATAGAGCTATGATTCCACCTTAATTGCCATGGTTCTGTCTTATGGAATCCTGGGTTTGGCAGTTTAGAGAGGCACATTTTAAATTCTCAGCCAAAGCACTCCAGTGCCTCACCAAACTACAAATCCCAGGATTCCCTAGGATTGAACCATGGCAGTTTAAGTGGAATAATAGCAGTATAGCTGAGTAATGAGAATGGGATCCCTATCATACAGCAGTTCTCAAAAGGTGGTCCATGAACCAGTGCCAGTCTGCATGCCATTGGCTAGCAGTCCATTATGAGTTTACAAGGGAAAAAGGAACAGTTGTAGCCAAAATGTGGTATGAGAAACACTGCCACACTGGATTGAGTGCCTCAGTTCTTCAATGACTAGCTGCTTGAGATAGCGTTAATACTGCTGCAACTGCTAGAGCTTGCAATGGCATGAAGTAAATTGTCAAAAACTACATAGATGTGGCAAGCCTCTTTCTGCAGATGGCTGTTCTGTGAAGCAGCTTTCATTTGACTATCACTCTATATCACTATTGGTGTACATAAAATGCACATTAATATGTTATCCACGAAGGAACTGGCAAAGCCACTTGAGTATTACATCCTAAGAAAACCCTATAAAATTGATAGCAATAGCAATAGCATTTATATTTCTATAGCACTTAGCAGTGCAAATGTGCAAAGCACTCCCTAAGCGGTTTACAATGTGTTAGCTAATTGTCCCCAACAAGCTGGGTACTCATTGATGAGGTTGCCATAAGTCAACAAGTGACTTGAAGGCATGCACACACACACACACACACACACACACACAGTAGTCTTGGCCATGCTAGCCGGGGGATTCTGAAGCTGTAGTCCAAAAAAATATTTTCCAAGTTCTGCCTTTGTGGGCAGTTCATTGGGCAGTTACATGAGAGAGCCTTTCCTTCAGTGGCCCCACAGAGCTAGAATGGCTTCCTTTCTGGGGTCCTTTGGACCCCATTGTACCACACTTTTTGGAAATCCTTAAGGCTTACCTGTGTATAAGACTGCTTTTTAACACTTGAAAATCTCCTCAAAAGTGGAGGGGTCATCTTATATGTCCAGCAGATCTTTTCCCCTGCTGTGAGAATGACTGCCTTGTCTTTGAAGTGTTAAATTCCCTGGGCAGTTTCCCCAGCAGATCCTTCCCCTTGCTGTGAGAATGACTGCTTTGCCTTTGAAGTGTTAATTGCCCTCCATTTAGGGATTGTATTTTGGTAAACTTGCAAGGAAGATTTCCATTTGCATAGTTTTGGGGATTTCCTCTCCAGGAGTTTGCAAGTCTGCCAGTGTGGCTCTAAAATCATTAATGTACTCATTCAAAAATTTGGGATTTGATAGCTTCATATTAACCAACTTCATTATCAATGAAACCTTACTTTCCAAAGATTGAACACCACAGAGATTTTTCAAAGTATCCCATGCTTTTTTAGCTGTTCTCAGTCCTTTAATTTCACAGACTATTCCATCATCTACAGCCACTGAGCTGGCTGGCTGGTGGGGGGCAGGCTTTCCAGCCAGGTGGCTGGCTGGACCGGCGGGGGGGCAAAGTCTATATTTTAACTTAAAAATTGGGGGGGGTCGTCTTATGCGCCCAGTCATCTTATTCGCCAGAATATGCAGTACTTGTTCTTACTAGCATTTCCCTAAGTTTGTTTTAAAAAGACTGTTCTTGGCTTTAGCTGTAATTGTGCTTTATATTTTATAGTGTCTTGGCTAGATGGTATTATTGTTGGCTTTTCTTGATTATATTAGCTGGATTAATGGGTATGTTTTATTATTGGGTATGATTGTTTTGTGTGGGTATGATTGGGTACAATGGTTTGTGTTTAATGCCCTTAAAGGCCTAGAAATAGCTTTAAAAAGGATTTTTTTTTGCATAAGTCAGCATGTCTGTAATAATATTCTCCTCTAGGAGGTGGATGGGAACTGTATGGATATGTTATTGGTTGGGGACATGATGCCTCCTTTTGGGCAGCTGTGGATCTTAATTACATGCCCTACTACTGAAGCATGGCTTCATGCAGCTGACTTGGAGATAATTTCATGTCATTTCCCTGTGAGATTCTAGACAAAGCTTGCCTTTTAAAAAAATGTGTGCATGTTCTCCACTTCTTGTTAAGGAACATCAAAAATAATCTCAATCTTGGCCTCACTCATTTAGTGTGAACAAATGTGCTGTTGATCTGTATGTTCAGTTCTTCCTCAAGGGCATGGAACAGTAAGGTTTCAAGAAAGCTTTATTGAAGACAAGACTGTCTTATGGTTAAAATGTAATTCTCTTACTTGGCCTCCTTGCTCTGCTAAATAAGTATCTTTTGTAACCTTTGAATATTTATTTGATTTTAGTACAGAAGTGCATTTGCCTTTGCCCTCTTTGTTTCCATATCTTTTAGAAAATTTCAAATTAGTTTTATGACAATAAATCCTTAAATGTTTGCCTGCAAGTAGAGGCAATAGATAACAGGAATTGTTGATGCTGTTTCATTATAAGCTTTCACACCTACTCTTGCTTAATCGTTGTATATTATGCTAAAAAGTTTTGAAGAATGAGAGAGAAAAGGCATCATATTTTTGATACAGGGGGTGTTATAAGACAAGGCTTTTATTGTGCATATATGCACAATAAAATGGGGAGTGTGCAATATATTTTCATGGTGCAGCTTCTGTTTTTTCTCCTTCTTCAGTCTTTTTTAATGAGAAAATCTATAAAGGAGGGCTTCTACAATGCAGATATATATAGTTATTCAACAGTGGGTAGTTATACAACCCATGATTAATAACACTAGATGCTATCTATCTAAAATCAAGCAGGCCGACTGAGCACTTTGTGCACGTTTGGACCAGAATAAAATGCTAGGAAAAGACATAGGATTCAAATTGTGGGTGCTTTGTGCATGTTATAATGCTAACAAATGTCACAAAGACTGCATGCCAAGCTAAAGCCCCTTTCTTTCACATGTCAGCTTTCAGATGTAGGAGATGGTTACCACAGGGGAACAATCAAATATGTGATTTTAATTGATAAAATTCCCTGTGCTTTTAAAATGCTTTTTAGGACAACACAGGTGCTTTTTTCTGTATTTTTTCCTGTCTTTTCTGAGGCACCAATGCCTGTGTTACTCAGGAGGAATTGTTACCTCTGATGAACCAAGCCAAGTAAGTCAACAATTGAAGAGGGTACTCCAGTGTCTTTGAATATTGCTCACCCTGCACGGGTACTACTTCATTTGACTTGCCACATGGATCAGAAGCAATGGAGTGATTTTAATTTAAAAAAAAACAGCAACAGAAGCTTTAATGTCATAGTACAGGTTGAAATGCTTGGGACCAGTAGTGTTCCTTTTTGTGGATTTTTTCAGATTTTGGAATACTTGCATATACATAATGAGATATCTTAGAGATGGGACCCAAATCTAAACACAAAATTCATTTATGTTTCATATACATCTTATGCACTTAGCTTGAAGGTAATTTTATATATAGTATTTTTAATAATTTTGTGCATGAAACAAAGTTTGTATACATTGAACCATCAGAAAGCAAAGGTGTCACTATCACAGCCACTCATATAGACAACTTTGGATTTTGGAGTATTTCAGATTTTGTAATTCCAGATAAGGGATACTCAACCTGTAATATATAAACTAATTCTGTGTTGCACATTTTCATGTGCGTGTTGTAGGCAGTAATCTGGATATCTTGTGAAAGGTCTTGAGGCAAACGTTTCATTAAAAGTTTAGATAAGATTAGCCGGCTGACATAATGACCAGTAATCCATGACTACTGTCAAGGAACTAGTGGACACTTTCCAAATTGACATATACTATTTTCTTCCCAGATTCTGGTCATATGAAAATTATTATTCAGGCTGCAATCCTGAACTAATTTACTAGGGAGTAAGATCCAGTAAAGACAGAATATCTCCTAGTATAGAAATAAAAGAAACGTTTCTAGAGGATGAGAATTACAGTACAGCAAAGCTGTAAGGGATGGTGTTTTGAGCTGTGTATAGGAAGACTTATTTGGTTGCTTTGCTAGATTTTTCTGTTCTTAACAAAACATTCAAAATGTTGATGATACAAAGAATATGGAAGAATACTTAAAAATCATAATGATACAATAATAGTCATATGGACTGACAGCAGTATGTTTCTTTCTTAGGATGTCAGAAATTCTAGGCTGAAATCCTGAATAAGCCTGGGTAGAGTGGGAAACCTGACTATGCTTTTGAGGAAGGACCTGAGCGCTAGTAAAAGCACATACTTGGCATGTGAAAGGGACAAGTTTTGATCGCTAACATTTCCCAGTGGGGAGGATTTCAGAGCATCCAGCTTGCTTGGGTAGTTCCTCCCCATTTGCTCCTAGTAGGCAGGGAACAACTTTTTTAGGACTGCCTACTGGTGAGGTCATCTGGGAGGGACGACCCCCAGCTAGCCAGTCTGTTTCCTGCCTACGCTCCTGGTAGGACATGTGGTTTTGTTTCTCCTGACCTCCCTCCCTCCACATGGCCAGAGCCATCTTGGATCCCTTTTTTGTCTCTTAAAAAAAAAGAAAAGAAAGAAAAAGAAAAAAAAGGGAAATCCAATAATAATAATAATAATAATAATAATAATAGCAACAACAGCATTTGTGGCCATGGAAGGGAGGGCGGCAGTATGAGCAACAGCAGCAGCAATAGTACAACAGCAAAGCCAGCAGCGGCAAGAACGGAGGCAGTAAGAAGAAGCCGAAAAAGGGTGAGAAGACACCCACCTCAGCAGCCACCGTCAGCACCCCAGTCCTGCTCCACCCTGATGGGCTAGGAGCTGACTGGGAGGAGGCCACCACGCGGCCCCTCAAGGAGGAGGTGGTGTGGAACGCCCCCAGGAGCGGGGAGCCATCCGCCGCGTTGGTGTTGCCGGGCTACCCCCCCAAACACTGAAGGACCCCAGCCCCAACTGCCGCCAGGGAGGCGGCCGCAGTGAGTGACAACGGGCCCTGGGGAATGGGGCAGTGGAGGGGAGCATCACCAGCTGATCCGCCAGAGCCGCTCTTGGAGCGAGCCAGTGCGGTCAGAAGCACCAAGAGAGTCCAGCACCGCTCAGAGAGCGTGCCACGGGCGTTCAGCATGGTGTTGGCGGCAACGCTGGGAAGCGTTCAGGAGAACCCCGCAGGAACCGGGGTCAAGCCCGCCACAATTGGCGCCGCGGCTGAAACAACCATCCCCCCTGCTCATAGAGGCACTGCAGGGGCGATGGGGGACTCCAGGAAGGGTAGAGGACTCCCCATAGAGCTGGTACTGGGGCGATGGCACGGGGGCAGGGGAGGTTGAATCCATACCCCACCAGCCACAAGGCTGGGCGCCTTACTCCCCCTCCCTCTGTACTTGGAGCAAATGCTTCCACTGAGCTCTCTTTGCCACAGAGCCTCATTCCCCCCCCTTCCTTTTTTCAGGGATGAGGCGAACAGCATGCGATAACTCTTGTTGTGTTTTCATATTGAAAGCAAAAAAGAAAGAAAGAAAGAAAGAAATAAGGAGAGGCTTTTTTTTCCCTTCGCCTTCTGTTCTGCTCTGCATACCATACCAGCGGCAACAGAGCTTGGGCGGGAGTTCATTTTCCTTCCCGGGAATATATGGAGGGAAGGATTGCTCCCTAGATCTCCAGGTCGCTCCTAGATCGCTGTACCCTGCTGGGTGAGGAGCCAGCCAGGTGCAGCCGTGATTCCTTCCCTCCAGGAGGAGGAGACGTGGAGCCCCCCCTTTTATGGGGGGATCTCTCCAGTGCTATTGTGGCTGCCCTCCAAGGAGGAGGATCCATGGGGCGAATGAGGAGGACAAGCTCTCCATTTCGAATTCTGACCCCAGCTTCCCTGGCTTCGCTCTCCCTTGCCAGGTTAGGAGCCAGCCAGCTATAGCTGCGAACCCTTCCCTCCAGGAGGAGGAGATACAGAGTGCTCCCTTAAATAGGGGACCTCTCCGACGTTAATCACAGGTGCTCCCGGTCACCCCAATGACTCCTGAGATGGATGGATGCCTCTGTCTCCACAAGCAGAGGCCGCAGTGAGTGTGTCAGGGGCCCCCAGGTTCAGCAACCAAGGGGAGGCAATGGGTGCATGACTCGGTGACCAGGGAAAGGGTGGGGCTTGCCGGTGGTCAGCCTAGTCCAGCCCACCCCCTGGGGAATCACAAGGGGATCACTAGCCTCCGGGGAGCCACCAATCTTCCTTTTCCCCTCCTACCACCTGCACCACCTGCTGTGCTGCCCTGTGTGGTATGCTACACAAAGGAGTCTCCGGTCTCATCCCCCCACCCTCACTTCCCAAAGTCCTCACTGCACCGCACCAATCACTGGGGATACCCACAGCAGCCTTGGCTATCCCCCCTCCGCGCTGAACCTACGTGAGGCTCTCTGCAGCGGAACTTAGTTCCACAGGCAGGGGAAGAGGACACTAGGGATGGCGACCAGTCCACCGAGGCGGCTGGGCAGACCACGGAGAGGCGCAGTGCAACCAACACCCAACCGGGAAGCAGGTCCTGCCGCATCCCATTCAGGGAGCTTGGGGGCCCGATTCCAGCAGGAAGCGCTGACAGCTTCATGAGCGATCCTCCAGTTTTGGAGGCGTCTCATTGAGGAGGCCAAGATCACAGATAAGGAGGAATCTGTGGGCAGTCATATGACCGAGGCCCACATGGTCGGGGGGGACAACGTTTGCGAACGCAGTTCCCTCTTGCCCTCTCTGGATTCCCGTAGGAGGGCTTCAGTCCTGCAGCGATAAGGATGGTCTTTTCAGGCCTTGACGAACCTCTTTAGGACTGGGACCCCTTTGAATGGGCTAAACCCTACATCAATCCTATTTTTTCCCAGAAGAGATGGAGGATACCCCCCCTCAGGCAGGACTCTCCACATGGGGGATCCACTTGCCTTTCCGCATTCACGGGGGGGGCATCAGCACCTTTTCTCCTTCGGGTAATGTACCCCCTGGAGACCAGGGCCTTTTTCAGGTGGAACCAGGGAGTGGTGCAGGTCCCAGCAGCAGTGGGACAAGCCACCAGATCAAGAGGAAGACTGTGTCCTCTCTGAGTCCTGGCATGATGAGTACTCAGCTTGTGAGTGCAATTAACTGACACACATTGAAAACCGCTTTATGCAGTGTTAGGTGTAAACTGCAATTGCTTAAAATGGTTTGGGGGCTGATCTGTTGGCCTGGTAGCTGAGGAGCAAGATGCAGTCCTCCCTGGGGGACTACTCTACCTTCCAGAATACATGTATTCTCGTCTGGATATTCCTGGGGCACCGACGTCTGTGCTTGGTGTACAGCAACCGTCACTCCAATTACAAGTATTTCCATTGGTCTCTCTTCAGTTCCCAGGGTGTTTTTGCCAAGATTAGGGCGACCTTTGTAACACAATGTAGGGGTTCAGCTCTGCATAGTCATCATTACTTGGACAACCTGCTAATCTGCTCTCCATCCAGGCTGAGGACAGAGAGGGTCTTGTTTCGGGTTCTCAACTCACTTAGAGCCCACGGGATCCAAGCGTGTCTTGCAAAGAGCTCGCTATTCTCACGGTAATAGATGCGACAGCTCGGTGCTACCCTGGGCCCAGTGGGGGTTCTGATCTGTCCCTTTTAGGAGAGAATCGATTCCTTACAGGGCAATTCAGGAAGTGAGACACATCCCGACTGGCTATTATGCAGCTGATGTGGTTGCAGGATCGCAAAACGGCAGCAAGAGACTCTCTGCTGTGGGCAAGATCTCACCCCAGGACGTTGCAGTGGATTCTTGCCTTCAGTCCAAGAAGACTGACCTTTTTGACGGCACAGGCACCTCAGAGTGCCTAGGGAACTCTCACAGTGACTCCGGTGGGGGTCCTCATCAGTTCTTCACATAAGTCCTCTTTCGGTAGACGGATGAGATACAGATCACCCCAGATGCAGCCCTATGAGGCTGGGGAGCAGACTACGGCCCCCAGCTGGTGCAGGGCAGATGAGTGCTGGTGGGATGCGAGCGCAGTAGCAGCTGGCATGAACCTTGTGGGGTGGGGCAGTCTGGGCCTGGTAGTGTCTCAGAACCTGGTTTGTCACACAGCGGTCCTACACTGCACGGGCCTTGTCTCGATGGAGGCTTAAATAGATTGACAGGAAGATACGAGGTGCTGCACAATCATGGCAGAAGCAACTCCTAGGCGGAGGGATACCTCACATCCCTGAAGGTGGAACATCTACAGGGATCCCTCAAACTCAAGGCCGATTCACTCAGCTACACCGACATGGACCAGAGGGGCATTGGGCCACGCCCAGACCGATCCACACCTTCAATGACCACCAAGCTTCCTCAGTTCCTTTCCACGTTCTTTCTGACGGAGGGAGCAGAGGCCATAAATGTGCTGTTGGCACCTTGGCCACAAAGTCTGGTATGTCCTTCCAACAAATCAGCAGATTTCTAAGGTCCCTGCTTGAACCAGGTCCGAAAGGGCAGATCTGATTCTACTGATCCCGGCGTGAGCCTGGCGGCAGTGGTTCTCAGACATCCCTTGACTTGGCGATGGACCCAATCCAAGTCCTGGACTTTTCAGAACTTCTTGTCCCAGGCCAAGTTCAGCGTCCGGTCCCGAATTGGATGCAGCTCCACATCTGGAGGTTAAGCGGAGGATGCTAAGTTCAAGGGGATACTCCCAGACAGTTGTGCTTACCATCCTGGTGTCCTGGTGAGAGTTAGCACAGAGCATCTATGAATCCACAGTCAAAGTGTCTTGGAGATGGTGTAAATGCAGAGGCTGTGTTTTTTCTGGGGGTCACCCTTCTGTCTCCTTCGTTATTTCCCTGCAGGAGAGTGTGAAGGTGGGTCTACGACCCAAAGCCATTAGGAGTGTCGCAGGCAGTCGCTCACCCACACGTACCAAGAGCTCTGTGGGGGTTGGGCGATCCTGCACCCCCACCAGGGCATAGAACTCTCCTTTGGGACCGTCATACAATCCTGAAGGCTTTGACAGGGGCACCGTGTGAACCTCTCATTGGTCCCTCTAAAAAAATTTATCTTGGAAAGCCCTTTTCTTGGTGGTGAGTGCACCTCATAGTAGGAGGTCAGAAATAGCAGCAGTACCTGTTTGGAGGGACCTCTGTATTAGTAGACCTGATTCAGTAAGTCCTCATCTGCATCCGGATTTTAGTCTGAAGGCCAGTCCCCTGTGCTGTTGGAAGAGACATGATCCAGATATATTTTTTTGAAAAATGAACAAGTTCGAGCAGGTGCTCAGAGGCGTTGGCCATCGGAGGCCAGGTCAAGTCCCTAGGCTGGAGGTTTTCGCCGCCAACACTGGGGCATTGGATCCAAGCATGTATTGTGGCGTACTACAAGCACGTGGGCATGCTAGTGCCAGATCTTATTGTGGCACACTCTACTTGAACTGCGGCACCAACGGCGACCTGGAATAAGGACGCCTCCTTAGAGAAAAATTTGCAGGGCCATCTCCTGAAATCTTCATCAATTTTCATCAGACACTGTAGACTTGACAAGCTGCAGTCTGCTTGAGCAGCGTTTGGTGGAAGAGTCCTCTAGCATGCCGTCAGTCCCTGAGGGATTAAGCCACCGCCAGGCCCACCCACAGGGTCGTTGCTTTTGTATGTCCCAAGCAAGCTGGATGCTCTGAAGTCCTCCCCACTGGGAAAAGGAACGTTGGTCTTACCCGTGATACGTTCTTTTCCAGTGGAGAGACGAAGAGCATCCAGACCCACCCGAGGCGCTGGCGATAGTGGAACAGGCTGTGGGTCATTTGAACAGACACTCAGTTTCATTTCTTTGAGTGGAACTTTAAGTTTTCAAAATGTTTTTTGTCTCCTCCTGTTTTTTCTCCCATGACAGAGGGCAGGTAGTGAGGCTGTGACATTGACTGGCTAGCTGGGGGTCGTCCCTTCCAGATGACCTCACCAGTAGGCAGTCCTAAAAAAGTTGTTCCCTGCCTACTAGGAGCAAATGGGGAGGAACTACCCAAG
This sequence comes from Gambelia wislizenii, assembly GCA_030847615.1. Taxonomy (NCBI): domain Eukaryota; kingdom Metazoa; phylum Chordata; class Lepidosauria; order Squamata; family Crotaphytidae; genus Gambelia; species Gambelia wislizenii. The sequence continues at coordinate 58,623,188 of JAUMIR010000005.1, read as the reverse complement.
CAAGCTGGATGCTCTTCGTCTCTCCACTGGAAAAGAATGTATCACAGGTAAGACCAACATTCCTTTTCTAGGTATGTCTGGTAAAGATGCTTGTTTGAAACTCTGCCAAAAAGTGTAGGCAATACTGTACTTGATGAAACAATATTCTAAGAATTATTTATACAGTCGTATCTACGGATCCTTTATCCATGGATTTAACCAACCACCGCTTGAAAATATTAAAAAATAGTAATTCCAAAAAGTAAACCTTGCTGTTCACCATTTTATGTAAGGGATGCCATTTTATTATGCCATTGTATATAACAGGACTTGAGCATCCAGGGATTTTGGTATCCACAGGGGGTCTAGGAACCAAACACAGGGAGACAATCAGACATCTTGCCCAGGATTGACCGAGCACCCGAGAAACGTGGAAGGGAGTGGCCCGGCTCCTGGATTGGCCAGATTTGGCACAGCAGGCTTGGGAGACAGTACTTTTGGGGACCGAACCTCCAGAGGGTGTCAGGGGACCCAAAAAGCCTGCAGGCCAAAAGAGGAAGAGGAAGGAGTCTGGTTCCCTGGCTGTTAGTTTTTGGACAGTGCCATGGTCCATGGTGCGCCTGGTAAACCTCTATATAATGTTGGGTTTATTTTCCCAAAGACAAAGGGAGGTAAAGAGTCAAAATCTGCAGGATGTGAAGTGCACTGCTTATTATGTTAAAAACGTAATTGAAAATGTAGCTTTGACTGAAAAAGAAAAATTGCCAAACCATCGTTGGAGAAAGTTTTGGCCGTGGTTTAATGAGACAACCCCAGCGATAACTTAAGATATATCTTTAAATAAATATTTTATTGTTGTTGTTGTATTATTTTTTATTATTTTTTCTTTCCCAAATATGTATAATTGTAATGTGTAACTTCTAATTTTAGTATAAAAGTTTAAATATAATGTTTATTGGAAAATAAAAGAGAGTGATTATAGTATATTTGAATTAAGAGGGAAAATGTAGTAGTGTTAAGACAGATAGTTTTAATTTTGTATTAGTAAGTGAAGAGATCGGGGGGGAATTGCATTATTGTTACAGCCTTTTGTCATTGGGTGAATTATTTTGTAGAATGGTTTTATTTCAATAAAAAAATCCCTAATCGCCACCACCCCCAAAATCCAAGAACCAAACCCTGGCAGATACCAAGGGTCCATTGTATTCCTAATGTAATCAACAGCGGAAAAGAAACAGCTGTGTAGGAAAATATGGAAGAACTATGTATACATATGTAATCAGTTGAAATACATTAATATTTAAACAGGCATTACACATCTTGGTGTGCTGTATTCTTCAGGAAGATTGCATGCTAGAAACTATTTTTCTAGTGATTTTTTTTTTTTAAGAATGCATCTGTCTTGTGATGCTTGTCATCTCTGTGTCAGCTGTTTTGATGTTCATGGGCTTATCTATCCTCTTAGCACTTTCTCTATGCAATTTAAGTCTGGGTTTTCGTCCTTAAGGGTTGGCTCAAGGTTTTCTTTTTAAAATCAGATTTCCTGACCAATACAAAAACAACATTCAGAATTGCTGGTTTCCACTGCCGTCTGAAGACAGCTTCAACTGGCATGACCTAAAGACACCCCATGCAGCAACCTTTCTAAAGCTAAGCAGGTCTGTATCTGGTTAGTCCCTACTGTAGATGGAAAATGTCATGTCAGCCTGAGTTCTATCATGCATTAAAAGACAAAGGGGCTTTGAAAAATACAACAAAGGACAATATGGAAAGCACCAAATGTCTGCCTCTCTAAACCAATCATGTTCTCATTTTTAGACAAGATTAGGAAACTGGAATAAAGCTCCAAGAGTCTGCCAAAATTACTTTCCTAAGGTGTGCAAATCCCAATTTATAATAACTCAAAAGCATTTATGAATTCATGAATTATTATAACATTAACATTGCTGTCAAAAAAGATCCACCATGTAGAGGCATGAGCACTCTTTCTTGATGCTACAATTTCAAAAACCACTGTTCCCTTTATTTATGTATCCCTGATGTATCCTTGAGCAAACAGGGATCACCAGCATTGAGGCCATGATATTGAGAACACAGCTGCTCTGGGCAGGGCACATTTCTAGGATGGAGGACCATCGCCTCCCAAAAATACTACTCTACAGTGAACTCACCATGGGTCAGCGTAAGAGGGGCGCTCCAAAAAAGTGATACAAGACTCCCTGAAACAACACCTCAGGCTCGGTTGTTTCACTAAAAATCACTAGAAAAAATGAACACCACCAATGATCCGCCATGGCCTCACATCAGGAGGCATGGAGATGCACTATCCACAATGCTGCATCCTTATTTGAGAACTCACGCCGAACAAGTCTTGAAGAGAAACGACAAGGCAGAAAGAATCACAACCCGGAATCATCACCCAAGGAGACCTTCTGCTGTGCTTTCTGCAATTGGACTTATTTATCTCGGATTGGCCTTTTCAGTCATTAGCGCGCTTGCAGAAAGCGCAGGATGAGTCCTTCCTGAGTCTTCGTTTGCGAAGAAAAGCCAGAGAGAGCTGTATCCCTGATGCATGCTTCCCGCAATATCTATACAAGTATATGCCCAAGGATAATTGAAGATGTTGCAGGAGACACTGATGTGGTGAAGAAAGGGTATTATGGACCAACACTGTGTGATTTACCATTGGAGAGCCATGATGAGGTTGCTCATTTCACACTGGAATTATTTTCTCCAGGGGAAATGCAGAATTACTTCAAGGCTGGTCTTTCATAAGCTATTGCCCAGAAGGAACAGGACAGTAGGAGCATGATGACTTCTTGTCCAGTTTATTCATACCCCATGTTTTCTTCAAAATTAGGACTCAACAAAACTTAAAGACTAAAATGTTTACAATATAGTTAAAAAGTTTAAAAGTCAACACTAAACTTAGAGTTAAACTACTGTACTGTATTAACAATCTTAAACTACTAGTTTAACAATATTGTATTACTGTAATACTACTGTATTAACAATGTTAAACTACTGTATAAACAAAGTTTGAGACATACACTTTAAAAAATAATAAAAAGCAGTTGAAAATAATATAATTTAAAACAATGCAGATCTCCCCACATTCTCTTTAAAACCTGACCCAAATATTATTCCCTCAGCACAAACCAGGGAGTAAGTGGAAGGCACTCATGGAAAAAGAGGCAAACTGGGGATCAATAAAGAGCAACTTAGATTCTGCTCTTTGTGCTAAAAAATATATATATCTGTAGCTTGGCTGGCCTTTCTTTTGGCTGCATTTTCTCTGGTCCTACACAGTTGTGCTGTGGTATATATCCTACTCTCAGCTTACTTTCAAATAGTTCTCTACAGGTTTAATACTGCAGCTTTTATCTAAGGGCTATGACTGGAAACAGGTTTGAAATTAGACAAAGTGTATTCTCACATCATTAGCCCACCACCAAAGTCTTTCCAATGTGTTCAGCTTACAACAGAGAGTAAAACCAGAATGGGGGAAAAAAGACAGTGTTTGTGTTTGTATTTATTTTTTTTTTATAAAGAAAAGAATTTAACCATCTAAACAGAAAAGGAAAAGAAAATAATGCCCACTGGATTGTTTCTTGTTGAAATACTTGATTTGTTTTCTGTTGCTTGGATTCTCTCTAGAACTTAATTTTCAATGAAAAGAAGTGCTTTTCTCATTCTTTGCTATGACATTAAAAGTGGATGTTGCTGGGAAACATGCAGTTTGGAGCTGACTATCAGGCATTTTGTTCTTGCTGCTTTTTCTCATGTCTAAGGGCAAGGCACCTTCCTTTTGTCAAATAAATATAGTGATCTATCTGCTTGCAGCCTGGGAAAGTATATAAAGTATTGCCATCATTGTGCTGAAAAAAAACAGTATAAAGCTTTCTATTAGATGAAACCAGCCATTTTTCTCAAAGACCAAGTGCTGAACAGCAGCCATTTTTGTTCTAATCACTGCATGGCCTGGCCTAGTAGATAACTGACAGGCTCAGCATGATACCTGTAGATAACACCCACTTCCTTTCACTCTTGCTAGCAGACATTTGTTTTAACCTTTGACTCTAGGCTGAGGCACATTTTTAACTGCTTCTGCTACTGAAATGTAGACAAGATTCTTTTATCTTAGAGAGAGCTACTTTACAGAACTAACAGGTAACAAATGTGTGACTGGAGATATAGCCAAGATACCTCAAAAGTGCATAGTTGAAAACGCTGGGAAACATCTGGAGTGTCCAGGAGCCAATGTTTATTTCTTTAAAGAAAAGTCAGGTCATTTCCCCCCACCTATATCATCATCTTCTTCTTCTTCTTCTTCTTAATATTCCTTATATTCAGAAATCTTTCTATAAATTTTAAAGTAAACAACATTGTTCCATTTATAACATTTGTTATTTTGAATAATGAGTGCACAAATGAAGCATCAAGGAAACAAATCAAAGTAAATGAGAATAGTGAGTATTTATTATTTATTAAAATATTTATATCTAAAGATCTCAGGGCAGCATATAATAAAATCAACATGATCAGCTTAAAACAATGTAAACAGTAAATGATTTTAAAAGGCTAAAAACATATTAAAAAATTTAACAAGTTAAAAGTGGACAGATTAAAACTAGTTAGATTCTTTAAAACAATTCAAAACCATGCACGTGTGTCGATCTGTATAAAATGTGTTAGGTCCCAAAGGCTTTTGTAAACAACTATGTTTTCACTTTGAGCCAGAATAACAGCAATGTACAGGTAGGTGACAGTGAGCTATTGCAGAATTTCTTCCTGAAAGCCAATGTGGCTTCAGAGCCAATAGGAATACTACAGATATGGTATTTGCCCTTACATAACTGCAAGAGAACTGTAGAGAGCAGAACAAGGGACTCTATGTAACATTTCTTGACCTCACCAAAGCCTTCGACACGGTGAGTAGAAAGGGTCTGTGGCAGATCTTGGAAAGACTAGGATGTCCCCCCCAAATCCTTTAAATGATTATCTTGCTACATGAGAGCCAGCACGGTCAAGTCAGATATGGCAATGCTCTTTCAGAGCCCTTTCTAATAACTAATGGAGTGAAGCAAGGTTGTGTTCTTGCTCCAGCTTTATTTACAATCTTCTTCAGTATGATGCTTCAAAGGGCTATGGCAGAGCTCAAAGAAGAAGACAGCATCTCTATACGTTACCGTATTGGTGGTAGCTTGTTTAACTTAAGCCATCTGAGGGCTCGCACTAAGACTCAAAACTAAACTATTGAGTCCATGACCTGCGCTTCGCTGCTGCTGCTGCCCTGTATTTCCAAGTTATCTGGCCTGCCACAGAAGCAGCTCTGCAGCATCTAACATCCTGCTTCGCAACAGCTGCAGAGCTGTTTGGGCTGGAAGTCAACCTGAAGAAAACCGAAGTTCTCTACCAGCCTGCACCACAGGACGAACACCACCATCCCCATATTGCCATTGGCAAATCTGTGCTTAAGTACCGTTCAGCAGTTCACCTACCTGGGAAGCATTATCTCCTCAGATGCCAAGATTGACAAAGAGATTGATCACAGATTAGCAAAGGCATATAGCGCATTTGGAAGACTTTAGAAAAGTGTCTGGAGCAACAAACACCTGAGGCGAAGCACAAAAATCAGTGTGTATAGAGCCATCGTACTGTCTATCCTCCTTTATGGATCTGAAACATGGGTCACCTATCGCCACCAACACTTACGACTCCTTGAACGTTTTCATCAGCGCTGTATACGTACAATCCTAAATATACACTGGACTGATTATGTGATGAATGTTGCTGTCCTTGAGCAAGCAGGGATCACCAGCATTGAGGCCATGATATTGAGAACACAGCTGCACTGGGCAGGGCACATTTCTAGGATGGAGGACCATCGCCTCCCAAAAATAGTACTCTACAGTGAACTCGCCACGGGTCAGCGTAAGAGGGGCACTCCAAAAAAGCGATACAAGGATTCCCTGAAACAACATCTCAGGCTTGGCCAAATTGAGCAGCAACATTGGTCCGTCCTGGCTTCACATCGAGATGCATGGAGATGCACTATCCACAATGCTACAGCTTTATTTGAGAACTCATGCCGAACAAGTCTTGAAGAAAAACGACAACACAGAAAGAATCACAACCCGGAAACATCACCCAAGGAGACCCTCTGCTGTGCTTTCTGCAACCGGACTTGTTTATCTTGGATTGGCCTTTTCAGTCATCAGCGTGCTTGCAGAAAGCACAGGATGAGTCCTTCCTGAATCTTTGTTTACGAAGAAAAGCCAGAGAGAGAGGTGCCAGTGAGGCTTCTAAAGTGAAAGTATTCCATTACATATTTCTGTAATTCCAATTTTAGTCAGCCCTCTGTAGCCATGGGTTCTGCATCCACGGATTCAATCAACAGCTTGAAAATATTCTTGGAGGGTGGGAATCCAAAAAAAAAAAAAACTTGCTGGTCACCATTTTATATAAGGAGTGCCATTTTACTATGCCATTGTATATAATGGGACTTGAGCATCCACAGATTTTAGTATCCACGGGAGGTACTGGAGTCAGACCTGGAGGATACTGAGGGCCCATGGTATAAAACAAGATTATTTAATTGCATGTGCTGTAACAAAGTACAGTAATCCCTTCATATTCGCTGGGTTTTGGTTCCAGGAGCCCCCGTGGATACCAAAATCCATGAATACTCAAGTCCCATTATATGCAGAGGCATAGCAAAATGGTGTCCCTTATATAAAATGGCAAAATCAAGGTTTGCTTTTTGGATTATTATTTTTTTAAAGAATATTTTCAAGCCGTAAATACTTAAATCCGTGGATACCAAATCTGTGGGTACGGAGGGACAACTGTAATACGGTTTGAGTCTCCCTTATCTGAAATGCTTGGAATCAGAGGGATTTTGGAATACTTGCATGTACATAATGAGATGTCTTGGAGATAGGACCCAAGTCTAAATAAGAAATTCATTTATATTTCATATATGCCTTATACACATGGCTTGAATATAATTTTATATACAATATTTTTAATAATTATATGCATGAAACTAAGTTTGTGTATACTGAACTATCAGAAGCAAAGATATCAGGATCTCAGCCACTCGTGGACAATTTTGGATTTTGGAATTCGGAATTCCGACTAAGGGAGACTCAACCTGTATTATAAAGTACAGTTGGCCCTCTGTATCCACCCTCTGTGTTCCACCATCCACAGCTTGAAAATATTGCCAAAAATAAAAAAAAATCCCAAAACAAACATTGATTTTGCCATTTTTTATATGGGACACCATTTACTATGCCATTGTATATAATGGGACTCGAGTATCCATGTTTTTTGTTATTGATGGGGAGGTCCTAGAACCAAATCCCAGCGAATATCAAGAGCCTACTGTATAGGAGTTTGCTTTTTTTATTTCCAGTTAGTCAAGTAGAACTGGGCACCATTTTCTTTGAAATTAACGTTAATTTGGGGGTTATATATACTCTATAATTGACATGTGCTTTTATTCACAAGTAATGTTTTCTGATATCTTTGTATATCATCTTTGGATAATAAGAGGATTTTCATTTCTTCATTCTGGTGCATACCTGACTTTGTTGCTACTGAAAACAGGGCAAGCAACACCTCTTTAATCAATGGAATAATTTACCATCCAGAGCACCAAACAATGCTGTCATAGGTTTAAAGGTGATGAAATAAATTTCATTCATAGGTTTAAAGGCAATGACATAAATTCCATATTATGTACAAGTAGCTACCCACAGCTCTTTTTTTTTTTTTTTTAAGCCTGGCTCTAATGCACCACACCAGAGGGTTTTTCAGTAATCCCTTGCTCTCCACCCCAAGACTACCCTTAAGATTTTTGGAACTTGCTCAGTGGCATTCCACATTAAGGCTATTGCTGGGAAGAAATATTAAAAACATATATACAAACAAATGTACCTCCAGAGATAGTGCAATATAGTGATTAGAGTCCTGAACTAGAATTGGAGTAGCTAAGATTAAGATCCCCACTCAGCAAAAACTCAGTGAGTAAGTCTTAAAAGTAACTCATTGTGTCACTTTTTATTGAGGCCTCCCCACCCCCCATAACTCGTCGTTAGCATTATGATTTTAAATGTATATACTGTATAGTAATTTGTTATGTTGCTCATTACTTTTCTAGGGTTGTGGGTTTTTTTTTTTTTTGTTCCCCTTCTAAGAAAAAAGAAAATGCTCTAACATTTCATAGAATTGCAGAGTTGGAAGAGACCACGAGGGCCATCCAGTCCAACCCCCCTGCCACACAGGAAATCTTGATCAAAGCATCCCCGACAGATGGCCATCCAGCCTCTGTTTAAAGACCTCCAAGGAAGGAGACCCCACCACGCTCCGGGGGAGTGTGTTCCACTGCCGAACAGCTCTTACTGTCCAAACGTTCCTCCTAATGTTGAGATGGAATCTCTGTTCCTGGAGCTTGCACCCATTGCTCCGTGTTCCAGTCTCTGGAGCAACAGAAAACAAGCTTGCTCCATCCTCAATGTGACATCCCTTCAAATACTTAAACAGGGCTATCATATCGCCTCTTAACCGTCTTTTTGCCAGGCTAAACATACCCAGCTCCCTAAGTCTCTCCTCATAAGGCATTGTTTCCAGACCTTTCACCATTTTAGTTGCCCTTCTCTGGACACGCTCCAATTTGTCAATATCCTTTCTGAATTGTGGTGCCCAGAACTGGACACAGTATTCTAAGTGAGGTCTGACCAAGGCAGAATAGAGTGGCACTATTACTTCCCTTGATCTAGACACTATACTTCTATTGATACAGCCCAAATCGCATTGGCCTTTTTAGCTGCCGCATCACACTGTTGGCTCATGTTCAACTTGTGGTCTACTAGGACTCCTAGATCCCTTTCACACTTAGTCTCATTCAGCCAGGTCTCTCCCATCCTATATTTATGCATTTCATTTTTCCGCCCTAAATGCAGTACTTTACATTTCTCCGTATTGAATTTCATTTTGTTAGCTTTGGCCCAGCTCTCCAGTCTATCCAGGTCATTCTGAATTTTGATCCTGTCCTCTAGGGTATTAGCTACTCCTCCCAATTTGGTGTCATCTGCAAATTTGATAAGTATGCCCCTAATTCCCTCATCTAAGTCATTGATGAAGATGTTGAATAGCACTGGGCCCAGGACAGAACCCTGTGGCACCCCACTGGTCACATCTTTCCAAGACGAAGAGGAGCCACTGCTGAGCACCCTTTGGGTTCGGCCAGTCAACCAATTACAAATCCATTGAACAGTTAACTTGTCTAGCCCACATTCTACAAGCTTGTTTGCAAGAATGTCATGGGGAACCTTGTCAAAGGCCTTACTGAAATCAAGGTATGCGATGTCCACAGCATTCCCTTCATCTACCAAGCTGGTAATTTTATCAAAAAAAGAGATCAGATTAGTCTGGCATGACTTGTTTCTCTGAAACCCATGTTGACTTTTTGTGATTATGGCATTGCCTTCTAAATGTTCACAGACTCTCTGTTTAATGATCTGTTCTAGAATCTTCCCTGGTATTGATGTCAGACTAACTGGACGATAATTGTTGGGATCCTCTTTTTTCCCCTTTTTGAAGATGGGGACAACGTTTGCCCTCCTCCAGTCTTCTGGGACTTCCCCTGTTCTCCAGGAGTTCTCAAATATTATTGCCAATGGCTCTGAGATTATATTTGCCAGCTCTTTTAATACTCTTGGATGTAGTTCATCTGGTCCTGGAGATTTAAATTCATTTAGATTAAGAAGGTATTCCTGTACTACCTCTTTACTTATTTTGAGCTGGATTTCCCCTATTGTGTCCTCTGTTCCATTCTCCTCAGGTTGGTCCTCCTTTTCCTTTTCTGAAAACACTGAGGCGAAGAAGGTGTTGAGTAATTCTGCCTTTTCTCTGTCCCCTGTTAGCATTTTGCCATCTTCTCCACGTAGCGGCCCTATCATTTCCTTCTTCCTCCTTTTGCTGCGGACATACCCAAAAAAACCCTTTTTATTGTTCTTAACCTCCCTAGGAAGCCTGAGCTCATTCTGCGCTTTAGCTTTTCTGACTTTACTCCTACACGTGTTCGCTATCTGTTTGAATTCTTCTTTGGTGATTTCCCCCCTTTTCCATTTCCTATACATGTTCCGTTTAAAACTTAGCTCCATTGAAAGTTCTTTAGTCATCCATCCTGGTTTCTTGAGACACCTCCCATTTTTCTTCCTCAATGGTACTGTTTGAAATTGTGCCTTCAGTATCTCCCTTTTGAGAAAGTCCCATCCGTCTTGAGGTCTCTTCTCTTTTAGTATTCCTGACCATAGGATCATCCCCAGTATTTCCCTGAGTTTATTGAAATCAGTGATCAAATCCTCTCAAAATGTCCCCCCAGAGCAATTTCCTCTCAAAAGCCAATTAAAATAAATAGTAATTGAACATTTATCATTACACAAAGAATATGGTAATGAACTGCCATTGTAAAATGTGGGCTAGACAAGTTAACTGTTCAATGGATTTGTAATTGGTTGACCGGCCAAACCCAAAGGGTGCTCAGCAGTGGCTCCTCTTCGTCTTGGAAAGATGTGACCAGTGGGGTGCCACAAGGTTCGGTCCTGGGCCCAGTGCTATTCAACATCTTTATCAATGACTTGGATGAGGGAATTAGGGGCATACTTATCAAATTTGCAGATGACACCAAATTAGGAGGAGTAGCTAATACCCTAGAGGACAGGATCAAAATTCAGAATGACCTGGATAGACTGGAGAGCTGGGCCAAAGCTAACAATATGAAATTCAATACGGAGAAATGTAAGGTACTGCACTTAGGGTGAAAAAATGAAATGCATAGATATAGGATGGGGGAGACCTGGCTGAATGAGACTACATGCGAAAGGGATCTAGGAGTCCTAGTAGACCACAAGTTGAACATGAGTCAACAGTGTGATGCGGCAGCTAAAAAGGCCAATGCAATTTTGGGCTGCATCAAGGGAAGTAATAGTGCCGCTCTATTCTGCCTTGGTCAGACCTCACCTAGAATACTATGTCCAGCTCTGGGCACCACAATTCAAAAAGGATATGGACAAATTGGAGCGTGTCCAAAGAAGGGCGACTAAAATGGTGAAAGGTCTGGAAACAATGCCTTATGAGGAGAGACTTAGGGAGCTGGGTATGTTTAGCTTGGAAAAAAGACGGTTAAGAAGCGATATGATAGCCCTGTTTAAGTATTTGAAGGGGTGTCACGTTGAGGATGGGGCTGGCTTGTTTTCTGCTGCTCCAGAGACTGGAACACGGAGCAATGGATGCAAGCTCCAGGAACAGAGATTCCACCTCAACATTAGGAGGAACGTTTTGACAGTCAGAGCTGTTCGGCAGTGGAACACACTCCCTCGGAGCGTGGTGGGGTCTCCTTCCTTGGAGGTCTCTAAACAGAGGCTGGATGGCCATCTGTCAGGGATGCTTCGATCGTGATTTCCTGCGTGGCAGGGGGTTGGACTGGATGGCCCTCGTGGTCTCTTCCAACTCTGCAATTCTATGATTCTATGATTCTATGATTATACTGTCAGCATTACCTCCAAAGTATTATTATGTTACAGATAATGTTACCTGTAACAAGTTTCTTCAAAGCTCAAATGCAGCCATGATGCTTCCAGAATAATCTTGGATCAGTCGCTATCTCAGTCATTAATCTATCTTGAAGGAGATATGGGAAATTGATTGTTTAAACCACTACGAGTAGAAGCGATGTTTGTATATATTCTGCCTCTATTGTATTTGGTTAAATTTGCAAGCCACCTTGAGTTCTGGTTTTTGGTAGAAAGGTTAAGATATAAATAAACATAATGATGAGCAAAATAATAAAGAATATTGTCAGGAGTGTACTGGCTTCTGTAGACCCTACCCGAAAATTGTATGAATCTTCAAATGTAGTTGTGAAATTCTCCTCAAGAAGAATGAAGGTCTGCTGTAAGGCCTGCTGGCAAGAAAGCTTGATGAATAGTCTAATGACCATTTGTTTCAATGCTAATTATTTCCCAAAGTCTGATAGGTGTAGAAATGACCAACAAAGGACTCTGTCATGAAGGTATGTTGCAGGGAAGGACAAGGCCAATGTGAAATGAGGAAAAGATCAAGGAAAAAAACACAGACTGTGAGAATTAGAAAAAGAGTTGCTTGTTCAGCCCAGCACTTAAATATTATCATGGAAATTGGTTAGTTTGAGGCAGGGGGAAACAACTACAATGATGCTTTCCTTTCCAAGTTATCTGGCCTGCATGATTGTTGCCCAAATTAATCAGTGTTCTGATAAGTCTAGGACCACCTTTTTGGTTTAATGTGTTTCCCAAAATGTATATTTTCATGATAGAAGTATGCTTTTATTTTTAAATATCACGTTAGAAGGCTATGATCTATGTGCTTTTTATGATTGCATTTCTTATCCTTTTGAGCTAATATCAACTCACCATATAATTTCTAAAATTATAATAGAACTTCCTCGAATATACCTCTTCATTGTCCTGGAATACAGTCAAAGGCACTGTTGATTGTGAGTATCAATGATATAAATATTTACTAAAAAATCTCACTTTCACTTAGGTTTTTCAAATATCTGTGTCATCATTGGAAATGATAGGGGTTTTATTACTGCATAATGATAATGCTGAAAATTCAGAGGCATGTTACTAATATTGGAATGGCAAATGTGTGGTACTCTAGATGCTGTTGGACTTCATGTCCTATTGGCTCTTGCCATTAGCTATATTGATTAGGGCTGGTGAGAGTTGCAGTACAATAACATCTTACAGAGGCATGCTTTACCTACCTATAGTTTAAAATTAAAAACTGAAATGCCATTTTTAAAATATCTTGGTCATTTTGGGGCATACTTCTCCTTACTTTATGTGTTTGTTGTATAAAACAGATATGGTAATATAGACATATATACAGTGGCCAACAATTTACCTTTTCTTGCCACACGTCTTATAGACCTGCAGCCCAGACGATGTAAAGCTTTTGCCCCCAGGTAGTCCTCATGACCCCCAGGGCAAAGACTGGGCCAAAACAGAGGGAAGACAGGGTAAGGTCCATTACACCATTTTAAAAAACTACCTGGCAAAATCTGCTTCAGCCAGCAAAAAAACTGATCAGGTCTCGTGTAACCACAGGAGCCCATTCCGTCCTGTCACTGCAGTTGTTATCTGCCTGTCTTTTCCATAGGCAGGAAGGAGTCCTGCAGCATGTGATCAAGGCTTCAGGCCAGCTTCCTGTCTTCAGAGAATGGGATGTTGCTAGCAGTGGCTTCAGAGAATGGCTGGCATGGTGGCCTGGACTCCATCCTGTTCCATGCAGCTACTGGGAAGCAACAAGCGAAATTCACAGGGAACCGATGTATTCTGCCTATGTAGATGGCCCAATGTTAGCTAATACTCTGTTCACAGTAGAGCTTTTATGATAAAATAAGGTTGTTTTTGTTTAGAGTTAAGTCTACCGTCCAGATTTTGTGAATCTCAAAAGTTACCATATAAGACGACTGGGTGTATAAGACGGCCCCCCATTTTTAAGTTAAAATATAGAGTTTGGGATATACTCGCTGTATAAGACTACCACCCACCCTCCCCGAAGCCGCAATTGGGCTCCCGACCGCGGCTTCGGGGACGGTAGGTTGTGGCTGGGAAAGCCTTCCCCCCTCCAGCCAGCAACCCTTACACCCTCCTTGAAGCCTCCCCAAATCTGGCTGACTGGGGAATTGTGGGACTCAGGAATCTCCCCAGCCAGCCAGCCCCCTCCCACGATTCCCCAACCAGCGAGGAAGCTGGCTAGTCTCCTCACGAGTTGGGGAATCGAGGGGGATGGCTGGCTAGCTGGGCTTTCCCTCCCTGTGCAGCCTCGCTGGGTGGGTGGGATCTTCTCCGTGAGTCAGAGTCACAGAGAAGACCCCCTCCCACCCAGCAAGGCTTTCCCCCTTTCAGCCTCGCTGGGCGGGGGGGGGATCTTCTCTGTGACTCAGAGTCACAGAGAAGACCCCTTCCCATCCAGTGACGCTCCCCCCCATGCAGCCTCGCTGGGCAGGGGGGATCTTCTCCGTGACTCAGAGTCACGGAGAAGACCCCCTCCCACCCAGCGAGGCTCCCCCCTTTACCTGTTTAACAGGGTTAAAAAGTTGTCCAAAACTTAGGGGTAAGTTGACCACAGCTGACTTCAAGCCAAAGTCTTTGGTCCCTATACAGCAGAGGTGAGCATACAGACATGGTCCAGAAGTAGCACGAGCCCTTCCTGAATCTGTTTTACCTCTATTTTCTGAAAGCAGAAGTGACCAAATAGCCTTTTCCAGTTTTGAAAGAAGACAATTTGGCAACCAAAGAAGGTGTTTTCCTCGACAACCTTAAAATGGAAATTGCTTTCCCTGGAGGCTTTTTTCAATACAGTTCTCCATTTGGAACCAGAGGGTTCCCTCCCCCATAATATGGCGACCCTTGGTGGCTTTGGCAGGCTGTGTTTTTTTTATATCCTGCCCATTTCCCAATATTGGGATCCAAGGCATCTGACAAAAGTTAAAAAACAAATACAGATAAGTTCCAAGACCTCCTTGGATATTTGAAACTGTGGATAATAGGGAACATTATTATTTTCAATGAGACAAACACCAGAGGTTGACCATGGAATTGCATTGGAGGACCTAGAAATGCCTAGAGACAACATATTTTTTGGGATGTGGATAAGTTAAACTGTGGATACTGAATCCGTGGATACAGGGGTCAGTGTGTACCATTAAAAGCAGTTACAAAAAGAGAAGTAAAAACATTTTAAAAGTTATTATTAATATACAATTAAACAATATATAGAATGAATCCTTTAGAAAAAAAACATTAAAAGTCAACAGCTAAAAAGCACAACAATACATCATAAAACAGTACACTGTTAGAAGCAGTCAATTCTTTAAAATCCTGGCAGAACAAAAAACATTTTTCACTTGCTGACAAAATGACAAGGGGCTATCCTAGCCTCACGAGAGAGAGAGTCCCAAAGCCTGGAGGCAGCCACCAAGAAGGCCCTCTCTCATGTTCCCACCAAAGGAACAAAGAATGTGTTGGAACTGAGAACAACTCCCTCAGAAGATCTTGGAGCCTCAGCAATCTCATGTAGGGAGATACTGTCCTTCAGATAGCCTGAACTCAAACCATACGTGTCCCCCAGGCCACACCATTCCCATCACTGCTTTAGAGAAATGCATTTCTTATAGCCATGCCATAGTTTCTCTTCAGGGGGGGCTGTACTTCATTAGGCTTACTATTGTTGGAGTTGGAACTGGACAACTGGGGCAGAGAGGAGGAGGAATATATACCGAAAGCATCTTCAATGATAACTCCCCTAATTGATGCTAATGTGAGAGGTCTTATTTTTAGAGACTGGGGTGAAATTCTACAGGGATTTGTAAAATCAAAGTCTAAAGGTTTACGCCCTGGATAGAATTCAGTAAAATTGTTTTATTAAAGCCATAAAATTAAATTAAATTCTAAAAATGAAAAAAAACAACAACCGACACTCACAGTCATTAGAGAAATACTCAGGGTAATCTGGCAGCATTTGAGTAATAAAGTGTTTTCAAAGGCCAGAGAAGCAGCATATGGAAAGCTTTTAGTGATGTCTGATAGAGCTGTTGATGTGTAGATGTTTAATGACATTTTTAATCTAACAAAAATAAGGGTATCATAATTTATTTAGTATTATTAAGCTGTCCTGCCAGCTGATGGATAGAAATTCTTCGTTAGGGAGAGCTGGCCACAAAATAGAAGTCTTCCACTGGTCATTTTCACTCTATAGTCTGTTTGCCGCAGTGTCTGCATACAATTAAAGAAAACCAGCAAGTTCTGAGCTCTTCTGGGGCTCTGGCACGACTGACATTGATTACAGCAACAGGAGAAGAAATTTCTTGGCCTCCCCGTAAGAGGATAAACACTGGCTTAGTTTGTGTTCTGTTTGAAGAAGAATCTGTAGGAGCAATATCTTGTCTGTGTCTGGTCTGAATTTTGAAAAGGGTCCTGATTAGCATTCAGCCAGGTTCACTGAAGGTCTGTAGCTTTCAGCTAATATCTGAACAGAAGATTCTCATTTTAATTGCTTCAAATTAATTAACAGCCATTATATGACCAGAGTATAAGACAGAGAAAGACAGAGAGTGCTCAGTTGGCTTTAATTATCCTGTTAAATTGCTATGCTTCTGCTGTGGAGTGTCATTCATGGCCAAAGGATGGGATTGTCCTCTCTGTGTATTTTCAATAAGAGATTCTCTCTCTTTTAAAAATATTTCATAGGGATATATTGTCTCTCAGCATTTATGTCTAATAATAACCAGACTTTAAAAATGGAAATGGAGATGGTTGGGGAGGGGACTAAACACACACACAGTTGTCCCTTCATATTCACTGGGGTTTGGTTCCAGGACCCCCGTGGATACCAAAATCCATGAATACTCAAGTCCCATTATATGCAGTGGCATAGCAAAATGGTGTCCCTTATGTAAGATGGCAAAATCAGGGTTTGCTTTTTGGATTATTATTTTTTAAAGAATATTTTCAAGACGTGAATACTTAAATCCGTGGATACCAAAACCGTAAATATGGAGGGACAACTGTGTATAGCTAGATAATAGATAGATATAGATATAGATATATAAATAGAAGAAAAGGTTGTCTAGAAGGGAAGAGAAATTCACTAACATTAAGGAGGCAAAATTAAATACAACACTGGATATTAGTAGGTTTTCTGTGGGTTTTTCCAGACTATGAGGCCGTGTTCTAGAAGAGTTTACTTCTGATGTTTTGCCTGCATCTGTGGCTGGCATCTTCAGAAACTCTTCTAGAACATGGCCTCACAGCAAAGAAAAAAACCACAGAAAACCTATGGATGCCAGCCGTGAAAGCCTTCGACTTCACACTGAATATTAGTGTTATACTGATTTTGAGAATAACACTTTTTCTTGGCCTCCCTGTATAAGGATAAACACTGTCTTAGTGTATTGTTTTGTTTAAAATACAAATACAAAAAGAAATTATGGCCACTCTTGAGTTCTTTTTGTAGTATTTCATGGTTGTTCATTCCTACTCTGTAGGTACCGAGACTTCTTGTTGGTCAGAATTTGACATTTTAAAAAAATGGATGCAAGCCTGCCTGAAAATAACAGTCAAAACAACCTTCCACCCATTTTCTTGCATTTCCCATAGAAGCGCAAATGTTGACAGAATATTAGTATAAAGCATAAAGTTTACATCCTCATTTCATACCCCTTCTGATGCACAGTGGCCTGAATCCTCTTGGTTAGTGTCATCTAGAGTAGACCTGTTGCATTAATTGTTGAATGGTGAATCAAAATGTAAGTAAAATTCCTTGGATTCAATGGGCTTTTTCTAGTTGGGATTAGTTACAAAATTCAGTCCATATGCAACCAAATATTCAATATGGCAGTACCCTCCAACTGTCCCAGTTTGGCAGGACAGTCTCAATTAATCCTCTATTGTTCTGCAGTTTCAAATGCTTTTACAATGTCCCAGTTTCTTTCTCCTCTTCCCATGTTGGCTTCCTTCCATAGGTACAAATTGAGTTCAAAGTGCAAAAGTTAACTCAGCAGGGGGAGAGAAGAGGAGAGAATTGGAGAGGAGAGGAGGGGGCAGAATCTTGCTCTTCTAGGTAGGCTCCAGCGAAAGCTACTGCAGCTCCTTCTAGCCTGTGTGTTCTTCCTCATGAATACCTTTGTTCCATCTTGACTACACTCTGATGTTGCTTGACCAGAGTCCCACTTTTGATCTGTGAAATGTTGGGGATTATATATTACACTTTGCTGTCTGTTGGATGTTTCCCCAAGGTATTATGATGGTCACTGAGATAGTTTTAAAGGGGAGTTGGATACATTGATAGAAGATAAGGCTAGCAATGATCACAAGTCATAATGGCTTAGTGCTGCCTTCAGGAGGAGAGGCATCATGAAGCTGAGTTGTTGGTGGACAAAAGTGGGAAAGGTTCTTGTCCTCATGATCTGCTTTGGGACTTCCTAGAGGAGTCTGGCTACTTGTTATGGGGAACAGGATGCTGGAATAGATAGGCCAGCAGGGATGCTTCTTGTTAAATTCTTCTTTATTGATGCTACAATAACTTTGCTCTATACTAGTTTCAGAAGTGGGATATATCTGTAAATTGAGCATAGACTTCATTTAAATTCAAGATATGTGTTGACATTGATCTCTCAATAGATCTGATTTTATTTATAGAATAATCAAAACTCAAATACGTTCAGCAACATTTTCTGTTTGAATAGGTGGTTATATATGGGATGATGGAAGGAAAGAAGGTCTAATTTAATGAGTGAGTGACCCAGGCAAGTGTTTGCAGAATGCCCAGGCTGTTAATCTAGACTGTGGAAAGGTTAGGGTTGTTTTTTTTTATATATAGTGGCTTGGTGAGTATAGTCTAAAAGAAATTAAATAAAATTTCCATTCTCCCTGGTCAACTCAAATGTTCGTTCATCCGCTAAAGTAATGAGTATATTGTAGCAACAATGACTTTCATAGGCAGCATTTCATGAACATTACCAATACATTTAAAAAAAAAAATCAGATATTTAGCAACAGAACAAGTGGACAGGAGGGCAAAAGATACACTTTGCCTCATCCAGGCCTGAGGTGGGCCACAGGTCCTGGAAAAAATGAAAAGATTTTTTATCCCAGATACTTCCTAAGAGGTTGGAAACAATTTCACCATGTTTTTGGCCCTTAATGGGGCATTTTAAGCCCAGGAGGGGCCTTTTTTTGCCCCCAATAGAAAGTGACTGGGAATTTGACACTTTCTTTTGGGAATAAAAAGCCTTTCTGGCAAGGAGCAAAAATATGCTAAAATTGCTTCCCACCCACCCCCTTTTTTTGAGCACCAGGGAGCCCTGGTGGTACAGTGGTTAAATGCTGGTACTGCAAGCCACAACGTTGCAAGTTCAATCCCAAGGGCTCCAAGGTTCACTCAGCCTTCCAGCCTTTCCTAGGTTAATAAAATGAGTACCCAGCTTGTTGGGGGCAATTAGCTAACATATTGTAAAACCTCTTAGGCATTTCTTTGGCACTGATAAGTGGTATATAAATATCAATGCTAAATAAAATAAATAAAAAGATAAAAGATCAGTTTAAAATGTTTGATCTTTTGATTTCCCCATTATTTTCTCCCTCATTTAAATTAAGTGCTGATGCATTCACTACCCTTATGAATATTTCTGTTTCTGATTAAAATAAAATGATGGGACTGCAGCCACAATGTTGTGAGTTTGATCCTACAGGGCTCCAAGGTTGACTCAGCCTTCCATCCTTTCATAGGCTGGTAAAATGAGTGCCTGCTTGTGGGGGCAATTAGCTAACACACATTGGAAACTGCTTGGAGAGTGCCTAGCACACTATAAAAGTGGTATAGATATATAGGTGCTATTGCTTAACAATTTGTAAGCTGCTCTGAGAGCCTTCATGGCTGAAGAGCGGGTGTAAATACCTAAAATAAATAAATAAATAAATAAAAATTGGGGAGGCCCCATGGTCCACAAAAAAGCTCTGGGAGCTGCATGCAGCCCATGGTTTGCACTTTCCCCATCCCCTGTCTGGGGGGAGGTCTAGAAGGAAACCAGTGCATGGAGACTTTGCATCAGTGAGCATACCTTTACATGTCTATACTTTAGAACAGGAAATTTCTAGTTGATGGACCAAATGCAGAGCTCTGGCCTCTCTGCAGATCCTACCCATTTTTCCATGGCATTCCTTTTCATGGATCCTGCTCCCAGATCTTCTTCGGGGTCTCTGTGAATCACACCGCTGGGTTACTCCTGCGCAGAGCATCGGAACCTTCTAGAATTGCTAGGCAGAATGTGCTTTGATACATTTTTGGTGGTAACTCTGCCCACACCAGCGGTCCCTTATAAGGGATTCCCGCCCAATTCTCCTCAGTTCCTTTCTTTCCGCCACGTTAGCAGCTTGAAGGAACCTTCGTTCGCTAGTTTTTCTCTCTTTCACTTTCGGTTTGACTTGGATTGACTCAGCTTGGCTTTTTGACGATGATTTTCTCTCACTCCTTGGCTTGGCGACTCTGTGAGTAGAAAAATGTCTGGAAAAGGGGCCTTCAAGAGGTGTGTAATCTGTCAGGCTAAACTATGGTTACGGGTAAGCAACCTGTCCTTATGGGTGATAGTGGTTTTGTTTCAGGGTTTTTTTGTACTGACTGGTATCTGTACCTCTGTCTGCTTTAGGCTCTTGCTCTGCACACTGCTAGAAAATGAACCCTGGCATTGATTGAACCTACGTGAATCTCAACAGGAGAAAGTTCTCTGGCCACATACTAGAGGAAATGTGTACTGTATTTGCCCTCTGAGACCACATGAATTTATTGTTCATGTCTATGCATACTAACTGTCTTTTAAAAGGTACTGCCACATTGTAGGCCTGAGCTCAGGGCAGGGAACTGTTAAATTAACAATTTGTAAGCCGCTCTGAGAGCTTTTGTGGCTGAAGAGTATAAATATGGTAAATACATAAATAAATAGAAAACAACAGGACAGTGACTCAGACTAGGCCATAAGGCACCTTTCCTCTCACATGTTATACTGCAGCTCTCATGGTGCTCAACTAATGTGAGAATTATAGTATAGCAAATACCAATTTGGTGAAGAGTGTCTTATGTTGGGGTGGGCAACTGTGGAGGAGGCAGGGACCTTTTTTTGGCCCCCCAATGGGCCACACCAATGCTCATGATACATCCAGAAGTGACATTACTTGTGGTTTCATTTTTGGCCAATTTTCAGCTGAATTAAGGGTGGGTACTCTGATTTTTAGTTAGGTTTGGAGGCAGGTGAGAAGCTGTGGAAGCAAGCCTGCTGCATTTTGCAGCACCTTTGACCCAACTGAGGCAGCTTTTTGGGTGGAAGTTATTTTAAATTGGGGGTTGGGAGCTTCAGGTATTGCAAATTGGGGCTTCAAAGGAAGGGAGGCATGTTTGCCTATCTTTAGTGGTGTTTCTGGTAAATGGAATATATGAGAAGACCTTAAGATTGTTGATTTTAAAAATTTAATTCTTAAAATGCTGCAGTCCTTACTTGAGAGTAAGTCCAACTGGCCCCTAAGATTTGAGTAAAACTGCATAGAATTTGTGGCAAATGCAAAGCTATTTATGAACATGACCTTTAACACAAGGTAGCAGTACCTACTATACTGCTTAAATATTATTTGTCAAAAAAAAAGAGAGAGAGAGAAACATGGACAAAACCTCTTTTAATAAGCTTGAAGGATGTTTTAAAATATGGATAGTCAACATGTAGTCTTCCTGGTGTTACAGAGCTGCATCTCCCAAAAAGAATGGTGGGGTTTGCAGTCCAATTACATCCACAACAGCTACACAACCCTGTTAGAGGGATTTTTTTTTTCAGAAAGGAAGAACTGGCCACAACATTACATCAAAGATAAATCTTTTTTTTATTATTCAGAGGGAACCATTAAAGCTTTTATACACACATTTAGTACATTCAAGGAAGTATTTTTCAACTGAAGCACCGCTTTGAGAATCTGAAGAGGTGGGTTAGATTAAATGGATAAAGAGCCTTCTTTGTGGTGTTGTCCTGAATGTCTGGTACCAGGATTATAATTGTTCAGGTTCCAAATTACAGCTTCTCCTGGCCTTTGGGCCTAAATGCGCTTGTTTTGTTGTTAACTGCCACCAAGTCAACTTTGACTTATGGTGACCCTATGAATGAGAGACCTCCAAGCCCTTCTCAGGTCTTGCAAACTCATGGCCATGGCTTCCTTGATTGAATCTATTCACTTGTAATGTGGTCTTCCTCTTTTCCTACTGCCTTTTACCTTATCAAGCATTCTTGTCTTTTCTAGTGAGTCATGTCTTCTCATGATATGTCCAAAGTATGATAGGCTCAATTTACTCATCATGACTTCTAGGGAGAGTTCAGGCTTGATTTGTTCTAGGACCCATTTATTTGTCCTTTTGGCTATCCAGGGTATCCACAGAACTGTCCTCCAGTGCCACATTTCAAATAAGGCGATTCTCTTATCAGACTTTTTCACTGTCCAACCATAATAGACATTGGAAATATAATGGTATGGGCAATCCTGACTTTGATATTCAATTATATATCTTTACAATTGGGGATCTTGTCTAGTTCCTTCATAGCTGCACTTCCAAATCCTACTCTTTTTCTGATTTCTTGACTGCTGTCGCCATTTTGATTGATGACTGAGCCAAGGTATAGGAAAAAATTGATTATTTCAAATGTCTTCATTGTCTGCTTTAAAGTTATGAAAATAATCTGTGGTCATTGTTATAATTTTTTCTTAATATTCAACTTGTTTTTGCACTTTATTCCTTGACTTTCTTCAGTAGTCATCCAAATCTCTGCTATTTTTGGTAGTAGTATAGTGTCATCTGCATATCTTGAACTGTTGATGTTCCTTACCCCAATTTTCATGCCTCCTTCCCTGGAGTCTAATCCAGCTTTTCGTTTGATACATTCAACATACAAATTAAACAAATAAGGTGATACAATATAGCCTTGCCTGACCCTCTTGCCAGTTGAAAACCATTCTGTTTCTCTATATTCTGTCCTAATAGTGGCCTCTTGTCCTCAGTACATATTACACATTAGGATAATCAAATCTGGCACACTCATTTCTTTTAAGAGTGATCCATTGTTTTTCATGATCTACATAATCAAAGGCTTTGCTATAATCTATAAATCACAGGCTTATTTTCTTCTGAAATTTCTTGTGAAATTCTTTGGTGTGCTGGGTTATCCAACATATGATCCATTGTGTCTCTCCCCTTTTCTGAACCCAGCTTGGACATCTGGCATTTCTCACTCCTTATATGTTAAAAAAATTCTTTCTTGTAGAATTTTGAGCATCAGTTTGCTTGCGTAAGAGATTAATGCAGTGGTCCTGTAGTTACTACAATCCCTGCCACTTTCTTGTGGATTGGAATGTATATTGAGTGTTTCCAATCTATAGGCCATTGCTTTGTTTTCCATATTCATTGCCAGATTTTAGTTAGAATTTGAGTGGATTCCATCTCTGTTGCTTGAAACAGCTGTTTGTATACCATCTGTTCCTGGTGATTTATTTCTCCCAAATGCTATGAGTGCAGCTTCCACTGCTTCTATGTGTGTGTACCTTCAAGTCACCTGTCAATTTGTGGCAATCCCATGAATTTCATAGGGTTTTATTAGGCAAGGAATACTCAGATGTGGTTTTGCAGTTCCTTCCTCTGAAATATAGCCTGCAGTACCTGGTATTAGTGGTGTCCCATCCAAGTACTAACCAGGGCTGACCCTGCTTTATTTCCAAGATCAGATGAGATCTTGTGCCTTTAGGGTATTTAGGCCCTTGCAGCTTCCACTATACTTTCTAAAATTGTGGTTTTATCTTCAGATGATTCTTCCTTGAAAGAATCTTTCATCCTTTCATCTCTTTTATATAGTTCATCAGTGTATTGTTTCCATTGTCTTTTTATTTCTTAAATTGATCATGGAGTGTGTTCCCCCGCTGGAATTATAGCATCTCTGCTCTTGGTTTAAATTTCCCTCTGGTATTGTTCTGCCTTTTTTGTTGTCATCTTCTATTTCTCTACATTGATTGTTATAGTAGTTCTCTTTATCCCTGTGCACAAGTTGTTGAATAGTTGCGTTCAGCATTCTGACCTATCCTCTATCCTCTTTTGCTTCTTTTCTGACTGCTTGAAGAGTTTCATTTGTCATCCAATGAGGCTTTTCTTTCTTTTTGGCTGCAGACAGTGTCTTTTTCCATTCTTTCCTCATTATGTCCCTGGCTTCGGTCCAGAGTTCTTCTGGGTGCCAGTCACAAGACAGAAATTGTCGTGTTGCCTACCGGGACAAAGTGATAACGAATCCGCCACTCGCTGTTTATACGATTTATGTCTCTGATATGGATATCCCGTGTGGTCCCGTGACTAATATTTACACGTCCATAGTTCCGGTTTTGTTTAGGTTTTAAATTTTTTTTTTTTGGCTGTCAATCAAAGATGCGATTACTCGTGTTTTCACAACCTCGGTGACGCACTTCCCTTAGAGTTCCGTGCCACGAGCGATGCTATTGGCTGGCTGGGGGGGGGAGAGAGAGGGGGGCAGAGGTTTGTTATTCCCCCTTGCTTCTTGAACATTTTAACCCCTTCAGAAGAGGCAGAAAGCATTTTTAAAGATCCAGACTGAGATCTTTCGCTCAGACGCAGGAACGGAAAGAATGCTTTCCATTTGAAATCAAGCGAGTGAGGGGGAGGGGAGGGGAGGGGAGGCATCTATTCCCCTTGCCTCTGTAAAATGTTAACCCTTACAACACAGATTAGCTGCAGAGTTCATGCTTCAAACCAGCTACAAACAGGCTGTTTTGAAACACACAGACATAGAGGGGAAATTTAAGGGATTTTCATTCGCTCAGAGGCTGGAATATTTTACTGTGCCTGTCCACCACGATCTCTCTGTTCAGAACCAGGGAGGATCTGCCCACCACGATCTCTCTGTAGCATGCAGTGTAGAAATCCATTTAAAAAGGTGATTGAGTACATTCGCGCACACACACACACACACATCAACCTTCATGCAGCTGGAAGGGATGCCTTTGTTTTCAGCTGGTGAGGCTGGATCTGTTGAACGGGTGACTGACCCCTCCTTTTCTGGTCTCTGAGCTCTAAGCCCGCCCCCAGTCACCATTTCCGGTCATCCCAGTACCGAGACTTTTTGTCCCACGCTGTTTACATTTCCGATTTTCCGAATCCTCCAGTGACTTTTTTAAAAACCGGCACAACCTGCGGGACTGGAAGTCCCGCAGGTTGAGGAATAAAAGGTGGCCCCCCTTCCGAAAATCACATACCCGACCCGATGTACGTGTAAACTGCCAGGGATAGACACGAATTCTTCCCAGGACATTTTCATCGTGTAAACGGCCCCCAGGTTCAATTAAGCTTAATAGTGCAAATCTGTTTTTTTACATTAACTTTACATTATCTACAGGTATGTTCTTCAGGTTATATTTTGGCACAGTGATTGATTTAATGTTCTTCTTTAGCTTTACTCTAATTTTCGATAGTATCAGTTCATGGTCTGTGCAGCAGTCTGCTCCTGGTCTTGTTTTTGCAGAGGGAATGGAGCTTCTCCATCTTCTACTTCCAAATATGTAGTCTATTTGATTTCTATATTGGCCATCAGGAGATGTCCATGTATATGGATGCCTCTTTGGTTGCTTGAAGAATGTGTTTGCAATGAACAGTTGGCATCACAAAAATCCAACCAGTCATTCTCCTGCTTTATTTCTTGATCCTAGGCCAAATTTTCCAACAATGTTTGGTTCTGCTCTGTTTCCTACTTTTGTATTCCAATTACCTGTGATTACCAACATGCCCTGTCTTGGTGTATGATCAATTGCCTCCTGGACTCCAGCATAGAATCTTTCAGTTTTTTCGTCCTCGGCCTCTTCAGTTGGAGCATAAACTTGGGTTATGGTTATATTGACGGGTTTTCCCTGAAGTCTTACTGATATTATTCAGTCCGACTTTGCATTATGTCCTTTGATTGCTTTTGCTACATCTCACTTCACTATTAATGCCAGTCCATTTTGTCTTAGATTTTAGTTTCCTGAGTAAAATACTGTGTACCGTAATTATCTGACTGAAAATGTCCCATTCCTGTCTATTTAGCTTGCTCACCTCAAGTAGTATTGCAGTGTTTATACATTTCTTTTTCCATTTCTTGTTTTACAATGTCTAGCTTCTCCTGATGCATGTTTCTCACATTTCGTATTCCTGTAATATATGTTGTGCAGCTTTGAATGTTCCTTTCAACTCTGAGTACATCAACAGTTGAACAGCCTTTCAGCTTGTGTCCAGTTGCATAATTAGCTACAGCACTACTTGTATTTGTCCTCTGGTCTTTTCATGTAGCTCACTGAGTGACTTCCAACCTGGGAATTTCATTGTTTTGCCACTATCTCTTATTTCATTTTGGATTGTCTCATCATAGGGCTTTCAAGGTAAAAAGCCTTCAAGAGTGGTTTACCATTACTGGTGCCCTGGTGGCGCAGTGGTTAAATGCCAGTACTGCAAGTCACCACATTGCAAGTTCGATTCCAGCGGGCTCCAAGGTTTACTCAGCCTTCCATCCTTTCATAGGTCGGTAAATTGAGTTTGTGGGGGCAATTAGCTAACACACATTGGAAACTGTTTAATGCAGTGTAGATGTGTAAATAGCTATTGCTTAAAACAATTTGTAAGCCGCTCTGATAGCCTTGTGGCTGAAGAGCGGGGTATAAATAACTAAATAAAAAAATAAATAAATTTAAAAAAACCTTTCTACTATGGAGTGTTAACAAGTGTTAGCTATGGTACTGCCACCACTGTCTCTAGAGATCCTCTACCACTGGTGTCACCCCCACTACTGCTGCTGCAATTTTTAGTATCAACTAAAGTCAATACTTAAGGAATTTGATTCAGTGGGTCTCTTCTCTATTTGGAACTAACAAGTAGATTTAGGCCATTGATTTTATTATTTATATTTTCTGTCAGCTTATCTTAGCTTTTTTATATATATTTAAGTTTCAGGGCCATACTTTCAGTTTTGTTTTATATTGGCTTTCAAACTGAGGTGTTAATTGCTTTTAAAACTCAATATATTAGAAAGGCGTAACCAAAATGTATTCAAAAATAAGTCAAAAGAAAGACACATCCATTTCTTTATCTTTTAATTTCTTTATCTTTTAGAATGCCACAAATGACTAACAGAGATACATGCAGGCAAGTTGGCAAGTAACACATATGAGCTTCCTTGCAAAGCTGTTTTCAGGGAACCCTCAGGATGGTGTAGAGCAGGCTGCCACTTAATATTTCAGTTAAATAATCTTCTGATGTCAGATAGATGACATTTTTAAGAAATAAATGTTACTTTTCCATGTGTCAGAATATCGCATTTCATTCAGAGGCTGAATCAAGAATCAACAGAGCATTAACGAAAGAAGCTCCTAAACCTATGTAAGCCTAAATAAAACAATCCACAAAAGAGCTATACATTTATTGGCCAACTGAGGTGAACAAAGCACTTTCATCAGGCAAGCTTTCATCCAGCAAAAGATGTTTAATATTTAAACTCCATTAGCAACCTATGTAAGCCTGGTTAGACCTTCCAATTTTTTTCCATGTTAATGTTTTTGGAGCAATCCTTACAATTTTCAATAGGTAAAATATTTTGTGATCCCACACACAATCGTTATTCATGTATATCCCCTGTATGCAAAAAAGGGAAGGTGTCCTTATACATTTTGGGTATAATCTAGTTAAAGTTGGTAATGACTAGAGATCCCATTGGTGAGGGGGGCAAAAGAGAACTTAAGTCAGCCCTAAAACTGTATCATTGGTTTTCAGAAGCCTTAATCTTAGCTAACTAGCTGAATTGGGACAAAATTTCACCTCAGAGATAATATCAATAAACATAGCGCTAACTACTGATCCCAGTGAAAAACTGCAGTAGGTAGAGGTGATTTTCATGAGGACAATCTATATGTAATATTGTGGAATGAAAAAAGGGGATGAGAAGTCCTGTAAAAAAAAGTCAAAGTCATGAAAATACTGTTAAGGCCATGGGGTATTAATAATGGATTGATATGATTGCCCTTTGTTTATAAGTAATAAAATGAACAGTCTTTATCAGAGAGACTGTGAATGCAGAATCAAAAAGTGGCATTCAGTAGTATCATTGGGCTTGACTACACTGGTGGGAAACCCCACACCTACCTCGTAGCCATGGCGGATGTTTTTGATCCACAGCTGCCTTGTAAACCCCACATTCACTGGGGCTTGTCCGATGATAGATCCGAGTATCTCCCAACACTGTAATCCACATTGGAGTAAAAGGGTGGTCCTGCACTGCTCCGGGGTTTTTTCCCTGTTCGCTTGTGCATGTGACCACAGATCGTCCCAGAGTACTGTATTACTGGATAAGCGGAGGTACACTTATTCAGATATGCGCACAGTAGAAAAATAAAAGAAATAAATTTTTAAAATCCACCAGAATAGAGTCCTGTCTACCGGAAGTTCCACCCCAACTTCGCACCAAAACCAGTCCACAGCCAACACATGGCCAATAATCTGGGTTTTCCCCTTAAATGCAGAGCAAACTGCAAACCTTTAAGACCTGGAGTTTCCTGCAGAAACCCTGATGAAGATGCAAATCACTGAAAATGTATGGCAACTGTGCCATGATTACGGAGTGAGAATTGGGGGTGTTGTTGTTTGTTTGTTTGTTTGTTTTTGGCCTGTGTAGACCAAAACTAAGGTGTAGACCTTAGTTTCTGGCAGAATGCCATATTCTAAAATAATGCTGAGATTATCTATCACTCTAGGACCTGTTCAGGTGTATCTTTGACTGTGTGAGGGCTCTAGGTGGCTAAAGGGACATTTACCAGTGGCCTTTCCTTTTCACTTCTTGATCTCTCCCCATTGGGCAGGGAGATCTGTAGGCACAATTGTACACAAGGGAGTATAGTGCTACATGCAACAAGGGACACTGATGAAGCAGGACCCCACATCACACGGAATGTTGTTTTCTTTTCTGAGTGTCCTGAATAAGAACATCCCTTCCAGTTTTCCCTCTCAATGTGCAGAGGACAAGAACTGAGGGGGTGAAGGTGTGAAGGAATATAGGGGATCATTCTAGTTTGCAAGACTCCTATTCCTTTCAGTGGCAGCACCTGGGTGTGTGGAGAGGCTGAACCGCAGCATGTGACACTGTCAGGTGGAGGGGTGACATCAGCCTTAGTAACACCACTCACTTTACTGACTTAGAGCCCTGATAGGTTCAGACAAATGCCTGAACAGGCTTCTAGAGTCATCAGCAATGCCAAATAATCCAAAAGTGAAGACCATGGGCCACCTAAAAGTCTCAGGGCTTGTCTAAATGGTGAAAATACACCTCATAGAATTCAAGGAGAATAGCTTTTGCCCTAATAGGATCCTTCATCATTTTGGCATATTCGGAAGGAAGGAGGCCAAAAACACCACATACTCCGTGGGAAAAGCCTTTGCGGCTTTTCCTGAAGTTTTTTTAAAAACTGTGATGGAAATGTGCATTCCTGTTCATTGGGGCAACTGATTCACTTTGCTGCACTTTCCTGATAAGAGAGGAAGTAGAAAGCTGATTGGTCGGATGTGCACAAGGGGGCGGAGCTTGCCAGCAAGGCAGCACCCAGAACCACCATGTTGGATTTTAGCCATGGTGATTGTGCACTGAGGCAACGAAACAGCTTTTTTTCTTTTTATTTAAGTGGAAGGTCATACTTCTGCACCTTGGATTTGCTTTTTTTTTTTAATTGTTTGGCGGCAGCGACAACTGGTGAGAATAAAAACACAAGCAATTCACTTGCATCTGCCATCTTGATTCTCAGGCATGCCCATTTGAACATCAAACATGGATAGCTTCTCATACCTGTGATCTTGAAAAAAACCTGTGGAGACAAAAGCTGCTGGGAATTGGCATTACTGCGCACCAACCCACATTTTATTGCCTCATAGAGACAAGCCTCTAGACTCATCTTGCATTCCTTTTACCCCAATCACAAAGTTAAGTAAATGTTTCTCAGCAAATGAATAGGTTTCGATGGCTCCACTACTTTCCCTAAGCTTTGGAAATTCTTCTTCCAATTGTTAAATAATAAAGAAAAGGGGAAGGATCAAATGTTTAGGGAAATGACAATTGCAAAGTCTACCCATTCATTGCAGTTTTGACACCTCTGGTTCATGATTAAGTGTGATTCATCCTGTCAGCTGCTTAAAAATTCATGGCAAATTCTGCATTAATGTCATCCAGAAATAGAAGGGAAAGAACAATGTAAGCACCAAAGTGAGCTGAGAGTGTGTTGTTGCAGCTGAAGATTTAACAAATGCAAGGACTGATTTAGATACTTTGCATGCTTGTAGCTCTTCCATACTGTTTGATCTTAAATAATAGCTTAAATACTAGCGGTCAGATATGAATGTAGCTTGGCATTTGTGAGCTGTTAGTCAATCCTCCATCTCCTGCTGTTCAAATAGGCTTCCCGCAAGCTGTGCCTTTCTGTAATGTAATTGAATCTTGAAACTAACAAATATTTTAATAAGGCATCGAATAGAAGCATAGGCCTGGGTTTAATTTTTCTTTCCTTTCCTTTTGATTTTGGGTTTAATCTAAGGCTGCAGATTGGTGAGACTTCATATCTGTTAGACAAAAGGCAAACGATTTAGGAAGTCATTGATACCACTTCCCATGAGTATTTTATCTCTTAACATTTCTCCCACTCCTATTGTGTTGCTTGACCATCTACAGTGTGCAGTGTGGATCCACCTTGACTTGCCATCTACAGTGCACAACATGGGACCAGAAGACTGTATGCTGCCTCCTAGTGTTTTCTCAGTAGGCCCCCAATGGTGCCAGAGGGTGCAGTAGAATTTCCTGATGTTGTTGCCACACAGAATGCATGCCCATTTAAGGGTTAAAGAAACAGTGATTTTGCTGCCATCACTCAATTTGTGTCAACAAAAAAGCTGCAGCTTTTTAAAAATCCATATATCAGCCACAGGAAGACCACACACTTAGTTTTTAAGGTGGATCACACTTCCTGGAGGCTTCTGGGGAACACAATTCACCCTAATAGGCTAGATTTCCTACAGTCAATCCATAGCAATAGCTGCAGCGCTGATATTTATATACCACTTATCAGTGCCAAAGCACTCCCTAAACAGTTTTACAGTGTGTTAGCTAATTGCCCCCAACAAGCTGGGTACTCATTTTACCAACCTATGGAAGAATGGAAGGCAGAGACAACCCTGGAGACCTCTGGGATAAACTCATAACGTTGTGGCTTGCAGTACTGGCATTTCACCACTGCGCCACCAGGGCTCCTTCACATGAAGAGAAATGAAAAGATGTAATAATGTCAAGCAGTTGTTTGGTTTCCCATTCAGGTATGTCCCACCAGGATGAGGCCTAGGCTTTCATGAGCTTCAAACTGAAACACCACTACATTTGAAAAAGGCAGTCATTAACTTGATGTGTGGCCCTTCTTTTTAGGAAGCACTTGATTTGACATCATGACAGATATATGTACAGTCGAACAGTCGTCCCTGCACATTTGTGGGGGCTGGGGTACAGGACTCCTGCAAAACTTTAAAAAAGTGAATACTTCCTATACAGAGGAGGTGGTGGCAGAGCTCCTCAAGCTCGCAAAGTGAGCAGCTGGAAACGGGAGTACAAAGAACATGGGCCTGGCAGGCAGGTCCCTCAGCCACCGACCTGCTTCTGGAAGCCCCATGATGCTGTGCTAAGTGCTCGGGAAAAGCAGAGAGGAGAAATCTCCTTTGCAAAGAGTCTCCAATCCCAGGTGCCATTTACACGATGAAAATGTAGTGGGAAGAATTTGTGTCGAACCCTGGTTGTTTACACATACATCAGGTCGGGCATGTGATTTTCGGAAGAGGGGCCACCTTTTATCCCACAACCTGCGGGACTTCCAGTCCCGCGGTTTGTGGCAGTTTTTTAAAAAGTCATGGGAGGATTCGAAAAATCGGAAATATAAACAGCATGGGACAAGCTATCTCGGTACTAGGTGATGACCGGAAATGGTGACCGGGGATGGGCTCAGAAATCAGCGACCAGAAAAGGAGGGGTCAGTCACCCGTTCAACAGATTCAGCCTCACCAGCTGAAAACAAAGGCATCCCTTCCAGCTGCACGAAGGTTTGTGTGTGTGCGCGTGTACTAAATCACCCTGTTCAATGGATTTCTACATTGCAAACCCTTCAGCTTTAACCTGTTCCTCAACTGCATGCTGGGTTTAAATTTTAAAGAGAGAGTAAATTATAAAGAGATCGTGGGCGGAGGACTGCCCATTCCTCCCCTGCCTGGATCTCCTCCTTGGGTCTGAACGGATAATCAAACATTCATCCACACACACCCAAGGCACAGTAATGCCAGCGTCTAAGTGGATGATCACACATTTATTCATTCCCCCCTCCCACAAGGCACAGTAAAAAAAAATGCCAGCATCTGGGTCTTAGACAGGACAACCACAAGCCTCTGGCCCCCTGCACTCAGCTTGTACTGGCTTGGGCTTGTGTGTGTGCATGCGTGCTGGCTCCAGTCCACTCTGCTTTTGATCTCTCTCACACTCCCCAGCACCAACTGATCGCTCATTCCTCCCCAGTTTAGCTGGCTTTAAATGGTGATTTTTCATTTCTAAAGGAAAGCACAGGGTTTACCCACTGATCGCTCCTTCCTCCCCTGGATTCCTCCCCCCATCCCCTCAGCACCTCATCCCCAATGCAACACTCATTCATCCCCTCATCCCCAACGCAGAAACTTTAACAAACATTTGAGCCAGCCTATAGCATCACTCATGGCATGGAACTCTAAAGGAAGTACGTCACTGAGGTTGTGAAAAAACGAGTAATCACATCCTTGATTGACAGCTAAAAAAAAAATCCCGGTACCGTAAACTCCTGTAAACAAAACAAAAAAAAAAACCCAGGGTAGTATATAGTGGGAGAAGGTACATATCATGGGATGGGATGCCATGTAAACAATGATCCTGGGATCTCCCAGGATATCCAGTACAGAGACAAAAATCCTGTAAACAGGGAGGGACAAATACGGGATCAAGAAATCCCAGGATGCCCCGCAGCAAAAATTACCGTCTAACTGGCACCGCAGCAAAGAAGCAGGCTTTGGGGGCTGTTTGCAACAGAGATTTCTGCTGCTCTGCATGCCGGCAGCTTGCAACAGAAGGAATGTAGTGGAGGTCTTTCAGCTGGAAAAGGGTTTGCAAATGAATCTGGGGGATCCTGATTGCAAGCAAGAAACTGAATGAGTGGCTGGAGGCTTTGGCAGGGCAGGAAGTAGCAGTGCAAAGAAGGAACAAAAGGATTGGAGTGAGGAGGTTGGGCTACTTAAGCAGCAGCTACAAATCATGAATAATCAAATCTGCAAAAGTGAAAGCCACATATATTCAGAGATGACTGTATTGCAATTTTCCTTTTTTACATAGCCTTACATGATTATTCTACCTATTTTGTTGAGCTTTTCTAACCTTTACATATAATGGGTTGGATCCAGACCAAGATTCTTTCAACCTCTCAACCTTACAGTGCTGTACTAATAGTATAACTCTTTCCAGATGAAACTAAAATTGTGGTTATGTTATGTGTTTTTAATAGTTCTTTTTCTTCATTTTTAAACTGACAGGTATAGAAGATGTGGTAGCAATAATGATCCCTGAACCAAAGGGGAAAGAGATTGTGAGTCTGCTGGAGCGCAATATTACTGTGATGATGCACATAACGATTGGAACCCGAAACCTGCAGAAGTATGTTAGTCGTACCTCTGTAGTGTTTGTCTCCATCTCTTTCATTGTGCTGATGATCATCTCATTGGCATGGCTGGTCTTCTACTATATTCAGAGGTTCAGATATGCAAATGCCAGAGACAGAAACCAGGTGAGTAATTTTACAGATCTTCTTTTATATGCTGGTTGTTTCATTTTTTCAAGGTGAATTGAGGTTTAAATAAAACTGATTTTTTATTGTCAAGAAGAAAATATTATACAAAGAGAAAGGAAGGAGTTGAGTATACCCTCAAAAAAGAAATACAAACAGAAAGATGAATTCATACAGCCTACCACAGTAAAATGTTTCATATATATTTCCAACAAACGAACAGGGGCAACAACAGGTGCAATGCAAGAATTGATGCTAAATGCACAAACTGTTGTGTAAAAAGTGAACAAAGTTTCAGGTATCCTGACAACAGCCCAGTTCCTAAAGCATCTTCATTACATGCAACCTTGTTAGATATCTTACCTACACTTATATCCTTTACTTTTGGCCAGTGGTTCCCCCCCCCCCAAATGTGACTGCAGCCTCATAGCTCATGTCTCTGATCATAGGCAGGTATTTTTCAACTTCAGTGGAGCAGTCAAGAGAATAAGAACAGTGTGTATCTTTTGACAGTTCCTGTGTGGAATGTGTTAACTGTCAGATATGGTTAAGAATGTGTTTACATTCATTTTTATTCCAAAGACAAACTCTCCTATTTCAGCGTGAATGAATATGTTCATCTGCAGCTGGTGGCTCCCAGAGAACCTGCTCCAAGTTTTAATCTGCACTTTGAAGAGGCTATCTAAAGCATTGACACCTGTCCCCAAATTGGTCTAGCACCTTGGATAGCTCCAGCAAAGTTAAGAGTAAAACTCTGGAGATTTATCATGGCTTCCACAGTGCTGAAAGCAAAAGAAAAAATATTTTAAGCACCGCTATAGGAATACAGTTAGCTTATGACTGGAGCCAAACCCACCCAGTTTCAAAGTCATGCTTGTTTGGTTTGTTCCCGATTCTTATACAAATGTGTTCTAATTAACACTTCCTTGTTTGAAAAACAGCCATGAATTAGGTTATTACTAAATAACAAGTATCTTGTCATCACTTGCATTTTCTCTGGCCCAGTGTTTTCTCTTAAGTGCTCCTTCTGTCCCTGTCTCCCTTGTGTATTTCCTTCTTATTCTCTGGTTGAGAAATTTGAACAGGAAATTTCAAACGACCCATGTAAACGTAGACAAATCCAAAGTTCATAGCAAGTAGCAAATGGCAGTAAGATAAAAAGAGATAAAGCAGCATTAGGTTTCTTTAAAGGTAGAAAATTATCAATAAATAAAAGCAGGTAGAAAAATGAAGCAGGTACTCCACTAAAGAAAATCCTAGCAGCACAAGTACCCCCTCTTTCTTTTCTTTTTTCCTTTTTTTAGTTCTTTTCCTGAGGTTTTTGCTTCATCTCCTGCAACCTTTGCGTCAGCAGTAGGATTACTTCTTTTTTGGTTAGCCCTACTAGTTCAGGCATCCATCTATAAAGCTTGGGACCCTCCCAATCCAATTTGTATGTCTGTACAGAACATATTCCTTACATGTGATGTCAGGTTGTTTTTGAGACGAGGCCAGCCCAAAATGGACACCTAATGCAACAACTTAATTTGGTGGTGTGTTGGCTTACATTGCAGATTTTTTTTCTGTAATTTTTTTTTCCAGCCAACCACACCAGGAAAGTCGCTCTTAAAGGTTAATACAAATACAAAACACAAACAGTGAAAGAAAATGTAACTAACAAATTTAAGTAGTATTCAAAGAGTTACCATGTTAGTTTGTTTTAACATTAAAAGATATAAAGGAATATAGTAGCACCTTTGAGAGTATGGGAAGAGAACACTTTTCTATCATAAGCTTCCATGGGCTGTAGTCCACTTCGTCAGATGCAAATTTAAAATAGCAATATTTCAGTATCATGCCTAAGATTAAAAATTCCAATCCAGACATGTGCCTAAAAATACCTTATATTCCTAAAAGAAAAAAAAAATCCTCTCCCCAAATGAAAAAAGGGGGCTCAACTCTGCCTCCTGAATGCTCATTATCAGATTTCCCAGGTCAGGAATGGCCAAACAGATTGAATAGTTCATTCTTTATGGTAACAGCCAAGTTGGGCCTAAGTGTGGTGGCATTAGAATTTGGGTGATTGCTCCTAACTGCAGCCCCCTCTGACACTAAAAACCTGCTCTGATTTTCTTTCCAATACCTTAGAAGCAGGTTTGGAGGCTTTTTAAAAGAGTACAGTGGAGGCTACAGGAGGAAGGGGACCCACAGAATCAGTTCTACAAATGCTATGGTGTATCTTGGATGCTGGTCCATAATCCTTAAAAGCAGGGTTGGCTGCTTTAAACCAGGTTTAAACCGTGTACACCATCTTGAACTCTTTGGAGAAAAGGGGGGTAGAAATGTAACAAATAAATAAAATAAATCTAGCATAATTCCAGTTATAAATCTAATAATTTACACCATATCTGCATATTTTCAATATAAAGCTTTACATTCACTTGTAGAATATTTATTTGATCATAGCTGATTTAAATATTAAGTTGCTATATTCTGTGTGAACTTTGGAGGAGCTGAGTTCCGGTATATATACACAGGGGGAAAAAAGAAAAGAAAAAAGGAATGTATCATCTGCTTAACTAGAATAGAAGTCTTTGCATACAGAATTTACTGGCGCTAGTCTTTTGCTTTTCATGCCTTAGAGTTCCATAGACTATTTAGGTTTTAAAAATAACATTGTGTTTTTATTTTGTTTGGAAATGCCTGCTGGCACACTGATTTACAAAGGGTGGCCAAATTAAGTCACATGGATTTCACTGGGTCTGCTCAAAGTATATTTAAACATCCAGTTCTGAAATCTGACATACTTCAAATGTAAAAATAGAATCTAGAAATATGAGCAGCAAAAATGACATAAAGCTTTGTGCAGTTTGCTAAAAATACAGAAATGAGAACAAAATATGTTACTGGTCAAAAGATTGCTTGAAAGATAATATTTTATTTAAGAATAAGCTGTGAATAACAAGATTGTATTTTCACTCTTATTTTTATATATTTTATCACTGAAGTTACAGTCCGTCAGTGTCATAAACTGAAATTACTGAGTTGCCATCTTTTGTTGATAGGCACCCATAGTTGTAATGGTCTGTTTATTCTGGCCATCAAGAGTCCCTTCACTGAACTCATTTGTGGTCACAGGCTGAATGTGCAAACACATCTGGAGCAATATTTATTGGCAGTGGCACATACCCCTCAATAGGTTGTATTACATTAGGTCTTTAAAAGTGACATGGACACAGTGACCAATGTGATTTTCTTTCTCTATACGTTTCTTTGAACAAGGTTAAATTATAACATAACTTCCACTAACAGACTATACCTAGAGACTGGTAGTTGCTCAGTTAAATAAAGAGGGGGGGAATACCTTGCAAAATTAATTTCTTTGCTCCAGTCAGAGCATATTCTCCCCATACCTTGAAATGTGATGGAACATTGTTCCCCACTCTCTGGAAAGACCCATGTTTTCAAGGTCAGATTGCAGTTGGGTGACATCACACTTTGAATTGTTCATACTGAAGTTTGTTTGTGATGAACATCCCTGAAGAATTGTTGATGCGTTAACAACTGTATCTCTTTCTGTTGCTTTAACGTCTTACAATTCGTCAGCTTCATCTGATGAACTCACAGTAATTTTTAAAATAGTCACTGGTTTCTTTGTTTGTTAGCTGTGGGACCCAAAAATGAAATGCCTTTGCCATAATGTTCATTTGAGCATTAATTTCAATGTCATGTTATCAATGTTCTTTGACATTTGATTGAGACATTCACACAGAGCTGTAAGTGTGAGAGTTTCTGGTGACAGGTTTTCCGTCAGTCTGCGCCATGAGTTGTTGCAATTCTTTACTGTTAACCATTTTTCTGTTTTCCAATAGCATCACATGTCCCAGAATGGCTTGTAATAAGTACATTCTCCTGCCCCCAGCTTGTGGCATAACATCAGCAGTGAATGTCCCTTCAGCTATGGGATATATATAGAAATAAACTGAAAACACTGTTTTGTTAGCCAATTTTCAAAATATCTGTTGGGCTTTGACTTTCTCATATTCACATGTTATGTTTATCTCTGTATCTTCTGGGGTAAAATGTGCAATGTTTCATGTCACATTTCCTGCTAGTATTGTATGTTTGCCCTCTTGACAGTAGAAGCATGTTGATTTTCAGTCTCTTCTGCTAAAGCCATTTGTTGCAGATGTTTGTTCTCTTTTGGTTTGCCTTTGTCTTGCCCCCACTGTATCATGTGCTCATTGATTTGTGATACATAGCAGTATTTTAGGTCAGGTTCATTCTTGCAAATATCTTTACTATGTCTTTAGGTTTATTTTATTTTTCTTCCAAGGACCTGTATTTATGCATTCAATACTTTGGTTTTACACTATTTGCTAACCATTTGTCATGGGATGCAGAATATCACATTGAATTTGGGAAAAAAATACTGTAAAGAAAGGTCTTTAAAGGGGATGTATGTGTCTCCATAACTGTATAAGCCTGGATTCTCACATATGGAGGACACATGATTTATTACTCTAGGCCTCAAGCATGGCCAGGTTAGTCACAGAAAGAGAAATTGTTTCCTATTTCCAATTGAGTATACAGTTGTCCCTTCATATTTGCTGGGGTTTGGTTCCAGGACCCCCCATGGATACCAAAATCCGTGAATATTCAAGTCCCATTATATGCAATGGCATAGCAAAATGGTGTCCCTTATATAAGATGGCAAAATCAAGGTTTGCGTTTTGGATTATTATTTTTTAAAGAATATTTTCAAGCCATGAATATTTAAATCCGTGGATACCAAATCTGTGGGTATGGAGGGACAATTGTATTTATTAAAAACAAAAAACCACAGGGGAGTTCAGAAACAGCCAGTTGTTTGAAAATAAAACACACACAAACATTTAACTACCTAATCCTTATCAGGATCCTAAGAATAACTCACCAAAGCAGCTTACAAGGGAAGACCCAGGGACTCCCTGACAGAGCTTAGGCTGATGTTGCCTCTGTACTGTTCATGTGAGGACAAAGGAAACTGCTTTCACAGCCAAAATTTTTCATCCAGAAGGCTGGGTCACTCCTTGAGAGGAAAAACCAAGCTGACCAATTAGTAGCCTTAAACAACTTGAGCCTGTTTCCTCCAGTTGATTTCTGGAAGGCTGTGGAATGTACATAGAAAAGCAAACTGGGATCTTTAGCTGCCTAACTTGTTTAGAAAGGGAAAATGTAATAAAGATTTATTGGTTCATCACAGAGCGAGTGCCTAAACTTGGGACGGACTATTTGAGGGCTGGTATCTCCCATGTCTGTGGGGCGGTAAATCCACTGTTGGTTTTAGTCTGAACTTTAAGTAGCTGTCCAGGGTGTTGGACTTATATTGGGATAAAGGAGCCCTGGTGGAGCAGTGGTTAAATGTTAGTACTGCAAGTCATCATGTTGCAAGTTCGATTCCAGTGGGCTCCAAGGTTCACTCAGCCTTCCATCCTTTCGTAGGTCAGTAAAATGAGTACCTGGGCTGTGGGGGCAATTAGCTAACGCACATTGGAAGCTGCTTAATGCAGAGTAGTTGTGTAAATTGCTATTGCTTAACAATTTACAAACTCCTCTGATAGCCTTTGTGGCTGAAGAGCAGGGTATAAATATCTAATTAAAAATTTTAAAAATATCTCCCTTCAAATTCAGAATAAAACCCAGAGTAGATTCACTGCTTCACTGACATGCAAGTCACCAGCCAGCATTGGTGGTGGAGTAACGGGGTATTCATAAGGGCTCCTTACTGTGATAGGGAGCACCATCTCTTCCTCTTACTCTCTATTTTTTAATGGGAGGATGGGGAGGAGTAGAAAAAGAAGCAGAGAAGCTCTCTCTAGCGTTTTCTTAGGATATTCTTTGGCCTAAGAGACTATTATATTTGCCAACTGGTAAATGCTGAAAGGAACTTAATCCACAATGGCAAAATGTTATTTTTTTCAGCAATGTAAAAAGAAAAAAATTACAAAAAAGCCAACACTGCTGTCTATCGTGATTAGCAACATTTCTCCCCTAAAACAGCATAAATTTCCCCACAGCCTTTCTCTTCAAAACTCACTACCTATAAATGGGGTGGTTGGGAGGGGCATCTCATTCGTAGAATTCCCAGAATCCCCCAGCAAGGAGTCATGCTGACTAACTTGTTGCAGCCAAATAAAGTCACTTTTCCTAGCTCTTTAGAAAGGCTGATTACCGGTAGGAGTGTGAAGTCTATCCTCCACTATTTTACATCCCTAGGCTGGCTGTGATACATAACATGAGACACAGATTGTTTGTTTGTTTGTTTAGAGTATTTGTACCCCACTGTTCAGTCATGAAGGCTCTCAGAGCAGCTTACAAATTGTTAGCGTTAGCACTTACCCTTCTACACCACTTTATAGCGCTAGGCACTCTATAAGCGGTTTACAATGTGTTTGCTAATTGCCCCCACAAGCTGGGTACTCATTTTACTGACCTACGAAAGGATGGAAGGCTGAATCAACCTTGGAGCCCTGATTGAACTCACAACATTGTGGCTGCAGTGCCACCATTTTATTTTAATCAGAAACAGGAATATTCATAAGGGCAGTGAACGCATGAGCGTTTAATTTAAACGAGGGAGAAAATAATGGGAAAATCAAAAGATCAAACATTTTAAACTGATCTTTCATCTTTTTTTTATTTTCCCTGGAGTATTTAGTTGCTAATATGCTGTTTTAATGGTCTTTGCTTTTCCTTGAGTATTTAGTAGCTAACACACTATTTTAATGGCAGCAGTCATTATTTATTTGTAAATGCTTTGTGAGAACATATTTCAGAAGCAAATTGTAATAGCTCTCGCTTTCAATCTATTGTATACTAACTGCCATCCTTTGATTATAAGTGTTTTTCATTCTTGCTTTATCCCTCTGAATAGCATAAGCTAAGGAAAATGGTTTCAAAATAAAGCATTGTGTTACAAGGTAAAAGTCACAGAATCATAGAGTTCGAAGAGACCACAAAGTGACAAAGGTGTTGTGGTCGAGAGCAACGTGTAACTATTTCTTTTGCTCTCTACCCTTTAAGTAGCTGTACAAAGTGTATGTTTTCACATCTGTAGATATTGGGTGTGATCCACTCAAAGTAAAACATGTTTCAACACCATTGATTACAGTGGTGATGATTTGTGCCTATACAAAATATGGCCATTGAAGCAGAGTTTGGAAGGCTCACTTTATGTCAGAGCTTGGAAAGTTACTTTTTAAGAGCAATGTGTTCCATAATTAATTACTTTGTTTTAAAAGTGTTCTGTATTATATATTTTTATCTTTTCACTGTCTTCTACATAGAAAGTGGCTCAAACTATTAAAATGAACTGAGAATAGTTGGTCCTCCTTATGCACGGATTCTGCATCTATGGATTCAACCATCCACAGCTTGAAAACGTCCCCCCCCCAAAAAAATCCAAAAAGTAAAGCTTGATTTTTCAATTGTATATAAGGGATACCATTTTACTGTGTGATTGTATATAAATGGGACTTGAGCATCCATGGAATTTGGTATCCCCAGGGAGTCTTGGAACCAAACACCAGTGGATATCAAGGGCTCACTGTATTATCTTTGCTAACAAAAGTTGGGGGGTTGTGGAAAATCTGCTGGACAATTTGTCCTGTGTTGATAGCCTTGCTATCCTCCATTACATGGTTTTAAAACAAGTGTTCTTAGAATATGCAACTATTTTGTATTTTTTTTTTACAAAACTCTGTGTTTTCTTCCTTCCTCAATGCTCTTTCTTTTTCTGTTTTTACTGAAATTTGGAATGGTGCCCTGAGAAAGCAAACAAAAAAGCCAATGGAAACAGATGGATGAGGAACTATTCACATTCCAGATTTCAAATGCCAAAATTTTTGGTATAATTTTTACCCCAATTCTCCAAGTGTGCTGGCAGGTAGTAAATTATATTGTTTGGCTCATGCAGGGATTATGTGATGTCAACCTACATTGTATACTGTACTTACTTTGTCCACATTATCTCCTGCCTCTGTATTTAAAAAGATCAAGGTCACTCAGTATAATGAAACTGGACAAATTATATTAGGAAATAAACAATACATAACACAGCCTAAAATAACAAATGCATAGCCAGGTCAGTTAGAACTCAGAATGGTTCTTGTGATCCTTAGTTTGTGTCTTATCTCTCTGTGCAGTTATGCAGTGTTGCAATATGACAGTCATTAAGATGAGACAAGATTTTGATTGATTCTTGTTGCAAAAGACTAATAAGGCTGGTTTACTCCAAAACATCCCAAGATTAGAAGACTTGATGTCTTTCATTTGATACTCTTTCCCCTTTATAGCATCATACCATAGTATCCATAATTATTAAGATTATTAACATTTTAATTTGCTTATACTAGATGGTACTAGATACAAGTCACACAAACAGGTCTATATAATGCCATAAAACAATGCAGACTTTATTACATTTATATCCCACTCCCTGCCCCCTGATAGAATTCAAGGCAAAATATATGGTGTCATTCAGGTAGTCTCCCATCCAGGTACTGTTGAAAAGTAGAGCTATGTAGTATGGACTGTTCACAATCTTTTAGGCAAGGGTTGGGCAACTATGACCTCCAGAATGATTTTGGGCTGTGTTTTCTTGGGATGCTGGGAATTGTAAGCCACAATGATCTGGAGGAGCACCATGGCTCATCTCTGCCTTAGACTGTGCCTACATTTATATTGGTACTCAGCATCCTAAGGATCACAGCTTCTTTTTAAAACTCATGTTCTTTTTTAATTTGGCCATTGCTTGCTAAAGCAAGATGATTGACTAAGTGGAATATCAGTCCTCTGCCGTTCTTTGCCCTCTCATGACATCTAGGAGTAAATTATGGAATCAGGCAAATGTGGGCATGATGTTCATTGTCAGCTGGCTGCAGAATCCAGTTTTTCACTGGTGTGTGATTTTTGCTTCTTACCAAAGAATATACACAGTCCTAGGTATAAGTAATGGATAATTAATTCCTTAGTGACAATAACACATATATTTGGTTGAAGTTGAATGTAGCAGTCCACCAAAAGATGAAATCTTAAGGTGCAAGAATCACTTATCCCACCTTAGAAACTTTAGTAGGGAAATGCTTTTAGGTACAGAGGGTTGATTTAGGGTTCCCAAAACTTGACCCTGAATCTCAAAGCCTGTGCCTTTCTTTCTAATCCTCAGGATGAGGGGGATTAATCTAAGGGTAAAACCATTGCCTTGAAAATGTTTGTCCCAAGGCAGAGCTTGGAAAACTTCTCATTGGACCAAATTCCCACATGTTCTTAAAAGCAATGCTTGCAAAAGTGTTAAAAACAATGCTGAGAAAAGGGGGGTTGGTCTATTCAATGCAGAATTTGGAAAACTGAATTTCTAACTAAAGAATTATTTTCTAATTTGTGTTAGATTTGGTGTTATACTTTGTGTTTATTATATAAATGACATGCTCTGAGTAACTGTGGTGATGTTTCACGTATCACTGATACGTTCATTGCAGAGAGCCCTCCAAAATGCCATACTTGAACATAATTGTTTGTGGCTACTGATTGTTGTGGTCTTATTACTCCTTTTTATCATAGAATCATAGAATCATAGAATCATAGAATTGTAGAGTTGGAAGAGACCACAAGGGCCATCCAGTCCAACCCCCTGCCACGCAGGAAATCACAATAAAACATTGCTTGCCTTCCATTTGAGTGCTCTGGAGATTAACAGAATTACAAACGGCCCAATGAGATGCCATACGCCTCTTCCTGCTCTCAACCTGTTCTGAGTGAACAGTTTAAAAATACACTCCTATTCTGGTTTCTGGCATCCTCTGAAACATGAATATAGCTCCCTTCTTCTTCAGTGTTAACACATCAAGTTTCTTCAGCCTCTTTCATAAAAAGACTTTGAACCATCTGACAACAGATCTCACCAGAAAGTAATAGAAAAAAGACCAAAGCAAATTCTAGGAAGGACAGCAAAAGCCCTACACCCTGTAGTTTTTGGAGCAGTGATGGATGTATGATATGTCAAAAGACATGGTTCTCCAGATGTTAACTGCAACTCTCAC
The DNA here is from genome assembly GCA_030847615.1 of Gambelia wislizenii. Taxonomy (NCBI): domain Eukaryota; kingdom Metazoa; phylum Chordata; class Lepidosauria; order Squamata; family Crotaphytidae; genus Gambelia; species Gambelia wislizenii. The sequence goes on along the minus strand of JAUMIR010000005.1, from coordinate 58,579,609 downwards.
CAGCCCTAGCCAGTATATCCAGTGGTAAGAAATCATGGAAGGTATAGTCTGACCACACCTGGAGGGCCACAGTTGCCCACCCTGTGATGTGCAGATCAAACCCACAGCAAGAATCAGCTTTGTTCTTATTCGTTCTGACAAAAACCTGATGCTGCCCTGTCAACAGCATCCGATCAATCCAATTTGTGAAGTAGACCAGATAATTTTATTTCTTGTGAAACAGAAAGAATAAATTCAGAAAGCACTGGACTCACCAGCCTGTACCAGTTGCTAGACCCTACCACTTCAAAACAGACCTTGGAAACATTAATAATTTAAACCAGTGCTTGTCTATATGTTTTAAATATAGCATATTTAACACTTTTAAATATATGTATCTGAGTTTTATATTATGAGGTGTCTTAGAAAGTTTTGCTTCCAAGTGCAGAGTATAAATATTTTATAGAACAATACCAAAGCAAGGAAATAGCTGTTTTGAAGTTTTTGGTGATTTGTACAGTGAGTACCAGATCACATGCATGTGTAAAAACTAAGAGACAAGATGTACTAAGAAGTTATGTACAAAATTTGTGATCGTGTCTCTTTATGTTGTTGCGTTGGGGCATCAACCATGCAGTGAATTGATTAGGATGCAGCATGGAGGAGGGGTATCTAAGTCTGTTTCATCTCCCCTACAAGCTGGTATTAGCTAAGCAATTTGTAATGGGGAAATGGCAAATCCTGGCCAAGCTTTCCAGGTCAAATTAGCAGCCTCTTGTGACCAATGTTTGTTTTTTTAATCATCAGAGGATAGGAACCTGCCTTATACCATGGCAACCTGTGGATGGCATTAGCTGTTCATGTCTTAAATCAATGATCTTTCACACAAGCTGATACTTGATTCATTTAGGTGGAGATTCAAGCTATTGAACTCAGGAAACAGCCTTCACTTCCACTGATTAACAGTCCTTTCCTCCCTCCAGCCATGGATCTCCTGCATTTGTTTCTCCCTAGCTATGTTACATCTAGATATATTAGTATAAATGATCAGCTTTGTCTTTATCTTTCCGTTGTTTTTTCAGACTCGTTCTTTAAATATCTATTGTCTCTTAATGCAGTTCTGGGACTAGTATTAGTTTCATCTAACCACTAGAAGGAAATTAAAAAGCCCAAATATATAAAACACTGAAGTAATTGTGTTATATTATCAGTTACAGTCAAAACTGAAATGTTTGTTCTCCTTTTATTCCAGTTGTTCCTATTTCAATGCATGTAAATGCCTAACAATATGATGAAAATTAAATAAGATTTAACCTGTGTGTCAGATGTTTTGTTGATTTTAATCCCTGCGCTGGTGACTTCTCTGAGTCCTGGAGCTTCCTTTTACAGGGCTCTTGTCCACTTAATGTGAAATGACCTTGGATTATCCAGCCACTATTGCAAATCCCTGCAATAACATCCCAGTAAAGATGTACTCTTTTAATAAAAGTGATGTTTTGCATTTTCAGCGCCGTCTTGGAGATGCTGCAAAAAAAGCAATCAGCAAACTGCAAGTCAGAACAATAAGAAAAGGAGATAAGGTAAACTCCTTTGCCACAGCAAGCCTTTCCTTTTAACAAAAATAATTTTGGACGATATTAAAATTGTGTGGTATGGACAAAAAGGATTTTTTAAAACCCCAGTAATGTTTGCATATGTTACTTGCTGCTACAAAAGTCAGCTTGGAAAGGCCTTGACCAGACGGAGTGGAAAAGGCTGTGAAGGTATGGTAAAGAACCACACAGGCCTCTCATTCCCATAATGACTTGACACACTGATTATCCACATGCGTTTGCCATAAGCAGGATTCTGTTGTGTCCTTTGCACATGGATTTTGTAGTTCAGTGGTTCTTAACCTGTGGTCCGCTAACCCCCAGGGGTCTGCAATGCCCCCACGGGGTCCGTGAAGGTTTGGCCCACCTGCTGCCTGCAGTGAAGTGGCCATGTACCAGGAGCCAAGGCAGATGCTGACTGGCTGGCTTGGACTGCACATTGCCATTCAGTCTGCTTCAGCCACAAACTTGCATCAGGAAGCAGAAGAAAAGTCTTCCCTCCCCTCCAGCCTCTGAGGGAAGGTTTAATGGATGGTGTAATTTTATTATTTGTATTATCAGGTATTATTATTATTATTATTATTATTATTATTATTATTATTATGGTTTTAAATCTTGAGTTAAGTGTTGTGGGTCCACAGCAACAAAAGATATTTAAAGGGGTCCCTGGAAAAGAAAAGGTTAAGAGCCACCGTTGTAGCCAACAGACTGCACCATGCCCTCAGAATGTGAAGACACTTTATGAAGTGTTGTGTGTCAATTTTTCTTAGCCCTTTGTTTTTCATTAAAAAAACTAATGTATGTCAATTTTTTAATAGGAAACTGAGCCTGATTTTGATAACTGTGCGGTGTGTATTGAAGGTTACAAACCAAATGATGTTGTCAGGATCTTGCCCTGCAGGTGAGTTAATGTGATCATCTAGTCACAGAGATACAATTTCTTGGTTTTAATGAAGCAGTTGAGTTTTCACATTCCTTACAGATGACATAAATATTTGTCATCTGTGAAGAACAATAGCAATTCCTTATAAGAGCAAAATAATTAATTAATTAAAATGGCTAGTGTTGGGATTGATGTAGTAGGCTGAGTGACTAAAAGAAAGGTCAAGTTGATATTTATAATTAGTAACATGTAATGCCATTGATCAAGATATTTAGTTCCTCATATCACCCTATGCAAGACAATGGATTTTATCCAAAGGTTCATTTGCTCCATTTCAAAGAGTCTTCCGCTCAAAGAAAGAGAAGTTTTGGATCCAGCCAATGCAATCGGTACTTTTGCAACCATTACAGTGTACGTATCTGTATCTGCCTATATAGATAGAGTTATAATCCTGAAAACAAATTTGGTACCTAAAGCTTAAAGACTAATTGTAGATCCTTAGCATGTGAGAAGCCCAATGCCTGCATCAGAAGAGAGATACAACTCCTAGAGGTGACCTTGTTTCAAGCAAAAAAAAAAAACCCAAAAAACAGCTGGGTGAATGGTGGTGGGGTCCATAGGGTACAAAAATGGGAATGAAGACCACATGCAGTCACCTGTTTTCCACCCTGATCTGGATGCAGCCACAGTCATCTGAAGCTATTGCATTTTGCAGTTGTGCATACACAGTTTTCACATACAGAGCTTATATGCATGGTAACTCTATGCACACATAACTTTCAACATGTAGAAAATGTGATGGTATCACAAGTCCTGGTCTCCCACCACGTGTTGATTGTACTGGGATGTGTTATGTGAACATCTCTTAGATAAAAGATAGGGGTGGGGAAAGTGTTTGTGGTCCCACGGGACCCCTGCAGCCCCCACCCCTCTCCCACTGAAAAAACATGTGCTGATTTTTCTTCAAGAAATGCCCTCAAATGACCTAAACAGCCAGAAAAATACTCATATTTGGGGCATGGGGAATGGCCCTCACCTTGCCCCAGTCTTGCACCTATCTTGGATCCCTGCAGTCCTAATGACACAGGGCTTTTGTCCAGTTTTGCCCCTGGCCAGTCCTCATGACCCCCGGGCAAAGACAGGGCTAAGATGGTGAGGGGGAGATATGGGGAGGGCCCGTTACAGCATATTAAAATAATATCTGATTAAATCCATTCAAGCTGTGGGGAAAATAGATTGGGCTCAGTGTGACAGCATGAGCCATTCTGGATCGCTGGCCCATCACTGCAGCTGCCCTTTGCTTCTCTATTCCTTAGCCAAAGAGGAGGGCCTGCAGCATGTGACCAAGGCTGGTCATGTGCAGGGGGCCTTGATCACGTGCTTCGGGCTTGCTTCCTTACATCAGATAGTGTGATGTGGACAGTGGCAGCTGCAGGGACGGGCCAGTATGCCCATCTGGACTCTGGCCTGTTTCGTAACAGGGGAGGAACAGGCCTGATCCGCATAAAGGATACTCCAGCAGGAACTGGCATATTCTGGCCCGTGTAGCTGAGCCCTAATATACAGGAATATACAGGAAGTGCCCATGATCTCAAACAAGGGCTTTAAAAACAAACAAACCTGAACTTGTATAAAATGGACATTTTACACTTAAGGTGCAGAAATCTTATGTGCAGTACTCTGATATAAACCAACCACATGATTAAATCAGGGCAAAGCTTCTACACACTGTAGTGAGCCAGGACTTTCCCTTCTCATCTAATTTCATTCAAGCTTTGAAAGTGCACAAAGATATGATCTTGACAGCTGTTGAGTTGGAGTAACTCAGCATGAGTAGTCTTTTTGAAGCCAAGGATCACTGCAATAGCCAAATAAGGCTGTAAAGTCTAAGAATTCCAAACAACCACTGACTGTGAAACATGATCCTGTATTGTGTTCTGTGACTGGTTACTGTTGCAGTGCTTGAACTTAAAAGATAAAGGAACATCTTCTAGTATGGTTTCATAGGTTGCACAGCATATGTGTTCCTGTTCAGTCAGATTGTGGGTATTGGTGTTCTCTTTAACAGGGTGATGTCTGTTTGGGTTTTCTTGGAAGGTACGATTGTTTATGAATAGTTACAATAACTGCCTATCAGAATAAAATGAAAAGCAAGGAAAGAGGTAGATTGAGAAACCTTTCTTGGAAGGCACTCCCAAGTTTAGATGCCACCCCTATCCTCCCCCTCTGTCTTTACTTCCAGCTGTATCAATATGCAGAAGGACAAGGATAGGACATATCATTTGAATATATTAATAGCAGTTTATGGAGATAGGAAATATCCTGATCAATCTTGTTCTATAGGTAGTTTACATGGAATGCACACTTTGTCCTTCTCTCTCTCTCTCAGCCTTGCCTGTCTCTAATTGCAAAGATAGATATGGTCAATGAATAGAGAATTGCTAGGCAGGGGTGGAGTAAATCTGTAGGGCCTAAATACCCTAAAGGCTGATGATCCTCTCTGGTCTTGGAAGCTAAGCAGGATCAGCCCTGCCTAGTGCTTGGATGGGAGACTGGATACCAGGTACTGTAGGCTATATTTCAGAAGAAAGAACTGGCAAAACCATCTATGAGTATTCCTTGCCTAAGAAAACCCTATGAAATTCATGGGGTCACCATAAATCAACAGGCGACTTGAAAGCACATCCACACAAAGTAGATCTGCCCAAGGAGAAGGAATCTGAATATAAATGCAAAGAATTCCATTTTCTGCTGAATTAAAAAATTATTCAGAACACAATTCAGAATACTGTACCTACCTTGTAGTGAAAGCTCTGTCTCTGAATATTTGTTGAGGTTATATTAATAAATAATGTACTTCTAGTAAAAAAAATTATGATCACATAGAACCGTCTTCACTAGTGATGTACACTGTGATTTAAAACATTAACATTGAGCCATTCAGAGGAGCAATTTGAATCATGATTCAAATCAGTTTGATTTAAATTAAATCAATTCTGCTTGTGTATGTGTGAAAGAGATTTGTAGATAGATTATGTATTAAGAAAACTGAAGTAAAAAAACTTGGCTGGTTAGGTCAAACATGATATGATCATCTGGGGCTGTTGCATTTTGCAATTGTGCATACGCAGCTTTCACATACATAGCTTATATGCTGCAAAGGGATCTTCTTGCAGCTTTCAGACTAGCACTTTTTTCAAAATTTCTTTCAATAACCTATTTCATAAAGATCCAGATTCTAGAATACTGTAAGAGCTTACAGAAGGTCATTTTGAGTAGACAACATGGGGCTTCTGTGAACTCTGGTCAAAAATATTATTTTCCTGAGTTCTGATTCCTTTCCTGTCACCTAACATATTTGTTCTGTTTAGCCAGTATATTCATTAGTGTGTCTTTTGGGTTTCATGGTGGACCATCAGAAGACAGTTGATAGTGCTATAGCAAGAAGCATGTTTCTGCAGTGAACTCTCTATTTGTCTATTGAATCTGAGTCCAGTTTTTTTTTTAAAAAAAAAAATCAAGGATAAGAAATAATTCATGTTACTTTTCACACGGTAACAAGGACAATAAATCTACTGCCAGTAGATACATATTTCTTGGGTTCTAGTTTTTGTCATAGAAAATAGCTTCCATTTTATTTCATCTTGTGAAATTGGTATCTAAAGAGTTGTTCCTGTAACATAATATTTGAAGTAGCAAACTGGGCTCCACCAGCTAAATTCTATTAAACTGCAAACACTTCCATTTTTCATCATAGGCTTTCATTTGTTAGGGTTTTTTTCCTTGCCAGAAATATTTCTTGCACAGATATACTTTCAACTGTATATTCCCTACAAGACTGTTCTGACTTTTTTCAGAATAGATTATCTCAACTAAAACTTGGGGAAATGGAACATATTCAGAGCTTAGAAAGATATTTGATCTAAATGTGGTGTTTCATCCTTGCAGGCACCTCTTTCACAAATCTTGCGTAGATCCATGGCTACTAGACCATCGCACTTGCCCCATGTGTAAAATGAACATCTTAAAAGCACTAGGAATTCCAGTAAGCATTTTTTCTGTTAGAAGATTTAAAGTTATCTTGTCATGAAAACCAATTTCACTTTCTTTATCATGAAGTAACAAGTGTATTTCTCTTTTAATAGATGGTTTTAAGTGGTTTTTAATTTCTTTTTACTACTAACTTCTTGTATGTTATACTTAATGTTTTCATAAGTGCTTTTAACTGTATAACTGTGTATTTGTTTTAATTTTTAAGCTGCCTTAAGTCCCAGTATTGATAAAAGGGATATAAATCAATTATTATTAATAATGATAATAAAAATAATAATAGCTGAATTTTAAGTATTCCTAGGCCATTTTACCTCACAAGTGCATTAAGACAAAATAAATCCACTTTATAAATGACATTCTTCATATAGAATCATAGAATTGCAGAGTTGGAAGAGACCACGAGGGCCATCCAGTCCAACCCCCCCCTTTTTTTTTTCCCAAAACAGCTAACAGTTTTATTTATTCAGATTCCATGTAGCAAATGTCAGATACAGCAGTTAGTCTAGAAAAATACTTTTTAAAAAATCTTCCGCAGACCCAGTCTCCTGTAACAAAATCTTCTTAAACCTATTTTACAAATCAATCTACAATATTAACGTAAAAAGGAATCTTGAAATTTAGAATTTTCATTTTATCCAGATATCCATCTATTCAAACATAGGTTCTGCTATTTATAGATGTTAGAATTTGTAATACATTTACCTAATGTAACTCCTGTACATATTAAATAATATCAGAGGCTCTGCTTGTAGTGCATTAACTATTTGAGCAAACACACGCATATGAACGATGTGATTTTTATTTTTTGCATACAGTGCTTTGCAGAAGTATTCAACCCCTTTGATTTTTCCACATTTTGTTTTGCTACAGCCTGAAACTGAGATGGATTTAATTGGCATTGTTTACAAGATACTCAACACTGTGAAGGTGCTAAGAATTTTTAAGGTGGCACAGAAGTTCAATAAACAAAAATAGACTGGCACTTGTTATTTGCATGAGTATTCACACACACGCACACGCACGCACACACACACACACACCTTTGATGTGACATGCCTAAAGCCCACTGCTTCCAGTAGTCATATAAGCAGTTAAATGACGTCCAACTGTGAGAAAGTTTTGTAATACCACTGATTAGGGCTGGATTATAAAAAAAAAATGTTCCAGGTATGAACATTCCCTAGAGTACCGTTAAATCCATTACTACAAAATAGAAAGAATATGACTCAGCCACAACTCCACATACAGAAAGCTGTCCACCACAACTCAGTGACTATGTAAGGAGGGCATCTGTCAGAGAAGCAACCAAGAGGTCAGTGGTAATGCTGAAGGAGCTAGAGAGATCCACAGTCGAGATGGGAGAAAACTGTGTATGGGACAGCTGCCACCCAACTACTCCACAATCTGGGCTCTATGAAAGTGTGGCAAGAACAAAGCCATTGCTGAAACAAACCCATATCTAAGCCTGTTTGCAAAAATGCATGTGGAAGACAGAGCAAATAAGTGGGAAAATGAGACCAAACCTGAATTTTTTGGCCTTGCCACAAAACATTGTGTATGGCACAAAGCCAACAAAGCTTGCTGCCCTGAGAATTCCATTCCCACAGTGAAACATAGTGATGACAGCTCTACAATTCTATGATTCTATGATTCTATGATTCTATGTTGCAGGGCTGCTTTTCCTCAGCAGGAGCTGGGAAACTAATCCAAATTAAGAGCAAGATGATGGAGCCAAATACAGGGTAATGCCTGATTTAGTTTCCAGCAGGATAGTGACCCTAAGCAAACAGCTGAAGTAACACTGGCGTGGTTTAGAATGTCTTAGAATGGCCCAGTCAAAGCTTAGACCTCAAACTGATTCAGAATCTGTAGCAAGACTTGAAAGTCTTGCTACAGGCCCCATCCAACAAAACACAGATGAAGCAATTTTGCCATAAAGAACAGGCCAAATGCATGATCCAGATGTGCAAAGCTGATAGAGACTTATCCAAGAAGCTGGCAGCTAGAATTGCTGCCGAAGGTACTTGTATTGGTTCAGAAGGGGTGATTATTTATGCAATCAAGAATTGCCCCTTTGCTTTTGTTTTTAACTTTTGTGCCACAATTAAAATATTTTGCACCTTCACAGTTTTAGTTATCTTCTTTCATCAATTGGTAACAATTCCAATTAAATCCATTTCGGTTCTAGGTTGTAATATAGCAAATGTAGAAGAGTCAAAGGGTATTACTGGAAATGCTTTATTGAGGGCGTGGCTATACAAATAAAATTAGTATTATCTATTTGAGGTGGACACACAAAAGGTATGAATATGCATAGTATCTGATTGATACAGGGTATTATTCTTCCAAGGTCAAGAAATTTCCTTCTCCACACCCATCAATCAGGCCTCATGAATTCCCCACCAGTGAACTGAGAACTTTCCTACCAATAAATTGCCTTTTTCAATTCATACAAACTCTTAACTTGAAGATAATGTGTCATCTTGCCACTCTGCTCATCTTGTCTATTCTGTGCCACTTCTCGATGATAAATAGGAACAAACTCTGACCTCCACAAGTACCCTTTTATATTCGTAATTTGCATTCTTCAGAATACCATGTAGACCGAGTTGCAGTATGAAAATACTGAAGGTAGAAAGTGCAGGAAATGGTACGTTCCTGGTAACTTTGACGTATGATGCACACAATTACTCTTCTAGAAATCTGGATGTATATTGTTAAAAGTAAAAGCTAGGTCTGTTTAAATCTAAAGCTGCCCTACCATTAAATAGAGTGAGGTGGCTGCCTCAGGTTGAGTGGATAAAACTGTTACCAGTGTTGTAATAAGATTAAAACTGCTAGTCTGATTGTGCTTTTGTACATTTTGTGGTGGAAAATGTATCTTGTGTGCCTCTGGCAGCAAAATGATGTGGAGTTAAAATCACAGTTAATGTTAAAATCAATTTATCATTCTATTGCTTTACTTTGGAATTTATATTTAGTGTTAACTCTTGATCAGGAATGGGAACAAATTTCCTTCCAGATGTTGAACTGCAAGTCCCAGAATTTCTAGCTAGCAGAGCCAATGGTGAGGAATGTTGGGAATTGCAATCTAATAATGCCTGAGGAAGCTAATGGTTTCACCCTTGCCTTAGATACTGATCACATAAAAGCAAAGATGGGGAAACTTTGTCCTGTGTGTCTCCATTACAGATGAAGAGTGCTATGATAGCCAGTGTGAATTACTGTTTTAAAGGAACTGATGTTTAGGTATCATGCATGAAATCTGGCATAAAAATGAGAATATGAATCCTCTCAAAATGACAAGTTCTTTTAAAAAATAAATAAATAAATAGGCAAAGCCTTCTTTTTTTATTCCTATTAGCCAAATGCAGATTGTGTAGACGACATCCCTCCAGACTTTGAAGCTTCTATAGGAGGGCCACCAACCAATCAAATTACAGGAGCTAGTGACATAACTGTGAATGAAAGTTCTGTAGCATTGGATCCTCCTGTCCGGACAGTTGGGGTATTACAAGTCATCCAGGATGCAGAGCCTCTTCCACAGACTGGAGAAAGTAATCTCACCACAAGCAGTAAGTGTCTGTTTCTTATCTTGTTTGCTTGTAGTGTAATTTATGATATAAATGTGATTCTTAAAAGCATCTGTGGCAGTTCTGAAGTATTTTCAAGAGGCATGCATGGAACATCTGCTTTTCATTTTGACAGTAGTCTAGCAGGACTGGATTTTTCATTATGGATTCCATTAAACCTTCCAAAAGGAGAAGAAGAAAAGTGTGCTGGAGGAGGTAGGAACCCAGTAGCTGCAAATAACTGCAAATCTAAGCTCAAGAAGATAACCCAGAAATAATGTAGTGGTTTTGCAAATGCTGTTTTCAGATCAGGAATGTTTGCTGGTGTCATGAAGGCAGCCCCATCATCCTGTAAAGGTAGTGACACTCCCATCATTCTGCGAGAACCATGTGTCCCATTATCTGTAAGCAGCAATTGTCTTACCAGCAGGACATCAGGTAAACAAAGGGTTAAAAGGAACCAAAGGTGAGGGGTGGAGGGCATCTCCTGATTCAGCATCATCATGACATCAGATCATCAGAGGCAAACTTGACCAATCACGAATGCCAGAGTGGCAATTCCAAATAACGTATAAATGCTTTGTGTGAGCACATTGCAGAGAGAGACTCAAAAGGAACACCTGGAGACTGTCTTCCAATGGGTCCACAAAGCAGGACTGACTGTCAAAGCAAGGAAATGCCAGTTTGCACGGGATAGAGTGACTTACCTTGGCCATGAGGGGGATCAAGGGACCATCACTCCCTTGCAAGCAAAGGTGGAAGCTATTCAGACCTGGCCTACACCGTGCACCAGGACGCAAATGCAATCCTTCCTCGGCCTGGCCGGATACTACAGGCGGTTTGTACTGAGGTACAGCCAAGTGGCAGCTCCACCGTCGGATTTGACAGGATCTAAGAAGCCTAATGTAGTGAAGTGGACAGCGGAATGTCAAGAAGCATTTGAGACCCTCAAGCAAGCTCTCATGTCTGATCCAGTGCTGATGGCGCCAGACTTCGACAAGCCGTTCATGTTATGTATATGCAGCGACTTCCTGCATAAGCTTGCATGAGTCAGTTGTCAGAGCAGATTAATGGTCAAATTTGGGACCCCACATACGTAGCTTCTGGAGAGAGGAATGTCACTTCTCTCTTACCTCTGTTTCTGGTCCTGTTCATTGTTTTACTGATTTGTGGTCCCCCTACCGTCTCTAAAAACTGAGTGCAATATGTCCATGGTGTTAAGACTGTCAGCGTGGTTTGCATTTGCCTTCTTCAGGGCTGGAATCCTTCAGAAAGCCGCTCTTCCAATCTTGCTGTTTACTCTTTTATATGCTACAAGGGGACACAACAAGTTTGGATTTTTCAGGCCACATCAGCTGGCCTCCATTTCAGCAAGCACAACAGTGTCTTATATTTGTTCTCACAGCATACTTGAGTGGCCTCCAGATTTGACCATTAAAATATGCAATTCCAGCAGCCACAGCAGTTTCCCATTCATTTCCTCCCACACACACTTTATTATGGTGTTTGCAAGGAATATTTTTTTAAAAAAACATAACCTCCATAAGTAAGCAGTTCTGTGCAAAATATAAAAATATTATCCCACACAATGAACAAAAGTAACAGCATGAATTAAATAAGAGAGAGAGAATTAACAGAAATTAATTCCCTGAACATCACTTACCAAAATGATGAATCTAGTAAAATTGTTATTTATTTATTTTTAATAAAGAGAGAAATGTTTAAAACTTTAGTTTTAACAAATTCCACAGTATAACAGGACCATTATTAAGGAATTATTGCTGTCAGCAGCTGCTATAGTTCAAACCAGTCATATATGTACTGTATTGATCAGTCTTGTAAAATTATGTTAACTCTCATGCACTTGGGTGGAGTGCTTTAGACCTCCCAAAGCTATATTTTGTCATTTCCACCCAACAAACAAAAAAAATTAGGCTATGGATTTGGATACAATGATCGACAGAAGAAATTTTTCACAAACATTTTTCAAAATATGCTACTTCATGCCACAACTACCACTGACATTCATTCCTCTGTATCTTCATTATTTTGTCCTCTTCCTTGCTGAAACCTATGCAGATATCAGGCTTATAGGACTATCTCGAAGATGTTCTATAAGTCACAGCAGCCGTAAAAGCACATTTGTGACAAAGAAGGGGATGAGTTATTGATTGCAATAACACAATTGGATTATGGTGGAGTTGAAAAATGTGACATAGTTTTATGGATGGCTCACTTCTGGATCTCCTGACTGATGAAGCTTTAATATTCCTACTTTATGTGTTGAAGAAGACAGAAAGAGAAAGAAGGTACAAACCTGGGCTGAGAAAACTGCTATTTAGTGTCAGCTTGATGAATGGAAAAACATATCTGATCCAGGACTTGATCCTGGATGAGCATGCCGACATGGCTTGCATTACAGAGACCTGACTCTGTGTGTGTGTGTGTGAAGCTCTCCAAGGTTTGGCTGCCAGTGTTCTCAGTGCAGCAGCAGGGAGGCAGAGTTGCAGTGGCCTGTCTCACATCCCACAGTCTACTGTGTTTGAGTGTTTGTATCTGAAGTTAGGTGGCTGGGATATAATATGGATTCTGTTGGTATACCACCTACTCTGCTGTTCAACAGTCCCCCTTCCAGAGCTGGCTGAGTTATTCTCAGTGGTGGTGCTGGAGTCCTGTCCCCCTCACTTGTTGTGTGTGTGGGGACTTCAACATCCATGCTGAGATCACTCTGTTGGGAGCAGTTCAGGACTTCATGATCTCCCTGATGACCATAGATCTGTCCAAAACCATTTTGGGGGCCATCCACAATAGAGGACACACTCTGGATCTGGTTTTCCGTGCTAGGTGGGATGATGGTGATCTTGGTGTGGAGGAACTTTCTGTGGTTCCATTGGTGGAGTGAGGACTCACTGAGACTGAGAGCCTCTGTGGTGTGGGGGACTGATTAAGATGGTCTGCCTCAGGAGGCTTATAGATCCAAATGGCTTCCTGATGGTTCATGGGGAGTTTTCTGTTCCCTTGACAGGTGATCTTTTGAGATCCTGGCTGACTCTGGAATAGGGTGGACACAATTATTCCTAAGCATCCTCTCTCATGGAGTGGAACCCAGAGAGCCCCCTGTTTCAACAGGAATCTGGTGGTAATGAAATGAGTGGAACAGAGACTAGAGTGTCAGTGGCAGCAAACTTGGAGCAAGTCTGATCAAACATGGGCTAGAGCCTACTGGAAAGCCTGCTCTGTGGCAGTGAATAAATCATTCTTCCCTGCCACCATTGCATCTGCACACTATTGTCCAGCAGAGTCATCTCAAGCAGTCTGGGCCTTTTATGTTCTGCCCCACAGGAACATCATGTAGACCACTTGGCAGATCCCTGTGAAGAGTTGGTATGACACTTTGCAGATAAAATTGCTTGGATCTTCTCTGACTTGGATGTTGCAATTGTTAGAGGTCCTGTGGATGCAATCATGGCTCCTGCTTGTCCCAGGTTAATGGATACTTTTCAGTTTGTGCAGCCTGAGGATGTTGACAGGATCTTTGGAGAGGTGAGAGCCATCACATGTCCACTGGATCCTTGCCCTTCCTGGCTTATTAAAGCAGCCACAGTGGGACTGGCTGAGTGGGAAATGGGAGTAGTGAATGCTTCACTGCAGCAAGCAGAGTTCCATCCTGCCTAAAAAAGCTCTAGTGAGGCCCCCTACTTTAAAAAAAAAAGCCCTCCCTGAACCTGACTACACTACATAACTATTAATATTCCTTTTTGGACAAGGTGTCCCAGCTCCAGGGGTTCCTGGATGAAACACATTTGCTAGATGCTTTTCAAGCGTGGCTATGGGACAGGGACAGCGTTGGTCGCCTTGGTAGATGACTTACTCAGGGAATTGGATGGGTGTGAGAGTCCCTGTTGGTTCTGCTGGACCTTTCAATGGCTCTAATACTCCTGGACCACCTCTCTGGGAGGGGACTTGGGGGCACTGTTATGCAGTGGTTTCAGTTTGGAGGGGCAAACTCAAAAGGTGGTGCTAGGGAATTCCTGTTCAGCCCCGTGGCCATTGACCTGAAGGGTCCCTCAAGGATCAGTTTTGTTCCCCAAGCTATTTAAAATGAAAAAACACTGGGAGATGTTATCCTGAGTTTTGGAGTTGGATATCACCAGTATGCTGATGACACCCAACCCTATCTCTCCTTTCAATCCAGTTCCAAGGAAGCTGTCTCTGCACTAAACCAATGATGCTCTCAATAATGGACTGGATGAGGGCAAACAAATTGAAACATAATTCAGACAAGACAGAGCTACTCTTGGTCAGTTTCAAGGCAAATCAAGGAATAGGGATTCAGCCAGCCAGTTGGATGAGATTATGCTCTCTGCAATCTCAGGTTCACAGTCTGGGCATGCTGCAGGATTCACAGCCTGGATGTGCAGGTTTCAGCTGGGGCCAGGAGTATTTTTGCACAGCTGAAACTGGTGCGTCAGCTGTGCCAGTTGTGTGTGTTTCTTCAGATGTCAGATCTGGCTATGGTGATGCATGCCTTGATTACATCCCATTTGAATTACCACAATGTATGTTGGGCTGCTTTTGGAAACTTCAGTGGGTCCAAAGTACTGCAGCCAGGTTGCTGTTTGGAGCAGGTTACACAGATCATATAACTCTCTTGGTGAAACAACTCCACTGGCTGCTGATCCATTTCTGGGCAGAATTCAAAGTGCTGGCTATGACCTTCAAAGCCCTACACAGCTTGGGTCCAGACTATTTGAAAAACCATATCTCTGTATATGACCCTGCTCATGCTCTTAAGAACTGCAGGGGAGGCTTTCTCTCAGTTCCATCACCATCCCCAGCATGTCTGGTAAAGACACAAGAGAGAACCTTCTCAGCAGCTGCTCCCAAGTTATGGAACTGCATAGATTTTCCTTGGTTTTTTTCCAGGCTGTGAGGCCGTGTTCTGGAATAGTTTATTGCTGACGTTTCGCCTGCATCTGTGGCTGGTATCTTCAGAGAATGGTTGGGTAGGAGTGTATGTGGAGTTTATATGCTGTGAGTTGGGGAGTATATGTAAATTTGTGTAACTGAATGGTTGGGGAATATATGTAAATTTGTGTAATTGAATGGTTATTTTTCTGGGTATAGAAATGCAAGGCTCGTTAATGTCTGTTTGTTTAATGGTTGTTTGATGGGCCATTATCTGCTGGAACTCCCCCTGTCCCTGGGTGGAATTCCTTTGTAAGTGTTGAGTTTTGATTTTATTGTTCTTCAAAACTGGGAGCCAGATTTTGTTTACTTTAAGGTTTCTTCTTTCCTGTTGAAGTTGTCCAGGTGTTTGTGGATTTCAATAGCTTCCCTTTAGAAGCTATTTTAGAGAAGCTAAACATAAAGTTTACCAGACTAATTGATGCATGTATTATGTAAAACAGTATTTTGGGATGAACTGTTCTTGTTTCAATTAGAGATAAACTTCCTTCCAAAGTTGCATATCAGAAATACTGTGTGATATGATAAGATGCCATAGTTCCAGCAAGCATTTTAGTCACTCCCTGCCAGGGTTTGTCACCTTTTCACATTACTCAGAGTTCAACATAGGTCATTGCCCTTCTAAAGTGTCACCTCAAGATCTTATTCACTTTCTATTTTCTGTTGCTGTGGTCATTGGGTAAATGTCACTCAGTCATACTGAGACTATAGGAATTTAGGTGTCAATGGGAAGCCCACTACTCTACAGCAGTCTAGGTGGGAGTTGTTAAATGGAATCCAGTTTAGTTTCTTTCCACATAAGGAAGTAATTTAAGCCAAGTATTCAGGCCTGAGTGTTTTTATTTCAGGTTCTACTACATAAAACTAAACATACATAGAGCTGCAATATGGATAGTTTATCATTGTGGTTTTGTATTTTATTTTATTTTTTGAAGGGCAAAATCATGAGGAAATCCTGATTTGGAGGCTTTTACTCCTGCTATCCCAGCTGTTCACATCACTAATAACCTTTCCAGATGGGTAACATATTTTAAAAAGGCTGATAGGAAAAGCTGAGGTGAAAAAAGCAAATATTTTGGTTTGTCAAACAGGATAGGTATTGCCTCTACTCCTCTAGTCTTTTCTTTGGCATCAGAAAGGTATAAGGCTTTAATTGTGCAAATTATGTATTTTTTCATTCTGCTTTATGTGACAGAGAAACAAGATCTCATTAATAAGGATCAAACTAATGGGTAAATCTCCTTTCCCCATGGAGTTCTGATGTGACAGATGCTGCTATTCAA
Organism: Gambelia wislizenii; assembly: GCA_030847615.1. Lineage (NCBI taxonomy): Eukaryota > Metazoa > Chordata > Lepidosauria > Squamata > Crotaphytidae > Gambelia > Gambelia wislizenii. Next base: position 58,563,279 of record JAUMIR010000005.1, on the reverse strand, counting down.
AATGTATTTATTTCTGCAAAAAATATTAACAATTTTGAATGTCTAAGGAACCATTCTTTCATCACACTGAAAAATCCATTGTGAAAAAAGTGCCTTTTTATTAATCCCAACTACAGTAAATACTTGGATTAATAAGAACTTGCTAGTTAACACTTATGTAAGTTCCATTGATTCAGTGGGCCTACTCCATGTGGAAGTAACATCTGGATTTAGAGAAGGCTTTAAAAAAAAGTAACAGTGGGATTTAAAAAAATAAAAGTCAGTGTAAAACGTCTGATGGATTTAATGAATACATGCACTTGTATATCCCATTGGTACTTTACAGTTTCTCAGATAACTGAAAAATCATTCTCTGAGGGAGGGGTGATGCGGTTCCTTTACATCTGGGTTTCGTCAGTCACCGCCCAGGTGTAGCAGGAAGTTACATCAAGCCTCTTCATATTCAAATTTTTTTGTCTTCATCTCCTCCATCCTGGAGCCACGAGGCCAGTTCTAACTTCCTGCTTCGCCCAGTAGGTAGCTGAGAAATCTCCTCCGTCTGGAATTTCTATCTCCACCTTTTTCTTTTTCCTTTCTTGTTCCTTTTACCTACCTTTTTCCTTCTCTAGGCATTGCTGCTTTTCAGCCCTTGCCTTTTCCTTTTGAATTTCCCGCCTATTTAAAAAAAAAAAAAAACCTCTCCTCTCTCCGCGGCTGCTCAGTCGGCTCCAGCCTGCTCCTCCTCTCTCTCCCCCCCCCTCCCACCTCTCTCCTTACTGTTTCTTCGCACCGAGGCCATGCAGGCCCAGGAGATTCCCCAGCAGGCGGGGAAGGACTCCGGAGTGGCCGGGGATG